>CM034701.1:363732655-363744350 GCA_020142125.1 Phrynosoma platyrhinos | reverse complement strand
TCCAAATCCCCATTCAGCTATAGTGATCACTACATGTTTCTCTTTCAAACTAATGCCACTTGCAGGGCTGTTGTAAAGGTAAAAAAGAGTCAAGGAAGCTGAAGAAAAATTAAATAAAAATGTAATACTGTAAGTAAAGCTGTAAACATGTACCATCCTGAAACTAAAAGGGAATGATATTAACAGTTTTGTCTCCAAAACTCTTTTAACAGCAGCTTTGGGAAATAAGAGGAACAATATCTAGGTGGGGAGTGCTAGCAGTTAAGAAAGCACATAGAATTCTGGGGATTTTCCATTATTTAGAACCATAGCAAAACCTGCATGTCTTGGGTCAAATTCAGAGATTCTGTTTTGGTTGGGGGCCCAGTCTTGGCCTGACTCTCTCTTCATTTATATCCTGTTAATATAACTGTTGATAAAACCAATATGGACACAAGGTCACCAGCTGCAATGAACAGCATTTTAAAAAATTGCATTCTGTACTAATAACAATGAGAGCAATCACAAAACATAGAGACAAAAGTGTACTGAGGTTTAAGCTACATATAAACAGAACATTCCTGCACAGAATAATATTTATAAGCAGAATTTCACACACACATATATATACACACACACATATAAAACACATATATCTCCTAACACAAAATGTATCAAGCTGTGTGACAACTGAGCTGGCTCCTCTTCCTATACACAATGTCACTGAAATAGAACACAGCCATAATAGAACAGACCCATTCAACCAATTGTAGAATGGTGAGTCAATACATAAATAAATCTAATGAATTCAATAGGTCTACTCTAGACAGGACTGAAAGACTGAGTACTGTATTTATTTCATGTTCTCTTCTTGTGTCTTCAATAAATAGCCTAAGGTCTGTTGAATACACACCTTTTCAAAGCAATAGAAATGAAAATTATTTTTTATTCATTAGTTCATGGAATGGAAAAATAGTGAAACGCCTTCCCTTTCAGTTTATTTAATTTAAAGGTGCTTGCTTGCTTTGTTGTCTATCATTTCATCGCCTCAGTTTAAACTTGTACTTTGGAAAAATATCATAGCTTATAAAAAGCTATGATGACAATTAAGCCCTCTACCATTGTTAAATATATACAAATTGAATATATAAAAAGGCTGTTTTCTAAGCAATTAAAAATGAAAATTATTTCATCATTAGAAATAGTGCAATTATGAGATTCCTTTGAGGAAAAGAAGGTATTGTCACTATCTTTTTGGTCTCTGCTAGTTGTCTTGCCAATATATGATAAGCTTTGTTATCCTTTTCAAACTACTTTAGATTTATAGAGCTAAGAGCCTCTTCTGCTCCAAAGGTTAAAATATTTTCATTCGCTAGTTATCTTTGTTCTGAGAAATCAAGGGTGCACCTGTTAAACAACTTCAGATTTCTGATTTTGTTTTTATCAACAGTACAATCCTATAAATGTCTACTTTGAAGTACCATTCTCGATTTATTTGGGATTTACTCGTATTGCAAGCTATGTCAGTCACAGCTTCTCTTTCTCTTTTCTTCTCCCTCTCTCTCCCCAACCTTTAGAAAGGATGATTTGTGCACATGAAACAACCTTGTAAATGTCTTACAGGTCTCCCAGATGACTTGACATGAAATATCCTGTGCATCATTAATTGGAAAAGTTTTGAAATGCTGTGACTTTTTTGAGCTGTCCAGGTATTGCTTTGATGGGTGTCATGGTGCATTCAGTACTGTCATGAATGTCAATATACAGCACTTCATAATTATCCTATTGCCTTTGTGACTTGTCAAAACTATCCACTTTCCATCATTTCTTGAGGACACCTATCCAGACAGTGATACGTTTCTTGGAATGGAAGAATATGTGTCAAAGTCCTGTAGGTATTTTCAGAGTGAAAGTGCAGTACCAAAAGATGTCAACATTTCTGTAACACTATACATACATCTAATTTCCATCATGTTATATGCCACCTTTAGAGAAGAAATATGTCATCTGAACACATCAAGAGAAAATAAATGGATCATGTGAAAAGCCAGAAATGTAACTACATCTTTCTAAAATATAAGCTGGAATTCACTTATATTTCCATCTGCCCTGTAGTACAGCAAAGTTATAATAAAAGTAGGTGTTGAGATGAAAGTCATTTTTAAATCATGTCATGATTGTCAAAAGAAAATTATTATGTTGTGTGTGACTGTCGAGCCATGAATTCTCTATTGACTACAGGAGATAATATCCAAATGATACCCCATATATATTTCACTGTTTGGACTTGCACACAGATTCCATTGAATTAAAATAAAATGAAGCTTATCCAAGGACAGAAGTCATCACTGAAACTTTGTGAACTAATAAATACCTTGACATAATCTCAGTTATCACTGATGTGGATCCTATTTAACAACTTACTACTGCAATACCTGAAATCAAAGCAGGCAGTAGAAATACTAGACATGCATTTTTCAGCTGTTTCATAGGTTCTAATAGGACAGTAAATATAACTACCCTCAACAATGCATTTTGGGGCTAGGTGTCAGCTAGGCATGATTTTGGACATCTATGATTCAGACTTTATTTTAAAAGAAACTGGGTTGGTGGTGCTAAATGGATTAGGTCAGTCGTTCTCAAATGTTGGGCTGGGACACCTAGGGAGGGGGCACAAGTGGATTGAATGGATGTTTCTGTGTTTCTCTCTATGTGTGAGAATAAATGACTATGTGGATGAGGTCAGAGATGACATTTTTTAGAACAGCTTTCCCACATTATGCAAGATTTCAAATCAGATCCCCTCCCTCCCGCTTGACCAGTGTACCTGTAAGAAAGCAGAAACTGTCAGCTTTACATTTTACATTTTAAACCATGCACCTAAAAAAATGTCATGCCTGCTTTGCAAGTATACACCTAAAAAATGTAACACACAAAGCGTTCCTGAGATCCTTGCCATTCCAGTCCACCGTTTAACTCATTTATTACACTGGACATTCATTTCATGTATTGTTTTATATATAATCATGTTGATTATATTCAATATGTTAGAAAAGAACACTGCAGGCCTTGAGGAAACATACTCTTGCTTTTCTGTCTAGACAGAGCCATGCTAATGAAATGCTAAAACATTCCACCTGAATAGCAGGCCATGTCTACAGTTTTCAAAGCCACTTGTTTAATCTGCTCTCATACAGTCTAAAAAGCCTAATGTTTAAATGGCATAGTAAAATATTGATAGCACAGAGAGCACTAGAGAGACCTGAATGCAGGCACTGCAAGCAAGCAAGCCCTCGCTGGGAAAGCACAAGCAATAACTCAGTACAGTTATGCCCACGACTATTTGCATCTGCAGAAGGGAAAGCAAACACGCCCATCCTGTAATAAGTAAAAGTAAACTGAGAGCAACTGAGAATAAAAAGTGTGCACATTCACCAAAATAAATACTTGCTAAATCATGAAGGACAGGAAGCACTCTTCCAATGAGCCAATTAGGAGCGTTCCACGGATGAACACTAAAGAGGTTAAAAAAGGCATAATATTTTAAAACCAGAAAGTGGGGGAAGGGAAAGGCAACAGAACGATAAATTGCCCCAAAATTGCACTGTTTCCATTCCAGAGAAAATCTTTTTATAGTTTAAAGAGTTTCCTCCAAACAGAAATAAGAAGTACAGGTTGAGTATCCCTTATTGAGAAGTCTGAAATTCGAAGTACTCCAAATTCCAAAATTTTAAACTATAACACAAGCAACATAGTACACACCTGTATTGTATTTGCAGAACTGTATTTGCATGTCTGGAGAGCTGGAAAGAGACATGGTTAGAGATAGAGATGCAAGGATCTGTGAAGTGGCAGGAATTTACCACCATCCTCGCCATTTCACAAGTCCTCAGTCTCTCTCCATCTCATAATGGTCCAAAACACACTGCAGAAATAATCCAGTTTGAGACCATTTTAACTGCCCTGGCTCAGTGCTAGGGAATCCTGTGAATTATAGTTTATTGTGGCACCAGAGCTCTCTAACAGAGAAGGTTAAATGTCTCACAAAACTACAGTTCCCACAATTCCTTCTCATGATGTGTCCAAAGTACGACAGTCTAAGAGGGGATGCAGACGGCCGTCTTCAAGCTAGAGAAGGGGAAGGGCAGCTGGACATCGGGCACCCCAACCTCTTCTCAAGGATGTCATCGGAGCGGTCGCCATTGCACATGGCGAGTGCTCTGATGACGTCCTTCCGGCTCAGCGTCCGGACACGTCTGGACACCTTATGGCACTTTTCAGAGGTGCCATAAGGATGTATCAGGGCCGAGGAGTGGGGCAGTCTCGCCCCCAATCCGCAGCTTCTCGAGGAGGCCCACAGCCGCCCATTTGTAGAGGCCCTCAGTTTTGTCATCTTGGCTTTTAGGGATATCTCTAGCTTGATCTGTTTTAGGACAAATCTATTTGTCCTTTTCGGTGTCCATGATATCCTCAGCACTCTTCTCCAGCACCACATTATCTCAGATGTGTTGGTTTTCCTCCTATCTTCTTTCTTGACTGTCCATCACTCACATCCATACATGGTAATAGGGAATACGATGGCTTGTATGATCCTGACTTTTGTGCTGAGTTGTATGTCTTTGCATTTTAGGATCTTTTCTAATTCTTTCATTCTCAATCGTCTCCTGATTTCCTGGCTGCAGTCCCTGTTCCGATCAATGTTTGATCCCAGATATGAGAACTCTTTTACAATTTCTATTTCCTCATTGTCCAGTTTGTATGTAAATTCTCTGCGGTCATTATTTTTGTTTTCTTTATGTTCAACAGTAAGCCTGCCTTTGCACTTTCGTCTTTGATCTTCCACAGCAGGTGTTCCAGGTTTGTTAGGTTTTCTGCTAGTACTATGGTGTCATCTGCATATCTCAGATTGTTAATATTTCTTCCTCCTAGTTTCACTCCCTCCCTCATCCATGTCCAAGCCTGCTTTTCTTATAATATGTTCTGCATACAAGTTGAATAGGTAGCGTGATAACTTCTTACATCTACTCATTACCTCCTCTGTTGCCTCCCCTCAGATAAACTTTTTGAGTTAAGGACCTTTCCTCTCACATTTTATGAAAAAGTGCATACAGTGATAGTACTACATACACGATAGTGATAATAATATTTGTCCTTGGAAATTGCTTGGCTTTGTATTTGAATTCTGTGGCATCTTTCTAGCTAAGAATACAACTGTTATCATTGCAGAATAATGACTCACATGAAACCAGCATTCTTTCATCACTGCAGACTACAAAAGCAACAAGGGTGACATTCAAAATTACCTAGTTTGTTATATAAATATGTCCACCTCATAATACTCAGATTTATTATAATTAAAGTATTATTTCCCCAGATATTTTCCCCCATTTTTGAAAGTTAAACAACAGTCTGTGCAAACATAGAATGCAACATATCAAACACCTAAGTAAAATGATTTGCAGCCACAAAATTTCTGTAATGTTAACTCCTTATTCTCAGTTATGTTAACTTCTTACTCTGTACTCTCACTGACGATTGTAAAAGTATGTAACTGTTTTGTATATACACATGCAGACATTCTTTATTATTCATTCCATTTTCCAACTCTGTGTGCTTCTTATGTAAGCCATAACACCAAGTATGAGTAACTGTAACTACTCTTGAAATCATATCTCTACCTTTAAATCATGCCTCTACTATATATATATATATAGGGGTGTGTGTGTGTGTGTGTATTAGCTCTATCATCCACCAAAACCAGAATAAAATTTAATACCTCTGCCTTGAGCAACAGAAACTTTTCTAAAACATACTGGACAACTGATGCCCACAGAACAATGGATAAAATGTCTTTCTAAAAACAAATCAAATTGTTTTCAAGAGATCCCATCTGGTATATTTTATCCATATTCTTAGTAGAATGCTTGCATCTTCTGCAGCCTGCAAAGAAAAATGTACTGGGTGCCTCGAGATAGCTGATTTGCAATCAACTTCTTGCAAGTAAACAAATACAAAACCTACAGCATGCTTCCTTAATACCAGTCATATTTAATGATTCTCACGATCAATCAGCATCTGTTTATCAGTGACTGCAATCCAATTAAAATACCATTATCTCAATAATCGGATAGAAATTGCTATTATGGCATGTGCTTTTTATAATAGATGTTTCACAAATGAAACAACATGAAAGGGGCAAAGTAAATCGCCTTTGCTTAAAGATGTCTTCTTAAATCAGTCCAGGGAAAGGTGAATATCGCATAGGCTTTTAACATGACTGCACCCTAATGGGGTGCAGCCAGGAGGCGGGATGCAGGTGGGAATTTTTGCACCTAATTTGCCGCCGATTCCACCAGCCGAGTGCAGACCAGCTGCAGCCCGGGTCCCAGGAGCACTCAGTAAGCCTCTTTTATTAAGCTTCTGTAAGAAGGAGTAGAGGCAGTGTGGTGTAGTGATTTCACCATTGCATTACGACTGGAGACCAGGTTAGGAATCCCTGCTCATCCATGGTGAATCACTGTGAAAGCCACACTCTGTCAGCCTCAAAGGAATGTAAGGGCAAACCCTCTGTAAACAAATCTTGGCAAGAAATCCCTGTGACTGGTATGCATTAGGGTTGCATTAAGATGAAAACAACTTGAAAGCACACAACAACAGAGTAATCTAATGTCACATTACTATTTTCCTCCTCCACAAGTAGTAGCTAAAGAAGAAGAGGCAAAGCCACACTAAAATATCAGTATCTTAATAAATAGTTTTTCCATTTGTGAATTCCTGGGGAAATGGGAGGAGCCAATAATGATGTAATGCCCCCCACAATTCTTCTTCTTCTAAAATACGCTTTAGAAAATATCTACTTTTATTGATGCATTCAACTTCACAAAAATGCAAGCAAAATCTCAGCTTCAGCTAATCTGCTTCTTCCCAATTTAGTTCTATTTCTTTCAAGAAGGAATAATGAAATGATTTAACTTTCTTTACTGCCAACTTAATTTTAAAAAAAAAACTAGCTTTTTCCATTGGCAGGAGTTCAAAAAAGGTACATTATGCTGTGAAGATTTTCATTCGTCTCAGTCGCCGTCAAAACGTAGAAACAAACAAGACAAACAAACAGGATGGTTAATTATGCCAAAGAATTCCATGCTATATTTGCAGCCATAATAAGGAAATGTCTGAACAAAATGGGTCATGCTCATTGCATGCCGCTAATTACAGTTGCAAAGCTATACTGAATTAAAGCTGCAAAGTTACACACTTGTAAAGCTTTCTCTGGTTTTTATCAGATTTCATGGGTTCCTCCTATCTTTCCTGCATCTGAAAATATAGTTCCTACATTATTTTAGCACGGCAAGCACCCTGTGCTATCTGCTAGAAATGATGCATAACTAATCCTAAACCACACAACTTGCACAGCAAATCTCAAATCCCTCTATATACTCCGCTATATGAATTGTACCTAAGTATAATATACATGGTAAGTATGAAGGACGCATAGATGTATTTTCAGTGCATTCACTTTTAAGACACTTGCTCCTGTATTGCTTGTTGGGATGCTCATGTGCTTTGATTTCTGACTCAGAAGTACAGTGGGAGCTCCACATTTTCTGGAGTTTAAGGGCACAGGACCCCATGAAAGTGGTCAAACTGCAAATAAATAAATAAATAATTTAACCTAAGAAAACACTTCTCTAGGTAACTCTAGGTCCTCCAGTGCAACTCTATGGTCAACATCTGCCAGACATTGATCATAGAATTGCACTGGAGGACCTATGAATTCTTAAGAGAAGTATTCTCTCTAGCAATCTCTAGGTCCTCTGGCAAAAGTTCTGGTGGACGTTGACCACTGAGTTGCGCGGGAGGACCTAGAGATTCCTAGGGAGAACATATTAATCAAAGCCATGAATAATCAAATCTACAAAGGTCAAAGCTGCAAATGTGGAGGGTCAGCTATCATGATTTTGGATGTGAGGAGTGAATGAAAACTAATTCTTTCAACTCTAAACTATGAGAATATTCATCTTTTTTAGTCCTATTCTAGCTGTTGTCTTTCTTACTTGCTATTACTAGGTCCATTTTTCCCCACACTTAATCACATGGGAAATATCAGAGATCATATACATAATAAAGGAGAATGAGAAAAAATTAATTCATTTTTATATGAATCTACCACAATCTGCAAATTTCTTCATGTTCAAGATGGAAAGAATTTGTGATTTTAAAAACACAAGTATAGGAGCAACTGAAACTGACAGAAAGATCCATCTAGGCTCAATGTTTCGGGGACTTGGCTTTAACCAATTAGGCTTGAATCACTGTGTGTTCAGTCATATTAGTGTTCAATTAGGGTAACCTTTTTTTCCTGATGGGCTCTTCATCTTTAACATATATATGAAAGGAAGGAAGAACATTGTATTTTCTATTCTGGGAATGCCTGTACCTGTTGAATTTGGCCAGTGAAGACTGGGGAGACTTTTGCCTCAGTTGCATTTTGAAGAATTTACTAACATTTGCAAACCTCTTCATGTAACTTAGACAGAAAACATTTTAGGGTTTTTATAGAATTTTATAGAAATTGAATATAGAAAAAATATAGACTTCCTCAGTCTTAGAATAGGATCAAGTCATTATATTATATTGCATAGCTGTTTATTTATGATTAGAAGGCCGTGCCATGAAGACAGCCCAGAATTAGGGCAGTACTACCTGGATTAGTCACAAGGTGATCACAGCCATACAGTAAACAGAATGATGTCATAATATGATACATCTTAACAGATCTGTGTACATGCTAAAATCACATGAAGCCATTTCAGGATGTATAGCGCTCTGACTTGGTATACAATTTTGTGCCTTCTGGATAGAATCGCCAAAATATTACATGGCGGGGGAAATGTTCTACATTTAAATGTCACTGAAATATCCCATTAAAAAACTATTTTTTTTTGTTCAGCCTTACTACTAATGTAATTTTACATGGGCATAATGCAAAAATACACTCATGCACACTTCCTACTTCAAGAAAAAAGATCTCCATTTTGTATTCTACATATAAGAATAAAAATCCATCCACCAAGAAGCAGTCTTCATACATATTCTAGAGTTAACCAGCATTTCTCACCTTTAAGCCATAGTCCATTTTTTGCCACTATGTAGCTAAAGAAATCCTATTGACATAGTCGGATTTCCTTGGGAACCCATCGAATCTCTCAATTGTTTACACAATCAAAGACTAACAGTGGCTGAAGCTAGGAGTCAATGAGCCACTGAAAGATCAAAGGCTCTGCATTCACCTTGTCTCACAGCAAGACAAGACATTGTTACCTTGAAAACAACAGGATTCAGAATTCTATAGACATACCCAATTACCTATGAAAATCACAAAAACAGTAGGCTTTTTTATTTTTAATGCCAGTAATTCCTTCTTTGTGTTGACAGATGGTGTTGAAGTGCTCATTCTCCCCCTTTGGCTATGCTGGGTAGGACCAGTGGGAGTTGCAGACCAAAGGCATCTGGAAGGCCACAGTTGTCCATCCGTGCCCTAGCACAACCACACTTCACAGGAATCCCTAGAAACCTATTGTCATGCCTGCACGTATTGTTATATTTATATTTAGTTTATTTACAAAAACATCTTTATGCCACACTTCATCAAAATTGTTTCCTAGGTGAATTCATGGTATATAAAACTGTGTGAGGAGTGTAGTTTTACAAGGCTGTTGTGAATTTTCTGATAAAAAGCAGGTCTGTAGTGTAGATACACAGGAGACTGAGCTGTGCGCTGGTACAAATTATCCACATGGCCATATTAAAACACTCACAAAGTAGCAGCAAGACATGGAATAAAGTGGCACAGTGTATTCAGGAATATATCATATTCAAAACAGCTGATACAAGCCTCCTCATAACATGGAGTACTGAAACGCAATATACTTTACCCTTTTCCGCAGGTTGTATGTCAAAATGAGGTTCCTGGAGAAAGAATGTGAAAAGGCTGTGTAGAATTCCAGTACTTTCTGTAAGGCATCCCTTTTAATCACATGAAGGTCACAGTAAGTCAAAGCTCTTACATTAGCACAAGACTGGGCTAGAGTAGTTTCCTTCCAGAAGACATCACCAAAAACATCTCCTTTACCTAGGGGAAATAATAGCAATAATATCCTTAGTCAAATAATTGCCAAAGTGTCAAGAACTAAAACAAAAACACTGCAAAATATTTCCAAAAAAGGTTCCACTTTTATTAAAAGTCCTTTTCTTATTTTGTGTCACGTTCTGAATATGCGTTTTTAACAATATTCTTTGGTCACAGTCCATGGCTCAGAACCAAAAATCTTTGTATGTTAGAACAAGCTGTACATCTTCCCTAGTCAATACTGTTGGGCCAGATCTAAATGTGAAGTCAAGTATGTAAGAACATGTTCTCTGTGTAAAAACATTTTCTCTGGCCCATTCCATGTGGCCAACCTTGTGCGTAGACTCAGACTTCCATTTTACTGGTGTTGGGTTGACCTAAGATGTCCATATTGTCCTTGGTAATGATAGGACAGTGGTGGATGGAGAATTATTCAGGCAACCCTACTCAAAATATAAGTTTGAAGCAGTTTAACATGGCCTTGTAGTTCCTTTATATGGTAGAAGATAAAGCACTATCATTTTGCACATTGTTTGCAGAATACCTCATATTTCATAGGCAGCTTGTTGGGTATGCAGAATTTTTATATCATGAGCAATGGAATGCAGTGTTGCTTAAAACTAGGCCCCCTTTCTCAGGCAGTCCCAGGACAATTTGTAAATGTGCAATATATTCAAGCACAAATCCCCTGAATCACTCTACAGAACAGCAGACCTCCAATGGTTACACCTATGTTCATTTTGAGAAGCAACATTGGATTCTGCTTGGAAAAGGGGTTAATCAACTAACACTTAACAAGCAATCATGTTTAATCCATTCAATTTAAAATGCAGAGTGCTGTCAGTATTCCATGTAGCTCCAAACAATGTATTTAAGGTTCCTTATAAGAAGAATGTCTCCTGTGCTGTTCAGTCAAGAAAACTAACTTTTCCTAACCTTTTTCAAAATGCCACTTCTGCTAGACACTAATATTTAATTTGCTAATTAATTAATTACAGGAATTTGTGCAACGTAGGATGGTTAACTGGATAACAGAATCTTGACTGTCAGCTTTCTGTTAAAACTTCAAAAATAATGCCTTACAACCTAATGACATTCAGTCTCTTTTTGTTTCCTTCCGTAGCGCAAGAGCTTAATTGGCAAAGTAGATAAAAGTCATCCTGAGATCTTGATCTCCCACCCATTTTCTTTCCATGTAATTTCCTCTGAGTTCACATAGTGCACCTTGATCTATAAACAGAAGGTCAGATTGCCCCTTAAAATGTAACTGGATGTCATTTTTAAAGGATATTTTCTTCATTCATTCAAACCTAGCTGAATTAGTTTTCATAAAGAAATGTTGCATGTGAGACATGTTAATCAAACGATCAAATCAACAGAAATGTTTTCTCCTCAAAATGGTGACTTTCACAACATAGGCATCTGCAATATTTGTTTTGCTAGCATCTTAGCCATTTAGATAGCTGCCAAAGGACCAGTTGACTGAATAACCAGCTGATATAGCAAAAAGGTACACATTTCAAAAATGTTTGACACATCTTGCATGACAACTACAGACTGATACGCCAACTGCGCCCTTATCTGGAC
>CM034701.1:363699555-363732555 GCA_020142125.1 Phrynosoma platyrhinos | reverse complement strand
GTAGGCCTTCCCAGAATAACTGTCCGGCTAACTGGAGGTGATCTGCTATTTACCCCTCTTGCTGCCATGACATGTTAGCCTAGAAATTGATTTTATTGTATTTTATTTGTGGTAATCTGATTTTACTTCCATTGCAGTTTAATTCAGTTTTAAGGGGTGGAAAGGTTAGGGTGTAGGATGAAGGAATGTTTTAACTGTTGTCTTTGCTATACGCCGCCCTGATTGCCAAGCAGAGGGGTGGGTTACAAATAAATTATTATTATTATTATTATTATTATTATTATTATTATTATTATTATTATTATTATTATTATTATTATTATTATTTACTAATAAGCACTGCTGTAGAGACTCCTACAGAATAATATTAGTACGTAGACAGATCTTGTAGCATCTTTGAGACTAACTGAAATAAAGAAGTTGGCAGCATGAGCTTTTGTAGATTTCAGTCTACTTTCTGAGATGCATGATGCATCTCAAAGGTGCTACAAAGGTCTTTCTAGATACTGATTCTACAGACTAACTCAGCAATATCTTTGAATTCTACAGAGCAGTAGTATTATAAACTAAAGACAAAAAGGAAAAAAGAAGCCATATATTCCATTCCAAAATCTGTATACTAGCCCAGTTTATACTGATTCATTAACATCATTAAATACATGCAAACAGAAGTACAGTTTGAATGATGGTTCGAAGTACTTACTAAGAGTACATCTACACTGCAGAAACAATGTAATTATTACCACCTGAACTTCCATGGCTCCATGGGATTTGTAGTTTTGTGAGGCACCAGCACTCTTTGGAAGAGAAGGCTAAAGACCTTGTAAAATTACAAATCCCAGGTTTCTAGAAGCTGGAGCTACAGCACCTAAAATAGAGTGAAACTGCATTTTTACAGTGTAGATCCAACCTAGACAGGGCATTGACAAAGATGTTGCCTTTATGTGAATGATCCTTTCTTGGCTGACATGCATATTGGTTTTATTCATAGACCCTACTCTCTCACCACCCCTTCTCTCCTCTCTTCTTGGTGTCCTTGGTTCATGATAGAAGTCTTCAATGAACCACACTCTCCTTTTTAAATATCTAAACCAGCAAACTATGTTTACCAGGTTTGGAAAAAAGGCAGAATCTTAAAAGATGCTTTGAACTTGGATCCAATGACATGTGTAGCTATAGTTATTTTGGGATTCTGCTTTAATTTCCTTATACTGAGAAGGAAGAGGCTACATGTGTCAAAAATGGTTGCTCAGAACAAATGATGTATTTATATAGCTTATATATTTGATATTCTTGTGCAATACTTTTCTAAATATAATCATTTTCTATCTCTATATATGAACAGCATAAGTGTAAAAAAAAAATCTTTATATACTGATGTGCTCCTGCATCACTGTAATAACAACTTAATTGTTAGTTTCACATTCTATTTACTGTGTACCATATTCTCTCCTGATTTTGAAATGCAGAGTCAATAATAAAAATAGTCTTTGTTTTAAAGGAAGCAACCTTTAACTCCATTTAGAAAACTAACACAACTCTGCATTCTTTGTATTTCTACTATTGTGCCCAAAATAAATAAATAAATAAAAATGAATACCCATGGCATATTATGACCTCTCTTTCATATTCTAGGACTTACATGATTCGGAATGCATACAAAAGATTAACAGAGGTGGCAGACATTCAAATAATTTCCTTTTAACTCATATCTTTCAAGAAATTGCTTCTGGGCACACATTCAGATACAACTGCCAGATATTTGTTTCCCATATAAATTAGAACTCTCTGCATTTTTGCTTCATGAAGATGTGAACATTTCACTACTGAAACAGGATTCTGGCCACCAAAGTAAAGATGTGTTTGCAACCACTTCAGAAAAGTCCACAGATTCTCAAAAAGAAAGTCCATTACGTAAGCATTAGTCTGGTAGTCTGGAATGAGGATCTACTAAGAACACAAGCTGCATTGACAAAATGCACAGTACTCTACATTTGAAGGGTAAATTAAAGGAAACAAGAGTACACATAACATCAGACACCAGTAATCTGAAATATTGTCCAAGATTTGAGCATGACTACATTTCCTGGTTTTCATCTGTGAAATGTTGAAGGGTTATGCTCCTTCTGTTTATTTATCTTGAATGCCTGCATTTGTTTCTTTCATCCTGATGAGGAAGAACAAATAACACATTTCTCCTTGTTGAGGGAGAAAACAAGAAAAAAACACTCTTTTTGAAGACTATTTGTGGTTTTGAACTCTCCTAAAAGGCAGTCGGCCCTCCACATTTGCACATTTGACTTTTGCAGATTTGATTATTAACAGATTATTTGTTGCTGCCTCCACTGCTTCCCTATGCCATTTTTAAGAGGGACTGCAAGCCTCACAAGACTGAGAGACTGAACAAATGGCTAGGCTTGAAAGTCCCTATTAAAAATTGCACAGGACATCAGTGGAGGCAGCGACAAGCCCCACTAGCTGACTGCTTCTGCCTTGCAAAGGATCCCCGACAGCCTTGAAGGCATCCACAACACGTTTAATGTGTGGATCATAATTTTTGTTTGTGTTAAATATGGGGGATGGGGTAGAGTTATTCACATTTTTTCCACTTTTGCAGGGATCTTGCACCCCAACTCCAGTGAATATGGAGGGCTGTTTGTTGCTGTTAACTGCCCTCGAGTTGACTTCAGCTCGTGGTGACCCTGTGGATGAGACTTCTCCAAGACCCCCTGTCCACTGCTGTGCTCAGGTCCTACAGGCTCAGGCCTTCCTGACTGATTCTATCCATCTGGCGTGTGGTCTTCCTCTCTTTCTGCTACCATCTACTTTTCTTAGCATTACTGTCTTTTCTAATGAATCATACCTTCTCATGATGTTGCCAAAGTATGATAACCTCAGTTTAGTCGCCTTGGCTTCAAGGGAGAGTTTCAGCTTGATCTGTTCTAGAGTGCATTTGTTTATCTTCTTGGTCATTCACGGTGTTCTCAGCAATCTTCTCCAGCACCGCATTTCAAACAAGTTGATTTTCTTTCTGCTCAGTACTCACATCCATACATGGTGATGGGAATACAATGTCTTAGACCAGCGGTTGGCAAACTACAGCCCGTGGGCTGAACCCGGCCCATCAAGGTCTTGTAACCGACCCGTGGCCAGTCCTGCCGCCACCGCCGCGCACAACGCAAGGCACTATTTTGCTTTCCAAAATGGCAGCCATGCTCACGCACACATGTGCATGACAGCGGGAGTAGTGTGCATGTGCACGCGCACACGCACACACCCCCTTTCAGCCCACCAATGATTGGGGGACAGCGGAACTGACCCCACCGGCCAAAGGTATGCCGACTCCTGTCTTAGATAATCCTCACTTCAGTGTTCAGACTTATAGCTTTGCATTTTAGGATCTTGTCCAGTTCTTTCACAGCTGCCCTTCCCAAACCTAGCCTTCTTCAGATCTCTTAACTGCAGTCTCTGTTCTGATTAAGGTTTGATCCAAGGTATGGGAACTCTTTAACTAACTATAGAAGTATAGTGTCAATAGAAGTATAGTGTCTAGATTGAGGGAAGTAATAGTGCCACTCTATTCCGCTTTGGTCAGACCTCACTTGGAGGACTGTGTCCAGTTCTGGACACACAGTTCAAAAAGGATGTTACCAAGCTGGAGTGTGTCCACAGGAGGGCAACTAAAATGGTGAAAGGTCTGGAAACCAAGCCCTATGAGGAATGACTTAGGGAGCTAGGTATGTTTAGCCTGGAGAAGAGAAGGTATGTTTAGCCTGGAGAAATGGATGCAAATTACAGAAAAAGATATTTCACCTCAATATTAGAAATTCCTGACAGTAAGAGCTGTTCGAGAATGGAACACACTCCCTCAGAGTGTGGTGGGGTCTCCTTCTTTGGAAGTTTTTAAACAGAGACTGGATGGTCATCTGTTGGGGAAGCTTTGATTATGTGCTCCTGCATGGCAGGGGGTTGGACTGTGTGAGATATAGAGTTTCTTTTTGCTTCGGTTGAATAGTGAGAGAGAAAAACCTTGACATTTCAGAACTTAGCTACACTAATGCACCAAGAGTGTATTCTTAGCTACACTAATGCACCAAGAGTGTATTCATAGAATCATAGGATCATAGAATTGGAAGAGACTACAAGGGCCATCCAGTCCAACCCCATTCTGCCATGCAGGAACTCAAAATCAAACCATCCCCAACAGATGGCCATCCAGCCTCTGTTTAAAAACCTCCAAAGAAGGAGACTCCACCACACACCTACATAGAGTCAGCTACCAAACAAGCCATTTATTAAGAGTTTGTGATATCAATATCCATCGTTCTCAGACAGTACTGATTAAAATTTCTGGTGTTCTTCTGACTTCTAAAAAATTATATAGAGAATGAAGCACTGCCTGTAAAGAGAAGGAAGAAAAGCCACCCTCCCGCCATAAGGCTATTGTGCAAGAAGTCATCCAAATATGTTGTTGTTGTTGTTGTTGTTGTTTGCAGGCTCAGGACAAAGGCTATTGAAAAACTGGTGCTAGCTTGGTAACAAATAGACTAGGTAGCAGGAACAGATAGTACAGCGCTTGTAAGGAAAGATAGACAAGGAAGTAAAAGATTTGCAGCATAAAGATCAACTGGAATTCATGACTTTGGCACTTTTTATGTTTAACTGTACATGTGTAGCAGGTTAAGAGATAGCAACTAACAGCCTACGATGATCACAAGATGTATATACAAAGTGGGAGGGGAGTGAAAGAGAAGTTTCTGCCAATGAGGAGTGAGGGTAGGAAATACTGCATATTTTACAAGTCTGAAGACTTGTAAAATAAACCTAATTTTTAAAAAATTCTGCTTGCTTCATCATTTTGTTCTGGGTGAAAGGCTCATTGTGTTTCTCACAACTGGATGGCCCTTGAGGTCTCTTCTAACTCTATGATACTATGATCCTATTTCAATTTTCTCATTATCATGGATGAGTTCTTTACTGTACTGCTAAAGAATATTTTGTTCTAAAATGAGTCATGCAGAAAACTTGGAAGTCTCTTTAGACTACACAATTACAACACTATAATGCCACTTTAACTGTCATGGCAACATCCCGCAGAATCTTGGGATTTGCATTTTAAGAGGGAGTATTTAGAATTGTCAGCCAGAGAGCTCCAGTGCCTCACAAACTACAAATCACAGAATGCAGACATGGCAGTTAAACTGATCTCAAAGTTTTATCATTGTGTAACATCAAAGGGCTCTTGAACAGAAAATAATGTTTTCTGACAGGCCCAGGAACCAATTTTAATTGCAAGTTACCTACTTAATTTACCAAAAATGTTGGGGGTGGGTGGTCTGAAAATAAGCAGAAATTCTGGCAGTGAGCAGAAATTAACTTCACGTTTGAGAGGTGAAGACTAGAAAAGCTGTCCTCCATACACAAACACCTTGCTGTAGAAAAGGATTACCACCCTTGTAAGCTTCCAGGAAAAATTTCATTGAATTTTTTCAGCAGGGAAGAGTTTAGCAAGATAATGGTTAGGCCACACAGATTTATGGTCCACATGTTGGTCACTCCTATCCCAGAATGATAATTATTATCTTATTCTGGGGTGAAGGATATATTTCTATTTAGAAGAACTGTAACTTCCATCAGGTTTCAGTTAAGGTACAAGCCAGAAGTGACAAATGTCTCAGCTAGGTAGAAGATACAGACAAGCAGGCTGAATCTGACTACAAGTGAAAATAAAGATGTCCAATATTCCTCTGAAGCAGGTCTGCGGGCTACACATTTCCCTCCACCAGCACACAGTTGAGGGTGGTACTTCTCCTATACTTTTTTTAAAATGATAAATAAATACTTATTTTTGTTTTCTTAATGTTCAACTGCCTTTGCACTTTACACCACAGAAAGGTAGTGCCCAGCACAGCACCAACTTTCCATGGTTGTGGGACTGCATGCTCCCATGAGGCAAGAGGCTATGCTGATAGCAGCAGTGCTTTTGGTAGAGTCGCCAATGTCAGACGGGCTTTTCCTAAGGAGCCAGATTAAATGTATCATACAACTACTGGGCAGCAGCAGTAGTGAAGGGTGATATTGGTGCATGATCTCTCAGAAACAACAGCAGTTACACCATAGCTAACATTTGTTAGTACTGTGCAGAAGAAGACACCAGTAAACCACTTTTGAATGTCTTTTACTCTGAAAACTCTATGATGAGATCAGTTTCCTTAGTCACTCAAATTTAACTAGGCACATGAATTAGATTTACAAAGCTGAAGTACTCTTAGACTAACTGCTGTGCTTGGAAGCCCAAACACAGTGGTGGCCAAGCGTATTTTTTATGAATTCTATCCTCTTGTATTTTTAGACAAGGTTTATATATTTGTGTCCCACTGTCTATCTATCCCACTGGGATAAGACTACAGTATTACCTTCTGGAACCTCTATCTAAATGAAGTCCTTACGGGTAAAGTAATAAACCAAAACCATTGCAGGGAAACATTATAAGAACAATTCTGCCTATATACTTTAAAACTGCAATTAGATAAAATTAAACCAGCAGGATTTTCTTTCCCTAGAGCAAATGGACCATTTAATGTCCTCCTTCGACAAAACAGAAGACACATAGAGATCTCCATATGCATAACGTGTTTCAGAAAGCCAAAAAACTTCCCCGGGGATTATGACTTTGGAGATCTGAGGACAGATGATCTGCGCTTCCTTCTGTGTAATGTGTTACCTTAATCAGAGTAAATAAATGAAGCAAGCCATCCCCTGGCAATAGTAAACAAATTACAGCAGCCTGGTTTGCGTCACAGAAATCTATGCCTTTCATAGCTGCTAACACCACAGTCATAATAATTCCCCTTCGTTTTATGACTATGAACAATTTCCTACTGTGGTTTGCTGGTTCTTCTCTTCAGCAAAAAAAAAGTTAAAGATAATAACTTGGATCCTAAAACAGATTAAGAATGACTGAATATTTCCTGTGCCACTCAGCACTCTATCTCCACCTGTAACCCCCCCCCAAAAAAAATGCTCTGAGGGGCAGTGAAGGGGCTCTCCTGAACAATGTAGGACAGGGATCAGAAGAATGTGGTGCTGATGGACTGTAGTTCCAAATAATCCTAGTCAATATAGTCAGTGCTGAGGTCTGCTGGGAAATGCACTCCAACAACATCCAAAGTCCCACAAGGCATCTATCTCTGATGCAGGTTGAAAAACAAGGGGTTGTTGAAGATTGGGGAAATTGCCTCAACCCAGACTTGGTTTAAAAACTCTGAAGTCAACAGATCCCATCTGATCTGAAGCTAAGCAGGGTCAGCACTGGTTAGTACTTAGAAGGGGAAGACTGCCAGCAAATACCAGGTGCTGTAGGCTGTAATTCAGATTAAGCAACCAGCAAAACCACCTCTGAGTATTCCTTGCCCAAGAAAAACCTATGAAATTCATGGGGTTGCCACAAGTCTACAGGTGACTTGAAGGCACATAAACACGGAGAGACTTGGTTCCTAAGATGTGTTAATTTAGGCTGAAATCATTTCCTCAGGGGACAGTCCCCTTGAACTCTATGTCATTTGCTTTGTTTTGGCGCCTCCCACCTGCAATAAGATGTGAGTAGCCAGCTACAGCCATGAATGTTAAGCATGTGTCCTCAGATATTGTTTGACTGCAACATCAGCTTTGGCAAGCATGCCTTCACCAATGGTGAGGGATAACAACAGCTATACTCCAACTGTGTAGGGATGGCCACGCATTTGCCAGTCCTGGACTACATGGTAAAAAAGGGGATTGAAATCTTTCTTAATCTTAGAATCCAAAGGCAATATTTTTGCACTTGCATTATTACAGCATTTTTTTCACTGTGGAAACACTCTAGCAGCATGGACCACAGTAGTAAGGCTTTTATTCCAGTTATAGGACAGAACATCTTTCTGTTAACTTTTGGAATTAGAGATCAAGGAGAGAAGGATATTCTATGACACATCTGTTAAGACGCTTTGACTGGACCCTCAGCAGGGTACCATTTCACTATCCCTGCACACAAGTTCTATCCATCACTATTGTCATCAGCCGTTTTGAGATCATAAAAATAATACTGAAGTATTCCTAAATAAACAAAGTCTTATGCAACATGTATATATAACGTCTATATAGTGTTTATATTCCAGGGTTGTTTTGTTTTGTTTTGTTCCAAATGACTTTAATAGAAGATTTAAGGCACTTTCAAATTTATTCATGCTCCAAAAAGCATGGAAATGGTAGGTTAAGGCACCACAGAACCATTATCTACCATTTTTTGCTCTCTGACATTCAGCATACAGGTGTTCTAACTGGTGCTAGAAGAAGACTGAAATTACTGCTTGAACATACAACCGCTGTTTCATTCTCCTCTGGCACAGACAGAGATGTGAAGACCCAGGCTACGTTCCCCCCCAGGAATAATCAGGAAAAAGATTTTTCAGACAGTATGTTTTCTTTCCTTTGTTTGCCCATTTCTTCCTTGGTCTCTCACATCAATCCATACAAATATCTGATACTGGTGTAGCACCTAACACAATATAACATCAAATGTACAATCCTATATCTGAGGTCCTTATTGCACACGGCCATCAAAGCGGATGATAACTTAATATTGCACATTTGATTGCCCCCCCCTTCTGCATGACAACGTTTTGTTGCATAGCTGAACCATGGGAGTCCATAGTAAAAGTGAGTCTTTTTACTCACAGGAAAAATCCATTCATGACAACTTTAGTGATGCTGTCACATATGATTTGCCTTGCAAAAGTTCAACAGTGCATTCCTGCTGATTTTGTCTGGTCAGTAGACAAACATGAGGATCTGCCACGCTTCCAGAGTTCTTTGTTTTGCAGCAGTGCTGTGCATTCTGTCTCTCTGTCTGTCTGTCTGTCTCTCTGTCCCCCCCCCTCTCTCTCTCTCTCACACACACACACACACACACACACACCCCTTCCTCCCTCCCTCCTCCTTCCCATTTCCCTGCTTCCTTCCCAAAGCTTCCCACACCCATCCTCTCCTCGCAAGCATCCAAGTGGTTTTCCCAGAGATAGGAGGGGATTTGGGTGCTAACAGTGCTCTAATTCCCAATCAGGACCAAACATGCAGGAAGTAAGAATGCCATCTGTGCATTCCTTCAAACCTTCAAACACTGTGCACAATAGCAGAGGGAGAGGGCCCCATGCGATAAGGCCCTGAGGAAACCTATATAGGATTGCAGTGTACGTCTAGTAATAGTTTCTGCTAAAATTAACCAACTGTGACTTTTTCCATCATGACCTGACATACATTCTCCTGATCCTCATCCTTTTAAAACAAACAAACATAATTTGAAGAAAAGGGTACAAGAAAACTTGATTGCTGTTTTAGGGTAATTTATTTGGTCCTAACAAATGCTATCATATATTCAATTAAGATATTTAATTCTTTGAGCTACTGTTTATCAATCATTTTTACCACGCAGTTCACAGTAAAAGTCACGCTGTTTAATAATTTTGCTGTATTTTAATTGTTGTTTAAATTAATTGTTGTTTTAATCTGTAATTGATTTAATAATCTTTTAAGGGGAGGAGGGAACTAGATTTGTTGTATTGTATTGTATTTTATTGTTGTTAGCCACCCCGACTGACCTCAAAGGGGCGGGATATAAATAAATTTTATTATCATCATCATCATCATCATCATCATCAAATAGCCATATTCCCCTCATATAGGTTTCTTTTTTTAAAAAAATATCTTTATTCATAAAGAAAAAAAAATATACATATAATTCTTTAAAAGAATTTATACATCTGTATAACATTCTAACATTCATCCAAAAACCATCCATATATCATCCAATCTATATCAGATACAAAACATTGCTGTTATCCTAGTAACAAATTTTATAGAGACAATGGAGATTATCAGATGGGTGACAGGATATCCTTGTCCCGTCCTTCTTGCGCGATCACGGGAAGGACTTTCAGACAGCGTTGCATTGATCCTCTCATTGTCCCGTCTGGGAAGCGCAAATGACAGCGATTGGGCAAAAGACTTTCAAATGATATCACACTGATCCTGTCATTGTCCCAT
This sequence comes from Phrynosoma platyrhinos, assembly GCA_020142125.1. Lineage (NCBI taxonomy): Eukaryota > Metazoa > Chordata > Lepidosauria > Squamata > Phrynosomatidae > Phrynosoma > Phrynosoma platyrhinos. The sequence goes on along the minus strand of CM034701.1, from coordinate 363,722,475 downwards.
CAGTGAAGTGGAATGGTCCCATTCTTGCCCTTCATTTTGCATTAACGGAAGAACCCATTAATGCAATTCTACTTTACTGACAAGTTTATGACAGGATCAGCATGACGTGTGACAATGTATTTTGTGCAACTGCTATCATGGACGGGATAAAGGCGGGCTTCACTCCCGTCTCCCATCAAATAATCTCCAATATGTTATTACTATCAAATACATACTAATAAACCTAAAAATCTTCCTGGAGTCATCGCTCTAGCATTACCCTCATGACCAATAACATCTTTATCCTTTCCTTCCCATTTTCCTTCTATGTCCTTACTTCCCAACTTCTCTCACTTTCACCCTTCAATACTTCTCTCTCATTTCACATTCTTCCTTCAACTTCCTCTCTTTCTACTTTCTTCCTCATAACTTCCATCCTATCCTACTCCTAACGTTCCTCCATACTCAAACCTTCAAACACTCCACTACCCTTTCCTACACTTAACTACACTTATCATCCACACCTAAACTTCCTTCCCTTGCCTTCTCCAGTTTCTTCCTTAAATAAAACATGACTTTCTAATCCAACAGTTAATTTTTTTTACCCAATCTTCATAACTTTTATTTTACCAAGTTATTCATATCCAAATTTTTGTTTCTAATCTGTCTGAGCTTTCCTCACTACCATCTATGTCGGGAAACCTATAAGTTCAAATGAGCCCCTTTTCTTCTCAAAGAAATTTATCATTGACTTCCATTCTTCATATAATACATTTATTGGGTTGTTCTTTAGTAGCTGAGTTATTTTATCCAATTCTATAGCTCCCCCTCCCCTTTTCAAATGTAAGTTTCTTTCACGCTGCAGAAATAAAGCAGTTTTGCACAATTTTAACTGCCATGACTCAATGCTATGGAATTCTGGCATTGTGAAATATTTAGCCTTCCCAGTCAGAGAGCTCTGGTGCTGCACCAAACTACAAATCCCAGAATTCCATAGCATTGAGCCATGGGAATTAAAGTTGTGTCAAACTGGTTTGTTTCTTCAGTATGGCAGCAGCCCCAGTCTTTCAACTTTGAAATCAAAACCCAAGAACCGGTTACATTTTTTTTCCCCATCAGCATACATGGTCTTAGCATCTGATAAAACTACTTTCTTGGACTGCAGCTCCTGACCAGTATGGCTGTTGGTCAATGGCTATGCCAGATGGAGATTTCTAGGAATAATTGTAAAAAAAAAGTACCATTTCCAAACTCTATATATGCTAGGCTGAGACTTGAGAGATAATCACTGTCTAAGGTTATCCACTGGATTTCATGAATGAGCAACAGTTGAATCTAGGTCTGTCTCATCTAAATCCAAGTTTAGAAACAAAGACCTAAATCCAATATGATGCTAATGCTGCAGCACCAAATTAATAGAGTTTCCTTCCATTTCTGTCCTCCATGCTGCCTACACAGTTGCCCAAAAAATAGCTGAGGGTTTCTGAGGCCTGTGGAGTATGCACTTTTGAGATGGAGTGAGCAAAGTAGTAGGAAGAGGAGATTACCTATACCTGCTTCCGCTTCTGCTGGAATCCAGTGTTCTGCCAGCAAAAATTCAATGTTGGATTCTGCCCAAAGGAATCTGCTTTATACTGTGTCAGACTTTTTGGCCACCTAGCTTCATCTTGTCCACACTGGGTCATAGTGCCTCTCTGGGGTTTCAGGTAGAAATTTTTCCAATCCTGCCTGAAAATTTCAAGTATTTCTAAAACTCTTACAGGAAAAACATTGTTTACATTAAATTTGTTTTAGACCATTTGTTTATGTAGCACAGTACTGTGTATCCTGAATAGCAGCACCTCTCTAGATTTTCTAACAAGAATCTTTGCCAGCCCACCTTGGAGATTCCAGGGACTGAAACTCAGACCTTCAGCATCCAAACCACATGTTCTGCCACTGCACTGCTACAACAACGCAACCACACTGGATCTCAAGTGTATCTTTCCATCATTGTGAATAACATTTGGGATTGAATGCATGCTGAGAGCTCTAAGATACTGGGGAAACTTGATTTATGGTAATGGTATAATGCAAGAGAACACAGAGTATCCAACAAGCCAAGAGCAATAAACTCATTAAATGAAATATTGCATTAGGAGACACAGATTCCAAATTTCAACATAAAGTTAGCTATAATGGCATTTTGAAAAATATTGCCCGTACATTCCTTTGTATCTTTTAAGGCACAAAGGACAGTTTACCCTAAGTTACACAGATCTCACAGAGTAATAAAAAATCAGTTGAATTCTGCAAGGTGATAAGACCATTACTCCTAATTAAAAAACAAATCATTTTTTTTAAAACTGGGGAGGATATAATAGCCCAGCTGTATTTTCCTCTTTTCACTCTATTTTCCAACAGATAAATACAGGACACTGTTATAGGATAATCAAAATTCAAATATATTCCATAACAGGCTAATATTAATCTATTCCTGATTTATGGAATATAAAACGAATCATTTTATACAAAAGATCAAGAAATATTAAAGACATGGCGATAAGGGCAGATTTTAGGATCCCCAATAGAAAATCCCAGAGCATTCTGTTTGGGACAAATATACCCATAGGACATAACGCATGTGGCCATTGTGTTTTCTGTAAATACACAACCAAAATAAAAGATTTCACAATTTTGTAGACCAAAAATGGTATAAGTTTTCCCATTTCAGTACTTGTAAAAGAACTTTTGTAATCTATGCAATTCAATGTAAACGCAAGAAAATATATGTGGGAAGAGCATCAAGATCTATCAAACAAAGAATAGCAGAACATCTGTCCAATTTGAGAAATAAAAGAATAGGAGCACCTTTGGTTAACCACTTGAAACATGGAGCAACTGATATAAGCTTATGGATAATTGAGGTGATAAATAATAAAAATGAGAATTGTTTAAAGAAGAAAGAGGTAAAGTGGATTTTGAAACTTAAAACTTTAGTACCAGGGGTTTGAATAAAGATTTGGAAATACAATGTCTTATATAAAAATTTTGAATAAATGGCTAAAAAAAAATTCAATATTGCATCAGCTAGACAGAACAGAGCTGAGCAACCTTATGGACAGATTGCATCATGTATCTTCTTACTGGTTTTCTTCTACAATATTACTTCAAAAATCCATAAAGATAAATCCATTGGTAGTCCTAGTCCCTTCCTTCTAATACTCAATGTGCAGTTTGTTGAGGGTGCAGACTGCAACCCCAGAAATCTCTGATAATAGGTATATATATGATAATATGGATAGTAGATGCTATTTGATTTTTAAGAAATTATGTTTTAAGTCATGATTTATGTGTTGTCCTAATATCACAACTATAATAAATGCACTTTTATTTATTTTATAATTAGCCCCTGAAAAAGGCCAATTTGTGGTAAGGCCAAAACGCATTGGGCTTTTTAATATAATAAAGTTTATGAATCATCATTATGGAGACTTCATTTCCTTTAACTCTTCTACAGTGAATAGATGCTTTCCAGTTTTTTGTTCTGTTCCATATTAGAGTGCAAACAGTCTGTAAGGTTCTTAGTCAGCATAAGCACAAATCAACTTCACATAGCACAAAGTAACTATTTGTTGTTATGGGACTACAAGTTGACGCAAAGGTATAATGACCTTATCCTAGGGTATTCCTTGTAAAATTTATTCAAAGGAGACTTGCCATTGCCTTCCTCTTAAACTAAGGTAGTCTGATTTCTCCAAGGTCACCGAGTGGATTTATGTGTCTGAATAGGATTTCAAACCCTGGTCTCCTGAAGTTCTAGTCTAACACTCCAACTATGCTCCTATATATCCCTGAACAGGTTATTAAGAAATAAGCACGGGGGGCCTGGGTAGCTATAGTCTGTATTCTCATCCTACTGTACAATTTCTTTCTAAGTAAAAGATGATAGTTGTGTAGCTACCGGCTGTTTTATCACCCTAATGTGGGCATCAGATACCTGATTAAATCTCTTTGATGATGTTCCTTATCATTTAAAAAAATGTCTGACAGAATGAAAGGATTAATATCACCTCCTCAAGGCTGGATCAGCCAGGTGATTTATCTATATCTAGTGGATTATCAGAGTCTTCTCTTCCTCAATTTGCTCTCAGGCTGTTAAAGTGCACTCTTTTGTGTGTTCAGTGGCTTCACTATAATGCTGGCCTTTCTGAATAAAACTAAAAGATAACTATATTTAATGTGATTTGGACTTTTGTTGCTAGTCCAGCCTTTCATAATCTTTAATCAAAGCTTGGTGAAATTACATTTTTGAACCACAACTCCCAGAATCCCACAGATCGGATGGTCAGCAGCAACATTGGCTGGGTCATTTTAGAAGTGCAAGCAAGTAACTTCTCCAAACTCTGTCTTTATTACAGGGCTACCTAAAAAATAAGGACAATAAACTAACAGCACCAGATCGTTGTTTATGAAGTCATGGAGCCTGTATGCATGGGCCAAAACACCTGTGTTCCCCCCACCTTTCCATCATCCTGTTTAGATGACACAGGCCATTAGCTCCAGGCTGCAGCTGGCCTCTCCAAATGCCAATCAGGTGTTCCTGGACCAATGCTGGCCAAAAGAGTCCTTAATCCAGTCCAAAAAGACTGGCTGCTTGGCACAGAGTTTCCTGGAAACTCTGTGGTGACAGCTGGCAGACTAAATGGCTGTGTGCACCCTATACCTGCCACTGCTGTCACGTCCATCTCAAAGGCCCACGCTGTGGCCTCCAACACAAGAAGGGGGCACCTGGTCATGTGGATGCAGCCTAGTGCCCCATTTGCACCCTTATGCGCTGCAGTGGGGGCCTTCAGAACGGACATGAGAGAGATGGAAGGTATAGGGCATGTGGCAGCAGAGGGTCCATGGTGGGGTGGTGGGGATGCATGTAAACACCCACTCATAACCACTGATAAACTCTGATAACAATGGGGCAAGTGTGTGGTACCCAGGCAGGATACCACACGCTTGGCCCATGGTATCATGCCCATCTGCTCAGGCCCATGGACAGTCATATGAACATGGCAAGAATAATGGGTAAGGAGTGTGACTGATAATTTGCATTTTGATTATCTGTATTTACAAATGCAATCTTCTTTGGAAATGAGTGTTAATTACAATACCTTGTTGGAATATAGATGGGTTATACAGTTAAAGTAGAAATGTAGAGATGCGTGTGTGGAAATTTCCTATGGGAACAGTGTCTACTGAAAACAAAGAGAACTTGACAGCAGGTGGTTTAGAAGACAAAAAGTGCTCACAGGGCAGAATAACATAAACAAGTTTGAGCCTGGGAATAGATAGGTAACACATAAACATATGATCTCATGGGAAGGAAGTCACATGGAGGATGACATACATCTAGAGGCTGGGTTAAAGCACATCATCCAGGCATCATCCAATCAGCACAAGGTTAACACCCAGAAGGTGGAGTATCAGAAGGGCCAAGAGTTTCCTTTGTTCTCTGTTGTTTATATATGCAAGCAATGTGTTCGTGTGAAACTAACTAATGGTGGGGGGAACTTACACTGTAACTGTAACTACTACTCCTGGATCTGTAAACATGGATCTGTAACTTTTTCTATTGCTGTGATTCTACAACTGCATCGGCAAGATGTGATCCTATAGTGCTTTTGCCATCTGCAGGATGGATTGTATGTTTTCTTTTCTTGTTTACTTTATGGAACAATAAAGCTCTGCTTTAGATCTACAAGATGTGTCTGCATGCTTGTTGCATGGAGAAGGCTGATGAAGGAAGCTGGTTTCTGAGCTCTGCTATACTGCACACCATATCCAAATTTCCACATACCTTATTCTGTTCCAATAAACACTTGTAAAAGGCAACATGTCTAAAATCTTCCAAGGGGCATACCCACACTCTTAGACATTACCTTAACTCCAAATGTGAAGATGACTCTACTTATTCCTAAAAGGCTCAAATCAACTTTTTTTTCATATCAGTGCACTTTTTTTAAAAAGGTTCTAACTCTGGAGCTGGTAACCAATGAAAGTTGATTAATAATCTTCCTTTTGACATATTAATAAACTATTTGTTTGTTGCCATTATTTGCCATCACGTCAACTTTGACTTATGGCAACCCTATGAATGAGAGACCTACAACATCCTCAGTCATCAACTGCCCTGCTCAGGTACTGCAAACTCAAAGCCATAGCTTCCTTATTTGAATAAATCCATCTGTTTATCTACTGCCTTCCATTTTACAAGTATTATCATCTTCTCCAATGAGTCATATCATCTCATGATATGCTGAAAGTATAACAGCCTCAGTTTAATCACCTTTGGGCCTAAGCATACTGTTTCCACTGAAAGTTCAGACTCGATTTGCTGTAAGACTCATTCATTTGAATTTTTAACTGTCCATTGTATACATAAAATTCTCTTCCAGCACTACATTTCAAATTAGTTGATTTTCTTCCTGTCAGTTTTCTTCACTGTTCAACTTTCACAGCCATACACAAAAATCAGAAATACTATGGCCTGGATGATTGTGACCCTGGTATTTAATTATGCCTTTACACTTGAGGATCTTATCTAGTTTCTTCACAACTGCCTTTCCAAAGCTTAGCCTTCTTCTGATTTCTTCACTTGTTCATTTTGGTTAATGACTGAGCCAAGGCATAGGAAATTTTTAACCATTTCAGTGTTTTCATTACTCACTTTAAAGTTATGTAAATCTGTGATCATTATTGTTGTCTTAATATTCAGAGGTAACCCTGCTTTTGCACTTTCTTCATTAACTTTCCTCAGTAGTCGCTCCAGGTTTTCCTATTTTCTGCATGTAGTATGGTGTCATATGCATATTTTAAATTGTTTAATGCCTGCTTCCTCTGAGTCTAATCCTGCTTTCCATGATATGTTTTGCACGTACATTAAACAGATAGGACACTAAAACACAACCTTGTCTGACCCCCTCGCCAATGGGAAACCACTCTGTTTCTCCCTATTGTATCCTGACAGTGGCCTCGTAGATTACATATCAGGACAATTAGATTTTAAGATATTCCCATTTCTTTCAGAGCAAACCGTAAGTTATCACGATCTAGTCAAGGCACTCTACTATAACCTATAAAGCACAGGCTGAATTTCTTCTGATATTCTTTGCTGTGTTCCATTATCCAACATATTTTTGCAATATAATTTCTATTTATGTACATTAAATAAATGTTTGTAGTACCAAAATTAAATAGAAATATTTTTTCAAATATTCAGTCTGATCAAATTTAATAAGCCCATTATAACAGAGAAAGGACAACTTTGGTGTTTTCTTTCTATAAATTTAATTTTTTCTAATCCAAATGTGCTATGCTATGTTCTACTTTCCATCTCCTACAACAGGAAAAGTGAGTTTCTCATATTTAAACTAAACTAGGGTCTAATCTGCACTGCAGTTAATGCAGTTTGACACCACTTTAACTGCCATGCCTCAATGCTATGGAGTCCTGGGATTTGTAGCTTGTTGTGGCACTAGAGTTCTCTAACAGAGAAGGCTAAATAGGGGCTTGACTAGACAGGCAGGAAAATGTGGCTTGATCCTGCTTTCTCCAAAAGTGTGTCAAAGCCCCACTGTCTGCACAGCCCACTCCCAAGGCAGGCCAAATGGCACATCCTGACCACATGATGCAGTGTCAAGCCATGCCGCTGGATAATTTTTGTTGTTGTGTCCCCCCATGCATGCACACCATCCAACAAACACACCAACAGTGAACCCCAAGTACCTCCCAGTATGCCCAGATGCCATCCCATTGGATAGCTGTCCTTTTGATCAGACACACAGTCGGACGTGCGATGCTCCACCAATACAGGGCATAGATGAACTGATGGGTGAGTGATACATTGGCAAAACACAATCATGGTGGCTCTCCCATACATGCCCCTTCACTTCATGCTCCCCGTTGGACTCTCTGGTTTGTATATATTGTAATTACATCCATTAGAACTGGTGGACTTTCATTTCTTTGCCGCAGCCCTGCACTCACATCGGGGCATTTACATGTAGGGGCAAAGATGCACATCTTCCATGCCAAGCCAAACCATCCCAGGTTCTGTTTGTTCCAGTTTTTAGACCTGGAGCATGTCTTCAGTCCAGTTGCCACCCGCTTTGGAGGTATGCATCATCTAAATGCCCTGCCTTCAAAGCAGTTGGAATCCGCTTTATTTGGCCCATCTGCTCAGCCCCATCTCAAAACTATACATCCCAGAATCCAATAGCATTGAGCTATGGCAGTTAAAACAGTGTCAAACTGCATTATTTCTGCAGTATAGATTAGACCTAGAACACTAAAAGCCTACCACATAATGAACATAGCAGATGAGCATGAGGTCTGTCATATATTTATAGAAACCCAGATTCGGCTGCAGTTTGCAACCGAGTTCAAAGCAGAGGGTCATAAGGTCAACTTCCTAAATATCTGATGTCTCTTGACTGTAATTCACTCCCAGGTTTTTGTACAGCAGCACACCTTATTTTGTGGCAAGTTGCATAGTTACAACTACTATCTATTTTTTAAATAACGATTTATATCCTGCCCTTTTTCTGAAGATCTCAGAGTGGCTTACAATAAAATCAGTTTAAAATAATAAATAATTACAAAAGTTTTAAAAGATTAAAATAAATTAAGTGGTTTCTCAATTTAAAAAATGATTTCTCGATTTAAATTCTTGATTTAAAAATATACAATTTAAAATCAGTTAAAAACAATTTTTGAATCCTATGCAGCCTAGATAAAATCAGTTTGGCCCTAAGGCTGTAATAAAAGGCCAGGTTTTAATTTGGCACCAAAATAATTCCAATGTTAGTGTTAATTGGGCCAACTGTCTATACAGTTTGCTGGATGCATCAAGTCTTCAAGGGCTCGGACTTTCTTTGATATTTACATTTTATGAATAAATACTAATGCCCCCATATTCTTTGCAGATTGACCTGACCTCCCCCCACATATCAATGTGGGCCCCTTCACACATTTATAACACTATGGACGTTATCACACGAGGAGTTGTGAGGAGAAAGTGGAAATAAACCGGACGAGCGGAAGACTATAATTTACAGGATTTGTCCCGTTCCGCCTCGTCTGATAACTAAATTAGAATTTAAAAGGGGGTCAATTCAAACAAAAACCTGATCTTTTCAAATCCTCAAAAATCCCAAAAATGAAAAGATCAGGTTTTCGTTCAAATTAACCCCCTTTTAAATTCGAATTTAGTTATCAGATGAGGTGGTACAGGACAAATCCCGTAAATTAAAGACTTCCACTCGTGCCTGTTTATTTCCACTTTCTCCCCACGACTCCCCATGTGATAACGTCCTATGATTCCACTTTAACTGTCATGATTTCATCCTATGGAGATGCACTTTAGGAAGGGTACCGATGTAACTGTGAAATATGAAAGGACCCTGAAACTTGATTGATTGGCTGATTGATTTGCTTGCCACTGATGCCTTCAATGGGAAAAGCCCTCTTCTCATGCTATGTTGGAAGCTTGGAAAAGAGTGCCCAGTTGGGGTGCCCAGTTAGGGCCAAAGAGTGCCCAGTTGGGGCCAAATGGATCTCCATTTTGCATGTCTTGCATTTGACAAATGTTGTGGAAGTAATGGGAGTTCATAATACCAGTTTCAGGGCCGGTTTAAATTTTTTTCTATATTGGGGACATGACTGTGGGCTGAGAAGTCTATGGACTGAGCAAACCCACATTTACTCCCACCTAGCCTAAGAACACCACCACACACACACACACACACACACACACACACTTACACAGTTTTTTGCCCCAGCTCTAAGAATACAGTTCTGACTTTGGGAAGGAAGCCATTATAGAAATCTCTATGGTGGGTGGAAGGTGCTAAGGGAAGGAATATGAGATTGGATCTTCCTCTCCGGGAGGTCAAAGCTGCCTACAGTTTTAGAGGGTGGCATCATCCCGTGGCTCCTGTATGCTGTGCCTAGGTTCACAAGTCTTCTAACTTATAAAAGGGATCTATTGACAGAGGAAAAATAATTCAATGGCTTTAGTTATGGAACATAAAGAGGATTTGCATTAAATGTTTAAAAAGGAGGAAGGGAGGGGAAAGAAAAATAAATATGGCAGCACCTTTAAGACTATAACTGTTTTTTTTTATTTTTGCATGACCTTTTGTGGGTATAAATGTACTTCTTCAACTGCAGTACCAAGTGGTATTAAGGCCTCAGGTACAAAGGATATTTACACAGTTATGGGAGTGGGACAGAATGTAATAGGATCCAGAAAGATGCAAATCTTGTCCCTTGCCCTACATTTTCAAAGGGCAAGGTCAACCTAGGTCAAGGGATATGATTTATATCTTTTTAGGTCCTACTCCATTCTGTCCCACTCACACAACTATATAAAATACTTGAGGCCTTAATATAACTTGGGATTGCAATTATCATCATCATCATCATCATCACCACCACCATCATTATCATTATAATTATGAAGTATTTATACTCAGCTCTTCAGCCAAGAGGCTATCAGAGAGGCTTACAAATGGTTAATTAGACATTTCCCTACCCTCTTGTCAATCTGAAAAGACAAGACTCAAAATGAGAAGGCAATGGTGGTGGGGAAGGGGAATAAGTCCAGCAGATCTTCTCCCTCTAAAGCCTGGACCAAGCCAGATGGACTGGAGGGAGAGTCCATCTTCTTACTCTGATTTCTTCATTTAAAGAAGTAGGCTTATATCTATGAAAGTTCATGCTAAAATAAAAACTATTTAATCTTAAAAGTGCGACCACATCTCTTTTCTTCCTCCCTCTCTTCTTTCTTTTTATGCTACAGGAGATTAACAAGGCTACCTCTTTGAAAACTACCATTAAATGTCTGTGACCAAATGAAGCTACATGAATAGAAAAAGTAAACTATAAGGTTAGTTTGGCCAAATTTAGCAAGTGAATATTTTGTGTTTCATACCAGATACAGTGTATGCAAAGAGATCATTTCCAAAAATTGCTTACTTAGGGGGGAAGCAGACGAGGGCGTCCAGGACGCCCTGGGCCGGCGCGCCGCGGGGCCGCAGCCTCCGCACCTCGGCGCACCGGCGGCGTCCCTGGAAGGAGCGCTAAATCAGCGCTCCTTCCTCAAGACAGCGAAAGTGCGCACTAAAAGCGGTGGGCGCACTTTCGCTGTCTTTTCCGCCGCGGCGCATGTGGTCGCCGCGGCGTGAGGTCATCCCCGGAGCGCCGGCCGTGCGGAGGGCCGGCGACTCCGAGGGCGACCTCAGGGAGAGGAAGGGGCGCCGAACGTGCGGCTGCCCCTCCTCTTCCGGGCCCGGAAGACGACTCAATTAGTCGTCTGCCGAGGCCCTTAGTATGTGTAGCTTCACTAAATTAAAACTTCTGTAGGTAGTACTCCTGCGTACCTTAATATCCAGTGGTGTGTCCATCTCAAGAATTAAGAATCATGTTCACTACACCAACATATATAAACATTTGAAGAGAGAGATCTAATTTAGTAGGAAGACCTACCCAAAATTGCAACAACTTCATCATCCTGGATGACCTCCAAAGATCCTGAGACCACAAAGCAAAGATTGTCCACACTCTCTCCAGCATGGTAAATTAGATCCCCAGGAGCACAGTGCACAGTCTGAAATTCCATGGCAAGAGCTCGCAAACACCCATCGCTAGCCAGCCTGAAGGCAGGGTGCTCTTTAAAAACTTTCCGATTCAGATGAACACAGATATCTGCTCTCATATCCTTGGGGCAGATCTGTAAAACCTGAAATGACATTATTAGATTAGGTCTTTGTCTGCAAGACATGTGAACATTTTACATCTCCTTTGTATCTCCCTTGTATCTCCGTATTCAAGGTTCAGACAGGTAGTTTTATTTAAATCTTTTGTAGTTTGTTCTAATTATCCAGATAAAGTTTAACACCAGGGTTTTTATTTATTTCTATTTAATGTTTCTGAATGTCACAGTTCTTATGTCCTTGTGCAAAAAGTAAAACTGGGATCAGGCTTACTAAACACAAGTAAGCAGAAACTTTGACGTTAAACTTTATCTGAACAATTTGAACAAACTACAAAAGATTTACACAAAACTACCTAACCGTAGCATAAATGTAGATGAAAACTATTACACATACAATAAGCAATAGCTATGTAAAGCAATGAATCTAGTGCAACTCAACAGAAATAAAAGCAATGATAAAAAAGACACAAATGTTACATAAAAGCCACTAAAAATCAGATTATACCCATTTTAGCCCTTCAGCCATCCTCAGTATTCTCAAAACTGTTTCATTATTAACTAGAACAAATATTACCACTTAAAACCAGCTTCTGAAATGCTGTAGTTTATTATACTTGAGAGAGCCACGGTTTTGGAAGTTATCTGTTGGCTAGCCACTCCTGTTGTAGTCATATATTCTTGAACAACAATAGTTAACTAGATCTTAGCTTTCTTTTATAGAACTGATTTCCATGGAATTAATTTATGTTTCTTTTCATTTGCTCCCCACCACCCTCAATATTTAACAGACATATGGGTGGCGTAATGGAATATATTCATCTGATGCAATCTGATTTCCAAAAAAGAAGAAAACTATCTTTCCTTTCATTCATTTTCCATTCATTTGCTTCTTAATTTGGAATCAGTTCTGTATGTTGTGTAGACACTCTTGTACTCTAAAGCCAATTATATTTTAGTTTCATAGAATAACCTGAAAGATCTCCAGATGCCTAGAGACCAGGTAGAGAATAATTAGTATAATTGATAACTGCCCGCTAGGAATAGTGGATGCTTATCACTGCAGTTTTGAAGATTATTGCAACAGGGAATTGCCAAAGATTGCAAGGTTTGAAGGTAGACAGAAGAACAATAACAAACCCTGATTAACCCTGAACCTCCTATACATATTTTCAATATTAAATTTAAAAACTCTTCAATATTAAGGTGCTACTAAAGTTTTGCAAGCCCAAAAGAAGAACAGTAATTCTCTGTTAGTTACTGAACTCCTATGATAATATCCAAATGTTTTTAAATGTTGAAAAAGCAATAAAACCTCACATACTTAAATAGTCATATTTAATGAAATGTGTACAGATAAATACTTTAACTGTTTCAAATATTCAGAAGAGTCCCAGTAAAAGAAATGTTGCCAAATTTATTTTCAATCAGCACATATGCAAATAGTATGCTATTATGTTCATGACATATTTCCAAATTACAGAATAAAGTTATTTTTAAAAGCAATTCACTCCTATAACCTGTTACAGGTTTGAAAGCAACTAGTTATGCAACTTTTTAGAGTATTCATTGCCTTTGATGAATGGGTATAATTTAGAGTTGATAAGAGAACAGGTAGTAAATCTACTTTAATCTACTTTAACTGTAAAATGTTACTTGTTACACACCTACCCCCTGCTCCCTAACCATTATTCATAAGCAAACTAGTGCATGGATTAGTACTGTTTGCACTAATGCAACACATCCCACACATACCCCTCAAAGTAATTTGATTAGAATTCACATGCTAAGTGAAAAAGATTTATTGTTAACTACAATGATTAGGCTAATGTAAAACCTTTTGTGCAAATACACTGCACTTGAAACTTCACAGTAAATTTTGGCCTCCACCAGTTCAGGTACTTCTTTTTATTTTTTTTTTATTCTGGTGCAAACACAAGACAAGGTGTTGCCTTTTTTCAATGTCAAGGGAAGAAGTTACACCAACTCCAGGCTGGCATGTGGGAGCCAATCACAAAGGTTTATTAGATATAGCAGATTTCATGATCACCTTCATCCTCCTGCTGCTTAGCTCTGAAATGTCCATTTTCTTTTAGCACTGCTAGCAATACAGCTGCAGAACTTTTAATAGGGATAATTGGAATATCAGAAAATAATATCCTCCACTATTGCAGAGAGACATATTTAACTCATCCAGTCCTACCCTACATTAAAGAGATGCTCTTATATGCTTTTGTAAAATTAAGAATTAATGTCTTCAGTTTACTTTATTTGTTCTCCCTTCCGATCAGTTCTCCCTCAAAGTATTGTTCTTCAGATGATAAGGGACTCTTTATACAACAGAATCACAACACTGTTATCCCACTTTAACTGTTATTCCACATGATCCTGCCCTATGAAATTCTGGAATTTGCAGTTTTGGGAGGGGCATTTAGAATTCTGAATTAGAGCATTCCAGTGCCAGCACAAATTACAAACCCCAGAATTCCATAGTATGGGGCCATGGCAGGTAAAGAAAAATAATAGCACTATAATTCCATAGTATGAATGGGCCCTAAGTCTGGGGGTAAGAACTATCTTTTTAACTGATCTTTTCTTGATCTTTATTCATCTAGGAGCTGCATTTTGGTTGAAGAGTGGAGTAAACTTCATATGAGTTTCATATTGCTATTGAATACTGATATTTGTTTCATATGTTGTTGTTGTGTGCCTTCAAGTAGTTTCTGACTTATGACAACCCTAAGGTGAACCTATGATGGGGTTTTCTTGACAACATTTGTTCAGAGTAGGTTTGTTATAGCCATTTCCTGAGGCTGTGAGAGTGTGACTTTCCCAGGATCACCCAGTGGGTTTCCATGGGTGAGTGGGGAATCAAATCCTGGTCTCCAGAATCACAGTCCAACACTCAAACCACTGTGCCAGGATGTCACTCACACAATGGCTTCATATGAGCAAACAAAAAACATTATGTTGGAAGTGGTAGGTTCTTGTAAGGCAAATGAATGGATAGATCGTCTGGTTCATTTTAATAGTTTGAGTCCACATGTCAAGAACTACATCTGCAAAATTATTACTTTAAAAACAAATACTTAACTTGGCTCCAGCTTTTCGAACTTCTCTGTGCACTCTATACCCCATCAAGTAGGTGAAAATAAAATTGTAGTGATAGCAGAGGCAGGGTAAAAATTCAACTTCAACATACTTGCTTAGAGGGGTGTAAGACATTACACACACCAGTACTAGCAGCAATGCAGAGATGTCGAGGCTGTACATGATTTATTCATTTGGCAATGTTTGTGAAGTTGTGTATGCATGGGAAATCAGTGAAGCTTGAGAACTGAACTTCAGAATTGATGAACTGGTACTCAATCTTATATTTGTTATCCTTTCTTATTGACACTAAAGGGTTTCCCCACTACCAGCTGACGTTCCACTGCATGTGACACAAATATGTCAGTTACTGAAATCTACCAGAATATATCTTCTTTATATTCTAATAACTGAATATTTTTCATGTTTATTAAACCAATTCGTCATAGTGAAAGTACACCAGATGCCTGAACTATTTGCATTTAAAAAAAAACACAAAAAAACCTTCCCATCCAATGTTTGGATGTTAATGGTTTTGCTTTATGACCAATGCGCCTACCCCTAGATGTTTTTTGGCTTTCAAGATACCGCATTTTAGCCATCACAGGGGAATCCTAAAGAGAGAGCCAGCACACTGGGACCTCACTATCTGAAGCCTCTGCCTCCAACAAAGGTAAATCATTTTTTCTAATATTGGGACTGACTGGCATGCTTTACCTCTACACCACCTAAAGTTTTCCTGATACAAAACATAAAGACTTGAGAAATTCAGTGTCCTCCAGCTACCTAGGAGCATGTGGCTTCAGAAAGGAATGAGACATGCTGAATTCCAAGAAACCATTTTTTTTTTTAGTTGCAAATGGACATTAAATTTTCTTGACTTTGAAAAACTCCCAGTGACTGCATCGCCAAAAAAAGGGGGAGGTGCTAGCCTGCAGATAACCCTCCCAACCATCTGAACTAAGACCAAAAACAGAAAATGCAAGCCTATGACTAACATCACCAATTTTTTCTCCTGTTTGCCTGATGAAGAAGCCAGTGTGTCTTTGAAAGCTTGCAACATGTTATTGTGCATTTTGGGTGTCCCAATAAAGGTATCATTGTTTGGATGTTACTGAATGAGCAACTACAGTGGGTTGTCGGGGGGGGCACTTTTCTGCCCCTTTCACACTATAAATCACTATGAATCCTCTTAACTGCCATGGCCTCATCCCATGAAAGCAATGGAGTTCTCTAGCTGAGAATTATAAACACTGCAATGTAATAACAGGTGTTGTAGGCTATATTTCAGAGGAAGGAGCTGGCAAAACTACCTCCAAGTATTCCTTGTCTAAGAAAACCTTATGAAATTCATGGAATTGCCATAAATCACAGGTAACTTGAAGGCACATAAAGAAAGACACAGATACAAAAACTACAAATCCCATGATTGCATAGGATGGAATCATGGCAGTTAAACTGAAATCATGGTATTATAAATGTATATTGTGAAAGAGCCACAGTATGACACAAATGTACCTGAGAGAACAGAGAAGTAAAATAATTCTGAAAATATTACATGATTGGAAAAGACCAGCAATAAAATTTCTCTTCTTTTTCTATGTTAAACCACTGCCTGAAATTCTTTTATAAAGAGAATTTAGCAGATCCTGGACATCCAAATATAGTGGCGCGCATGCCAGTATATATTTCTGAAGTCACCTTAATATCCTCTAAACATCTAGAAAATCTAAACAGCTTGGTAGGAGGACTGGAGTAAGAGTAAGGTAGGTAGGCTGCTCCAGTGTAACGAAAAGATAATCTGCCCCATGTTGAGTTGATTTTTTTTCCTCTGCACTGTCAGTTTGCTTTGACAATATTTTTCTAGAGAGACTGGAAAATCCATGAATCGATATACAAGGATAATTTTAAAGATGTCGCTCATCTATACATTCAGATTAAGAAAGTTAACCAAGGTTTTTGAAAAACACATTTCAACCCAAGAGGTATCAGCTTTTCCACCTATTAGTTTTAAATATAATTACAGAAGCTCAGGGCTACAGTAAACTCTAAAAGGTAAAGGTAAAGATATTCCTCATTGACAAGGTATGTCCAACCATAGGGAGCGATGCTTATCTCTGTTACTAAGCCAAAGAGCCAGCGTTGTCAGAGACTACTCTGTGATCATGTTGCCAACATGATTGCACAGAATGTTGTTTACCTTCCCACCGAAGTGGTACCTATTTATCTACTTGCATTCGCATGCTTTCAAACTGCTAGGCTGGCAGAAGCTGGGACTAGTGACAGGGGCTTACCCCATCATGCAGCACCTGGGTCTCAAACTGCCAACCTGCTGATCTTGCTATCAACAGATTCAGCGTCTTAACCACCTGAGCCACTGCACAGTAAACACTACCAAGTATGTATAAGTCAAAGCAAGAAAGCAATTTGATGGCAGGTTTTCAATATCAAGACAGCTCACCTTTTCAGTATCGATGCCCCTGGACATTGACCAGGTAGAGACGATATAGTCCATCACACGTTCACTCAAGCCTTTGGGCACTTGGTAGAGTTTCAGGAAGTCTCGGACACTGTTCAGCATTTCATGGTATCTGTTTGTGTTGGCATACATTTGCTGGAAGATAGTTGTCACATTACCAAAAATAGTTGCATATAGCAGAGCTGGAAATAGAAGGAGGAGGAAACAAAGAATAATGATGGTGTTTTCTAAAGTCGTAAGAAGCAGGAAGTTTAGAAGTACATCTCTACTAGGTTCAGACAATATACTGTCTGGAGGCATAAGTAGAAAGTACCACTTTCCTGGAAAGTACTACTAATTATCTTGATTGTTACAAACTGATGCAGTTATGACATTTACTGGACTGTTGATATTTGCCTTCGAGTTCTTCCCAAAGAAGTCTGAATATTGTAAGGGGCACATTTTCTTGGCGTAAGTTCTTGTGTTTCAATTAAAGAATGCCAGTTCCAGTTTAGCTTTTGTTAAATTAATCATTGTATAAACTGATGACTGAGTAATTATGGAGCTCACCTTACAACCCTGAAGATTGTTTATTCAAGCCTTGTTCAGTCACACACTGAACTGTAAACTGCTATAGAATCCCTTGAGCTGCAGAATCCAAATAGGTTTATTCTTTATATCACTGCAAGTTATCAATACTGCTGACCACCTATCACAGGAATGGTCAAATTTTCCCCCCTCACCCTCAAAGCATACTGCACAGTGTTTGGAAGATCAGGTTTCAGTAGTGGTTGAGAGTTCATTTGCACAGTTAAGGCTTGGACACCAGCTATACCCATTCCTTGAGACATCAGACCTGGCCATGGTGAAACATGCCTTAATAATATCCCATTTGGATTACTATCATGTGCTCTATGTGGGGCTTCCTTTGAAATGTGTTCAGAAACTTCAGATGGCCCAAAGAGCTGCAGCCAGACTGTTAACTGGAGCTGGCTACAGAAAGCAATGATACCTTTATTGAACCAACCAAAATGCGCAAAATATATGATGCAAGCTTTTGAAGCTCTACTCACTTCTTCATCAGGCAAAGGTGTTAAAAATCATACAGGAGAAAGAACAATATGATGATGTTAGAGTCACAGTTAACACCAGTTAAGATGGTATGGAGGCATTCTTCTCAAAGGAAGCATCTTTTTGTGTAGCTAATGGAATTTAATGTTTATTTCCTGGATTTTAAGATTCTTTGGGGGGATGCAGACGGTGCAAAGCACCATCTTGGAGGCAGAGAAGAGGAGGGGCAGCCGCACGGCAGCCGCCTCAACCCCTTCCCAAGGACGTCATCAGAGTGCATGCCGTTACACATTGGATCCTCTGCACGCACTGCACTGGAGGAGACGCGGAAGAGCTGCACGATGGCTCTTCCAGTGCCCTTTTTGCTGGCTCCTTCCAGGGCCGCCCAAATGGTGGATTGGGGCCAAGGTGTGGGGCAGCTTCAGCCCCAATCCTCTGCTTCTCAGGGCAGCCCACGGCCACCTGTCTGCAAAGCCCCTTTGTCTCTCAGAGTCCACAGGGTCAAAGGAATAGTCTCTGCCTGCATGGAAATCTACCTAGAAATGCCCAAGGTTGGACCTGGAACATTTACACACAAAGTATGTGTTCCAGTATTGAGCTAAGACACTTCCTCATATTGGACTGAAATAGTATAAAGCAGCTTTTAAAGTATCCAGAAGACTGTGTGCATTATGTTTATATTAATTAGAGAGTGTGATGCGATAATAGACTCTAAATGTTTTTAAATGCATGAATTGGCTTATCTTATGCAATTTGGTTGCAAACAATGCAGTATCAAATAGACTTTTGTCCTTTCTTCTGGCAGGAATGCATGGTTAATGTAAGTGTGTGGATCAATAACAGACCTTGGCAGAGAGAAACTAATCATTGAGGAAAGAAGTAGGAAGGCACTTTACAGTTATTCGCTAGCTTTCATCTAATATTTACACACAGCACAGCTGCTTCAATCCCATTCAATCTCATTAAAGTATAACAGAAAACATACACATAAATAAGATATAGATTCTGTCTAGTAACTTTCAACTTCTTGGCAAGATTTTGTGCCAAATCTCAAAAAAGTAATGTGAAAACCAGTCTTTTGCACTATAGACCCATAATAGAGTGATGGGATTCACACTATGTGACAAAGGATAATATCCTTACTGGGTCATACATGTATGGCAGTGATCCATTCTCTGTCACAATAACATCTGATAACTTTGCCAATAAAACTAACAATGCAAAGAGAAAAGGAATCCCAAGATTCTTTTCCTGAAAAGAGCATAAGTTGTGTGACTGCATGGTCCCTTCTCTACTGCACTTTTGTGTGTCCTAATTTAAAATTTCCTGGTTTCTTAAAGTACAGTTTTCTTTGGTATCTGGATTGAGAAACTGAAGTTCGAGCAATCCTCACAAACCAGTATATCAAGCCAGGACCACATTGCAGTTTGAGATCCTGGTTAGGAAGAATTGCTTAAACCATTGTTTTCTGGTTCAGATTCTTTCTTTACGCTCAAGGTCAGGAAAAGGTTATATGCTGGTATAAAGGACATAGACAGAATGCAGGGCAAGCTGGTTATTGCTGTTATTGTTATGTGCAGAGAGTAGGACTATGCTCACTGGTCCCATTCCTACCCTGAACCTCTCTATAATATGGCTCTGTCCAGCTTCATGTGTTCTATGTGCATGGATGTTTGTGTGAGGAGCCTGTTTTACATATTTAGGAAATTTATGCCATTTAGAATCTCTGTCATCGTCCCCCCACAGATGTTGACGGACTACCAGTCCCATCCATCTTAACCAATATTGCTGACTGATGAAAGGTGAAGGATATTTCAGTCCCACAACATCTAGAGGGCCACCCCTTCTCAATGAAATTAGGGACTACTAGAAGCTTGAAAATGGAAAGCTTTTGAAAAGATCAAAATATGTTTATATTCAAACTGTATGGAAACCTAAACTAAATGTTAGAGCTATAATCCACAAGCCATAAATAGATTCTTCACAATCTTTATCTAAAGGCTACCAAAGAAGGGCACTGTTACAAAGCAGACAGAAATAGTCTGTGTATATGTGGGGATCATATTCAAAATGGTACAAGTCCTGATACTTGATTATCCTTGTGCATATCCAAATATTTTGCCCAGTCCAAGGCTGGAAGCTCTAGAAGCAAACTACTTATGGAATATGCAAATGCACCCAGTGTCTTTAGCTTTTAAAAATCATCCCTCAAGATGGTGGTCAGCCAGATCTTAAATATATGGCTGGGGAAGGAGTGTTAATCCTCTCCCCCAATTAAAAATCAGACCCAGTGCTTCAATAATAAAAGTACATAAAGGCACCTATTTTTCTTCCAAGGAAAGAGCTGCTGTTCCATACTGTGAAGTTGATTCCAACCTATGTATGCCAACTCTATTATAGGATTTTCTTGTCAAGATTTATTCAGAGCTCTTCCTTTGCCTTCCTTGGAGGCTAAGAGAATGTGACTTTCTCAAGGTTACCTGGTGGATTTCCATGATTGAGTGTGGATTCAAACCCTAGCCTTCTAAAGTCCTAGTCCAACACTCAAACCACAGAGAGCTGGTGGGGAAGGGGAGTAATTGTAAAAACCAGGGAGGGTTAACACCTTGCATACCAAAGATCCACTCCAGACCTCAATACACACACTGTGATATGAGGTGGGGGCTATGTAACAGGAAAATATCTGTACTTTTTTATCATTATGTCTAGTTAGTAGACCTTTAGAACCACTGCCCCAAGAAAATACTACAGAACCAGTCTTTGTCCTTGGTTTTCATATCACACAGCACTTCTCAAGTATAGCTAGTTTAGCTAGGGACAAGGTAAAAAAGGATACAATACTCATCGATCGCTCCCAAGCATCCTTTCCAACCCGCTTCAAATCGCCAACCATGATATACTGAAGAGCTCAGGAAGATGAAGCGAGTTGGACAATGACTAGAATGCGTCTGGCAGAAAACTCGACTCTTATCTGACAGAACTCATCATAGGAAATTTCTTTGTTCCTATAGAGAGGCAATACATGCAGTGAGGAAATCTTTCTTCTCTGCACATATTGCATCTGTAGAGTCCCGTCCAGCAGAGCTGTTAATAATAATAATAATAATAATAATAATAATAATAATAATAATAATAATTTATATTAATGGTGGTTTATGGTGTTATAGGAACTGACACAGGTTCAACCTGTGCAAAACTCATTACTTAACCCAACAATGGCCTGCTGTGACGTGTTTAACAACTTGTTTGCAGACAAAATCTCTCAGATAAGAGCCGACCTGGACACCAGGGCTGTAGCAGGATCGTTTGTTGAGGTGTCCAGCAACTCTGTTGATCAGATTATACTGGATCAGTTTGAATCTGTGAGTACCGATGATGTGGACAAGCTCCTTGGTAGACTGAGGAAAACAACTTGGCCTCTTGATCCTTGCCATTCATGGCTGGCCGCCCGGGGGGGTGGGGTGATGCCTTGAGGGTGTTCCTGAGGGAGGGTCATGTTCCATCCTTCTTGGAGGAAGCAACCCCCTGGACATAAACAGCTATAGGCCAGTTTCTTTACTACTTTTTTGAGCAAAATGATTGAGAGGGCAGCTGCTTTTCAACTCCAAGCTGTGTTGGAGGAAACTGATTATCTAGATCCATTTCAAACTGGCTTTGGGACACGAGGAACTTCCTGACAGTGAGAGCTGTTCAACAGTGGAACACACTCCCTTGGAGTGTGGTGGAGTCTCCTTCTTTGGAGGTCTTTAAACAGAGGCTGGATGGCCACCTGTCGGGGATGCTTTGATTTTGAGTTCCTGCATGGCAGGGTGTTGGACTGGATGACACTTGTGGTCTCTTCCAATGCTATGATTCTATGATTCTAGGATATGGACTTGAGACTGCCATGGTCACCTTAGCTGATGACCTTCGTCTGGGCATTGACAGGGGTAGTATGACCCTGTTGGTGCTTCTGGAGCTCTCAGCGGCTTTTGATACAATGGATCATGACATCCTCTTGGATCGCCTGAGAAGGTTAGGAATTGGAGGCACTGCACTGCAATGGTTTCATTCCTTCCTCTTGAGCAGATTCCAGAGGGTGATGCTCGGAGACAGTTGTTCTACAAAGAAAGAGCTTAATTGTGGTATCCCACAAGATGCCATCCTGTCCCCAATGCTATTCAACATATATAAAAACACTGGGAGAGATCATCCAGGAAAGGGTGCTATCCATACACTGATGACACCCAGATATATTTCTCCATGCCTCGGCCTTCAGCTTTGACTTCAGATGGCGTCTCTCCTCTTAATGATTGTCTTAAAGCAGTAATGGACTGGATGAGAAAAAATAGATTGAGACTGAATCCAGACAAAACGGAGGTACTTACAGTAGCAGCCCTGAACCTAGGTGTAGGGATACAACTTTCAGTCCTGGATGGGGTCACACTCTCCTCAAAAGATTGTGTTTGCAGCCTGGGGATGCTCCTTGCTCCATCGCTTCAGATGATAAATCAGGTAAATGCGATGGTCAGGAGTGCCCGTTATCAGTTTCGGCTGATATGCCAGCTGCGCCCTTTCCTGGAAGTTAGGGACCTTG
>CM034701.1:363637484-363647778 GCA_020142125.1 Phrynosoma platyrhinos | reverse complement strand
ATTATCTTCAGAGCAGCATCACTGGACTGTCAACATGGAAGCCACTTGCCACCAAAGAAGTTCACAACACTTCCATACAAAAATGTACTCTTGGTTACCACCCAAGTTTCCGTAGTTTAAGCAGTATCATTTAGGACTGGGAGTATTTTAATGGTGTTCTTGTTAAGTAACTGGGAATTAAAAAAAATATTGCCAATCCACTGAAAGTAACCCAGAGATCAACTATTAATTCTACCTTTTGCTCAGTCTGTTGCAGAAGCTAAAGAAATGCTCAAACTATCACAAGTGAAAGCAGAAATTCCATTTCTCATACCTCCTTTATTTTCCTTGGGAATATTAGTAAAAGTTTGAGGGTATACCATCATTTCTATGATTAAATGTCATTATCTTCCCTTCATCTCTACTTCACAAAAGACCTTCATTATTTCACCAAGGATAGTTTCATGGTTTTCCATAAATACATATGAAATATACATAGTACATCCACAGGTGTACTATGAGTGAATATCTGAGTAAATTCATTATGTAAAATTTCAGAGTCAACCTACCACTGTTCTAATCTTCCCTGCCACTATTTTGCTGAATGCTTACTGAAGTCATCAAGCTGTAGTTGTCTGAGGCTTTGACTATAGCTCTTGTGATCAGAGTTCAATTTCCCACTTCAGCATTAAAACCTTGGGCAAGTCACACTCTCTAAGCCTTAGAGGATGAAAATAGCAAATCCCTGCTGAAGAAATTTGCCGAGAAAACCCCATGATAGGTTTAGGGTTGTCATAAGTCAAAAATGACTTGAAGGCACACAACAACAACATGAAACTGACCCTAAACCAGACACATGGTGGTATGTTACATGCAAAACTAATGCAACATAAACAACACTCATTATCACCTGCATGTGGATGAACAAAATTTACAAAGAGTTTAGTAATCTGTAAGAGGATATTTGTGCTGACAAAGGAATGGGCATAGCCCATTGTTTTAAGTTATTCTAAATTAGTAAAAGATGCATTTGTTTTTAATTCTACTCAAACGTGAAGTGAGAGTCTCCATTCCTATTTTGCAGTGTTAAAGTTCACACTAGGTCTCAGTTATCCCTAATGGCAAGAGAACCACAAAGAATATTTCATGCATATAATGAGTTGGATCCAGACGCACTCTTTCATAAGAGGAAATAGCTCCTTCTGTTCAAGGAAATGACTCAGATTCAGTGGAGGCTTCTGCTGGGTGAATTGGGGAAAGCAATTATTGCTAATTTATCTTCCCCTTGCAGTCCTTGATTCCATTTCTCATGCTGTTCCAGACAGTCCCCCTAGTGCTATGGAGCAGATTTCGGGAAGATCTAAATTTGTGGAAAACATTCTCCCTTCCTTTCCATCTAAGGGAGCATGCAATAAGTGGAACCCCACTCCAGGTAACTCTAAATACAACCAAACAAAATCATGGCAGTTTACAGAAAAGCATGCAGCCTGAAACAGTCAACAGGAAAATGAATCCTCTGATACTTACAGCCAATCATCATCATAGCAACAGCAAAGATCTTCTCTCCATCTGTGGTTGGTGCAATGTTCCCAAATCCAACACTCGTGAGACTTGTCATTGTAAAGTATAATGAAGAAATATAAACC
Source organism: Phrynosoma platyrhinos (assembly GCA_020142125.1). Lineage (NCBI taxonomy): Eukaryota > Metazoa > Chordata > Lepidosauria > Squamata > Phrynosomatidae > Phrynosoma > Phrynosoma platyrhinos. The sequence continues at coordinate 363,646,153 of CM034701.1, read as the reverse complement.
GAATCTTTGCTTGGTCCTCCTTCCCATTTTCCAGTTGTCATGTTCAATTGATAAGGCGATCCTATAGACTCCCCTAGCTGGTAGAGCCAACTTTCATTTCTTATTGTGTTTTTATCCTCATTGATAACTTCATAATCCCCGATACTGTACCAAATGCAGGCCAACCAGTGGGCTGCAAGGCCAAAGACGCACACCAACAGAACTAAGACAGCAGCTCCATACTCAATATAATGGTCCAGTTTCCGAGCCACACGACCCAGACGAAGCAGCCTGACTACTTTAAGGGAGCTGAACAGACTACTGATGCCCTAGAAGAACAAAACAAAAATAATCCATTAGTACTTGGCATTAAAAGATTTTATATTATCTGTCAAGAATAACCTGAGCTCCCATTATATGTCCAAAATTAACTTCTATTCAAATAAAATGTATTATTTATCTCAAGCCATCTTTACTCCATTCTTTGAATGAACAGAAAGATTTGTGACTAATTGGGAGAAAGCAATTGTGTTTCAAGTTCCATTGAAGCTGATAACATAGGAGGTAATGAAATTGCCTGATTGACTCCAATAGGGTTTTATGAATTAAAATGTTTATAAGACTGGAATAAAAGTATCAAGCAAATGACAGGGAATTTCTTTAAAATGTTATATAGTCCCAACAGTGTTCCAAGTTGAAGGCACTGCATGAGCTGTCCATACTGTAATAAGATTCCAGGAACTCCATATGATATTTTTGTTATTTAAGTATACTAAGAAACAGATTCAACATGGAAAAATATACCTGATCTTTCTTTTGCTTTATTTCTAAATCATTAATTAAATTTTATTTGTTTTCTCAGGCCAGTGTGATGTAGTGGTTTGACTGCTGGACTTGGACACTGGGAAACCATGGTTCAAATCCCTGTTCGGCCATGGAAACTTACTGGGTGACCTTGGGAAAGTCTCAGGTCCAAAACACACTGCAGAAATAATTCCATCTGAGACTGCTTTAACTACCCTGGCTCAATGCTAGGGAATTCTGGGAATTTTAGCTTTATGAGACATTTAGTTTTCTCTGTCAGAGATCTCTGATGCCACAACAAACTACAGTTCCCAGGATTCCTTAACACTGAGCCAGAGCAGTTAAACTGGTCTCAAACTGGATTATTTCTGCAGTGTGCTTTGGACCTCAGTCTCAGAGGAAGGCAACGGTAAACCCACTCTAAACAGTTCTTCCAAGAAAGCCCCATGATGGGTTTGTCATAGTCAGAAATGACTTGAAGGCAAACAACAACAACAATCATTGCAAAACATCCTCCATTTTGTAACCCTATGGTAGCATTTTGGCCAATACTGTACATGTTATACAATAAATAGCTTCATCATTTCCTGGAATTAATATTGTTTCCAAATAAACACAGCTCATACATGTCTGCTTAAAATCAATGTAACACATAATAAATTCCCAGAAATCTCTGTTTAAAATATTATGATCTGTACAAACACTGTGCACACACTGGGCATACACTGGGATGACAGCTGGTGGCTTCCATGTCAGTGGGATGGCAGATCCACTCTGAATTTTAGCCTGAACTCTAAAATACACAACACTCCAATGATGCTGCTACTGGTAGATTGTTCCTATGGTTTTTGCCAATCTTGTTCCAAATTAGGAAACAGCAGTCTAACTAAAATCAAAAGGGAATCAATTGTTAACACACACAAACATCCAAGTACTAACTATATGATCAATATCCTGATGTCAAGAGACACTTAATCACAATCCCCTGCTGAGTTTTTACATCAGACGTTAAGCCCTTAATACATTTTAATATTTTTAATGTATAATGTATTTAACTGTTTAATTTATTAAACTTCATATTTTAATGCTTTTGTATTGTTTTTAATTTGTTCTGTTTTAAATTTGTTGTTATCTGCCTTGTGTCCCTGTATCAGAGGAAAGATAGGATATAAATATAACAACAGCAACAATGGTTTACTCCTCTAATAGGACACTTCTCACCTATAGCCAGATGTTCTTCACCTGACCAGCAGTCATCTCCTTTTATTACCTTTGATCAGTTATCAGAGACAAGATGATTTTATATTAATTCATGAAATGTCTTCCAGAGAATTGTTGTGCTTTGCACAGGAAAACAGTTCCATTAAACATCTGAGCAGATACCCACAGAACTGAGCTGTGCTTTGTATGCTTAATGGGAGAATGTCCAAATTAATAACTATCATATTTGACTCTGTCACTTTCTTTTGGTCCCATCTGCTCTGGACTTGGCCCTGACCACTGCTGAATTGAAAGTTACAAGGTCCGTCTTAAATGGAAATTCAGACCCTAGTTTGAAAAAGGTTCTCCACCCAAGACTTAAATGAAGTAGTTACTAGCAAGCAGATTTGCCAACAAACTGTCATCCTTGTATAGTGTCATCCCAAAGACATATTGTTCCCTGAGGAACAGGGCAAGATGGTGGCCTCTATGCCACATAAAAAAGGCAACTCTGGACTGGCTGTTGAATTTTACTTTAACATGGATGATGGGTCAGCATCCTCTCTTGAACTTAAGATAGCAAACTAGTTTAGGGGCCCCAGGACAAGACATGTGGCAAACACAGTTCTATCTTCTAAAATGGGGACCAGCCAGAGATCACTGGCCTGTGTAACACATAATTCAGGTTTGACAGACGTATGCAAGCTTTCAAGCTTTAGAGAACTTGCCTTCAAGCCGCATAAAAGGAAGCAACATTTCAGATGTATATACAGAACTCACTAGGATTCAACTGACCACAAGTCAGATGAACAGACACATTGCCAAAAAAAAAAAAAAAAGTGCTGTGTTGACGGTGAGCTTTGATGAATCTGAACAGGTGCATTTTACACTTCCAATAGTGGGTGTTTTGCTAGTATTTGGTTTTCGTCAAAAGGATGTCAAAGCCAGTTGTGGTGTCTGAGAAATGAAATCTTCCAAGCCGGATCTTCATCTAAACAATTGCCTAGTATTATGATAAATTTTAATTCTCAGACATGGCTTTTGCAAGTGTTATTTATTCAGGCTTCCTTTTAAGACAAGGAAAAAAAGCATGAAAAGGAATAGTATGATGGGGAAAACTGAGCCTCCAGTGAGTGATCAGAAATTCTTGTGCATGAACACACTGAGAGGCAGCGTCATTTGCAATTCAAAATGTTCCTGAGCTGCATGGATAAAACTTATCTTCTGGTATCTTTTCTGCTGTATAGGATAGACCACACACTGTGATTCAAATGCAGTTTCCTTGCATTCCCAAAAGTTGCAAACTATACGTTTAGCTGCCTTTGAAAAGTATATGGAAACAGCATGTTCAATAGAGGCAGTAAATGTCTTTGGAAACTGTTTAGATATTGCAACAGGTCCAAAATATTGCAGCAAGGCTGCTGATTGGGGCTGGTGACAAAGAACATGTAACTCCCCTCTTGAAACAGCTTCATTGGCTACTGGTTTGTTTCCAATCACAATTCAAAAATCAAATAATTTTTGGTTATAATCTATAAAGCCCTATACAGCTTATGTCCCAACCATCTGAAAGACTATTATTTCCCAATATGAACCTTCTTAAGTTTTAAAACCCTCAGGAGAAGGCTTTTCCCCAGTCCCATGACCATCAGAGGCATGTTTGGTACAAGGGAGAAAACCTTCTCAGTGGTTCCAAGACTATGGACTTTCATCTCAAAGAAAGTTAGGTTGGCCTTCTCTCTGCTCTCTTTCTGCCAGCTGGTAAAGACTTTTTCCCAGGCCTTTAGGCATTAACAGCCTTTAGCAAATTGTCTTTTAATTGAAATGTGTTATTTATGTACTTGTATTTTTCTCATTATATATTACATTTTAAACCATTTTAATTAATGTTTGCAATATGAATGCTTTTTTAACTTCTGTATTAATCATGATATTAACTGTATTTTTTCACTCAATTTGTGAGCTGCCTTGCATTCCACACTGGAACAAAGACAAGATAGGAAACAAGCAAATAAATAAGCAACTTGCATGACCCACTGTTAAAGGAAACTCCTGTTCAAGAGCCCCATAATGACTGATAAATGAATGAACAAATAAATAATGTGCAAGAGCTTGAATTATAATCAGTTAGCAATCCTATCACTTGTTAATTTTCAATCTATCACTTATTTATTTATTTTCTGTGAGTTTGCCACCACCTAAAGAACTGTTTCCCCACTAGATGACCTGACAAGGTCCACAAATTGCTACTATCCACAATACCAGCTATGTACACAGGGAACAGACCCAGTAGACACTGGTAGCTCTGATATCAGTAAAACTGTGAATCTCTTCTGGGTTGAAGTCCGAACTTTAAAGGAGCTATTCAATGTGCTATTTTAAGCACTATTCCTTAAAATAGATTAAGCAACTTGAATGGCTCCTTTATAATAATGTTTATTAGTAGTTTTTTAAAATTAAAAACCATATATACATACACAGACAATAACATAAGCATTTAAATGAACAAACAAACAAATAACAACAGTAAAAAACAAACACATGCCCACACCCACAATAAAGACCAATCTTTATAACATATACCATATCCCGTACCCCCCTACCCCATTAAAACAAGGCTTCCTTCTTTCCTCTAACCACCACTGAAACATGCATTCCATTTTCTCATCTCTACAGTAATTTATCCTTGTTTATTTTTCATTAATTGTCTATCCTACAATGTGCATCTACTTTTATTTCCTACATCTGAAAACTTTAACTTTACGCTCTAAATGGCAAAACCCATAATAGTAATATCCCTCTTTTTATCACGTGTGGCAGAAGTACCAAAAAGCAAAAAGATATTGTCTTAAAATTAGTAATCGGATGTATAAAATTCTAGGATTTAAGTCAGGCCAGAGACTGGAACTGTACATATTAAACATGATACATTTAAAAGAAAAAAAAGAGAAAGGCAAATATAGAGGTTTAATAAGCTACATGGTCACTGCTGCAAGAATTATGTATGCAAGATATTGGAAAGTTAAGAAAATATCAAATAATTTAGAATGGTTAAAAAAGGTAACAGATTTGGCAGAACTGGATAAAATTCAGACAAAAGCAGAGACGATTGGTACCTTGCTTGGCTCTGTCCAGCATTAACTATTTTCAAGTACCCAGGTTTAGCTGCTTTCTCTGACTCAATAGAAAGTTCCTGTCTTATGGGTAGGCATGCCATTACTGTGCATACATGCCCATCGAAAATAAACACATGCCACACTATCACGACAATAATGACATACTTAATTTAGTTTTCAGCCACTTGCACAATCACATATAAGCAGAGTTTGAAAATAATTAGCTTTATATAACTAATTATTTATAATTAATTCCTTTCAAAAATAATGGTAATTAATGTGCATATCAAGTTTAACTTAACAAGGGATAACATCCCTCCTTTTTTGGTGTAACACAATTTTAAAGTTATTTTATGAGGGGACTGCAGATGGGCGGCTCTGGGCCACCCTGGGAAGTGGTGGATTGGAGACGCGGCTACCCCACGGACGGCATTGGCAGCATCGGCGTGGGGTTGGGGCATCAGCATGGGGTTGGGGCAGCCAGCATGCGGCTGCCCCGCACCATCTCTGCCTCAAGGCCAGCCCTTTGGGCCCATCTGCAGAGACCCATAGTTACACTATAACCTCGAGAAAATGTTAGGGAAATCACATATTTCAAATTCAGCCACACAACACTTACATTATTATTGTAGAGTAGGAAACATTAGGAGCAAGTGTGGTGTAGTGGTTTAAGTGTTGGACTGTGGAGTGAAACAGACGGGCAGGAAAAAGCAGCTTGAAGCTGCATTGAAACCCCACCAACCACATCACCGGCTCCCAAGATGGCTGGAGTACGCATGTCATGACCACATGGCATGGCTTTAAGCTGCACCACTGGGTACTTTCTTTGTTTTTACTGTCCCCACCACCATCCCTGTGCACCTTCACAGGAGTGAACTGCCAGCGACTGCCATCCCATTGCATGGCCATCCCTGTGAATCTGCACTTCATCCGCATGTGCAGCACTTCACCGTAACAGGGCATCAGAGCAGAGGTGTGCCCATGCAGATGCTGGCAAGGTACAAGCATGCCTCCCTTCATCCCCTCTTCACCCTATGCACCCTCTCTGACTGTCTGTTTTATTTATGTTGTACTCATCTTCATGAGCGGTTCCATGGTTTCTCTTTTGGGCATTGCCAGCCCCACCACTTGTGTACGGCAGATCTGTTCCTTTTAAATGTGCTCCTGTGTTGGGGCATTTACATGCACAATTAGGGTTAGGGTTTGGAAAAAGCACCCCTTTAGAGCCGCACTGGTGTTGGTGCATTTATACGTACATGCAAAGTTGTGCACTTTCCAGGAAGAAGCAGGGGGAAAGCAGCTTCTTTTTGAAGCGGATTTTCTCCCCATAAGACGAATAGAGGGTGCTTTCTGGCCAGCTTCAAAGCATGTGTCATCTAAACGCCCTGCTGTGAAGCCAGCCTGAAACCTGCTTATTTTTCCCATCTGTTTTGCCCCTTAGTTTCAGGAGAGCAAGGTTTGATTCCCAGCATAGCCATGAAACCCACTGGGTGACCTTGGCCATGTCACATGCTCTCAGCCTCTGGGGAAGGTAATGGCAAACCTCCTCTGAACAAATCTTACCAAGAGAACCCCATGATAAGCTTGCCTTTAGGGTTGGTGTAAGTCAAAAATTACTTGAAGGCAAACAACGATGAAAAATTAACATCAGTGGAGGGGAAATGGTAGGAAACATTTTCAGTTAAGTCCAACATGAGTTATGTGTAGGTGAATTTATGAATAATCTTGATAGTTCTTAATGCCTTAAAGATTCAAGCTATAGATTGTAGTTACTATTTAAAGTTGTTTTAAGGGGAGAAAAACTCAGCATATTTAAGAATATGGCATGAATATATTCTAACAGTAATGCTTATTTCCCCAAGTAAATTAAATTTAAGGTGTCCTATTTTAATGAATATTTTAAACAAATTATTGTACAATCCTGGTCATTAGTTTTTATGTTCAGTCAAGCTTAAATATAATTTCTTCCAACAATTTTGTTTAGACTTAACTAACATAGTGGAAAATTTCACTATTTTTTTAATATGTATTTTTCATATTAACGTGTGTCTCCAGAAAAAATTCATGCATTTGTCATAATTACATTTTATCGGAGGTTTTAAAAAAAAAATATGCAGCTTCTGTTGGATGCTTAAACAAACCATAAAATCCTCCAGGGCCCTGATTAACTGAGCACAAGATGAGGAAAACAATGAGTCAGTAAAGCAGGATAATTTCAAGATATTCAGAAAAATGGCCTACAACCATAAGAAATATGCTGCCCTTACTAATGTCAACTAAATAAATGAACATGTGTAAGCACTAAACAGTTCTAAGAGTTACATACAATTATTATTATTATTATTATTATTATTATTATTATTATTATTATTATTTAGCTCCCTTTTAAAACTCTTGATTCTAATCTGAAAATCACCTAATTTCCACTACATTAGTCCCAGTGGTGGAATAAGCATTGTCTGGATTAAAGCCAAGAGTCTCACTACAGAAAGTATACTAATGCTAAAGGGAAGCAGCTGAATAATCATCATCACCATCACCATAATCGTTTTACAGCAAAAGCTGGTAATAATCTGTGTATCATGAAATCAGCAGAAAAATAATAATCATTTAATATACTTCTGAGTGATCATTCCTGAGGTGGTTAACTACATAGGAGTTTTGGTGGCCCAATTTTGCCTGATAATTTGGGGAAGGCCAGCCACTAGAACCTACTCATAGGGCAGACTTAAACCCCTCTTGCCTCCCTGCTGCATATTATACAAGACCCATTGCCCTTAGAGCAATCAGTCATCCAAGACCTGTTGAAATAAAAATACTCTTTACCTGCCTGCAGAAAGACAGGATGGAGGATGCCGGTCTAATGTCTCTGGAAAGGGAGTTCCAGAGCCTTGCAGCAGTCACCAAGAAGGCTATCTCTCATGTTCCTACCAGATGTACCTGTGAGAGTAGTGGGACACAGAGAAGGGCTCCCCTCAAGACCTCAAAACACAGGCAGGTTCATATGGGAGATTACAGTCCATCAGATAACTTGGACCCAATATATAGTGCCTTATAGGTCATAAACCATTCCAGGGTCCATGCTTATAATATCTAAGAACATAGGAAGCTGCCTTATAGTGTAAGCTGCCATAATGTTGTTGTTGTTGTTGTTGTCTGCCTTCAAGTAGATTCTGATTTATGGTGACTCTATCGTAAGCCCATCATAGGATTTTCTTGGCAAGTTTCCTCAGATGCCATCACCATCCTCTGAGGTTGACAGTATGTGACTTGCCCAAGATTTCTGCCCAGTGGGTTTCTGTGGCAACCTGCCATATACCAGATTATTTTTTTTTGTATTTATTTTTTTATTAGAACACTAAACCCCCAGGATTTCAGTTAGAGTTCTCTTTTATCCCCTGATGTAGAACCTTTTGTCTTCCAGAAGTTTTGGACTACAATTAAATTGGCCTAGAACTACTCCTTGCCTTTTCAAGAATGTACATGCAGTCAATACTAACATGAATCACTGGTCTGAAAGGAGGCTCAATTGATGATTTATGGATACAGTAACATAAATATTTATTTATA
>CM034701.1:363621687-363637384 GCA_020142125.1 Phrynosoma platyrhinos | reverse complement strand
AAAAACTGCACAACATTTCAGATAACTTAGCAGACACAAGCCAGAAGCTGTCAGAGAGTGACTTCCATCCTTTTAACTTCTAGTTTTCCCCCATGTACACATGTTTAAGCTGTAAGCTGTTTTGGCTTCAACAAAAAAAAAGAGACAAGAATACAAATTTGATGTCTAGCTAATTGGGCAATAGGAAGCTGCTTATGAGCTCCAAAACTTCTATAGAAAAAAATGTTATCTGTAAAATAATATCTTAGGGGTGAAATAGATGGGCAAAATAAGCAGGTTTCAGGCCGGCTTCAAGGTGAGATGTTTAAATGATGCACACTTTGAAGCTGGACAGAAAACACCCTCTAGCCGCTTCTAAAAGAAGCTGCTTTTTTCCACTTCTTCTTGGAAAGGGCGCACCTTTGCATGTACATATAAATGTACCAACACCAGTACGGTTCTAAAGGGGAACTCTTTCCAAACCCTAACTGTAAACACCCCATTGCAGGAGTGCATTTAAAAGAAGCAGAGCTGCTGTACACAAGTAGTGGGGGTGGCAATGCCCAAAAGAGAAACCATGGAACCTCTCATGGAGGTGAGTACAACATGCACAAAACAGACAAAGAGGGGGAATAGGGTAAAAGGGGGGAGGTGAAGGGAGGCATGATTGTACCTTGCTGACATCTGTATGGGCACACTTCTGTTCTGATGCCCTGTCCCGGTGAAGTGCTGCACATGCAATGTGTGCAGCTTCACAGGGATGGCCATGCAATAGGATGGCAGTCACTAGCAGTTCACTTCTGCACATCTTCGCAGGGATGGTGGTTGGGGCAGTAAAAAAACTACCCAGCGGCGCAGCTTGAAGCCATGTCATATGGTCATGACATGCGCACTCCAGCCACCTTGAGAGCCGGTGGTATGGTTGGTGGGGTTTCAATGTGACTTCAGAAAAGGCAGCTTCAAGCCACTTTTTTCTGCCTGTCTGTTTAACCCCTTAGTGTAGTAAATGTATAACTCTAATCACTCTCTGTCTGCTATCAGAGTTGCTTGGGGTACATTACCTTGCAAATTACAAAGCTGGTCTATACCAGGGGTAGGCAACCTTTTGAGCCGGGGGCCGGGTTGCTGTCCCTCAGACAATTGGGGGGCCGAAGCACCAAAAATAAATAAATAAATAAAAATAATAAAAAAAAATTTAAAATATGCATGCGCACTCTCTCAGCCCCAGAAAAGCCATGGCAAAACCCCTGTGGAGATTTTGTCAAGAAAACCCCAAGAACAAGTAATAACAACAATAATCAATATCATCATGGCGGGCGGTGGCGGTACCAGCCTGGGGCCAGTCCAAAGGCCTCGGGGGGGCGCATCTGGCCCCCGGGCCTTAGGTTGCCTACCCCTGGTCTATACAGAAAAGCTAACTCTATGGGATAATTTTAATTTGAAAGATGCAAGACACTCCTTTTTATGGAAGAAATAGATAGATTGTGGGATCTATACTTTGGATCATTTCATTGGCCCAGACTCAAAATTTCCTTCTCCTTCCACTTTTGATTATTATTGTTATTTTTTTATTCATTCCTTCATTTATTTTATTCATTTCTTACCTTTCCCCCAATAATAGGATTGTGTCTTATCAATTACTCATGAGTGCTCTGTGGCAATATTCAAAATTGTCTGTATAAGGACACTTAGCTTTAAAAGCCTCAGACAACCCAGCTATGTTGAAAGCATAAATCATATCCTCAGAGATATGGAATACTCTATTTTTAAAATGTTTGTTGCAAATCACTAAAAGTAATGTAATAAAGTTAGTAGGAGTGAAATAAAGGAGTTAGATTGTCCTGTGTTAATTAAGCAATGGAAAACTGATCTAGCTTCAAAACCTACAATCTCTTTAGACCTCAGGAAAGTTCCTCCACCAATACCTCTGATGTATTTGGTTGTGGCTATTGCCATTTTCCATCCAATTGATTTCGACTTATGGTGATCCTATGAATTAGAGACCTCTAAGGGGTTAGCAAATGACTTGTTCAGGTCTTGGAAACTTTTCCTTTATTGAGTCAATCCACCTGTAATACAGTTTCTCTCTTTTCCTACCACTTTCTAGTGAGTCACATCATCTCATGATACCTCTAAAGTACGACAGATTCTGTTTGGCCATCTTGGCTTCTAGTGAGATTTCAGGCTTGATTTGTTCTAAGACCCATTCATTTGTCTTTTTAGCAGTGCTTTCAGACAAATACCTTTCTCTTTGCCCTTTTCTCTTGGTAATTCATTGTTATCATTTGTGTAGAGCATTGCTGGATCTGAGTGCTTTTTCTAGCCTCCGTGATATTATCCTTTTGCTTTAAAGATTGCATTGCATTTTTTAAAAAATGTACATTGTGCCCTGGCAGTCCAGCTAGTGACAGGCAGCTTTTAAATTGACTAAACAAATAAACAAAGACACATTATGAGCTAGGGCAGAGGAACTCTTGGAAAGAAGCAAATGTTTTCTGAATTCTTCTAAAGAAAACTCATAGATGGCTGAACTGATTCCAAATCAAGCCAAACAGAGATACACTAAAGAGCAAGATCTTAAACATATTTGATTATTTACTCTGACTTGTGAGAAGGAAAAAGATATTGTCTCTTTCTGGTGTCAAGGAATGGGTGCAGAATTAATCATATGTAGAGCAGAAACGTTAAAACACATAGTTTCTTAGCAGTCATGATCAACCTACTATCTTTATGCTGACGGTAGCAAATAAAATAAAGAAAAGTGTGCTAAGACAGTACCAATAGGGATACAATAGGCAAAATGTCCTATGTATTTAATCTCAATGTTTTGCCTATATTTTAAAATGTTAATGTGGGGTAGTCAGAAACAAAGCTAACAGGGTGAATATGGACAAGTCACTACCTCTTGGGCCAACCTTGTGCCCTCCAGATGAAGATAGGCCGCTACTTCCATTATACCTCACCACTGACTAGCTTCATCATCATCATCATCATCATCACCATCATATTTATTTATTTATATCCTATTTTTTCCAAACCTTGGGACTCAAGCTAGCTTACAAAATTAAAGTAGATACAGTGGCCCTTGGTATCCATTGGGGTTTAGATCCAGGAACCCTCGTGGATGCCAACATTTGTGGATGCTGAACTCCCATTAAATTCAATGCCATAGTAAAATAGTGTCCCTTATATAAAATGGAAAAATATGGCTTGCTTTTGAAATTTAAATATTTTTGAATATTTTCAAGCTATGGGTGGTTGAATCCATGGATAAAGAATCCATGGATACAGAGGGCCAACTGAACAGAAAAAAATCCACATCTTTAAAACATAAAAAGGTTAGCTATAGATAGAATTACCATGAAAACAATTTCAAAACATACCCATTTAAACAACAAAGGCAGACAAAGGCAGACATTATCAAAAGCCTGTCAAAAGTTTTTTTCCCTATGAGCAGTTATTTCCTAAAGGGCTGCTGAAACAAAACAAAACAAAAAATAGCTTGCTATAAGAAGTATACCATGGGAGATAAGTTCAACAAGATTTGAAGGCTGATGTCCCAGCTTTGTCATAGACCAACAGGTTTCTTGGGAGGATAAAATAGGATGACTTCTATTCAGCCTTGAAAGAGGAAGTAAGGGATACATATTTAAACTAAGTGATTCTTTAGTCCATCAGTTGTATATCTGGATTTTAGACTTAAGAGTTCATATTTTGCTTTACCATGATCCATGTTCTGTAGCCACCTCTGAAAATCAACTCTAGAGCCTATGAAATTCAAGCCTTTCTCCAGCCTTGCTATTTCCAGTCCCTAAGCTGCAGGAGTCAGAAAATGAATCGAGATTGCATCCATCAAAACACATGCTCCCAGTGTTGATAACCCCTTAATTAATTCAACTAGCCACTCTTCAAAGCTCATGAGCATTTTTTGAAAAGGATATAAATGAACATGGGGATTTGAAGCACTAATACCCACAGGGACAAACGAACCAATATGAGAAACACAGAGAATTGTTAATTTGAAGCAATTAAAATGTTTTTTTCCATTGGGCTTTGAAACCCAAGCCCCCAAACAATATCTAGCATTTGCATAATGCATTTCAAATACTCAGATTGCTACCCAGACATTTCTCTCAGCCACCTTAGCGGCCTGGGGAGGGCCATAAAACTGGTATAACATTTCAAAACAATCATCCTAACAAGAGCTGCAGAAGGTAAGCAATGTTATTGTGTATGTGGTGTTTGTTTTTTCTTATGTGGGGCATGTATTCAATGTGTTAGGAAAAGGAAAGGCAAAGGCTCACTTTGATCGGGACCTTCAACCAAGGTAAAACAATTTTTTTCTTCCTAAATCTGAACTGGATTGGCATGTTTTACCTCAACACCTACCAAAATGTTCCTGATGCAAAAACATGTAGACTCCTTGAGGAATCCATTGTCCTCTGCATACAAAGAGTACTGTGAACTCATAGGAATGGAGGCATATTGGATGGGAAGAGAGGAGTCCTTGTTGAGATGCAAATGGAGTTTAAATTTCCTGGACTTTGCAAATCTCCCAATAGCCACATGGTCCACATGGTCAGAAGGAGGAGGAGCCAGCCTGCAAAAGATACCCTCCCCTTACCATCTTAACTAAGGACAAAAACATTAAAATGCAGGCATTTGACTAACATCTCCAATTTTTTCTCCTGTTTGGTTTGTAACATCTTGCCTGATGAAGAAGCCAGTGGAGCTTCAAAAGTTTACAACAAGTATATTGTGCATTTTGGTTGGCCAAAAAAAGGTATCACTGTTTGGTGGACTTTTGTTTCAATCCTTTTATCCCAATCTTTTGTTTGTTTGTTTTATTGCATTGATTGTGCTATGCAAACTGGACTGAATGAGAACATTACGTAACTAAACACACACCCAAGTGTACAAACAAATGCACAAACAAACAGGCGCCTGCATACACAAGGGCACGGCATATGCAACTCCACTTCTGTAACCTTGAACTAAATGTGGACATTCTACATTAGACTGCTTCTGTAAGGTACAAGAAACCCAACTGGATTCAAGGTATTAGAACAGCTTGCAGGAGTTGCAGTGGTAAGGTGGTGAATTCACTCTGAATTTTAAAGAAGCTGTTCAAGATGCTGAACCAATTTTGGAGATAAGATTCAGCACCTTGAATGGCTTCTTTAAAGTTTGGTGCATCTGCACTACAGAAATAATCCATCTTGATATCACTGTAGTCCATCCTATGAAATCATAGAACTTATAGTTTTACACGGTCTTTAGCGTTCTCTGTTAAAGAGTGCTGGTGCCCCACAAAACCACAAACCCCCAACATTCTGTAGGATGCTACCATGGCAAAATGGTGTCAAAGTGCATTATTTCTACAGTGTAGATGCACTCAAGTTTTGATCACTGCCCACCAGCATATAAATCAGTAACAGCTTCAGAATTATCCAGAAGTAAATCCTGTAGCAAAATGAAGTAAGAGGCATTCAGCTTTTCATCCGAAGTGGCACCACCATTTGCATCAGGCCAAAGCCCAAACCCAATGGCTGGATGCTACAATAAGAAAACAGCAGCATCAAAGACAAGCTGCCTCCTTCCTGACCTCTTTCCTTATGTAAGGACCAACAGAATATATTTGCTGCAAAATTGCCTCCTTGTATCCAGTTAGATTCAACACAATTGCATCATACTGATTTAGATTATGATTCAAGTATATAAAAGAGAAAGAAGTGTAGATGAATCTGCAGTTGTGTTATGTATTACACCAATGCAAAGTGCAGACGTAAATCATCACAAAGCAAGATAGTGACTGAGGAAAGTCATTTTTGAAAAGAACTAAACCATATTTTAAAACATACAACAAAAAGCATTATCTAATCCCTTCAGTGCATGACAGAATATGAGCAATTTTAGGGAAGTATGGAAACAGAAGACTATTTATATCTTTCTTGAGCCAAATTAAAAGCGGCAAGCCTATGACAGATTTACACAAGTTCACATTCTCAAGCAGCTTTTTCCATAAACAGAATATGGAAATACACTCTTCCCCTAATTCTATACACCAGGGACTGGCTATGCTTTGCCATCATTATTTGTTTTCTGCTGAGTACATTTAATGGGCAAAAATGTTTCACACTTCTTGTCTCATTCATCTCTCCTATTCCTTACAACAACTTTAGAAGAAAAGATGGGGGGGCTGGTTAGGAGAAGTTCTGAAAAGTGCCTAGTAGGTTAACCAAAGGATGAAGCAAAACACTAAACTTGAATCCCCAATGTTAAATAATATATATCATTCAAGGGATCAATTGCATGTTTGTTGATTTGACCAGTTATATTTACAATTTACAATTTTTTGTAATTGTTGGCAGTGGTTTTGTTTAATTATTACTTGGAGAGTTGGCCCTCCACATTTGCAGCTTGGACTTTTGCGGATTTGATTATGTGCAGTTTTGATTAATATGTTTTCTCTAGGAATCTCTAGGTCCTCTTAGAGCAATTTTGCCAGACACTGACCATAGAGTTGTGCTGGAGAATCTAAAAATTCCTAGAGAAAATGCTTCTCTAGGCATTTGTAGGTCCTCCAGCATGATTCTGTGATCAATTTCCAGTAGATGCTGACCATAGAGTTTCACTGGAGGACATGGAGATTAGAGGTGTTCTATCAGGTAAAAAGAATAATGTTGGTTTTCTTTTATTTGCACCGTTTCAACATTCATGGGGGCTGTTAACCCCTAACCTCAGCAAATGTGGAGGGACCACTGTACTTTGAAAAGCCAGCATAGTGTAATGGTTTCAGCATTGGACTATGACTCTGCTCAGCCATGAAAACTAAGTCACACTCTCTCAGCCTCAGAGGAAGGCAATGGCAAATCCCCTCTGAAGAAATTCGCCATGAAAACCATGTGATAGGGTCACCTTAAGGTCACCTATCACGTGACATGAAGGCACACAACACAAAAAAAATATTTTATTTTCTAACATTACTCCATAATACGACATATGAAATGGCATTTTCAAGTTACATCAAAATTATTTGGATTTACTTTGTTGCATTATTTGTTGTTTCTTGACTGAATTGTTGTAGTATGTCATTTTGGTTGTACGTTATTTTGTCATTACAATGGGTTACAAATAGCCTTATGTATAACAAGGTGATATAAAAGGTTAAAAGGTAAAATAAAATTTAAAATAATGTTTCAATATTAATCTAGTTAAAATTTCCTCTTGATTTTAAGGGACTAAAGGGCAAATTGTTCAATATGTTTCTCTCTCTCTTTCCCTGTTTCTTAAATTATCTATGATTAAAACACCACATGGGGATATGGTGGCTTAGTGGTTATCGCAAGATCGGCGGGTTGGCAGTTCAAGACCCAGGTGCTGCATGATGGGCTGAGCTCCTGTCACTAGCCCCAGCTTTTGCCAACCTAACAGTTCAAAAGCATGCAAATGCAAGTAGATAAATAGGTACCACTTCGGTGGGAAGGTAACAGCATTCAGTGCAGTCATGCTGGCCACATAACCACTGGAGCAGTCCTCGGACAATACTGGATTTTTGGCTTAGAAACGGAGATGAGCACCACCCGCTACAGTTGGTTACGACCAGACATTCATGTCAAGGGATTACCTTTACCTTTGAAACAGCATCAGGATTTAGGATCAACACATAAAGAAGATAAAATTAATTACTACTTCACAATAGCCAACAATAAGCTAAACTCATCAAGCTGGAGTGAAGGGATGCTGGCCAGCTCTATATCATTTCTCCTTCCATCAACTGTCACCTGATAGGAGCCATTCCAGAAGAGTACAGCAGAAGAGAAAGAAAGCCGGGACACTCCATCACCACATCTGAGAGATCACAAGTTTGGGTTTTGTTTTTTCTCTTCATAAACAGTTTTCAATTCCAACTGGTTATAAGAACTGGATAATTAAAAACTAGTTCCTAGTTTTGCTTCCCCCCCCCCCCACTTCTCTCCCAATTCATTTTCCTTTTATGTCAGGTCTATTAGATTCTAAGCCTAAGGGTAGGAATTATCATATGCCTGATCTTGCACTTCAATGGATAGCATTTTAGAGTCCACCAGACCATTTAATCTAAATATTACTGGTATTCTTCTACACGATTTAAATGGTTTGGCTGGAAATTGCAATATGAAATACATGAGAGGTAAAGATACAAGAAGATGTAGGCAAAGAATGTCCCTGAGATTGCATGTGGCCCCCAAGGCTGCTTTTGCAGTTCCCACAGCAAAGATTACAAAAAAAGTGGCAAAAAATAGGGGGAATATTTATCCCTCCTAGAAGCCTCCATGACCAGTGAGTCATCTTGCAAAGATGTCTTAGAGGGAGCAGCAGAGATACGGTAAGTAATTTTCAGTGACGGAGTGTCAGGACGTTCCTCCTAACATTCAGGTGGAATCTCTTTTCTTGTAGTTCAAATCCTACAAGGAATATTGTTGTCCTTGAGCAAGCAGGGATCACCAGCATTGAGGCCATGCTATTGAAAACGCAGCAGCGCTGGGCAGGGCACGTTTCTAGGATGGAGGACCATCGCCTCCCAAAAATAGTACTCTACGGTGAACTCGCCACAGGTCAGCATAAGAGGGGCGCTCCAAAAAAGCGATACAAGGACTCCCTGAAACAACATCTCAGGCTCGGCCAAATTGATCACCAACAATGGTCCACCCTAGCCTCACATTGGGAGGATTGGAGACGCACTATCCACAATGCTGCAACATTATTTGAGAAGTCACGCCAAACAAGTCTCGAAGAGAAATGGCAACGTAGAAAGAATCACAACCCGGAAACATCACGCAAGGAGAACTTCTGCTGTGCTTTCTGCAACCGGACTTGTTTATCTTGGATTGGCCTTTTTAGTCATCAGCGCGCTTGCAAAAAGTGTGGGATGAGTCCTTCCTGAATCTTTGTTTGCGAAGAAAAGCCAGAGAGAGAGTTTAAATCCATTGCTCCACGTCCTAGGCTGCATCCGCACTGCAGAAATAATCTGGTTGGACACCACATTAACTGCCATGGCTCAATACAAGGGAATTTGGGGGGCTGGTTTTGTGAGATAGTTAGCCTTTTCTGTCAGAGAGCTCTCATGAGATCCTGTGTTAAAGGGTGGGACTGACGCCTTTTAATGAAATAAATAAATAAATAAAAGTACTCGGGCTACTCATGCAGCCCAGGAACCATATGTGCCCCTTTCCACTCGACTTTTCTTGCACCTGCAACAACCCTGAATAATCAGCCACCATAAAACCCATTGTGTGATGTTGGGAAAGTCACATGCTCTCAGCCTCAGGAGAAGGCAATGGCAAGCTTCCCCTGAACAAATCTTGCCAAGAAAACCTCATGATAGGGTTGCCTTAGGGTCTCCATAAGTTGGAAACAACCTGAAGGCACAAAACTAACAACAACAATAAGCCATCTGCACCACTGAAACTGTCCGTGAAAATTCCCTCTTTCCTATTGCTTTCCTTAGTAACTGAAAGTTAAGAGATATTCTGTCCTAACAGTGCTCTGTGGTTTGGGGAAATGCTGTGGAACCTTCCTCTACCACAGATTTGCCATAGATCTTGTCGGTTTGCATCAGCAACTATAGAAGCAGATTCAGTGGAAGGGTAGGCATATTATAGCCCAAGTTGCCCACTCCTATGTTCATGGATAAAAATGCTGGGGAGCAACTGTTGACCCTTTCTGCATCAATCTTAGTGAAAGAACTGCTGTGAAAGTGCTGCCTCAACGCAATGGCTATAGAATCAGGGCATTAAGACACATGTCCTTTTCTAAGCAGTTTAAAGTGTGGTGCCGACAACCATTTTGTAATGTAATGCACAATTTAACAAGATCAATTGCTCTTCTTTGACAAATGATATTACCATATATTATCCCTGGGGTGTAATTTAGTCCTTAATTCTTTCAGCTTTATATAGCTTGAGAAGCTTATGTGGGTTGCTTTGCTTCTTCCTACTATGCAATAAGTCAATGGAAGTGTTTCTTTAAAAGCAAAGTAACCTTGCCAGTTGATTCAGAAATAAAACTTTTTTTTTTTTGTAATTCAGAGAGAAATAATATTTTGTATGCAAGGAAATACATTTACACTGTAGAAATAATGTAGTTTGACACCACTTTAACTGCCATGGCTGCATCCTACAGAATTCTGGGATTTATAGTTTTGTGAGGCACCAGCACTATTTGACAGAGAAGGTTAAAAACCTTGTAAAACTGCAAATCCCATAATTCCATAGGAGGGAGCTAAAGCACTTAAAGTGACATCAAACTGCATTATTTCTACGGTGTAGATGCACCCATGGTAGTGGTGAAATTAAAAGTTGTACACACAACCAATAGAGAGAATGAGGCAGGAGTTTTGGGGTGGTATGAAAGGAAGCAAACTGTTAGCTATATACTTTGATATTATAGTATTTTCATTGCAGAGAGAGAAAGAGACACAAATATGATATTCTTGTTGCTTAAGCAAAGTAATTTGAATAGTAAAGCTTATCCAAGTTATTTTCAGACACCACAAAATAAACGTATTTTATTTTAAATATGCCCCAAAGCATGTATCCTTTCATACAATTTGGAGTTTCCCTGGGGTTTGGACAGTCATAGAACTGTCTGCCCAATGAGGGAAGGAATTCTTCTACCTCAGAAGGAAAAAAATGTTATTTTATAGACTTAAGCAAACTAGTTTCCTCTTGTTTGCTCAAGCAACTTTCAAACTATTCAAATTTGAATAAAGATAATTCTGTTAGCTAGATCTGTGGTCAAATAATGTATTGCCCACTCTGTTAACAACCTAATTTTGCAATCATTCATTCAACAATTCAACTTCTGCTCCACTCCCTAATTAGATTTCAACTTGAAGTTGAAGGCTTTCACAGCTGGCATCCATAGGTTTTTGTGTGTAACATATTCCTGATGTTTCGCCTGCTTCTGTGGCTGGCATCTTCAGAGTAGATCTGAATATTTATTTCTAGTACTTCTTGTTTGCTTGTTTGTTTGCTGTGTCTCTTCTTCATTAGTTTAGATTGGAAGCTAAACATCTTCCTTTCCCAGCATCAAATGTTTCTCTGGTTAAGCAAATGTCACTGCATTTATATTTAATATTGCTCCCCTGCAGTTCTTCAAGGAGGCATGTGTGTACCGTCAAGACTAATAAGAATAAAGGATGGCTCTCAATTTAGCTAACATCAGCAAGTCATAAAGTAGTGTGGCTCTTGTCATGGCATCTTGAGTTTAAAAAAATCTAGTCTTCTCAGAATGAGTTGAATCCAGACTTATTTATGCTTAGAAGCACTGTATATACTCAACTACAAGCCAACCTCATGTACGAGTCAAGGGCAGTGTTGGAGCCAAAATTATGTGGCTTTTCGCCACTCTGCTCAGAGAAGAGGATGGTGTTTTTAAATAAGAGTTGAAGTATAGTATTTACATTGACTGGTGAATAAGTCAACTGAGGTTTTGGGGTCAATTTTTTTAACTAAAATTTCTAGACACATAGGTAAGTATATACAGTAGACACATGGAAATCAGTGGGGCAAAATAGTTAGGAATACCTTAAATTCAATCTAACCATGACTACATTTGGGTCTAACCCAATAAAGAGCACTAATTGAGGAAAAGCAAGTTTTCAAATGATGATGATTTCTCATATCATTTTGCCCTCTAACTAGGTTACAAGATAACTAGGGATTAATCTGATGGACAGAAACTCTATCATGCAATTGAGGATGGATTCAAATAAACAGAAGAGCATGTCAAGGCTGCTAGCATGTCTCACCATCTTAGCATGAATCGAGAAACAGATGAGACTTTGGAGGAAAGAAGGGTCTCATCACTATATCTAATATGTATAAATGGAGTGGGTAACCTCCTGGCTGGTCACTGGGTGCAATTGAACCTCCCAACTCAACAAAGTCTGTGTCATCTCCACAAATGCAAAAATTGGGTGGCTGCTCCTGAGATATCTGCCAGCGCAGCAGCTACTTAAATTTGGTAACATGTGGAGCAGTAAATGAAGGCAGCAGAGGATGCAAAAATAGCTTGAGATGTGTATGCATCCCACAGGCTACATGTTGCCCCCTCCTAACCTATGGTAATCCAGAAAAATAGTGGAATCATAGAATCATAGAATCATAGAATCATAGAGTTGGAAGAGACCACAAGGGCCATCCAGTCCAACCCCCTGCCATGCAGGAATTCCCAATCAAAGCATCCCTGACAGATGGCCATCCAGCCTCTGCTTAAAGACCTCTAGTGACAAGAAAGTGACAAGATCATCCATCCCTGTGATTATCCAAGAAGATGCTCCATTCAACAGAGGCTGAAAATTGGGGGGACTAATATGCCCTTACTTCTCACCTCACCCTACTCAAGCAAGACCAACCCTACCAGATCACCAAAGTTTCCTGTGTTTAAAAATTGCAGTCAACACAATGACGATCAATCACATTAATCAATAACACAGTGATATAATAGCACAATTGCTATATCTCTGGAGCTGATGATAAACTCAAGAATTCTACTGCTTCCAGACATTAATAAGAAGAGAAGGAGCCTGTTGCCTTAATACACAGAGATGAATGTGAGAAGAAAATCCAATTGGAAACATTATATTTTGAAATTGTATGAGGCAAAAGGAAAAACCTATCTATAACAGGTTATTTATTCATGCAAATTTTCAGTATTATTATTGAGGATAGCCTAAGAGTTTCTGCTGTCTGAAGCAATGAAAAAGATGGTCCCATTCTATGTACAGAACCCCACTAGACTTGCAGCTGTACCTTACATATAAGCCCAGAAAAATTACTAGCCTTCACAAAATGTTACTAGCCTACTACAAGCCTAGTTGCTATTCTTCTACCAGCACAGAATTGCAAGCTTATAAAAAAAGTTCTCCACCAAACAGAATGAGAAAGGAGAACTTGGGACATTACCATATTAACCCCGTTCTTACAACAATCATGTCAGTTTTTTAAAAAAATGGAAACATATTCATTTCAGAGCAACCATTATCGCACAACTCTGCAGTTGCGTAACTGGGGCTGCTGCTGTTCCCTTCCTGACTCCCCCTTTACACCACATCCCTCCCCTATGCCCTATGCAGCATGCCTTTCAGTTATTTTAATTTTATATTAACTTTTCATACAAATCTGGAGCTCTGCTAGTGCAACTGAAGTTTCATAAAAAGGACAGAAATAGGGGGGAAAGGAAACCAGCGTACTTGAAAATAGCAAGGGGGAAGAGAGACAGGGGGAGAATAGGAAAGCATGAAACCATGGGACTGCCAATATTGCAACTGCACTGGCAGCGTTTTGCACCTAGGAATTTACACAATTGCAAGCTCACTGACGAGTTTCCCCTGTCAATGAAAAGGGGTGCATAAACACAGGAATACACGAACTTCAGGAACACTGCAGGTATGGGTCAGAGGCATCATTGTGTAATAAGTATTGCCAAAACCACTTTTTTCTGACTGCAGTCACAATTTAAAAGGCATGTGTAGTAACTTCCACAGTCAATGGCTCATTTTTTAGCCCTCTTCATTTTCATGCCGGTCACAAGTAAAAGGACTCTTTTCTTACTCTGCACTTATATGGGAATCATGCAGACTGATGAAAGAATGATAAGAGTGTTCTGTCCCTCCACTGTCTGCCTGCTCAATCACCTTCATGGTATTTCTGATTGCCTATGCCAAGAAGGTGAGTTTAAAAAATAAAAGCTGCCAGTATTTTATACATTGGAATACTTGTGTACCTGGTAGCTGACAGAACTGCAAAAGGCCCTGGCCTCTGCCCCAAGCAGTTTACAATCTAGGAAAGACAACAGGCACATTACTGAAGAAAGCCAAAAAAGTTCAGAGGTATTTGTCTTGGTGGAATGTTATACCAGATGCATCAACCACATTCTCCAGTGTCCTTCACAAACAAATGACAGCTGATTTTTAAAAATGAGCTCGTTTGCCAAGATGGTTCTTTACTGACATGCACCCCAGAGTAAAGAATGATTAGATCCAAAATTATCCATCCAGCACTTGCTGTGATATTGCAGCGCAATAAGAAATGTTAGCTGTAATTGTGGAGGCTGTTCCTTCACACAGGAGGCTTGATGGGGATTGAGGGAAATGCCAAAGGGAATAGAATATGATTTTATGGCCCTTACCTCATTTGATTAGTATGACTGAAACTTGTATCACTTCCCCTTCTGGTCATATGAAACTCTAAAATTCCTTTTTATAAAAGAAAAGTACTACATGATGTGACTACGAAAAGTAGCTTCTGGATTTTGAAGAAAAGTTATCTCACCCTGACTTGCAAGAGCATTCCAACAAATCAGGTCTAGGGATTTCAGTATAGTTACTTTATCTCAAACCAAAAAGTCAATTGGAATAATACCCAATTTTGCTGAAGGGACTGAAATAAAAGCCTATGCCCACTTCTACTTCTGGGCAGGAAAAAAAAAAAAGGCAGGAGTAGCAGGTTAATTTCAAAAGTTAACTCAGCACATTCAATTAAGTGTTATCACATATAAATGTGTGATTTAAAGTAAACTAATGTTTCTCAAATTGTCTGATGTGGCAGACTAGCAGTTTTTTTTCCCCCAGTGTGCCAGGGACTGGTACCATATTTGTACCATATTATTATTGTATTTGTTTTCTTTCCTGGAAATTGGTCACAGACTGACACCCAGTGGCTTCCAGGTCATTATTGGTCTGTTGACCAATACTGTAATTTAGAAAATAATCTCTTGCACTCAAACCTCATGGAATTGCTCTGAGATTACTAACACAGTCAAGACTTAGAAAGGATCTATGTAACCATTTAAGAGAAGGGTGATGAAACTGACCCCCGGGCCACATACTGTTCTTGGACTCCTTTTCTGTGGCCCCTGGAGTTCATCAAAGTGTGCCCACTATGGCACTGAAGCCCTGGTTCCTCTGTTAACAAGTAGTGATTTGCCCCAGGTATCCAGCTAATTTGCAAAACTATCATGAGTGCCTGTTGTTAGCGTGGTTACGCAGCGCGTGATGATCCACGACAATGTGCAGCACCAGTGTCACCACCCTCTCAGATGCAGGCAGTAGCTTGTGAGCTGAAGGAACACCTCTCCCCTTCCAGAAAGAGTAAAGAGACTCTACAGACAGACGTCTCTCAGATGAGGTTTCATCTTGGTTCCTCTATGTACAAGGCTATATGCACGATCCACAGCAACAACTCCCAACGACATCAACAACCCACACTACCAACAACCAACACTATCAACCAAAACATGTGTCCAGAGGCAACTCCCTTATATAACCAGGGCTCCATGTGGCCTTCTGGCCCTGCCTCTTCCTTTGGACACCTGTCACTTAACCTGGGTGGCTCTGCAGTTTTGCAGCCATTTCGGTGCTTTCCAGAACCTTGTGACCATCAGCCAATGTCACTTCCTATGACACAGTATCTGGTAGAAAGTGCTGTGTCATTATGGCTGCCAGTGACCCTTTTGTGCCCGGTCACTTGTTTATCAACCCATGTTGGACATTTTCCTTGAGACACTGTCTCCACACCTGTGCCCTCTGCCAGCAACGCAACTCAACTGTTCGAATGCCTTCTCCTTCAGAAGGGAGGTAAGCACCCTCTGCCCCTTTCCAGCATCTCCAAATGGACTACATCAATCTCCCAAAGGCCAAGGGAAAGTGCCACACATTTGCATGTATGGCCCTAGA
>CM034701.1:363596604-363621587 GCA_020142125.1 Phrynosoma platyrhinos | reverse complement strand
GTATTAGATTTTCAAAATGGGATGTGCGCATTAATAAAATTCCAGTGCTGTTTTTGTAAAGTATAAATATGACTCCACCTAGAAAAGGGCAAAAATTGCAGACACTTGTGCAAAAATTGCAAAGACACACAACCCAGACAAAGCTCCCACTTACTGGATAGGAAAAACCTGGGAATGTCTTTTTTTAATGTATTTTAATAATATATAGATACATACGTAATGGTAAACATATAAAGCATGCAGTATTAACACAAAATACTGCAACCCACCATAACATTTCCCTATACACATCTATCCCCCCTCAGAAAAAAAATTAATTGACTTCCCAATTAATCTGACTTTTTGATTATGAGGTTGGAAATGGGTAAAGGAATGCTTTGTGGGATTAATAATAATAATTGCTTTGATGATCCTAATTTGTTGTGTTGTTCATTGTATGCTATGCTTTATAAACTCTGTATGTCTTTTTGTAAGACTCCAAATTTCAGTCTAAGAAGGCAAACCCACCTCATATCTAGCTAGACACTTTCCAGAGAGGCTTTCAAAATCTGTTTAAATGAACAATATGACCTAGTGCTTATGGATGATGAAACCCAAATCTCTAAGCCGTAGAGAATCAGCTCCAACAGGGGGAGACAGAAAGCAGAACCCTAAGACCCACTGGTAAGCTACAAAAGAAGTTCTCCACAAAGATTCAGGATTCGACCAGAGTCCATGTTAACTCAGGAGTTGATGTGGTGTGGCTGATATTTCAGTTCTCCCCCCCGGTATCACCTACCAGTTGCTTAAAGCCCCTGAACCCTTCAACTTTTTTTTTTTTAAAAAGCATGAATCTTGTGTTTAAAAAAAAACACCAGAAAATACTGCCAAAGCTGCATCAGTATAAATATGGAAAAAACACCTTTCTGATCCACCCCTTTCCCTTGTAGGAACCTGTTTAAAAAACTCACCCACTCTTGTTTTCCTTCCATTTGTCTTTCAAAATGGAGACAGAAAGTGAGACAACATCATTTCCAGTTGCCATTTTGAAGCAGAAAGACAGGGGGAAAGCAAGGTATTTTGACATGCTTAAGTGGGCGTGCAGCTTGAGATGTTGTTCAGGTCTGAAAATTGCCTTCATCACTCCTGTGCAGTTGCTCACCCCTGGTTTAAGACATTTATGTCCATTTTTTCCAAATATGCAAGCCTCCAACACCACGCATACAGACGTACTCTGTAAAAACACTGGAGTGAATTAAGGATCCCAGAATAGATTTCACACTCTAGTCCAGGCACGTGACCGGGGTCTCATTCAAACTACACAGTTACCACTTTCACTTTAACTGCCCTTGTTCCATCTTACAAAATTCTGGGATTTGCAGTTTTAGAGAGGGGTACTTAGAATTCTCTGCCATATTGCTCCAAAGATTCACCAAACTATGAACCCTAAGATTCCACTGGATGTTGCCATGACAATTAAAGTGGAATCATAGTGCTATGACTGTATAGTGAGAAGGGAGTCTGGGACTTCTTGTATTTATTTGTCTGCAGCCTGATGCCTTCTATGGGAAAAGCCTGAGCTTTCACTCTTCCATTCCATATTGAAGGCTTGAACAAGAGTGCCTGATTTGGGTCACAGTCATGTCTGGGCTGGGCTGGATCACCAGATGCCTTGAGCCATCTGACACAGTAAAGGTATAAATTTATTATTATTATTATTATTATTATTATTATTATTATTATTATTATTATTATTAAGTGAAAATGACACAATGCTTCTCCTCTGTATTGGAGGCCTTGAGGCACTTAGTGTGGGCATCTGGAGCTCTGCTAGGTCCCTACATTGTGTATTATTTGGCTTCTGAGATAGGGAGGGATAGATTAAAGTAGCATAGTTTATTTATTGACCCATTGTGGATGGGATTGACCTCATCCAGCATTCTGACTTCTGGCCCAGATGCTGGCTGCAGTAAAATTTAGCAACATTGCTAGGAGATAGGTCTCTGGCAGCTTAGAGCCAAAAAAATAAAAAAGATTGCTAATATATTAGTTTCAACTGAGTTGTTAACAGTTAAAAATAGAACTTGACACATTTAAGAGTATAGGAAAATCATATTTGGCAGATAATACTAAGGCACAAGATTTTGCCTTGTAACAAAATATGGGAAGACCCTGCCGCAGAAACAACTGTTTAGGACACTGCAATCAGTTTGAACTATAACAAAAAAAAATAGCAATCCAAATGTTTTAGAACACGTACTAAAAATTCTAAAGTAAGAATGGATGGGAAAAGAATTTAAGAAGTTATAATAAGTATGGCATGACTAATGATTTTTAGAATTAATTATGTTGATTTTATTTAAATAAACTCCGTCTGGGACATTGCTGTATGTACTTGATGGTAAATCAATCTCATGTGTAGGTCAAGGGCACATTTGGGGGCCAAAATTATGGATTTTGATATGGCTCGTGGATAAATCGAGGGTAATGGATCTAAAGGACGAAGCAAAGGACAACAATGCCAAAGAATTTACAAAATTCCAGCAGGCATAACTGTTTGTGTCACACTAAAGGCTGGATGAGTGAGAGAGCAGAGTGGGAATCAGTGCTTCCAAGACATATTATACTCTTGCCCAGGGGTAGGCAACCTTTTTGAGCCAGGGGCTGGGTTGCTGTCCCTCAGACAACTGGGGGGCCGAAGCACCAAAAATAAATGAATGAATAAATAAATACATAAATAAATATTTTTTAAAAAAAATAAATAAATAAACATTTAAAAATATGCATGCATACTCTATCAGCCCCAGAAAAGCCATGGCAAAACCCCTGTGGAGATTTTGCCAAGAAAACCCCAAGAACAAGTAATAACAACAATAATCAATATCATCATGGAGGGCAGCAGTGGCAGGACCAGCCTGGGGGGGTGCATCAGGCCCACGGTTCTTAGGTTGCCTACCCCTGCTCTTGCCTTTCACCAGGTGATGGTTCTTCTTTTATAAGAGTCAAAGTACAGTACTTACACTGACCCGTGGATAAGGCAATTCAGTTTTAGGGGGTCAATTTTTTGACTAAAATTTCTAGATTTATACATGAGTGTATATACAGTACTTATAAAATGGAAGCAGTAACAATTATTGGTCTGTATTGTGTTGAGCCAGTGTGGCATACTGATTTGAGTGTTGGACTACAACTCTGGAGACTAGAATTCAATTCTCTGCCCAGCCATTAAAACCTACTGGGTGAACCTTGGGCAACATATTCCCAGCCCTAGAAAACCCTGTGATAGTTTCACATTTTGGTCACCGTAAATTGGAAATGACTTGAAAGTGTACACAACAGTGATCATATTGTATTGCATTGTATCACGTTTATTTACATTCCACTTCTTGCCCAGAAGTGGAACTCAAAGTGGCTCACAAAATAAAAGAAATGAAAGTAAAAAATGTTGAAAGCTATTTTAAAGTGCAATTAAACTATCTCTAGAATTTAAAAGGAAACATTTAAAACCTTTCCATTAAAAACCAAAAGATAAAAAAATGCAGAACCCTAATAAAGCTCTTTCCTTGTAAAATATTCAGTTCTCAAAAGCCTGCTGGAATGAAAAGATCTTCATCTGCTAGAACAGGGGTAGGCAACCTGCGGCCCGGGGGGCCGGATGCGGCCCACCGAGGCCTTTGGACCAGCCCCAGGCTGGTCCTGCCGCCGCCGCCGCCAACCCCTGCTACCACAGCCGCCCGCCATGATGATATTGATTATTGTTGTTATTACTTGTTCTTGGGGTTTTCTTGGCAAAATCTCCACAGGGGTTTTGCCATCATGGCTTTTTTGGGGCTGAGAGAGTGTGCATGCATATATTTTTTTAAAAAAAATAATTTTAAAAATTTATTTATTTTTGCTTCGGCCCCACAATTGTCTGAGGGACAGCAACCCGGCCTCCTGCTCAAAAAGGTTGCCTATCCCTGTGCTAGAAGAAGGGCAGTAAAAGAAGGAAACTCTAGCCTTTCTAGGAAGAGAGTTTTAGAGAACACCCACCCTCTTTTATATTCCCACCAAATGTACCATGAAGGAGCTTTTGGGGGAAAATATGGTCCTCCTACAGTGGTAACTATGATAGAATGACAAAATGAGGGCACTGCCCCCCAAATAAGAATTCTGTCCTCCTCTCCATTAAATTATCCTTCAGTCCCCAAATTTCTAGCATTGCAGAGAATGAGACACTGAAAATCATTTACATCTAGTTCTCTTCTATTCACTATATTCACATTAACTTGGTCATTTTGTCTGCTTTTTTTTTTTTTTTTGGATGCTTAAACTGTATTTCTAAATGATCAACTGAACCTTTAAGTTTTAAAAAATTGGGGTTTGAAGGAAACTTTCATCAGGAGACAAGATTCTTATTTGAGAAAGTGATGCCCATATCTCTCCTCCCTGGAAGATACACTCTGTCCTCCTATATTGCAATTTGACAATTAATTTGAGAGAATAATGAAATGCATATTTAACTGTATTCATGTTATCATATGAATGTGAATAATCTTTCAAAAAAAAAAACACCTTGCATATGTGCATGTATTACTAAAAAAAAATTAAATGCACCAAAAAAGAAGACAAATCATTTGTCAAATCACTACCAAGCTAAGAGGAAAACAGGTTTTAAAACACACACAGAGAAAGAGAGAGAGAGTTTTATTCCAGCTGAGCATCACATTCCAGCAAGAAAAATGACATCCTATTTGCTTGTCAACTTTCCCAAGTCATTTCAGATGAAGTTCAGCCTGATCAGTTTCCTTCTATTTTGAAAATGAGTTATCCATTTTAGGCATATCGAGTTATAAGCTGAGAACAAGGGATGGACAATATCCCAGGATCAATAAAGCAAAGCAACTCTCACAAACCTAGCAGGGGCTGTACCATCTGGTTACAAAAGGTCATCTCCTATGCTTGGAAATTGTCCATTCCTGCTGAGGACACACTAGCACTGCCACCAACAATCAGCAACCACTGCTGAGATGGCAACTCCAATTATACTTTATGATACAAAGAGATAATGTAAAGTATATTCTCCCTTTCTGGAAGGGAAGGGAAGGGAATGAGGGATAGGGCATATTGCACAGTGGTACCAAATACAACAGATGCATTTGCTTCACCTGGAAGATACCTATAAGAGAATGTGAAGTACTATTGTGAAGCAATGATAACTATTTGAGAAGTTAATCAATTAATGATTGAAGCACATAAAGGTAGTACAATAAAGACATATATAGGTAGACAACTAAAATTAAGCTTGCGAACTGATTCCTGTCAAGTGACATATGAAAACAAAACTGCACTCACCTCATCAACATTCTCAAATGCATTGATCACATCATACGGCAAACAGGACAGAAGGTCAATGACAAACCAGGTCTTCAAGTAATTCATGCGGATCAGCTTTGGGTCGGAGATCACCTCTCCAGCTGGCCCAACAAAAGTGGTATGGAAATTAAGCACAATGTCTACCAAAAAAATGACATCAACAATGCTGTCCACTACCAGCCAGGCCACATTGTTCTGTTTGGTTTTAAAGGAGACATTGTAAGGAACCAAAATAGCTGTGTAGAAGGTTAAAATCAGGATGACCCAATCCCACGTTGTCTTAAAAACACAGTAATGTAAAATGATATGTGGTGGGGTCTTTGGTGCCTCTTGCTTGTACTGTGGGAGGATTTCAGAACCCAGTTGTAGGACCTGCAAAAAAGGAAAGCAACAAGAGAAAAGTCCTGTCATATGAAAACCAAAACTCTTTATTTATTTACTTAGATGGGCCATGTTTCCTATAACCCTTACAAGGTGAAGTACGATATAGCTAAGGTTGCAATCCTATACCCATAACTGGGAGTAAATCCTACTGAACTCAACATAACATATGTCTGCATAGACATATACGACATTATGTGGTGAAATACATAAAAGTTAAACATCACTCCATTAGAAGAATAAAAATGCTTTTTTTAAAAAAAAGAGAGAGGTGTGATCCAGACTAACATTCCCTCCAACTGTCCTCATTTGGCAGGAATAAATCAATCCCCTGTCACCTCAGTAGCTTTTAAAATGTCCCAGTTTCTCTCTTCTCCTCATACTATCCCCTTTTGTCGTCAGTTTACTTCAGTTGTTGCATACTGCATTCAAAGTACAAAAGTAGTTTCTCCTCAATTAGCAAGGGGGAAAAGAGAGGAAGGGTTGGTATCCTGTCCTTCCCAGTAGACTCAGACAAAAGCAAACTTTTGCTTATCCCCTGGCCCAAATTCAATTAAACAGGATATAGGTCAATAAAGTTGCCCTTATTCAATACATGTACTTGTGGCTGGTCTATTTATTTCATGGTTGGTCATCAAACACTGCAATGTAAAAATAGCTTAACAATTAAACCAAATACCTAAGGGAGGAGGAGCAGGATTTGCATCAGTGGAAGCCTCCAAATGTAAGCTGGACAGAACTAGGAAAATGTATTTTTTTTTTGTTTGTTTTATAACTTCCAGAATCCCTTACTTTTTGGAGAACAACACCCAGAATGCTGGCTGAGAGTTCTGAAAGTTGCAGTCCACATTTTTTTCTAAGCTCTGAGGCTGGTGTTGCATATTTGTTGTAACTGGAACAAAGGCATGTATATAATACTAGACAGCTAACACTGTTTTACTCATCCTAGTATCCCATCAAACTACAAAGCCCAGGATTCCACAGGATGCAGCCCTGGTAGTTAAAGTGGAATCCTAGTGCTATACCTCTGTAGTGTGAAAGGGCCTTAGGAACCAAAAAAACAAGCAGAAAAATTGTCATTCAAATAACTGACTGAACATAAGATTCACAAATGAGTAGCTTGGCAGTAACCTTTAAGGTGTCACCTGAGGGCAGTAGTCTTTCCATCAAGTGAAAGCAGAGACAGAGAAGGCTATTCCCTGAGAAGCTGCATCCACACTGCAGAAATAATCCATCTTTGCATCACTTAACTGCCATGGTTGTATGCTATGGAATTCTGGGAATTGCAGTTTGTTGTGGCACCAGAGTGGAGTGGGGATGCAGCCAAAGACTAGGCTATTTGGCTACCTGAGCTGTTTTAATTCCACTTTATAAACAAGAACTAATGCCTGAATTTTCTGACTACCCCCTCCCCCCAGCCTCCACAAAATCTTTTCCTTTTCCTGTTATGTTAGATTTCCTAACAAGGAAGGGACTGTTGTATGACTGATCTTTGTAAGCCACTCTGAGAACCTTTGTTGGATGCAGAAGAAGGTTGGAAATATTTTACTTGGACTTGTGTATTCATTCAGGGCTCTACATATAGGTGCCATGGTTTGTATAATCATATCTGTTTTTCCAGATTCCCTTAGGCTTGAAAAAAATTAGCTTTCCAACTATAACTCTCAGAATCCCACTATCATGCTAAAAATGCAATTTTTTCCAGGGTCTAGGCTCCCATGCTACTCCAGCAAACCTTATAAAGTTGTTTTCAGGCTAAAAAGCAATGTTTTCAGGCTAAAAACAATACTAACCTTACAAATATTATCACAAAAAGCTAATGTGATAGTGTTAACTTTTTTTAAAAAAACAATCTGTTGCTCATTATGAACATGATATTAATGTGTTAGTTTTTAATTTACCGTATTTACTCGGCTATAAGTCAGGTTCATGTATAAGTCGGGGGCAGATTTTGGGACCAAAATTATGGATTTTAATATGACCCATGAGTAAGTGGAGGGAAAACTTAAGGGCATGTAACAAAAGATGTAAAGGAAAATGATACCAAAGAGCTTAGAAAATTCTGGCAGACATAACTGTTTGTGTTCATTCTAAGGGCTGGTGCTTCTTTTAGGTGCTCTGATGGACTAAGCTCTCACCTTTTGCCACTCAATGCAGAGAAGGGGATGGTTCCTTCTTTTAAATAAGAATTAAAGTACAGTACTTATATTGACCCATGGATAAGCTGACCCAGTTTTTTGGGGTCAACTTTTTTACTTAAATTTCTAGAATTATACATGAGTATATACAGTAATCACCTAAAAATACCCCCAAAGGCAAATATTTCTCCCAAAAGATAAAAAAAAGTTTTTGACATACTATTTTGTAACCAAGCATTCCTTCTTATGCCCCACCCCTATCAATGTTAGTTGTTGGGTTTTTTCAAAATAACATTGTGGTGCCCTTGTTATTCCCCCAAATAGTGTATTCCAAGCAATACTGCTTTTCGTAACACATTATTTCCAAATTCTAGACAATTACAGGTCAAGGGGAAACTGTGAGCCTCAGGAACTCCTCAGCATGATTAGAACGTATCTAAAACACAACTGATCTTTTTCAAGGCTTCCTTGTAGATGGTGGGGGAAATGTAGATGTTTTCCTTTCAACTTTCTTTATAATCTTTGTACAATATTCATTTCATTGTGTTTTTTTCTTAGTCTTTCTGAGACATCTACTGATTCCAGCTGTGCTGTAATGTACTGGAACTTAGAACTAGACTCGTGATGTTAAGATAATGAATGCAATATTTAACTGGCAATTAATAATACACATTTCATATGTTCAGAACATGCTCTTGACCTTTATTATTTATAATTAACTCACCAGCTGTTGGGGTTTAAATTCATTCATAGGCTTGTCAGATGGACCAGCAAGCATGGAATTATCTAACAGATAGCAATTTAAAACTGAAGCAAAATATCAACAGTATCCTCTGCTAAAAGGGCAATATCATAACAATTTATCTGGGTATTCACTTTATGATTTTAACTGTTAGCAAGGTGTCAAATATTCAGACATTTAATCAACAGATTCTAAGACTCACTACACTCACACTCAGCCGATAAGTTCTGAATAGGCTTATATCAAAAGCAATGTGACTTCAAAGCCCTAAATCATGAAGTTATAATCAGTACGAGAGATGTGTCACCATAAAATTACATGCCTTGGGCTGCTTCCTGAAGATTTATATGTCCATAAAATGATCCACAGTGGAACGCAGGATTGGGATATAAGCATGCTACACGAACTGCATTCATGTGTTTCAGCTAAGATGGCTACTGCTTTGTCTCAGCTTCTGTGGCATGTGCAGCTTGACAAGGATGCAATGCTTACCCAGCAGCAACGTCAAAAGCAGATTGTTAACAGCAAGGAAGAAAAAAGGTGATGTGGCAATAACGAAAGCCAACCCTATAGCGAAGGCTTGCCCAAGACATTTTGCTGCCAGAGACAGAGAACAAGATGACATTGCCTCACCTTCCATGTAGAAAAGATAAGTGAGATAGACATTACTTCAGCAATGCTGATGGGACATGATGTTCCATATCACCTGAAGGAAGCACGCCTCCTTAGAGGATGCAGGCAGGCTTCATGGCACACAGTTGTCTTCTCTAGCACCTTGTTGCTGCCTCCTAATATCTTCTCCAAGAGGGACCTTCTTCACTGTGCCTAATGGTAGGGCCAATCTGCCCAAAGCGCATCACCGACTATAATGGCAATCATGGTCTCTCTTGCTAGCAAAACCCACATATCTCCCATGTATGAAAGGCACAATTGACATCAGTCAGTTCTGGGAATGCCATGACATCAGAGAATCTAGTCAATAGCCTTCCCCTCCCCTCAAAAAAATACAGAAACACAGTTCTATTAAGAGCCCTAAATATCTCTCCCAGCACAAGTAATGCCCCAGTCCCACTGATCAGGAAAGTACAACAGGAGTGGGAACGTTCTGTCTCTCCAGGCGGTTCAGACTTCCAACTCCCAGAACTCTTAGTCGGCACGGCCAATAGAAACTGTGCAAACTAGAGTCCCAAATATCTGGAGAACCAAAACTTATCCTCCTCTGCCATACAGCAGGCAGCAAGATTGCCATTCTATCAGACCAATAGCAAGAAATAGCAATGGAAGGAAAAGTTGCTATTGAACGCAGAACAATCAGTCCTGTTCCACTCAGCCAACTGGTTAGAAAGCTTGCACACAGGATTTCTCTTTAATGATCAATTCTGCTCTGGTACCAGTTGTTCCATAGAGACAACAATAATTGCAATGCACACAAGAATTTTGAAAGGAGCCACTCATACAAAGGATACTGTACTCTGCAACAGTTAGCTTAGTCTGGAAGAATAAAGCTTCTGCCTCTATGGCTCAACTATGCAGGCATAGCCTTAAGTGGAGGCATAACATAAATCCCTTAAGGGATTTAATATCAATCCTACGCTTTTCAGGCAGGACCAAAGAATATAATTGCATTGCAAGACTTATGCAGAGGTCACAAAGGGTCAAAAAGTGAGTTTGCAGGCCCAGCAGTTAAGGAGAAATCAAACAGCAGAAGCAGATTCCTTCATCCCCACACTCACTTTCCACTTCTGATCTCCGTAATCTTTAGTGGATTTAGTTGTATGTATTATAAATATAATAATAGGACATGTATCCATTATTGAGTGCCAACATGGTATAGCAGTTTTTGAGTGTGTGATTACATCTCTGGGAGACCAGGGTTCAAATTCCCACTGCATGATCTTGGATAAATCACATTGTCAATCTCAGAGGAATGAAATGGCAAACTCTCTCTGAACAAATTTTGCCAAGAAAACTCTTTCACATTGGAAACTTGAATGCACACAACAACAATGTATTATTGCAACAAATTATGAATATTTATGATTCTGTTAAAGAGCATGAAAATTTTGTTATATTCTCCCAATACGGAAACAACATATTCATATAATAACTACATGTTTTACATCTGAAAAGCTCCAACACTTAGCTCACAATCCTCCATAGTTAATTTTATACTGGACTTCAGACACTGTTTTTAAATATGAGCTTCTTTATATCATGAGAGCTAGACAGAAATTCATTCATTTCATATTTGCCTTTTCCTCAATTTTGAACAGACACAGTTATATGGTGTAAAGGGTGCATGGGATGAACAACTTCTAGTATCGAGTTGTACTCTAATATAGTATAAAGAATGTATTTAATCCACATTAGGCTAGCTTTCCACAAGCATATATCACTATTTAATGACAACAGGTAATCTGTTCTAAGAATTGGGTGCTCTTCATTCTATCTTAATATTCAGATGGGAAATAAAATAGACATTACCTCAGCAAGCCGGGAATGTTTATGAACATTCTCTCCTTTCTGTACACTTGGAGCAAGCTGCTGAAGGACTCCCCGACTGCTCGTGAGTGCACGGGTTAAGCGAGCAAACTTTGCCCAACCTGAAAGCAAGACAAAATATTGCACAACTGTTACAACAAGGATCACATCTTATTGTAAAATTTCAGTTTCTTGAACAATACTATCAACAAAACTATCAAAACCCCAAATTTTTATAATTTTTTAAACTTTCTTTTGGGTAAATACCAATTAGAAAATGCATGAGTTTCAAGAATAGGTTTCAATGTTCCTTTCACATCAACCCCATTTCCCTAGACCAGATGAGGACAACTTGTAGGGGTTGGGAAGCTGCAGTGAGGGCCCTGAAAGGTTGCAAACCACCACCCCATTCCACTATCATCCCCATCTCCCAAATTCAGGAGAGATAAAATTACCCCCTTGAGCCTATAGTAACCCAGGTCTCTGAGACCACTTCTACTAAATTTGTCATCCCATCACCATACTCACAAGTTTTGCATTTCTGTTGCTATTCACACATATAGCCTACTCATTCCTAGCTATAAAGGCCTATTCCAAGGAACTTCATGCATGTGAGAAAGTAAACTTAAGCCTACAGAAGCTTATGCTACCAATTTCTTTCTCTCAATTAGTCTGAGAAGTGCTACAAGATCCCTCTGCATTCTGATCCAGACTAACACAAATATGGGGCATTGCAGACCGGCCTAAAGGGCCGGCCTGGGGGTGGAGCTGGAGCGGGGCAGCTGCACTCCAGCTGGCCCAACCCCAGCCCGATGCCGTCCTGATACCGCGCTCCCATTTGCACAGCACATGGCATCAGGATGCCCTCCCGGTACAGCATGTAGACACTCTGCACCGAAAGGGCACAAAAGAACCACAGCACCAGCTCTTAGGGCAGCAAAAGGAAGGATTGGGGCTGTGGCGTGGGGTTGCCACAGCCCCGATCCACCACTAACAGGGGCAGCCCAGAGCCACCCATCTGCATAGCCCCAAAGTCTGAATTCTACTGATACCCAGAGCATATCACTTCTGCCTTCCTGCATCATAGTTCACCAAAAAGCAAAAAACACCATCATGGAACATAGTTTTTGTGATGATAAATTAACATTGACAAGGACAGGGGCAAAAAGTAATAGCTGGGAGGAGTTGCTTGTTAAAAAAGTACATGGCATGAGGCTGAAATTTGGGGAAACTATTTATAGCTGCTCAAATAACAACATAACAGAATAAATAAGTACATAGCATGAGGCTGAAATTTGGGGAAACTATTTACAGCTGCTCAGATAACAACATAACAGAATACATATACTATAAGTATAGTTCTGTGTGGATTCTGAAACAAACCATAACTCTGGGCGTCTGAAATGTCCCATCCCAATACATGAAGGTTAAGCTTGTAAGAACTACAGATGAAGTAACCAGTTAAATGCTGATGGTGTATATGTCTTGTTAATTTCACTGAAAAGAGATTAATAACTGTTAGTGTTTCTGATGTATCCATGGCAGAAATCCTGGCATATTTCATTTATTTTTGTCCTTCAATCTTTTCACCCCTATACCTGGGCTGGCCCTGCCAACAAGCAGGGTGAGGTAGCTTGGATAGGCATCAAATGGTGAGAGGCACAGAGCAGACAGAACTGTATGTTTGCTGTGTGGTCTACTTGTGCCCTCTAAATTATCTTTGCTTTCAGATACAGTGGAAAACTGTCCATGTTATCAGAGCTAAAGTGAAATAACTGTCTGGTCAGCTTTCAGGCACTGAACAGGAGGGGAATGAAATGCCATGTTGTCTTTTGCCACAGGCAAAAAAAAATATCTGGGTACGGCACTGCCAGGATTTGTACTTTTGTTTTCCAGTTAAATACTCTAAGCATTCAAAACCTCTTTTCCTTCACCAATAAGACTAAATTTACACAAGAGTGTGCAAGCATTCAGATTACTGCCCTCTGCCCACCAATGACTTATTAGTGGGCTCTGAACTCCAGTGTTTGAAACAGATGAAGTCTAGAGATAGGACTGTGACTTTACAAGTTTGTGGAATCATGAACTTAGTATAAAAAGCAGAGCAGAGCAGATTTGTAGAGTAAGTTTAGGTGATGAGCAACTGGACCAATCCTAAAAAAATTCAGAAAAAAAGGGGGAGAGTAAACGTAGACATGTTGAGAGCAAGCATGGTGTAATGGTTTGAATATTGGGCAAGGACTTCATAAAACCAAATCTTCGCTCAACCATGACAACCTATTGGGTGATTGTGCAGAAGCCACTCTCTCTCAGCCTCAAAGGAAGGCAATGGAAAGCCCCCTTTGAATAAACTGTGCAAAGAAAACTCTGATAGAGTTGCCTTAGAGTCAGCGTAAATCAGAAATGATTTGAAGGCACATAACAACAACAATGAAAAAAATAGTCCTTCATAAACCACACATATTCACAAGTAAACTAAAAAGAAAAGTTTTATGTAAATGAAGCCAGATCACAGATTAGGGTGGAGACTGACTGCATTTCTTCTTTGAATTGTAGTAGAATCATTCAGGGTTTAAATGCAAAATGGATAAAGAAACTGAGTGCAGCTTTCAAACATGTGAAAATTACTTGGCCCACCTGGAAAAGAACAAGGTAAACAGCTTCTTATAAAGGCCAGTTCTCACATAACTGTATTTCAAACTAAAACTAAGTACATGTATAGTTGCAGGTGTGAATTTAGATAAAGCCGTTTCAAGGTAGTTGCACATGTGTAAACATAGACTATGAACAGGAATGAACAATTAAGGTTTGTTGAGTGCAGTGCTAAAGAACATGGATGGCAGACAAATTGTATTAGTAGCTGATGCTGGCCATGGTGCTGAAATGAAGGACTGCTTTATATGCCCTTATGTAAGAGTGTTGTTGAATGTCCTCTTTTCCTTTTAATGTTTAATGTTTCTAGGGATGATTCTGGAATGGTTTTTCTTATGTGAATACTGTTTTCTTATGTTCATCTTTGTACTATTTATATCCACGTTTCTTTCTCACAGTAAGCTTGATTAAATTGTTTTAACCTTTTAATCTGTTCTAAAATTGTTAACTAGTTTAATATGTCTCTTTAAATTATTTCTATTGTTTTAAATTTTAATTTACTTTAAACTGCTTAAAATGATTTTGATTGTATGCCATTCTGAGAGACTGTAATAACGTATGAGACATAAATATTACAATGAACAACTGAATAATATAAAGTAGCATACATTGCATTCCTTCCTACCTTACCCTTCCAACAAGCCTGTAAGATTGCTGAGGCTGAAAGGGTGTGTCAAGGTCACCTAGGCTGCATCCGCATGGCCACAATAATCTGGTTTGACACCACTTTAACTAACATGGCTCAGTGTTATGGAATTCTGGGAATTGTATCTCCGCTCTGGTGCCAACTACACTTCCCAACATTTCATAGCACTGAGCCATGGCAGTTAAAGTGGTGTCAAACAGGATTATTTTGGATATTCGGATGCAGTCCTAGTGGGTTTTATGGGTCAGTAGTGACTAGAATTTCAGTCTCCCAAGTCTTAGTGCACCTCTTTAACCCCTAGACTGCATTAAGTCTTTTGCTGCTGCTGCTGCTGTTGCTGCTGTTGTTGATGCTGCTGTTGTTGATGCTGCTGCTGTGTGTCTTCAAGTCATTTCCAACTTTAGGGTAATCCCTATCAGTGAGTTTTCTTGGTAAGATTTGTTCAGAGGAGGGTTGTCTGTGTCTTCCTCTGAGGCTGAGAGTGTGTGACTTTCCCATGGTCACCCAATGGGTTGCTATGGTTGAGTGGGAATTTGAATCCTGGTCTCCAGAGCCAAAGTCCAATACACAAACCACTATACCATGCTGGCTTGATTACAAATTTTTTTACAATGTTTGTTTTCAGATTGATGATCGGCATGTATTTTATATATATTTCAAAATGTATATACTGTATGATGTTTTATTCTGTAAAATGCCTTGAATTCCTTTTTAAAGAAATATAAGCTTATAAAAATAAAGATGAGACAAGAGATTATATCACTTGGGGATTGTGTTAAATTAAGATCCAATTCAAAGAAACATGCAGCAGCTGTTTTCTTTCTTCTTTTTTAAGATTCTTTTTGCTATTATTGCTTGACTTCTAATATTATAAGTAGATTTTTGTTCTGAAACTATTATCTAAATGCTTTATCTCACTACTGCCCCTGTGTGTACTGCCTGGTTTTAGATAAGTGACATGCTGGAATAATGTAGAACAAATGAGAATAACAATTTTCATGGTGCATATAAAACAGTGAGAATGAAGAGAGGAAAGCCAAAGGGAAAGCAAAAATCAGTAATATTTATAATGGAACAAGGACTGAGGATGTCCCATTGCACCCTAGACTGAAGGAATCCATGTTTACATCCTCCTAATCTTATTAGAAAATATCACGAAAGAAGTCTGAGGGACTGTTTCCTGTACATAGACAATAGACAAGGACTGATTATTCCCATTAGGCACTGAAGGAGACAAAATGCAACAGACTTGACTAGAGCACAGAATTCAAATGGCAGGGAAGGATTTCATTTGAAAACTTTGTTTAATGGTGAAATGACATTACAAAGGAATAGAACATACAAGACTGGGACTCCTTAGGCACAAAAGCTGTGCCTAAGATTTGAAGGCAAAGCACTTTCTCTCTATTATGTGACAATTAGGTAAAGATTTTTCTCTTTTATGGTACCCTGTTTGTGGGACATCTTCCCCACTGAGATGTACCTAATGCTGACCTTGCCATGAAATCACCACTGTGTGACGGAGTTTTGTCATCCAAGTCATTTTAATAATAATAATAATAATAATAATAATAAGAAGAAGAAGAAGAAGAAGAAGAAGAAGAAGAAGAAGAAGAAGAAGATGAAGTTTTATTTATAACCCACCCCTCTGCTCGGCAATCGGGGCGGGGTACATCAAGTTAAAAATACAGCAAGTAAAAACATTCCATCCTCCCCCCCCCGACCCTCCCACCCCTTAAAACAGGATTAAACTATTGTCAGATTAAAATCAAATTACACAATTACAATTTTGAGTGGGTTAATCTGCCCAACTATCTTTTCCTCCCTTCAACTGAGGTTTATAATAGTGCTTTCTTGCCTTTATTACATTTGACATCTATGACCATTTTATTGCATTTATTCTATTTATTTTTCTTTGCCCTGATATTTTTGGAAAGGTAGTTTATGAAAATCCAAATAAATAAAAGACAATGCTAAAAATTAA
The DNA here is from genome assembly GCA_020142125.1 of Phrynosoma platyrhinos. Lineage (NCBI taxonomy): Eukaryota > Metazoa > Chordata > Lepidosauria > Squamata > Phrynosomatidae > Phrynosoma > Phrynosoma platyrhinos. The sequence continues at coordinate 363,605,229 of CM034701.1, read as the reverse complement.
ATTTGGTCCCTATTACATGGCACTCCCTGGACTGAAACAATGATGAAAATGTGAAAATATAATCTGTCCTCAGAACATAAAGTTCAAAATATCATGGAACTATTACAAGTCCATTTCATGGTGCTCAGCAGAACTTTGGATCCCAGTTTGGTAACATACAGAATAGTAAAACTGAAAATGCATTCCCAGATCACACACACAGAACAATGACCCTTGCTGATAATTTTAGATCTCATTAACTGTTGCTGATTTCAATCATATCTGTTAGAACTAACCAATGGGAAAGGGCCATTGCCCAATGGTAAAACATGCACTTTTCACAATGAAGATCCCATGTTCCATGCCATACATCTGCAGACAAGAATGGGGGACCTCTGGGATGATGGACATTGTAGTCAAATATGTCCAGAGAGTGCTAGGCTGGTGCAGGTAACTAGATGGTCTGATTTCATCTCCCTATGTTCATTAAGCTAACTTCTTGCTTGGCACTATCACCATGATCAGTCCTTTGTCTTAAACGACTGATTAGCATTGAGTATATTCAGGAGTTGATCTGCTGAACTATGATATCTGATCAAAAGTGTGAGTCTGTATGGTTCCTCAGGGTCAAGTGTATTTAGGTTAACACAAGACATAAAGTCTTGGGGGAAAGGTAGTGAATTCAAAATTCAGCTAAGCACATGTGAGGTTGTCTTATACCACATCAGATCCATACTTCCCATTGTAGCTTAGGATTTAGCCACTTTGCCCTCAAGCTAACTCTTGTCTAATACTACCATTCACCCTTTCCTCTTTAAAGAACGATGGGCCTATGGAATTAGTAGGTAAGAGGCACCCATAGGCAGCTAGAAGCAGGCAAAAGTGAACAAACCATACAAATTTGGGATGAGACCCAGAATCCCTTCCGCTCCTTTTTGAAAAAGTGTGGGGTATATAACGGGCAGCCAACTGGCTCAGAAAAAGCATGATTCCATCAAATATTGCGCATACCTGGCACAAAACTGGACTGTGAGAGGTTTTTTTTTTTAATCCCCAAATGCAACCCCATGGCATGTAATTTGTCTGAACAGTCTTCCAGGTCTATATTTGGTATGTACTTTTCTAAAATTAGGTACATATAAAATCCTGATTAATGAATTCACAAGGTGGTTGTATAAATTTATATTGGGGACTGAAAATGGCTTCCACTTTCCTCTAAATTAGGGACACTGTAAAAGTGAACACCAATTCTATGATGTGCATAACAAGAAGGGACCAATAATTAGAGCTTATGGGGCACAACAGCACTATAATTTCTTGAATTGTTAGCATGTTATAGCTCCCATGCCTCAAAATGAACAGCTTTTTCATCTTGTAAGTTTTTCATCTTGTATGGTCCATCTCTCCCCATGTTACAGCAATAGGATTATCTCATGGATTTGTCAATGATTGGATCTGTCACTAACTCCAGCCACACAATGGCTTTAGGAGATCTAAAGCCACACTTGTTATCATTTTAATTGCTATTCAGTAGCCAGGCCAATGTAGCCTTTGGTTGCATTAACCGTATTCCCAGTGCAGAGCCTTGAAATCATAGTAACACTCTGCTCATTTATTGATTTGGGCATAGTAGAATACTGTATCCAGTTCTGGATCTGCATTGAAAAGGACCTGCACTGAAAGATTCAAAGGAGAACCTTTGATAAAATAATAAAACAAAACAATCCTTTGGGAGAGTGGAAGCCATTTTCAGCCCCCAATATAAATCAAATAAATAAGTTGCATCTCTGGTGGTTTTATTTATTTGAAAGATTTTTATATTCCACATATCAAAAACCTTCCTAGGACAGGCCACATAAAGTGGTAAAAGAATTATGTAATAAAATACAGTGGATTTTCTTAATTCACAGAAAGTGATGAAACATTAATACCAGGAGCAAAAAGAAAATTCCTGTATAAAGTATCTGGGGAAATTTTACGAAGTCTTTGCCTGATATCAAAGCAAAAACAAAACAAATAGTAGAAGAAACTCTCTGGAAAGAGCAATCTACCACTAAGGTGCCATTACAGAAAAGAACCAACTGCAGCTATGATGGTGTGAATATCTCAAAAAGGTTCTCTGACATTTACCTCGGTGAGTGGATTGGCTCAGTTACATCTTATTTGGTTGCTGCAGCCCACTCGTCTTACATGAAGGAGCCACAGACCAAATTACATGGGTACACATAAGTTTGTCGACATTTTTTCTACTCCAAAATCTGCCCTCGACTTATACATGAGGTTGACTTATATTTTAGTATATATAGTAATTCTTCGGATTAAAAAAAAACTTTAACATTTCCTTGAAATAAGGTTTCAACAAATGTAAAATGTATTTTAATATGAATTTGTAAAAAAGAAAAAAACTCCAACAAACCTTTGCATGAGTCATCCTCAATAGGCTGCTTAAAAGCTGTTATGTCACTGAAAGTGCAAAGAAACAAAACAACTTTGTCCTGTTCATTTCGGATTGGAGCAATTTTCACAAAGAACCAAACAGGAGTCCCTGGAGGAAAGAAAAGAAACATGGACATGCTCATCAATAACATAAAATCTGTATTACAAGCCAGCCATATAAGATTGCCCTGAGAAATAATGCTAAACTAGCTCTAGAAGAGCAGAAGAAATTTAGGAAGGTGAATCAACAGCCTTCTTAATAATGTTTCCAACATTTATGGGGCAGGTTTCATTGCATAATGTTTGTTTTCTGTTTGATATTGTATACATTAACTACCCAAATGTTCAAAGACTAGCAGGCAGTTTACACTTGCGCTAGAAGCAGGTAGTATGTTTCTGCACGGTTCATATCAGTTCAGCCTGCAAATAGGGGAATGTGTGTTTAAACACATCTCCATGGAAAAGACAACACTGAACATGTTCCCTACATAAAGAAAACTAGTACTTCACACAGCAATGTTCTGTCAGCCTTTATTTATTTATCTGATTTGTACACTACCTTTTCACCAAAGCTAGGGCACGAGGTTGTTCACAGCAAGATTTAAAAAAAAAAAAAAAGATGCAAAACACACACATAAAATTTAAAATAAAACTAAATAAATTGCAATTTTGTAACACAATGGAATTAAAAGCAATGTAAAGGCATATCAATAAAATGCATCACCAACCAATAAAAGCCCCTTTGTTAACAACCAGTCAGTGTCCAAAGCCTGCCTAAATAAAAAGATTTTTGACTAAAAATGAAAAGACCAGCAAGGAGGAAGCCAGCCTGGCCTCATCTGAAAAGGAGTTCCACAGCCTTGGACTAGCCAAGGAGAAAGGCCTCTCTCTATAATAAGGGGGGGGGGGAGATGAGGTCCATGAAAAATGTTTTGGGGAAGTCATATATCATCTAACCTCCCAAAGGGAATGTGGACAATTTCCTCCCCATCCCCAGGAGATGTCTCTTTTAACAAGGCAGGAACTGAACTATGGTCGGCCCGCCTTACCCACAGATTTTTATCCATGGATTCAAGCATCCGCATCTTGAAAAAAAAGTATAAATTCCAAATAGCAAACCTTGATTTTCCATTTTATATAAGGACACCATTTTGCTCTGTCATTACATTTAATGGACTTGAGCCTCCACGGATTTTGTTATCTATGGGGGATCTTGAAACCAAACCCCAGCGGATAACAAGGTCCCATTGTAGATAAATAAATAAATAAATAAATAAATAAAGACTTCTCCTGGGCATAAAATACCCCAGGGTGGCAAAATTGCTCCCCACAACCCTGCAGGACATGGAGGTATTGGGGCCAAAAAAAATAATCAGTCATAACTCCCATGGAGTTCCAGCGTGGTCTCCAAGTTCCTGGCAGTTGCTCACCCTTGCTCTCTGGCCTTGTCCCTGTACTGCAATTTTTCTAAGTACAAGAAAGTGGTGATGGGGCCACATTCAACCATGTGATTTCCCCATTTGCAGTCAGAATGGTACAGTCCACGAAAAGGTACATCGCATAGCTTTCTGCTGCATGCTTGCCTTCATCACTATTTGGTGGTGGGGGGATCTCCTGTAAGGGTGTCCTTCTGATGATCAACAGGAATACAAAGGCACAAACAGTGATATTAGCCCTCCTTGGTCTTGATTGTTTCTCTAATGCTGGAATCCTAGAGTTTTGCTTTTTGGAAGTAGGGCAACACTTTTGAGGAAGGAATGCAGGTGTCTGTGGTGTTTCAAAACATATATCTGGTTAAAAAAACCTGTTTGGCCAGAGGCTAGAATAGAATTTGGAAAAGTTATTGGGAAGGGTTATAGTTTCCCCCTCCCAACTCCTATGCAAACTGGAAGGATTCTAGGATATGTTTCCATGGCCAGACTCCTACTGGAGCACCACACTGTGTAACTACACTGGCATAGGCAGCTGATGGCAGAAAGCAAAAGACTGCAGAAGTAGCAGCTGTAAAGGAAAGTCAGGAAAAATTGCAATGACTAACATAGCGCATAGTCAGGTTTCAGACACCTGCCCACAAGCAATTTTTCCAAGCTCGAGGCTAGAAGGAAACAAACAATAGTGTCAAGGCAAATGCTTCTTGTTTATCACTTCTACTGTCTTCAAAACTCCCTTCAACCAGAGTAATAAACTGGAGAAATTCTTATTGTAAAATACTACTGCTGAATTAACAACTGTTGAGTGCTCTTTGATCCCAGTGGATACTGTATGCTTATAGCCAAGGCTGTTTATAAGTGCTGTTTTAAACAAAAGGAACTGCGACAATCCAAATTCACTTGCAAGAAAATCAGATTCTGGACAACTTGTATAAATTATGCCACTTATTTTACACTATTTACTCTGTTTTTGCTCATTATGGGGAGTAGACATGCCAGTGAACCATGTCATGCTCAGATATAAGCTTTGAGGAGGAAAAGCATGTAATGTTTGCCTCATAGACAAGGCACGCTTTATAAATCCACCCACTCCCCACCTTCTCTGGTTTGGACTAACATCCATAAGCCATCCTAGCTTACCCACAAACACACTGTATGTTATAATGACTGGAATTTTGCTAACTCATTGTTACCATCATCATCAACAACAACAACATTATTTAGGCTGAGCTTTGCATATCACAGCACCTTGGACTTTTATTCTCTACAGAATTTACTCCCCACTGTTCACTTTTACAAGATTCCAAGCCATTTCTCAACCCAACAAGGAAAAACAATACTAAAACATGCTTAAAATACAAAACAATATACATAGCCCTCCATATCCATTGATTTTTTAAAACCACAGATTCAAGTATCCATGGCTTGGAAATATTTTTTTAAAAAATATATATTCATAAAAGCAAACATTGATTTTGCCATTTTATATAAGGGCTACCATTTTACTGTGCTACTGTATGTAATGGGACCTGAGCATCCACTGATTTTGGTATTCACAGAGATCCTGGAACCAAACCCCATCAGATAGCAAGGCCCCAGTGTACTAGTACAAAGTGACACAATATCCAAGCAGATCAAGTTGAAATAATAACAATCAGCAAACAGCTCACTCAGAGATTAGAAGTTGAGAAATAAACATGTCCCCCCATACCCAAAAGACAAGTCTGGGTAGGGGGTGCATTAGACCACTGGGGCCCCAAAACTGAGAGGTCCCTCTCCCTTATTTTTTACCTCTGTTGCCTCAGAAAGTGGGGAATCCAGACAACTGCTGCAATCCTGATTTCAGCTATTGAGAATCTTCATGTGAGAGCATCCTTTGGATTTACATGCTTGTTTGTTTGTATCTATACTGCTCTCACATACCAGAATGCCAAACTGGAATGCCAAAGTATGAAGCAGAGTAGAATCAAAGAAAGCAGGGAGATTTGGCCTTGGTTCAGGAAATGAAGCAAGAGAAAGACTGATAGGGTTCTGCTAACATTTTATTCATCACAAATACAACCGGAGACGAGACTGTAGACCTGTACATCATTAGATGGTCAACACAAAAATCTAACAGATTACATGATAGGGAAAAGAAGGTGGAGAAGTTCTATTCTTGCAAAAACAAGACCAGGTGCAGACTGCGGCACAGGCCATGAATAACTAATATCCAAAATAAAAATAAAACTGAAGAAGAATATCAAATCAACAATCATGCCAAAATATTATCTGGAAAGTATTCCAACAGAATTTAAAGAAAGTGTGGAAAACAGATTTGTCCTACTGAGTCTAGTTGACTGGGACCCAGAAGAAATATGGACAGAAGTAAGAGACATTGGGGCATTGCAGACCAGCCTAAAGGGCCAGCCTGGGGGTGGAGTTGGGGTGGGGCAGGCACACACCGGCTGCCCCAACCCAAGCCTGATGCTATCCTGACGCCGCGCACCCGTACGCATGGTGCATGGCATCAGGACGCCCTCCCAGCACAGCATGTAGACATGCTGTGCTGAAAGGGCGCTGAAGAACTGCAGCACCCGCTCTTAGGGCAGCCTTTTGCCACTCTTTTTGGGATGGCAAAAGGGAGGATCAGGGCCACAGCATGCAGCTGCTGCGGGCTATATCCGCAGCTAGCAGGGGTGGCCCAGAGCCGCCATCTGCATAGCCCCATAGTCAAAGAGGAAAGCAGAAGAACAATACCAGTTGCCAAAAAGAAGGACAAGAAATAATAGATGACAGACAAAACCCTGGGAGGAACCGAAAGATCTAGGAAGATTTGGAGCAAATGGTGAGGATTTTTTTATCCACTGTAAGGGTGGTAGGCATTGTACGGATGGTAGGCATGTCATCTGGACAGTTCACACTAGAACTGAAGATTGGGTCCTATGTCACTGATCACCGTGAGGATGGGGGGGGCATGCTATTTGGGCCATGCAGACACAGCCCAGGCTGCAGTCTAGCACCAGAACAGCCTGTCCTGATTTAGATGGAATGAAGACATAGCACTATACTGTGGATGTCATCTGAATCACTGGTTGATATCCCTCAGCAGTTATATAGATACAACACAACTGCCATGTAGCTGAGCAAAGGACTCCCAAATCCCAAGAAGTCTCAGAAGCAAAACCAATTGAGCACAGTGCCTCTTATTCCTAACCCACTGTGTCACTCCAGCAAGATACTGACATGAATGTTACTAAAAACCACCAAGATATGAAGAAGAGCCAAAAGGGTCTTTCAGATTTGTTATCTCTGAGCCAAATTAGGTATGAGATGTTAATGGTAAGACTGCACTTAATGTGTGTGTGTGTGTGTGCATGTGTGCGCGAGAGAGAGAGAGAGTGACCCAATTATTTTCATCGTGTTTCCTAGGCAAGGAATACTTAGAGGTCGTATTGCCACTTCCTTTCTCTGAAATATAGCCTACAACACCTAGAATTTGCTGGTGGTCCCCCATCCAAATATTAGCCAGAGCTGATACTGTTTAGCTTCTAAGACCAGATGTAATCTGCTTTCTTTAGGGCATTTAGGCCCTATGCACTTAACATATCCATATTCAAATTAGACACAATTTCAACATGTTTGAAATTTAACTATCTGGTGCATAAAGCCTGTTGAACATCAGTATGATAATTCATGTGATGGAGAGGTGATCTTAGCTTTTTCACCAGATAGTAAAATTCTGATGAAAATTTGAGCCACCTGTCTCCTGAAAACTTGGGAGGGAAATCAGCATTGGTGCCACTGGAAACTTTCTTCTCAGTGTTAGCCAGGAGTGGGTCAATTTATATGTAGAGTATGCATGAAGGAAGGACACCTTAGAAATAACTTGCCATGGACTACAATCTTGATCATGACCCCCCTCCCTGCAGCTGCTATATTCATTTTTAAAACAAATGCATAATTAATCTAACATCCAGCACTTCAAAATGTCAAGTTCAAACCAGGTCCTCTAGACTCAGAGATCATGCTCCAAAGAGAATCTTGTCTCAGAAGGAACAGAACAGCACTCTGTCCTGCAGATGTTGAGCACAATAGGGGTTTCTCCCATAGGACTGTAAGCTAGTCACTAATGTTGTTTCAGCTAAACACACTACCCTTTTTGGATATTTTGGACTACAGATGCCATCAACCACAGCCTGCACGGCCAGTGGGCAGGAATAACAGGTTCTCCAATTTAACAACATCTGGAGAGTGTCAGATTGGGTAAAGCTAAACTGTGCTCTTTGCTGGCTAGAAAGAAAAAGGCTAGACATGTATCACCTTACCCCGAGTATGGCAAAGCACAGAGCTGAATTTGGGTTACATTAGTTACGACTGACCTTTGAAACTCTCTCAATCAATACTGTACTATTCATTTTTAATGCTGTTGTTGTCTGTGTGGCAGGAGCCCACATATTCTGCCCTGGATTAATTAGCAAGCAAAATGAGTTTGGGGGCTTAGGATGGGTTAGGCAGGTCATGCTGTTGATATAAAGATTATCTATACTTTAGCCAAGTGATGTCTCCTGCAGTTGACTCTGTTGACAAACAGAGGACATAGAGAGAGGAAAACATAGCTGGCTATGCAACTCCAAGGGGTGAACCTTTGGTATAAAGCACTTATATTGACAGTCTAGGAATGATAATTCCAATGTCTTAAAAATTGCTGCCTGTCATGGAATCCATCTGTGGGTTAGGTGGCAAACAGATCACGAGGATAATAATAATAATAATAATAATAATAATAATAATAATAATA
>CM034701.1:363555559-363579658 GCA_020142125.1 Phrynosoma platyrhinos | reverse complement strand
TGTCTTTGTATGCTTGACCCTCAAATAAAGCTTTGTTTCTATATCAGTCTCTTCTCTAGGCACCTCCGTAAACATAGGATAAAAGATCCCATAGAAGACTTGGACTTTAGTAATTCCCCAGGTTCAGAGTCTTCTCATTACAGAACAATGGATGAAATCATGGAGACAGTAACAAATTCACCAGAAGCAATGACCTTAAAGAAAATTATTACAAGCTCTTCTATAGATGGCATTTAACACCAGTGAAGCTAGCCAAAATATATAAGAAGCCAAAAAATAACTGTTGGAAATATGAGCAAACAAATGGCACCTTCTACCATATGTGGTGGAAGTGTGAAAAGGCCAAAGAATACTGGAGGGAAATACATAAAATAACAGAAACATTAAAAAGTAATTTTCCTCTAACTCCAGAAACCTATCAATTAAATATGCCAATTGGTTTAGAAAATCAGAAAGGGAAAAAATTTGAACGTATTCTCCCATATGCAGTAACAGCTGTGAGAATGGTTTACACTAAGAAATGGAAAGATCAACGAATCCTGAATATAGATGAGTGGATCTTAAAACTAATGGAAATGGCACAGATGGACAAATTAACAATGTACCTGAGTAATAAGACACTACAAACTTATGAAAATGAATGGGGGAATATAGCTAATCTGTGGGAAACAAAGAAGTAACAACAAAAGTAATACCTAAGTAAAATAAAAGTGCAGAATGGTTGTCTAAATATGTTCATAAAGAAAACATGACCAGAGAATTTGTATAGGATTAGATATCAGATGTTAATATGACTATAAAGTTGCATGATTATGCCTGAACTTTGTTTATTATTGTTGTTATTTTTTTCCAAAAAAAGATAAATAAAAAAATTAAATTACTGTTTTTAAAAACCTAAGGTCACTCCTTTCTCTTCCCACTGAGCCTCACCTCACTCACACCATAATAATAATAATAATGTTTATTTATAACCCCCTTTCCACCATCTCCTCTGTTGAGCTCCAGTATTTTAAAGGGATGCCAGAGCCTGTTTCTGCCAAAAGTCACTCCCTTAAGGAATAACCTGGTGCATCCAAATCCTCACACACCCCTAGTGATGCCCCTAAGGGCAGTGCTATGCAAAGTGGTGATCCATGGACCCATGTCAGTCCATGAGCTATTGACTACTGGTCCACAGTGAGTTTTTAGGAAAGGCAAAAAAAAAAAAAAGTTGAAGCCCAAGGTCACAAATATGGTACCAGTCCTTGCCACATTAGGGAAAAAAACTCAGTCTCCACATCAGAAAGCTTGAGAAGCACTGGTCTGGAGATTCTCACCGTTCAGTTCAATTAAGTGAATCTAGGGAGATTATCAGACGGGGGGAATCCAGGAGTGAAAGGCATACACCCAGCAAAGTTGTGCAATCGTGCTAAAGATTTTTAGACACATCACACTTATCCAGGATTTAACCCATGAAGATCCGGGAATGCTCCAGCAACAAACCATTCACAGGAAGTCCTGTGAATGGTTTGTTGCTGGAGCGTTCCTGGACACATGAGGTTGTGAGAAGCAAGTTGTTATCCAGTGAAGGACACAATCTGATTCTTTCCTGCAGTCTCCAACAAATATGGTAAATGTGACTGGATGGAAAAAATGGTTGGAGCAATGATTGAAGAGGAAGATGAACATGGAGTTTAGGAAATGTGGGACCTAAGCTAGAACAAGATACAGAACGTGGTTGGTAAGTGTAGCTGGAGGCACAGAAGACTTTGCCCTCTTTCCATTCCTTCTCCAAATTCAAGCACTCTGGTTGTGTTTTTGTGATTGTGGGAAATTAGAAAGACATAGAACAAAAAACCAAGGTGATAAAAAGACACATTTAAAACTTTTTCAAACTTTTTCCCTAGTTAGCTAACAGAAAGAAATGGCTAAAAAACTGACTGAGAGGTATTATGTATATCAGTCTTCCTGGAGCTAACTCCCCCCCCCTTTTTTTTTTTTTTTTTGTTGACACCTTGTATACAAAATATTGTCTATGCTGAAAGTATAAACAAAATGTTCAATGAAAAGAAGCGGAATGAGGACTTTGCATTCAAAACTGCATTAGTCTCTTAACTTGTGTGAGTAAGCCATTCCAAACAACATATATTTGGGGAATTGTAAATTGTTATAAAGACTATGTGTTGCCTCTGGTTCTTATCTGTACTATAACAGACTGTTAACCACTATAGCAAATAGAGAAAACTTGCTTAAGAAAGCTGCATGGGGATAGCTCCCTCTAGTGTTCACAGTCTGGTTGCTGCGCCCTCAAAAGACACCTAAGGCCATAAATTATTTTTCAATACTGAATGTATAGAAATCACTTTTGACTACTTCTGGAACAAAGGGAGGGAGGGAAAGAGGGCATTTAATCTGATTTCACCTATTTTGGAAAAAGAATATTGTCACAATTTTAGTTTTCCTTTTTGATTGTAGATTATATATTATAGATCCAAAAAATTTGTTTCTTATTGCAAAATATATTAAGACCACTTCATAATCCAGACAAAGGAAAGTCCCCAAGACTAATTCTGTACAATCAAAATTGTGGGCCCTTGTTATCTGATGGGGTTTGGTTCCAGGATGCACCACAGATACCAAAATACATGGATGCTCAAGGGCCATTATATACAATGGTGTAGTAAAATGGTGTACCTTATATAATATGGCAAAATCATGGCTTGCTTTTTTGGAAAGATGTAACCATCCATGGATGGTTAAATCCATGAATGCAGAATCCATGGATACAAAGGGCCAACTGTACTTAAAATAAGGAAGAATTCCACCAATTCTCAAATGGTTGGTCAGATATACACTAGTGGATCATAGAAACCTCCTGGGAAAAGCATCATGCTGCTGAAAGTTTTTTTAGAAAAGAAAAAAAGATTCAGCAAGATGTTGCTGAACTCTATTTGCACTGGCCTTAGCCAGCTTAACTAATGGCAAGATATGATAGGGGTAGTAATAGTTCAACAGCATCTGAAGGGCTGGTGTAGTTCCCCAATCCCTCAAGCAGAGACACAAATCAGCAGGGGTCCAGCACTGTAGACTGTACACCAGATATTCCCTGTTGACAAGGTTGTCAAGTCGTGTCTGACCATTACTCATCTCCATTACTAATCCAAAGAGCCAACATTGTCAGAGACTACTCTGTGATCATGGGGCCAGCATGATTGCACGGAATGCTGTTACCTTCCCAATGAAGTGGTACCTATTTATCTACTTGCATTTGCATGCTTTCAAACTGCTAGGTTGGCAGAAGCTGGGACTAGTGTCAGGAGCTCACCCCATCATGCAGTACCCAGGCCTCGAACTGCCAACCTGCTGATCTTGCAATCAACAGAGTCAGCGTCTTAACCACTTGAGCCACTGCATCCCATATTTGCCATAGAAGATAGCCATATTTGCATAACCAATGCAGGCCAGTGGTTCCTGGGACATATAGAGAATAGAGTCATGTTCCCATCTTTTCTACACTGTCTCTCTCTTCACCATAATACGCCTCCCCACCACCACAGGACAGCTTGCAGCTATCTGGATATGGAGGGAAATGTGCAATCTAATGTAATCTTTTCCTATCTCTCCGGCTGCAAGGAAATTATCTGACTAGACAATGAAAGAAATATTGCTTCCTCCTGTAAAAGCAGAGCAAAGAAGAATTACTACTGATTCTCCCTTATGCTCTGTGGGAATAAAGAATGCACCTTCTCCTGTACATAAATCATGTGTGGGATGTATAAAATAAAGCAGACCTCTCAGATTAACTCCTGGACAAGCACCAATATAGTTTGCTTTTGGTCAGGTGAACACAGCATTAAGAACAGTAGAGGCACTGTGGTTTATCTGGATTATTCAAACAAACTATTGGTGCTAAGGCAGACTGACTTTTTATGAAGCAACGCAAAGCAGGCAGTTGAGACAGCAGATTTCGTGGGGGTGCTATTTTCCTGCTTTCATTCTCTCCTGTTCGTTTTTTTTAAAAGAGGGGTTTTTAAAAGAGGGGAAAGCATATTTTACCACACAAACTGATCTCCTCACAGATGGTCAGGTTCTTGTTGGTGTTTGGCACAATCTATCATTTTGCAGTTAAAGTATGGGCCATATCTATCTCCTGCAACTTGAAAACACAGTTTATTTCCTTTATGAGTGGAACTTTTTACCATGATTTGGCTGCTGCCACACCACAGAATTAATGCATTTTGACACCACTGTAACTGTCACTGCTCCATCCTATAGAATCCTGGGATCTGTAGTGTGTTCTAGCACCAGAGCTCTCTGACAGAGAGCAATCCCAATCATCAGCCCCTGTCCAGTCAGATTTGCTTATTTATTTATTTTTGTGGGGTGCAATTTGAGTTTCCCAGGGTGTTAACTCTTTTAAAGGGAAACAAACATATGCAAGTATGAAAGTTAAACTTTAAGTTAGAGTTCAGCTTTCATTTAGCAGTACAGCAGAAGTGTGAATCTACCTATTGTATTCTAAATATGCTTTCCTAAAGATTAAAAATTAACTCAAAAAACAACAAACATGTAGTTTATAGTTTAAAAACAAATAATAATGACTTTAATAAAAAAATTAAATTCTATCCTAACTGGTGATGGTTTGGGTAAAGAGATGAAATCTCACCATCTTTAATATAGCAGGAAGAGACTATTAACCTCACTCAGAGGAGTCAGTTACTGCAACTGAGACTGAGAAGAGACTGTTTAGAATCTTGAGAGAGAGTCTGTCAAACAGCCTCTAAGAGTGAGTAACAGGAGTCATATGCTTAGATAAAATGAGATAGATAGAAGGAAGTCCCTGTCTATCTAAGGAGGGAAAGGAGAATGCAATGCATAAGATTTCCAACATTTTTAAAAGCATGCACAATGCAAAAAATATTTAAAGTCATTTCTAGTTTGGCTTAAGTGTGACCTGATCTCACTTCAACAATGCCACTGGGCAAGGAAAACTTTAATCAAACTAAAATTATATACACAATGGTAAGCTCTGACTACTCTAAAATGTTTACTGAAAACTCAGAAGAGAGGATATAAAATTGATGTCTTGCAATCAGAAGTCTAAAGTGATTAAGACAAGGTTTAAATAAAATCCTGCTGGCAATTGTGTGGTTGTTTACAAAATTCACAGATTGTTGTCCCCAAATAATATTTTGCATTTGCACAATGAAGGGATCTGAGTGTGCTTTGGCCACACCAAACTTAAGAGATAAAAACCTAGTTGTTAATTACATAAATATTGTCTCAAAAAGGAAACAATGTTTTATTGCAGAAAAGACCTGGAAATCAAAAGCGTAAAACTGCCACTCCTGATCAGACCTGGCCTAAAACATTTTGCTGCCTGAGGTGAAGAACAAGATGTCACCTATTCCCATTCTATGTACAAAAGCTAACTGGACTAACAGCTAAATCTTTCATCAACCATCATTCTCCATTATATGCTTCTCCAACACCTTGCTGCCACTTTCCAATGTGTACAACCTGAGCTGAATGCTTTGCTGTGCCTAGTAGCAGAGCCAGTTCTATTTCTGATGTCTTGAATATATATCAAAAGCTTCAAGCTTCAAGCATGTTGCTGCAGTATCACAGATGATCATGGACCCCAAAACAATAAGTTGTTGTTTGATTTTAAGATGTATGCATGTAGGCTTCTAGGTTTGTATGGGCACACATTTCTTTGTACAGTAAACACAGAGCAGTAATACTTTTGTTGCAGAAGAAGACTGGTGTATGGTTATCGCTAAGTAGTTTTTAGTTCCAATAAGAACTGGGTGACATGAGGAGGGAATGTGAAATGATTTGTTGTTGTTAACTGGCCTTGAGACAACCTCAAGTTATGGTGAAATGTGAATGAGACATCTCCAAGATTCCCTGTCCTCCACTGTCCTGCCTAGATTCTGTAAATTCAGACCCATGACCTACCTAAGTCTATCCATCTAGCTTGTAGTCTTCCTCTCTTTCTTCTTCCTTCCACATTTCCTAGCATTATTGTCTTTTCTAATGAGTTATGCCTTATGATGTGGCCAAAGTATGACAACCTCAGCCTCAACAAAGGTAAAACATTTTTTTTCTTAAATTGGGACTGGATTAGTATGATTTATCTCTAAACCACCTAAAGTTTTCCTGATGCAAGCATGAAGACTTCTTGACAACTTCAGTGTCCTCCACCTAACAAAAGGGGTCTGTAGCCTCACAAAGGATGGAGACATGTTGGATTGCAAAGAAACATCTTTTTTGTTTTGCAAATGGATGCTAAATTTCCTGGACTTTGAGAATCTCCCATCAGCTACATGGTCAGCAGGAGGTGGTGCCAGCCTGCTAGATATGCCCCTTCATAGCATCTGAACTGAAAACAAGCAACAGCAAAATGCAGACCTTTGACTGACATCTTCAATTTTTTTTCTCCTGTATGGTTTTAACACATTGCAACATGTAATTGTGCATTTTGGTTGGCCCAATCGAGGTATTATTGTTTGGTGAAACCTCAGTTTAATCATTCCAGGGATTTCAGGCTTGATCTATTCAAGGACCGATTTGTTCGTCTTTTTGGCTGTCCACAGTACCCTTAGCACTCTTCTCCAGCATCATATCTCAAATGAATTGATTTTCTTCTTAATTCGCTTTTTTCACTGGCCAGGTCTCACATACATAGTGATAGGGGATACAATGGATTGGACAATTCTACCTGTAGTGTTCAGTTATATATCTTTATTCTTTATCTTTTATCTCCTTATGATCTTTTCTAGTTCTTTCATAGCTGCCCTTCCCATTCCTGTCTTCTTCTGATTTCTCGACTGTGGTCTCCTTTCTGATCTATGTTTAATTCAAGGTATGGGAGCTCTTTTACTATTTGGTTTTCCTTATTGTCTAGTTTGAATGTGGTCATTATTTTTGTTTTCTTTATGTTCAGCATTAAACTGCTACATTTAGAAGAATACTGCACTATACTGTTATAGCACTATTATTCCACTTTAACTGCTATGGCTGTCTCCTCTTCCATTCTGGGATATGTAGCTTAGTGAGACCTAAGAGTTCTCTGGCTGAGAATACTAAATTACCCTCTCTAAGCTGCAAATACCAGGATTCCACAGGAGGCAACCATAACAGTAAAAGCAGAATAATAGCACTACAACAGTATAGTGCAGTATTGTCCCTAGTTATTTTAAAATACCCAGAAAGAGACGTGCACACATCCAGATAGTCAGAGATTTAAAGAGATCTCTGACACTATTTATGTTGTGAATCTGGCTGCCAAACTTGGACTTTGTTTTGGAAGACAGCCTTCCTGGGACAACAGGCTGCCCAGATAAATGCAGCTTGTTAGGACCTAATGATATTGCTTCTGTAAATTTTACAAGATTGGACACCCTAGAAATACATTGAAATATAGCCCCAATGAGATATAAATTTACTTAAATGTCACTATTTATGGCTCTTATAGCAATGGGCTTGCAAAAGACTCTAGGCTTTCCTTACTGCAATATAGTCCTCATTTTACAATCTTGAAGCAACAGAAGAAAGTTTCGACTTACAGAATGCTAGCTACTTCATTAATGACTATGTTATCTTAACAGCTATGGGCATTTGCTGGGTGGAGGTAAATTAAATGAATCATAATCCTCTAATACCCAGTTTTAGATTACTCTTTTAAGCAAGTCTTCTAGAAATTGATAGATGAGGCAAAATGTACAGTCACTATTCTGCCTGTTTGTTTTGTAAGCAATTATGCTAGCTTCAGTGTTTTGGTGTTTTTAGCCAATGGATGAAGTCATACTAATGATCAACACACTCTCTTTCTGGAAAAGGAAAAGGTTCATCTAAAAGCTACTGTTTTGGTCTTTCCAGATAGGAAATGACTGCTGCTCCATTTTAAAAAAATCAGAAATCCAGGAGTTTAGTATAGCTGTAATTGGATAGTCATATATCTATTTGCTTTCCCCAAAATGCTAGCAACAAAGACGGGAGTTTATTATCTTGTGAACTCAGAGCTTATATGAACTTTTTTTTCCTGAATTTGCAAATTTTTTTTAAATTTGTATAATTCCTGCTATTCATGTGGATGATAATCATTTTTATTATACTATTATTGCAAGAGGCAAGTATGTGACTGAGAGGTTGTGCATTATGGCAGCCATGAAAAATGTCCAACACTAGGAGATCCCATTTTGTATTGGGGAGTTAAGACTGTTAAATAACAACAGAATGTTTTAATACACAAAATATGCACTACCAAATTAACAAATTCAAATAATGCAAAGATTATTGTATATTAGCTGATGTAAAAATGATGACATTATGATAAATAAAGGGTACAGAGCATGCTTCTTCAAAAATCCCAAACCTGATACAAACACAGCACATTTTCCTTCCCCTGCCAAAGATACTACCTGTAGATTCATTCTCCTGCTACAATCTACAGAACATTTACCAATGGCCCCAACATGAAATAAACCATTCCATAACACAGGAGCCCTTTTCCTTACAGGTCATGTGAAAATGTCAGTGTTATAACAAAAGTGATGATGCTAGAAAATACTCAATACATTATAAAGTAGATTGTTCATCTGAGGTTTTTCACGTTCTCCCCTTAAGGGCACTCAGGAGAAATGCACAGTTGTAACGGCATGCAATATGCAAATAAATTATGCTCACATACCACTATGCAGTTTCTCCTCCTCACCCTCACCCCCCAAAATCATGTGGACACCCTTGACTGCATAGATGTTGCAGGCACTTTGAATAGTGCCAGCTCTGAAAATTCAGTTGCAAAATACACTGACTGAATTGTCTGGACATACTCCCAGATGCTGTAACTCTAAGCCGCTCGGATGCTTAAGGCCCATGCCAAACCTTGTTAGATGGAAATTAGGTCCAACGCAGGACAGCATCTTTAAACAAGGAGGTCAACAGAATTTAATATTAAGTATTTTAAATTTAGGATAATGACGCTAGTATGCAACCACTCACAATGACTCTAATGGAAGAGCAGATCGAAAATGGAAGATGCATGTGTTCTTTGGACTGAGAGTATGGTATAAATAGCTCAAGGTCACAAATGATCCATGTTTGTTTTTTGCACAACACAATTAAGTTAATTGTATAAAGCCAGCACTCCTCTTAGGGTTGGGTCATTTTGATCATTCCACATATAATCATAGAGCTGGAAGGGACCCTATGGGTCATCAGGTCCAACCCCTGCTTAATACAAGATTTCCATCTAGGCATCTCCAGCATATAGCTGTCCAGCCTCTTACTGAAGGCATCCAGAAGAGACCTCACCACCTCTCTAGGCAAGTAGTTCCATTGCTGAACCACTCTCACTGTCAAGAAGTTCCTTCTAATATTCAATCAAAATCTTCCCTCCTGTTACTTAAAACCATTAGACATAACTCTGCTCTCTAAGGCAGCAGAGAACAAGCCCTCACCCTCCTCTTTGTCACAGCCCTTGAGGTATTTAGAGTACAACCATGTCATCCCTCAGCTGAACATGCCCAGATCCTACAACCTCTCCTCCTATGTTTTGTTATCTATACCTCTTATCATCCTCGTTGACCTTCTCTCAACTGTCTCCAACTTGTCTATATCCTTCTTAAAATGAGGCACTGAGAATTTTACTCCAGATGAGGCCTGAACAGTGCAGAATATAGATACTATTACTTCCCTCAACTTGAAAACTATGCTTCTATTAATGCAGGCTAAGAGAGTAATTGCCTTCTTTGCTGCAGCATCACACTGCTGGGTCATGTTCACTTATGATCAGCAATAATCCCAAGGTCCTTGGCACACATAGTACTGCTGAGCCAAGTATCCCCCATCCAAAACTGTGCATTTGGTTTTTGTGGTCTAAATGTAGAATTTTGCATTTGTCTCTGCTGAATTTCATTTTATTAATTTCAGCCTGTGTAGTATATCAGTTCTATTCCTATCTGCCAATGTGTTAGCAACTCCTGCCAGTATTGTATCATCTACAAATCTGATAAGGATTCCCTCCATCCCATCATCTAAATCATTGATTAAAATATTGGAGGCAAAGTCCTATGGCCCTCCTCTTGAGGTTTCCTTTCTTTTTGAAGTACAACCACTGTTTGAGCACATTTTTCAAACCAATTATGGATCCATCTGATGGTATTTCCATCCATTTCATATTTACTCAGATTGCTAATCAAAATATCATTAGGGATCTTAACAGATGCTTTGCTGAAATTCAGATGAATGATATTGAAAGCATTCCCTCTATCTACTAAGATAGTGATCCAAATATAGTGATATATATAAAGTTAGTTTGGCAGGATTTGTTCTTAACAAATTCATGTTGGTTCCTACTAATCACTGCATTGTCATCATGATACTTGCAGACAGACTCCTGTATAATCCATTTAGGTTAACTAAGTGATTTCTAACTAATTTCCTGACTAACAATCTTAATTTACAACCCTGATTGCTTGCCAAGATCTCTGCTGATGCAAAAAGTGCACAGTCTTCTTTTTGAGAGATGGGGGGAACTGAGGCAAAATAGGTCCAAGCTGTCAGGAAGCATTCCAAGAAAGATGGACACAATATAAGAAATGATTAGATATGAAGATATCATAATAAAAGATCAACAAAACAGATATAATATAAAGCCAATTGGGGACTTTGGAAATATAGATTACAAACTGTATTGGTTTCCATATCTACAACTTAAAGAGACATTCAAAATGGACTTAAAACTAGAGGAACTGAGGAGCAGAGGAATGAGTTAGATAAGATAATATTCAGTAAAGGGGGGAATGTCAAAAATATATCAGTTATTACGGGAAAGAGAACTTGAACAAGATCAAATTCAAAACACAATGATACAATGGGCTAAAGATATAGGAGAATACATAAATTTAGAAGATTGCAACAAGCAAGGGGGGAAAATAGAGAAATTCACTAGCTCACAAGAATTAAAAGAGAACTTTCTTAAAATGACTAGTGGTATCTGATCCCTCAGAAATTATCAAAAATATATAAGACAAAATAAGACAAATTTTGGAAATGTCAATGGACTCGAGGTTCGCTGATACACATGTGGTGGAAATGCTCAAAAATTAAGAAGTACTGGGGGCAAATTCATATAATGATAACTAAGATTTTGAAAATAAGTTACCAAATGAAACCTGAGATATACTTGTTAAATATGACAAGTAAATTACGAAGATAAGATGCAAATGTACATTGGAGAGTAATATTATATATAATAAGCTCTGTGAGTATCCTGTTAGCAAAAAATGGAAGACAAAATAAATTCCATCATTGGAAATCTCTATGGGGAAAAACTGTTCCAAGACACCCAGAGATTGGAAAAACACAATTTCTCACAGCAAAAAGGTTACCCACTCTCTTCCATTCCAGTCATTGGAAATCTCTAAGGGGAGAAACTATTCCTCCTGGAAACGAGGAAAGCACATCTACTCTTCTCACTAACTTTTCTGCTATGCTGCAGAGACACAGATACCATACCACAATTTGTCACAGCAAAAAGGATACCCATTCTCTTCCATTCCAGCATTCTCTGAAGATGTCAGCCACAGATGCTGGGAAAATGTCAGAAAGAAACTCTTCTAGAATATGGCCACATAGCCTGAAAAACCCACAAAAAACTATGGATGCCGGCCATGAAAGCCTTCGACTTCACAATTGATGAATAGTTACTGAACTTGATAGATCTATCTGAAATTGACAAATTAGCAGCTAGGATGAATAAGAAAAACATGAGCATAGTGGATAAGAGATGGGCTCCTATATTGGAATTTTCTAAAAAAGGGGGGGAGGGGAGGAGTTAAATGAAACAAGTTTATCAGTATGCTTCTCAATAGATATGCTGTCTGAGACTAAATTGCAAGTAAATAACCTGAAGGAAAATGTCTAATGGTTTTTATTATTTTAACATTTTATTATTATTATATTTATAACATCAGAGGCACATGGGAAATTAAAATATGAGAAGAATGACTGTAATGTAAATATTCAAACGTGGTAAAATAGAAGTATAAGAAAGTTGGAAGATATATGTATGGAAACGTGGAGAAAGAAAATTGAAGAAGGCAAGAGTAAGTGACAGAAGGTTAGAGTAAGTGAAAGATGAATGGAAGGAGAGGTTGTAAGAAGAGATTATGAAAGAAGAAAAATAAATGAAAGAGAAGAAAAAAGAGACTGAACTTTAAGATAGAGGGATAAAAAGGAATGGTTTATAAATTAAAAAGTAAAAGGAAGAGAAGACAAAACAGAATGAAAGGGGAAAGCATTATGTTGCTATTGTCACAATAAGACTTAAGGGAAAGTTGTAACCGAGTAAGAACTGTATGGTTTAGTTTGAATGATGTTGACTTGTTTTATGTTAAATTAAAAAAAAAAGGTACAAGCAGTTCTGCCTTTTCATTGTAATCTGTTAGCATTTTACCACAATTACTTTTGTCATTCTCCCTAAGCAGTCTCAGCTAATTTTGAGATTTTTCTTTCCTTTCACTATTCCTGCAAGCCTGCGCTACACATTTATATTCTTTCTTTGTGATCCTTTCTTCCTTCCATTCTTAAATTTATTGTTAGCTGCCTTGAGTTCCTATATTGAGAAAGACATGGTATGAATTAAATAAATAAATAAATTTATCCATGCTTTTTTTCTCTTTTTGCTTCCTCTGTGCAGCCACATTGGCTTTTTCAGATGTTTCTCATTTTAACTCTTCCATGGAATTATTTGTGACTGCACTTTGAGCAGTTTCTTCTTCAGGAAATCCCATCCATGTTGGGTATCTTTTCTTTCTAGCACAGGGGAAGGCAACCTTTTTGAGACCTGGACCGGTCTCCCGTAGCCCAGGTCTCAGCTGGGCTGAGGGGGGGGAATGGCGGCGCGCACGCTCACGCACGCGCCTTCCACCACCGCACACGACCCCACCGCACGTGCTGCCGGCGCCGCAGCACACACGGCCGCAGCCTCCGCGGCGCATGTCATGGCCGCCATTTTGGAAATCAAAATGGTGGTCGCAATGCATTTGCGCATGCGCAAGAGTACTGCGCATGCGCAAACGTGTCGTGACCACCATTTTGATTTTCCAAGAACAACAAAAAACTAAAACTGAACTGTGAAGAAAAAAAATCAGCCCTAGAGTACTTCAGGAAAGTCACACACACATCCTATTACAATACATCAATGGCAAATAACACTTCTGGTCAGAGCCATTCCTATCATTAAGCTACCTCCCTCGTTGTTTCAGATTCTGGGGAGCAGCAATGTCAGCCCTCCAGTCCTCTTTAGTCCCCACATACACATAGACATACACATACACACCTGTCCTGCACTCTCTAAAGCAGCCTGCTGCTCCTAGGAGTGGCAAATATCCTATCCTATTGCCAGTGCTGAAATAACAGTCGATTTTCAGTCCAGTCAACTTCTAAAAAACATGTCCCTTGCCTAAGGAATCAGGATGTGTTGGGCTGGCCAAACTCCTGGCGACTGAAGGACCAAGCCTTACAACAACTAAGGCCCCCAAAGCAGGCTTGTAGTCAGGGAAATATGGATGACTCTTTGTCTATATTACAATAAATGAAGTTGGAATTGCCTATGACATTTAAGAACCCAATCCAGACACAGTACACTGTCTGCCTCCCAAAGAGCCCTCAGCAATAGCTGTTTTAGACATTACTTCAATGTATGGAGAACAAGAGAAATCAATGAAGTTGTGGATGCATTTCCCACTCTCAAACTCTGTGAGTTCACTTGAAGAGCAAAACAGAGCTTACAAGTATGGGTACTTTGTACTTTGTACAGTTAAAAGTGTCATGGTTTCAAACATTAGCCAGAATAGGAATAACAAAACATTAGGAGTGTTCTACTCTTGTCATTCTTTCTCTCTTGCATTCTCTCTCTCTATTTGTTGGTCTGCTCTCTCTCATCACTCCCACAGGAGATATAACAAAAATATTAAGAGTGCCTACTCTGGCTCCTTCTTTCTCTTTGGTGTGTGTGTGTGTGTGTTCTCTTCACCTTTCTCTCAGACATAGAATGAGGCTGCATCCACACTGCAGAAATAATCCAGTTTGACACCACTTTAATTGACATGGCCCAATGCTAATGGAATTCTGGGAATTTCAGTTTTGTGGGACATTTAGCCTTCTCTGACAGAGACCTCTGGTGCCACAACAAACTACAACTCCCAGAATTCCATAGCACTGAGCCATGACAGTGCTCTCAGTAGTGAGAGAGAGAATGAGAGAGAGAGAGAGAGAGAGAAGATGAAGAAGAAACACATAGGAAGAGAAATATAGAGATACACACAGAGGGAGAGAATGTACGCAAAGAGAGAAAAGTGAGTGAGAAAAAAGGAGCAGGAGAAGGAAAAAACAAAAGTGGGAAGCAAACAAAGCATTTTCCCCTCTGCAAATCAATGGAAACCCAAGCTTCTGAACTCAAGATGCTGATGATTGCATTTAAAAGCCCTAAACAGCTTGGGACCTTAATAATTGAAGAAGCACCTCTTGATAGAAAAAAAGAGTTGGAAGACAATTTAGTTTCTGGATCAGTATGATTAAAACACCACAATGGCTCTAATAATTATTCATACTATTTAAACTATTTTAAATTTGTTATCCTGGTTTTATTGTATGCTTCCATGAGATCTTCAGGTGAAGGGTGAGATATACATATTTTAATAAATAAACACATTTCTGGGCAGGGGGTGAGTTATCACCTTCAATCAACCATTTAAAGAGTGAAACTTCCCTGCCTCCCAGTCAGCCCATAGGGAGGCAGTTGTCTGAGCTGTGGAAGCAAAAAAAAAAAAACTTGGTGGGCCACATAGAGTGTATCCACACTGCAAAATTAAAGCATTTTCACACCACTTTAGCTGCCATGACTCTGTCCTACAGAATCCTGGGATATATAGTTTAGTGAGGTATTCAGCCTGGTCTGTCTGGAGAGGTATTCAGCTCTGGTGCCTCACCAAACTACCAATCCCAGGGTTTGTAGGATAGAGTTCTGGCAGTTAAAGTGGCGTCAAACTGCTTTAATTCTGCAGTGTGGATACACCCATAGTTTCACATAAACTGTTGACATTTAAACAAATGTGAACTCATGAGCACCACGCTGGGGATACCAATCCCATACTGTGATCAACACCTGTGACATTTAAACAAATGTGTATACCATAAAAGTCCTAAGGCCTTTTAAAAAATATTGAAAGGGTTTCAGATCACTTACAATGTAATAAACAAAATATCAGAGCTTGGAAAAATTTATTTTTACATTACACCTCCCATAATCCATCAGTCAGCATGGCCCCTGGGATTCTGGGAGCTGTATTCCAAATAATAATAATAATAATAATAATAATAATAATAATAAACCTTCCAAGCTCTGAAAAGACACCACTGATTATTAAAATCCCTCCTTAATACTTTTTTCTATTCCTCACTTTTCAAGAGATCCTTGGTGCATCAGCGTAAGAGCAAACTCTCCAGAGAAGAAATTTCTACTCTTAACTCATGGCCCAACTTATTAAAATGAGCCCCCATTGCATAAATGTCTGCAAAATGAACTTAGATCTCATAGCTGCACAAACAGCTAACTATGGCCATAGCTTGACGTAATCCATGAGGATGAGTGCAGTTCAACCTCAACAAAATAATAAGAATAATTTACCATGAGGCATATTTGCTCACTATTTAGTGATTCTGTGCTTTGCTCTTTATTTGAAACCAAAGTAATTTCCAAGCCTACAGTGGCTGCCTTGTATCCCCTTAGAAAAGATTTCACCTCCTGAGCTCTGGTTTTTATTCAACAAGAACAAGAAAAACCTGCATGCACCTTTTATTCCTAAGCTGATTCATGGGCTTTTTAAATATTAATTCAAGCGCTCAGGCAAAAGATTGCCTAGAGTCCCTGTGCAAATTAACATTTCTACACAAACTGTATTAAATCTGGAAACTGATTTTTGGATAAAATAAGTAGTTCACCTGGGAGCTGTTGCAGCATCAATAGGTTGAGTGGAACCCAGAGATTTCTCAAGAGGTAAGCAAGTCACAGAAAATTATATTTCCAGTCTTGCACTCACTTCTGCTGCGAAGCTGATGGGACGGAGTAGAGAGACAGATGGTATGCCATCCTAAAGTATAACAATCCTTAGCCAGTATTACTGGTAGTTTTGTTTCTATGCACCAAAACCTATGACCCCTGAGCTGACATCTCCCTAGGTTCCCTTAGCTATATCCCCAAGGAAAGACCAAAACTACAGGCAGTAGCGTTGCTCCAAAGAACAACAAACCAGTCCTAGAAGTTTTCATCTCTACGAGGAAGAAGTCTTTTGTAAAATGAAAAGGTTTAAATGACCTAATCAAGACCATGCCAGCCCAAAACACTTTGTATTGCAACAGGAGCAGCTCACAACAATGTTGTTGGCTACTGTGAGGGCTATAGCCAAATTTAGAAGGAATAAGGAAGTTATCGAGGGAGACGTTAACAGATGATCATCAGAAATTCCCATGATTTTGATTCTTCAAGCCCCAGCACACAGCTGATACACCTCCTTCTTATGTGAGCTTGCAAATACTTGAACTGATATTAGCAAATTTGAAACAAAAATACCTCCTAGCAATTTTAAAACTCTTTTACCCACCTGGGATCCAAAATCTTAAAGTACCGTAAGCCCAGCCAGAGAAAAGGGATAGTCAAGTGGTATCACTGTTATAAATAAGTAGCATAAATGTATCAGTAGTATAAATAAGAAGGATTAAGCCACCTATCATCTATAATGTATATTTTCACTTCTGTATATTCCCCTTCTCCTCTCCTCTGAACTCCCCCCTCCCTACATTACTCAGAGCAAATGGATTTGGGAAAAATGTGTTTGCAAAGATAATGTCCTAGTTCTATTTCAAAATTTCATCCCTCCAATATGACTAATACTTACATCCAATCAAGTTTCTACAATTGTGGCTGCTGAAAAGCACAAAGAGATAACTAGCAACCAATGTTGGGGAGGGGGATAAAAAAAATGCACTACAACTCCCAGAATCCCCATTGATCATGCTGGCTGGGAGACTGCAGTTGGAGCTGAAGACTAAAAATTACTTTCCAAAACTCTACTAGTATCTCTACCAGCTCAATGTGCTATACAGCCCCATAATACTGAGGTAATTAGAAAAAATCAGTGGTAGATTCTGATCATTGTGGTCCCTCCAACCTGGGTCAGCATTCAGTTCCTCAGTTACTGAATCAAAATGGACAACTGGTGTCATTCAATTGACCAAAAAAAATCTTAACTTGTTATGTTAAGAACTTGCCATGTATGCTTAGGCTCCAGACTGACAGGATTTTTTTAAGGGCCACACTTACAACAAATGTAATAGTCAGCAAATATGGGTACAATACAGTATCGAGTGTTGTGGTTAGTTCCAGACTCAACACTCCATTAGAGCTGAACTTGCTGGTTGTGTTGATATGACTTTTTTTTTTGTATAGATATACATTTTTTTGTTGTTGTTATATCCATTCAAGTCATTTCTGACTTATAGAGACTCTAAGGGGTGTTGCAGACTGCCAGAAATAGTGCAAATTGAGTGCACTTTTAGGGTTAGGGTTAGTGCTAGGGAATCATGGGAATTGTTTTTTTTCCCTGAGACATTGAGCCTTCTCTGTCAGAGAGCTCTGGTGCCACAATAAAATACAGTTCCCATGATTCCCTAACCCTAAATCTAACGTTAAAGTGTACTCAATTTGCACTATTTCTGGCAGTCTGCAACCCCTTAAGGCAACCCCATCATGGGGTTTTCTTGGCAAGATTTTTCAGAGGAGGTTTGCTATTTCCCTCCTCTGAGGCTGAGAGCATATGACTTGCCCAAGGTCACCCAGTCAGTTTCCATGGCTGAGTTGAGATTTGAGCCCTTGTCTCCAGAAATGTAGTCCAACGCTCAAATCACTACACCAAGCTGGCTCTGTAATAGATATGCATACAGTATTTACAACTGAAGAATATATACAAATTGATTCATGCAATGATATATTCATTCTTTATGAAATATTTTATATCATTAATTTATGTCCTACATATTGGAGTGTTAAGAAAAGTAGAGGTATTATAAGTTCATGTAATTAATAGAGATTACATTAGTTATTTTTGCCATTTCACTTTTTTCCTCCTTTCCTTTCCATGTCACTGTGGCAGTGAATCCACTCTACTGTGAAGAAGCTGTCCAGGGTGCTGAACCATATCCCAAATAAATAGGCTCAGTGCCAGCCTGGTGGTGTAGTGATTTGAGTGTAGGATTACAACTCTGGAGACAAGGGTTCAGTTCCTCACTTGACCATGGAAATTCACTGGGTGGCCTTGGGCGATCCACACCCTCTCAGCCCCAGAAAACCCAATGACAGGGTCATCTTAGGCGGTCTCCATAAATTGGAAATTACTTAAAGGCACACAACAACAAGCCTAGGATCTCTCCTTTAAAGGTCAGACAAAAGCCTAGAATGGATTCACCGACACTGAAGTCTCTGCCTCCACTGCTTTCATTGGAATAGATACATGGAGTCTATACAGCTGTCACTACTGCTCCATGTTACAACTCTCAACTTGCAACCAATGTTATCCACATAGAACGATACACCTAGGCACCACAATTCTGGACACCACAGTTCAAAAAAGATGCTGACAAGCTGGTATCCAGAGGAGGGTGACCAAAATGGTGAAGGGCCTGGAGACTTAGGGAGTTGGGTATGTTTAGCCTGGAGAAGAGAAGGTTATGAGGTGATATGAGAGCCCTGTTTAAATATTTGAAGGGGTGTCACATTGAGGATGGAGCTAGCTTGTTTTCTGCTGCTCCAGAAAATAGGACCTGGAAAAATTGATGCATGCTACAGGAAAAGAGATTCCATCTCAACATCAGGAGGAACCTCCTGAAATTAAGAGTTGTTTGACAGTGGAGAACACTCCCTTGGAGGGTAGTGGATTCTCCTTCTTTGGAGGTCTTTAAACAGAGGCTGGATGACCATATGTTGGGGTGCTTTGATTGTGAGTTCCTGCATGGCAGAATGGGGTTGGACTGGATGGCCCTTGTGGTCTCTTCCAACTCTATGATACTATGATTCTACCTGGAAAGGGCATTTTGGAACTTAAGTGAACATGGGAAGCCTTTAACCTGCAATATTGCCTACAGCATCTGGTATTCATTGACAGTCTCCCAACCAAGTACCCAGAGGTGACCTTGCTTAGCTTCCAAGATAAGATGGATCTGGTGGCTTAGTATTTAGACCAGATCAAGAGCTTGTTTACTCACATATAATTTGAAAAGTGTAAATTTAGCAACAGAAATAAAATCCTTTCATTCTTATTGAAATAATTGTCTGCTTTTTGTGCTTCTTTCCTCTTTTGCAATTAATTAACAAACCTGTGCATAAAAAACTAAGGAATTCTGGAGCTTAATTTCAAACATGAAGGGTTTGTGGCTCAGCTCAACTGCATTCACCACTGATCTAGAAGATCAATCCCATGTATTCAGAAAGGGAGTTGAGTGATATGAAGATTGGAGGAGACTGCATTTGCTATACTGTAATGATTTAGTCACAGTGAGTATTGATTTTGTGATTATGGGGCTCTGCACATGCTCATATGCACTCCTTCTTTAAGTAACATTACTTCACATTATGTTTCATAAAAGGTAGCCTGACATGGTCAGTACAGCCATCATAACTCATGAAGATTGGGAAGCCAAGGTCATTTCCTCCTTCCATTTCTGGAGGCAGATTAGAAGTCTGCAGTGTCATCAACAACTTTTTATATATCGTGTGTTCATGCAAGGGTAGGTGGTTTCTTTCTATAGGAAAAGGGAGATTTCTTCTTTTACTTTTTATAACAGGCACTGGAGTTCAGAGTTTTAGAGGATCTTCTTCCTAGTACAAACAGAAATTGTCCCAAAGGTTGGAAGTCACTCCTCAAACATAAAATTCTTGAAGGAAGGCCATTTCTTAGACTTTCTACCAAACAATTGGCATGGACCAGGCACAAACTACTACACTGCCAAGTTTCAGGTCAATCTATTAAGCCATTTTCTAAAGAAGAGCCAAAAAATATAGTTGCTTCCTTGCATTCCCCTATTTCTAGTCACAGGCATAGAAAGTTTTAGTGATAGAAATTCTTTGAGAATCCTGGACTTTCTTTTTAAAACATTGTCGAATTTCTGAAATAATAACTGCCATTTCTTATTCATCTATTCATCCCAGCTTTGAACAAGGGCTATGACTGTGGCTGTGTAATACACAATGGTCAAAATCTTGTTCAGTACCCACACCAACATAGGCAATGGCGTGGGAGTGGCAGGGAGGAAATGGCCACAGCTGCAGCAGCTATGAATGAAATAAGGCAAAACCATTGCCCCTAGTAAGGAAATGCAGAGGAAAAAATTCTTTTTTGCCTTCCTTATGTAATGCAGCTTTTCCCAATGTAGTGCCCGCCAGATAAATTGGACTACCATCATGCCCAGGCAATATGGTCAGGGTAGTCCAACTCATTGGAAGTCTTCAAGTTGGGAAATGCTAAATGCATGGACTGGAAAGAATGCAGAGTTCAGCAGAGTTACCATAGTTTTCCCTTTTGTGAGACTTTTTCCTAGGGGAAAAGAAATGTAATTCTCCATCACGACTAATAACACTACCACTAGATGAACATTTTAAAAAAGAAATTGAACAAATTTCTACAACCATAAAAGACTATTTTAATGCAATTATGATTATCCTGCAAAGCAGACAATCTTAACTGACTTTTCACTAAGGTACATGTGGAAACAACTGAAAACAAGAAAGCTGTTCTTTGGTTATCCTTCGTTATCCCTCTCTTCTAAGAGCACACGTATTGAATCTTGATGTAGGTAATATGGTACCACCTCAGAAGAACATTAAATTTGTAAGGGAGTAATACCAAGGACAAAGAAATGTTCAGAACTGAAAAATATGTGTGCTCGCTATCCATGATGGTGAGGGCTGAGAAAGTAGAATGGAGTATCCTAGAAGAGTGCAGGGTATTCTGGCTGGGAAATTATTGCAGACACAGTCTATTCCCACTTTAAAGATTCAGCTTCCCCTTAAGCATATAGGATATTTGGCTACAGCTTCATGCATACATTGGGCTACATTTCCTTGCTTCTGCCTATGATCTACCCCTTGCTTTGTTTTCCTATGTCCTTGCCATTCCTTGCTTTGCACACAATGGTCTGTCCTAGGCTGTGCCACAACAGTCTAAGACAAAATCAGGATGAATCAAGGACAAACTCTTATATAAGGCTATCATGATCATTAAATTTTTAAATGGTCCTTTCCCAGAGTTTAGCAAAGGTAGCCTGTTTTAGTATAAACTAATACACAGGATTAGTTTATGTGTACAATGCCATCAATGTACTTTCAGGAGTTTTATAAACAAAAATACAAGTTTCCCCACACCCATGTACACCCTATAATCTAGAAGTCCAATGATGGAGAAAACATCAAAGGGAGAAAGCAAGATGAATGCAAGCAACTGCATGCTAAGGTCTAGGTCTGTGATCCCCAAATTTTGATCCTCCTGATGTTTTTGATTTTAGCTCCCAGAATCCCTTACTATTGGCTGGCTAGGGCCTACGGCTAGGGGTTCTGGGAGCTGAAGTCTCTATGTTGAATTATGTGCTTTCACTATGTTAAATTCCCAAAGTTTTGTCCTCCAGGTGTTTTGGCACACCAGGAGGACCAAACTTTGGGAATTACTCATCTAGGACAGTGCACTAAGGATTGAGGCCAAATTTCCCAAACCACAAACAGTCCAAATGTTCCAGACTACAAATTCCGCCATTTTCAACTCAGCAAACAGAAAAAAGGGGATGATGGAAGTAATAATCTGACATATCTGGAGGAGAGAAGACTGGTGAATGCTGGCTTAGGTCAAAAGCTCTATAGATGGAGGTTTTGATGAGCAACTGGAAGCAATGGTAATGGGCACAGGGCACCACACAGGTGTTCCAGATGGATATTCAAGCCATAAGGGACAGAGTAATTTAAGACAGGGAAGGATAAAAAGAAAGCCATAAAGCTTGGTTTTCAAGGCCATTTCATGTTTTACTGTTGGAACACATTTTACCCCCAAGGAGGTGGAATTATGGCAGCAAGGTTGGTATTCCCACAGCCCAGTGAGGGAATGTTCCCATACATGCAGAAGGTCCAAAATTCAATCTTCAGGAACTCCGCATGGATTAAGCACCTTGAAGGGAAACAAAATAGTTAAAGGTTTCCCATTTTTGGGGGGAAAGGAGACTGCAGTCAAGAAGTCAGAAGAACACTAAGAATGGGAAGGGCAGCTATAAAAGAACTAGACAACATCCTAAAGAATAAAGATACACAACTGAGCACAAAAGGTAGAATAGTTTAAGCCATGGCATTGTGCATCACCATGTATGGATGGGAAAACAGGAAAGTGCAGAAAGCAGATAAGAAGAAAACTCCTTTGAGTTGTGATGCTGAAGAATGGTGCTAACTGCTGAGGATATCATGGACAGCAAAAAAAGACAAACAAATGGGTCCTTGAACAAATCAACCATAAACTCTTCCTGGAGGCCAAAATGATGAAACTGGGGCTGTCGTGCTTTGGCCACATCATGAAAGGTATGATGCACTAGACAGACAATAATGCTAGGAAAGGCAGAAAGCAGTAGAAAGAGAGGAAGCTTGCATGCCAGATGGATAGATTCAATTGGGGGGGGGGGTGTCATGGGCCTAAATCTACAAGACCTAAGCAGAGCAGTGAAGGATAGGGGTCTTGGAGATGTCTCATCCACAGGGCCGCTATGAGTTGAGGTCAACTCAAGGACAGCTAACAGTAACAAATATAATAATAATAATAATAATAATAATAATAATAATAATAATAATAATAATTCTTTTAAAGCTTGGGTTAAAGCCAGAGTAGATTTACCACCTCATTGACAAGAAAGGTGCCACAGGGTGGCAGGTGATAGGAAACACTTCTATAGACAGAATGGACAACAGAGAGGAGCAGTAACAGTGTGACTTTGCCAGAAGACAGCTTCCTGTGTGCCCTCCATCTTCATCTGACAAGGCCAGCCTAAGAAATTGTTCTTACCGAGTCAAAAAGCAAGATGATATCTCTCTCACACATATCTAGTCAACATAGAGAAGGCAATTGAACTGGCAATTCCTTCATCACTATGAAAAGGAATACTCTTCCATGGTACCTGAGGACAGCAAACTAGTTTATGGGCAAAGAGCAAACTATATTGCATCAATAGACTAATATCTTGCCATTGCTTTGTGATTGTCAGCATCTGTCACCTGTGGCAGCTGCCTCACTGTCCCTAATGGTAGGGCTGGCTCTGACAACCTATGTTCAGCCAATAGACCATCTGCAGGGAGCCCTCACATATACAGTGTATGCACAGAGGGCTTTCTACATAACAGCCAAGAACCTAACTTTCAGTTTAATTAACAAATTAATTAATTATGTGGGAGAACACCTCTGAAAAGAAAATGAAGAGATTGGAGAAATTACATTTTGAGCCCAAAACCTTGTTGTGTGTCTCCAAGTCATTTCCAAATTATAGAAAACCTAAGGTGAACCTATCACAGGGTTTTCTTGGCTAGAATTGTTCAGAGGGGATTTGCCACTGGCCTCCTCTGAGGCTAAGAGAGTGTGACTTGCTCAAGCTCACTTAGTGATTTTCTGTGGTTGATTTGCTCAGCAATGGCTCCTCTTCATCCTGGAGAGAAGTGACCAGTGGGGTGCCACAGGGTTATGTCTGGGCCCAGTGCTATTCAACATCTTTATCAATGACTTGGATGACGGTATTGGGGGTATAGTTATCAAATTTGCAGATGACACCAAATTGGGAGGAGTAGCTAATACCCAGAAGACAGGATCAAAATTCAAAATGACTTGAACAGACTAGAAAGCTGGGCCAAAGCTAACAAAATGAAATTCAACACGGAGAAATATAAAGTACTGCACTTAGGGCAGAAAAATTAAAAGCACAGATATACAATGGGGGACACCTGGCTGAACGAGAGTACATATGAAAGGGATCTAGGAGTCCAGG
>CM034701.1:363523752-363543199 GCA_020142125.1 Phrynosoma platyrhinos | reverse complement strand
CCTTATCATGAGATTTTCTTGGCATGTTTCTTCAAATGGGGGTTGCCACTATCATCCTCTGAGGCTGAGAGTGTGTGACATACCCAGGGTCACTTACTTGCCGCAAATTATACATAGCCCAGATTGCATCACCTAGTATATTGGCAGTCCTTCCCCCCAACACTTTCTCATTTCCCCCCAACCATCTCATAGCTGGGAAATGGAAATAATTTTTAAAGCAGCATTTAAATCTGGACAATTTTTTTTTTAAATTAAGGTCCAAAACACACTGCAGAAATAAATGCTAGGGAACATGGGAGTTGTAGTTTGTTGTGCTTATAAGTGACAGTTTTCCTGCTAAGTACCTGCATGTCATAAGCATTTGAATTAAAAGTACCATATTAAAATCAAATCTGATTTTTTAAAATTTTTATTTGATATGCGTTGGAAGAGGGATTTTCTGATATGGCGAGTATATCCCATACTCTATATTTTAACTGGAAAAGTTGGGGGTCGTCTTATACACCTAGTCGTCTTATATACCGGAAATACGGTAAATTAAACTTCATAATATCTTCAGATCATACATTCTTCAATAATAGAAATGAACAGCTGTAAGAGCTTGCATAAAGGGCTGTAAACATTGAAAGGAGCCACCATGATATACCGTAGTAGTTTGAGTGTTGGACTATGACTCTGGAGACCAGGGTTTACCAGTAATTCCCCATTCAACCATGAAAATAATGGATGATCTTGGGCAAGGCACATGCTCTCAGCCTCAGGTGAAGGCAATGGCAAATCTCCTCTGAACAAATCTTGCCAAGAAAAACCCATTAGGGTCATCATAACTTAGCAATGACTTTAAGGCACACAACAACAACAACAATGTAATCGTTAACAAATCTTCAAACACACATGTCCTTTAATATTTGAAATAAGAAACTGTGAGAGCTTGCACAAAGGGTTGTAAATGTAATCTGTGATGAATGTAGAACAGGCTTCACTGACAAGCTGTCATTATGATGCAGTAGATTTTGTTTACCTTTTGGAGACACTTTTGTAGGTTGTTATATCAGAGAATTCTAAGTGCCTTGCAAAACTAACAATCCCAGAACTATCCCAGAACTAACAATCCCAGGATGCTATCATAGCAGTTCAAGTATTAGCAAAGTGCTATAATTGCATAGTTTGGGTTTCCCTCAACTGAGTTTTCCATTATGGCACCAAAGGAGACTTGCAGTGATGACTCACAGAATCATACAACTGGAAGAGACCCCAAGGGCCATTGAGTTCAACTCCCTGCCATGCAGGAACACACAATCAAAGCACCCAAGACAGCCTCTGTTTAAAGACCTCCAAAGAAGGAGACTCCACCTCACTCTAAGGCAGCATATTCCTCTGTCAGGAGGTTTTTCCTAGTAGTTAGGTGGAATCTCTCTTCCTTTTGCTCCTAGTCTCTGAAGCAACAGAAAACAAGCTTGCTTCATCTCAATATGCTATTTAAGAATATTTAAGAATGCCTATCATATCACCTGTTAACCTTCTGTTCTCCAGGCTAATCATACCCAGCTCCCTAAGCCCGTGCTCATGGGGCATGGTTTCCAGACCTTTCACCATTTTGGGTTCCCTCCTCTGGACACATATCAGCTTGTCCACAATCTTCTTGAATTGTGGTGCCCAGAACTAGACACAGTATTCCAGGTGAGGTCTGGCCAAAGGAGTTTTCTGGAACCACACCAGAGAGACCTCTGGCAATGGATGTACAATCTCACCTCACCAGTGGACCTCCCTCTCCATTGGTGAAGCAGCACTTGTTTACCTTTTGTTGCCCTCCAGGCATCCTGTTGGAGAATACAAGATTGTACCCAGACATACATAAATACCGTATTTTCCGGCGTATAAGATGACCCGGCGTATAAGACGACCCCCCATTTTTCCAGTCAAAATATAGAGTTTTAGCACCTCTATCCTCCTTATCCTTATACCCGGCGTATAAGACGACCCCCCCCCCACTTTAACCACAGATTTTGCAAGTTAAAAAGTAGTCTTATATGCAGGAAAATAAGGTATGTCATGTTAGTAAAATAATTGTTCTCCCATCCGTACATGGTAATAGGGAATGCAATTGGCTTGTATGCTTCTAACTTTTGTGCTGAGTTGTATATCTTTGCATTTTAGAACGTTTTCTAGTACTTTTATAGCCGCCCTCCACATTCTTAATCTTCTCCTGATTTCCTGACTGCAGTCCCCATTTCTATCAATGTTTGATCCAGGTATGGGAATTCTTTTACTATTTCTATTTCTTCATTGTCTAGGTCAGTGGTTCTTAACCTGGGTTCGATCGAACACCAGGGGTTTGATGAGTCAGTCTCGTGGGTTCTGCGGAAGTCAAGACACACATCCGATGACACGCCCCGCTCGTCCATCATTGGCTGCAGGTGATAACCTGTATATGTTTTATATGCCCCATCCAACCAAACCAGCTTGCCCCGCCTCCACTGACAGAAGTGGCCCTCTGATTGGCCATGTGGCATGATTGACAGCGCGGCAGCCCACTCCCCTCACCGGATGGCGCTGACGGTCCGTCTGTATTGGAGGTAGAAGGGTTCGGTGAATGCATAAGAATCGTAGGAAGGGTTCAGTGAATGCACATATGAAACTGGTGGGGGTCAGTACCTCCAACAAGGTTAAGAACCACTGGTCTAGGTTGAACTTGTGAAGGTCCTCTGTGGTCATTATTTTTGTTTTCTTTATGTTCAACATTAAGCCTGCCTTTGCACTTTCTTCTTTGATCTTCCTTAGTAGTTGTTCCAGGTCTGTGAGGTTTTCTACAGATATTATGGTGTCATCTACATATCCTAGATTGTTGGTATTCCTTCCTCATATTTTCACTCCTCCTTCTTCTGTGACCAAGCCTGCTTTTCTTACAATGTGTTCTGCATACAAGTTGAACAGATAGGGTGAAAGGATACAGCTTTGTCTGACTCCATTGCCAATTGGGAACCATTCTGTTTCTCTGAGTTCTGTTCTGACAGTAGACTCTTGTCCTGAGTGCAGATTCCTCATAAGGACTATCAGATGTGTTGGCATTCCCATGTCTTTAAGGGCATTCCATAGCCTTTCATGATCTATGTAGTCATTTATGTATTTATATACAGTATGTATTTATTTATGCATTTATTTATGCAATCATTCACGATCTATTTGTGTTGCATATTATATTTTATAAAATTGCCTCATGTCAGAAAGAACAGAAAATCAACAGTTTACTCTTCAGTCTTTTCCCCCTTTCTTTTTCCTTTTTAAAAATACTCCATTTAAATGGTTTCTGGAAATTAAATTTTTCATTGATTAGTGGATGGATGGATGGATGGACAGAAATGGTAAGTGTATAATTTAAGCCCTTTACCCTTTTCCATTTGACATGGCAATTAAGTCATCAGCCTCTGTCACTCACTACAAGTCTGCTACAATACGAGGGCACATTTTCTACCAATAATATCAAATAGCAAACTAGAAATTCATCTGTGAGCAAGCCAAGAAACATGAATTATTTGTAGGTTTTAACTGACAGGATTCACTCATTCCTAAAAGGGATTAAACTACTGCTACTCCTGTTTGCTTTTTCTCCATTGCTATGAAGACAAGGAGAAGTTAGCCCATATTTTCTTAAACAGGTACTTCAATTAGCATAACTTGGCTTAGATGTAACACAGTACTATAGTTTATCATTATGAAAATGTGCCTAGAATAATAGAATCATAGAGTTGTAAGAGACCTCAAAGGCCATCCAATCCAACCCCTTGCCATGCAGGAATACACAATCAAAGCACTCCTGACAGATGGTCATCCATCCTCTTTTTAAAAACCTCCAAAAAAGGAGACTCCACCATTCATTCTCCAAGAGAGTGTGTTCCACTGTCGAACAGCTCTTACTGTCAGGAGGTTTCTCCTAATGTTTAGTTGGAATCTCTTTTCCAGTAGTTTGAATCCATTGCTGTAGAACCTATTCTCTAGAGCAGGGGTAGGCAACCTTTCCCCTTTAAGGGCCGAGGGACTTCAGCTCCCAGAAGCCTCAGCCTTGTTGGCCAATAGTCCCATGTTGGCCAATAGCTCTTGGGATTCTGGGAGCTGAAGTCCCTTGGCCCTTAAAGGGGAAAGGTTGCCTACCCCTGCTCTAGAGCAGCAGAAAACAAGCTTGCTCCCTCCTCAATATGACATCCCTTCAAATATTTAAACAGGGCTATCATATCACCTCTTAACCTTCTTTTCTCCAGGCTAAATGTACCCAGCTCCCTAAGTCACTCCTCCTAGGGCATGGTTTGCATACCTTTCACTATTTTCATCTAGAATCATCCAGCATTAGAAGCTTAGTTCTACTTTACATTAATACAGCTTAATTGTTGGCTGAACCCTAATCTGTGTTTAATATTAGCAATGTTTAATTGAAACAACCCAACTTTCTACACAAGTTTTTTTAAAAAAAATTATTGCTATATAGAAAAGCATACAAAATTTAACAATTCTACATAAACACACAAACAAATACAGCTTGAAAGTCTTCCTTATTAACGAAGTCTTGATGTTTCTTCAATATATTCAGATCTGTTGTAGTTTCTTAAAGATACTCAAATCTTTTTTTCATATTGTAATATACTATAGCATTATCTTCTAACTTATTGTAATACAATATCTTATTTTTACATCTGGTCCCATCACCCATCATTGCCCATCAATGTCTAACATTGACAATATATTTCATTTAATGTTCTACATCTATAACATTACTCTATAATAATATTTCTATTTAATCTTTAAAGCCCATTGTCATTATTTCTTCCCATTCTTTGCTTATAAAATTTGCTTATAAAATTATAAAACTTCCCTCGGCCCTTAAAGGGGAAAGGTTGTCTACCCCTGGTCCTCCAGTATACATGACGGTACTCTGGTCTCACAGGGTGTTGTTAGGATCCCACTCTTGCATATTTTGAGCTAATTATAAATTCCCTTAATTAGATCATTAAAGGGGAAAGGTTGCCTACCCCTGCTGGAGGACGTAGGGCCTCGGCAGACGGCTTAAAAAGCCATCCTCGGGGCAAGGAAGGGGAGGGGCAGACGCACGCTTGGCGCCCCTTCCTCCTCCTGAGGTCGTCCTCAGAGCTGCTGGCCCTCCGCACGGCCAGCACTCCGAGGACAGCCTCCCGCTGCAGCGTCTGGACACGCTGAAGCGGAAAAGTCAGCAAAAGTGCGCCGCAAGCTTTTGCGGCGCACTTTCACTGACTTGTGAAAGGAGCGCTATTTTAGCACTCCTTTCAGGGGCGGTGAAGGGGCGCCGCAGGATCGAGGAGTGGGGATGCCTCAGTCCCGCGGCACACCTTCCCAGGGCGGCCCCGTGCTGCCAGTCTGCTTAGGCCCTAAGAGATCCCACAATGGATGATACTGAGACAAGCTTAAGGTCTAAATATTTATTAAAAGGGGAAAACTGCACACATGCACATATGACACAAGCACTCACATTGCACACTTGGAAGTAAAGAGGTGAAAGCAGGACTAGATTGAGATGGGCCAAACTACGGGAGATGCTCACTTCCGAAGGCTTCACCGGGATCCGCTGTGGATGTGGATGATGATGATGATGATGATGCATAGCCACTGAAATGGGGGAAGGGATAGCCGAGGGAGCTATGATCAGAGAGAAGACTGATGTGGAGCCAAGATGCAGTCTAAGGATAGCACATGGAGTCTAAAAATCTAGGGGTTTATATAGAAAATATCTAGCCTCTGGCTAGAGACTTGATGACTTGGCTGAAGCCTGGACAAAGGTGCTGATTGCCTGGGCTTTGTTAATCAGTTCAGAGTCATCAAGGGAACTCCACATGTCCCAAAATTTTATTAAAATCATACATACTAACACCTGCTAGCAGCATACAGTATACAGAATTGTAATGGCCATAAGGTACTTTGGGAGATAGTTTTTGTCTGAAGATCAGGATACAAATTTAATATTTTAAAATCTAAGTTAACACCATGAGGATATATAAACAGATAGATTAACCATGGTCAAATCTTTCCCGCTGTAGCTTCTCATGATAAGGTGTACATCTTTGCCTGTGTTTTCCCCCCTCTCCCAGAGCTCCCAGATTGAAGGACCTATGCCATACTTTGAGCTTATTATATCATTCACCACATCCTGTTGAGGTTTTGTGGCAGCATGAAGGTAGCTAATATGTGTACCTCTTGGTTCACTTAAATTTGGTTGCTTGCTTTTGTTTTTACTTCACAAACTCATACTTTCCAACCCAACTGATTTAAGCAGCATACTCTCTCTAGGCAGTAGCCATTGTGGTATAGTGGTTTGTGCATTGGACTATGGCTCTGGAGACCAGGGTTCAATTCCCTGATCTGCCATGTGATTTTGGTCAAGTCACGTGCTCTCGGCTGCAGGGGAAGACAATGGCAAACCTCTGAACAAATCTTGGCAAGAAAACTCCATTACAGATTCACCTTAGGTTCACCATAAGTTGGAAATGACTTGAAGGCACACAACACACACATACAAACACACACATTCTCTAGGCATGTCTTCCAACAGAAGCCAATACCTGAACCATATATATTGCTGGATGGTTGTTGGGGTTAAGTCATGAAGTATGTTAACCGCAGTCTAGAACACTGAAATAATGAGGAACCTGAGGCCTTCAGACCCAATCCAGTCTATGTGATTCCTCAACTAGGCCACTGGCACTCCTGCATGGGAACATCTATTACCTAAACCACATCATGCCTCCTGAAGACTTTGCCTGTCATTTGCTTTCTCCAGCTGAAGGGGGCAAGTGGCAAGCAAAGCCATTTCTGGACTCAGACTGGACTTTGAGTATGATTCCTTGAGGCGTAAACTGAGTCTGCTATGGGTGTTGCCTGCTCCCCACCTGCCCTGACCAGGTAAGGCAAGGAATAGTTGGCACACATTGTATCTGTGCTCGTGTAAGACTTGGATTCCTTCACACTACATGATTATAGCAGTATGTCTCTATTTTAATTGGCATGGCTGCATCCTATGAAATCTTGAGGATATTTAGAATTCTAAACCAAACGTCACCAAACCATGAGCCCAAGAATTGCTATCAATATTGCTGTCACTGACATTGCTGAGGTTGGTGTCACCAGGGGGGCAAAGTGCCTTGCCCTCATCCCTGGCTGGCAACCCACCCAGATCACTGCTGAGGGGGGTGGCCTTGTAGCACCCATTCAGGGACCAGTGTGGTTGCTCTGCTGCTACTTAGGGGGTGGCACTGTGGCCTCTTGAGGGCCCATTTGGGGTCCAGTGCAACTGCTGGATGAGTGGGGAAGGGAGGCAATGCTAGCCCAGTAGCCATGCCAGTCCCTCTGGGTTGTCACCCAATGCGCTCCACATCCTCTGCACTGCCCAGTGACACCTCTGGTTGCCATAGCACGATACATGCTATGTATAA
This sequence comes from Phrynosoma platyrhinos, assembly GCA_020142125.1. NCBI lineage: Eukaryota > Metazoa > Chordata > Lepidosauria > Squamata > Phrynosomatidae > Phrynosoma > Phrynosoma platyrhinos. The sequence continues at coordinate 363,535,748 of CM034701.1, read as the reverse complement.
ACCAAGGAGCCCTGGTGGGACAAAGGTTAAATGCTGGCACTACAGCCACAAGGTTGTGAGTTTGATTCCAGGAACTCCAAGGTTGACTGAGTCTTCCATCCTTTCATAAATCAGTAAAATGAGCACCCAGCTTGTTGGGGCAATTGGCTTACAGATTGTAAACCACTTAGAGAGTGCCAAGATAAGCAGTATAGAAATGTACATGTTATTGCTATTGCTAAAGCAGTTAAAATGGATTTATAGTACTAAAACTATGCAGTGTGAAAGGGTCCTGAGTCTGTGTACTCTGTACTATGTACTGTGTACTATGTTCATATGTGAGAAAAAGTGAGACTGAGGGTGTGTGTCTGTGCACACATGGATGTGACCCTGCTCACTTAGGTCCATGGCATTGCCCATTGCTGGCATGCAACCCCAACATACTGACTCAAAATCATTTGAGTCAAAGAAGGACTTTCCACTGCTGCTCTAGAACTATAATGTTCACTATAATAATAATATCAATAGTGGCTGTGGTTTTTTCTTTCACACTTAGACATAGTTTGTGTGTGTGTTGTGTACATGTTTGTTCCCTAGTTTATTTAGCATTAGATTTGTTAAATTCTTTGGAATAGTTCTGCTTCCATCTAATTAGATGCAGCTGTAGAACAGCAAAACCATATTAATCTTCTAGGAGCTCGATCAAATCTTTATAGAATTTCTCCAGCTGTCTATCTAGAAGTCTGTCCATTGGTGAGTTTTATTAAAATGAACCTCCATAGATTGTTTATTGATTTTTGTAAGTGCTTGGATGTCTGTTATATCTTTTTATGTCATCCTTGATTATGCCTAAATGTTTTCTTAAAGTATTCAGCGTAGTCATTACCATGTAGGTTGGTTAGTAAGGAGTATCATATTTTTATAAGTGTGCAACCACAAAATGTAAATAGGCAAGACAAATACGGAACACTGAAAATAAACTGTGTGTAGATATACTTATGTCACTTTCCTCCTTTTTTGTTGCCTTTCATTTCATAACACTTTAACCTTAAAAATACCCCATCAAGATAATCTGATTGTTTCATAGATCTGACTCTCTCTTTCTAGTAACACATCAAGTACAGATTAATAACAAATAAAGCACAAATCAGGTCAAGACATGTTTATTTGTTCAGGAATTTTAAACAACAATGCCATCTCAGTATCTCTTTTAATGCTGCCTCTGAGTTCTGAGGGTGGTTCCAAATGGAGGCATCCTACTGCCACAAATCAAAACATATTTCCCAGATATGCCATGTTTTTCTCCTTAATTAATTTCCTTTGAAAAGAAAAATGGATTGAAGAAAAGATGGGGAAATCTGGAGAATTAAGAAAAGAAGGCAATGATGTTTGGATCCTCCCACAAATTTTACAGGTATGTCAGGACAAATGCAAATCAAAGCCTTGACTGCTGACAGTTATTATTTTTATCACATTGTATTTTGCATGATTTTTTAAAAAATGACAAACAGATACCTGATAGGATAAAGAAGAGCTGATAATTTAAGTTAAATTAATAGTTACAATTTTAAAAAATAGGTATTGGCTTGACAAGTGATCCCATCAAACAATATGAAACTTTGTGCTCGTTTTTGTTGAGCCAAAGTCCTTGTCAATCCCAGGTTTAGTTGCCTGGAATCTCATACTCAGGGAAAGAAAGGTGAAGCTACAAATCTAACAAGCAAACATACACACCTGCAGAGACAGTCCATGAGATGTTAAAATGATGTTTTGTCTATCTAAAACCTCAGGTAATGGGGTTTTACTTCTTCTCCCCCCCCCCAAAAAAAAAGTTCACAGTGCTCAGGGGGCACATGATTTCATGTTAATTGCCATCATTGCATCCTGTGGTATCCTAGGATTTGTACTTTAGAGCACTGGCATCACTAGGTTACCATCTTCTTAAGAGGGGGTGACACCACTGCTCCTACACCTACCTTTTGGCAGAAATGAACTGTGATATTCATCTGCTTCCCTTTAAAATGTTTTAAGAGATGGTGAGAGTGGGTGAAGTTCAGTGGGAGAAGAAAGGAGAGCCCCCCCAAAATTTTTAAAATTAAAATTTCAAATTTCAAAAGAAATTTTAAACATTTCAATTTTTTTATTTTTTCACATTTTCTTTAAAAATGTCATATTTTAACCAAATCTTCACTGTGTATATGTAAATACATTTAGGTTGTGCTTATGATATGGTAATTTGAAGGTATAATTTTAATTTTGTTGGTTGTTTACCGTATGTCATAACTATTAGCATGACATTCAGTGGTATATGGGAATTACGACTGATGAGTAACATTAATGCAAAAAAGCATTACTAAGGATTCTGTACAGTATGAAATGGGAGGAGGTCATGGGGGGGGTGACACCATGAGTTACCGCACCGGGTGACACCAACCCTAGGGATGCTACTGCTTTATGGAGGTGTGTTTAGAACTCTTGGCTAGAAAGCTCTACTGCCTCACTACTCTATAAATCTCAGAATTCTTCAGAATACAAGTATGACAAAATGAAAGATCTTGCTATAATTGTGTAGTATGAAATACTAGCAATTGTACACTCCTCGCCCAGGAGAAGTTAGACATACAGTGAGGCCTCGCTATCCGTGGACTTGCCTTCCACAGATTTAAGTATGTTGGGCATGATTTGATAGGTCTCAATGACCAATGGAAACTAGAAAGTTACATGCATAAGGAGTCACAAGGGCATACAGAGAACTAGATAGTACTAAAATAAATACTAAATGGGTTTGCTGATCACACCATCCCCCCCCCCAGGCTCTTCACATTTCCTCTTGCAAATGAGACAAAGGAGTTTATCACACGGAGGGGGGGACCCATGTAGAAACGGGATTTAAAACGTGGGGGAAACCCACAAAAGCAGGCAAATTTTCAGATGATGTCGCTGTTAAAATGGGGTTAACCCGAACAGAAAGTAGTCAAAAACTGCTTTCTTTTTACTTTTGGGACTTTCCGAAAGTAAAAAGAAGCAGCTTCTGACTACTTTCCGTTTGGGTTAACCCCATTTTAACAGTGACGTCATCTGAAAATCTGCCCGCTTTTGCGGGGTTTTTTTTCCAATTTAAAACCCCGTTTCTGCACGGGATTTCCCCCATGTGATAAAAGAGAGTCCCATTCCAAAGAGAGTCCCATTGCAAAACAATAAGAGACCATATCCTTCACCTCAACTCCTGGTCTGTTCCCTTGCACCCTTCTGCCTAACAATCAAGGGTTGTTTCAATCTAAACAAAGATTGTGTTGGAATATTTCAGATTTTGTAATTCCAGATAAGGGAGACTAAGGGGGGTTGCAGACTGTCAAAAATAGTGTGAATTCAGTCCACTTTTAGGGTTAGGGTTAAGGTTAGGGAATCATGGGAACTGAATTTTATTGTGGCACTAGAGTTCTCTGACAGAGAAGGCTCAATGTCTCAGAAAAATAACAATTCCCATGATTCCCTAGCACTAACCCTAACCCTAAAAGTGGACTGAATTCACACTATTTTTGACAGTCTGCAACCCCCCTAACCCTGTATAGATAAAATTACCAAGCCTATAGAAGAGCAAGCCTTGATGAAAGAGAATCCACATAACTTTTGCAAAGGCAAGTCATTTCTAACTACTTTTTAGGCTGGCATTTTACTGAGCACAGAGTGTAATGCTCTGCCAGTGTAAATGTCCAGGAGTGAAAAAAGGACAGAGGCATAGATTGGGGGCTGACCTGAGGAAAAGGATGCTAGCTGCTGAACCACCAGGGAACAGTTTACATGTGGAGGTAGACGATACCTGTATATATGAGCTTGGAAAAAGTACAGTCACTGGCACAACAAGGAGTTGCACCAACTCAAAACATTCCATCTGTGAATTCTTTAAGATCATCAGCAATCCTGTGGACAGGTATAATCTGGCAGACATTGACCAAGATCCTATATTGATTTTGGGCAGCATGAAGAGTTATGTACCACTTATGTTCTGTGACTTGTGCTGAATTAGCAACATTTCAGAACTGAACACACAATTGAATGTGCAATCCTATGCGAATTTGCATCCACAAATACAACAGCACCACATGTATAGCTTTACTTCAGCAACTTTGAACTGAATGTAGACGGGGGGGATCTGTTCTGGACCACCACCACCACCGCCCCTGTGGATACCAAAATCCGCATCACCTCAAGTCCCATTGTCCCCAATGGTGGTGCATGCACATGGCCACTCCACCATTAGGGACAGCCCCCATTGACCCCAATGGCCATGCCACCACTGGGGATAATGGGCTGTCCCCAATGGTGGCGTGGTCATGTGCACATGCCTCCATTGGGGACAATGGGGGCTTGCCATCCGCAGAAGTTTAAATCCGTGAAGGCAAGATTTGCCTTCCCGAGGCCCCACTGTATATCTAGCTTCTCCCATTAGGGAATATACACATGCATAAGACACCAAAGGGAGTCCCACTATTATTTACTTGGACTTTCCAAAGTCCAAATGTAGCAGTCATGAGTTGTTGACAATTGCTGTCAAGTTAAATTCATCTTATGGTAAAGTCAACCTATGATTGAGAGACCGCCAAGTCACCCTGTTATCAACAACCCTGCTCAGGTCTTGCGAACTCAGAGCCATGGCATCCTTGATTGTGTCTATCCACCTGTCTGCCTCTTTTTTTGATTCTTTCCACCTTACCAAGCATCATTGTCTTTTCTAATAAGTCATGGCTTCTCATCATATATCCAAAGTACAATGATCTCAGTTTAGTTATCTTGGCTTCTAGTGAGAGTTCAGGCATGACTTGATCTTTTTGATCAGGCATAATATATTGATCTTTTTGGCAATCCATGTTATCCATAAAGTTCTCCTCCAACACCTCATTTCTAATAAGTTCATCCAATCAGCTTTCTTCACTGTCCAGCTTTCATAACCCTACATAGAAACCAGAAATACAATTGCACAGACAATCCTGACTTCAATTATGTGGAGCAAGTCATAGGACAAGCAATGCTAAAAAACAGAAAGTGGAGAGGACAGGTATTGCAATAAAAAAATACCAGACAGGTATTGCAATAAAAAAAACAATTAAAAGTGCTACTTAGAAGAAAGCTCTTTCATTTCTTCATAAACCATCTAGAGTTGGGGTGAGCAGTGATGTAGCCAGATTTACAGAGGACAACAGATGATTTAGATGGGTTAAAGCAAACTGAGACAGTGAGTCTTGAGACTAGAAGAATTGACATTAAAATGGTGCATGAGATTTTCAGGTGCCAAACAGCTTGATTTGGGAGGGAAGGAGGATCCTTTGCCTCAGTCAGTACAATGTCTTGGACAAATCCCTCTTATCTACCATTTTTTGGATCAGAATTCTCCAGCCAGCATGATCACTGAAATGAAAAAAAAAATCCCACCCAGCTCTATTCATTGATCTCTTTCCTAATAAACCAGTTGTATTACTTTAACTTTCTCTTCCCCTATGTTCATGTCACCTCTTTCTTCAAAAACTAGCACTTGTATTCTGACCTGCTTTGAATCACACTTTAAGCAGGAAGCTTTTCCATCTCTCTTTAATGAGAATCTCTTTTTAATGGACATAAAAATTGCAAATGTTGTCCTGTGTAAGCAATTTTTAAGCAATGCACGTTACAGGGAAAATCCTTACTACATAGTAGGCTTTTAGCTGTTAGTGAGTGATAAGAAAGGGGATCTTGGGCCTGTGTTGGATTACTCAAATGTTTGTGGTCGTTTTTAAAATGAGAAAAGAGGAGACAAGAGGCCACTTGACAGAAGCATGTAAAAATATTGACAGTTTGAAGAAAGTGGACAAGGCAAAGTTATTCTTCTTACATCCTAAAACCCAAGAACAGAGGTGTGTAAAAATATCTATCTATAGTTTGAAAAAAGTGGACAGGACAAAGACATTCTTCTTATATCATAAAATCCAAGGTCATCAAATGAAGTTGAATGAAGTATTTCTTGACACAGCTGATGGATTTTAAAGCACTGCAGTTACCATTTGGGAATCATTCCATGCTTCGGTTCATGCACATGTTACAATTATGTGCAAGTTAAGGCCTAAGCAGAATGCCAGAAATAGTGCACATTAAATTGAGGCACTGCCTTGGCTCAGTGCTAGGGAATCATGGGAATTGTATTTTTTTCTGAGACATTGAGCCTTCTCTGTTAGAGAGCTCTGGTGCCACAATAAATTACAGTTCCCATGATTCCCTAGCACTGCGCCAGGGCAGTGCCTCAATTTAATGTGCACTATTTCTGGCAGTCTGCTTAGGCCCTTAGTCCTTTTCAGGTTTAAATGCAACATTCAAATTACAGAGGGAAAACCTATTTTTTTGACACCCCTCTTTAGCTATTGTTTTAGGAAAGTTAATGGGGGGTTGGAAGGAATTATTTAGCTACAGTTTTTGGTGTGTGTGGAGTCTCAGGATAAGGCTTTTGGATTTAATTAAACCTCTCCACTTCCCATATAATTCAAGTTAAATTTCAAATGTTGTTAATGATCTTGTAGACCATACATTGAATAAATTAATTAAATATCTTGGCTAACACAAATGTCTTTGAATAGAGCCCCACTTTTCAACATATTTTGCCTGTCTAAACAAACCAAGCACTGTTATCAATCTAATCTTGTATGGAAGCCATGGATTTTCATACATTTTACCCCCACCCCAAACCTTGTTTATAGCACAGTGAAGGTAGAAGAAAAACAGAAAAAGAGAGGACACTGATTGTTCATCTTTTGATTTTCATTGTTTCAATATGAGGAGAAAAATAAGGCTAGAGTTTGGTTCAGAAGCTGCACTTCCTCTTTGCTTTCCATATTTAGTTGGAATATAACCAAAGACACTCAGGACATTATCACACGTGGGCCAGAAAGTGATAATAAAGTGGAAATGAGGCATTCCGAAAATAAATCAAAAATAAACCTTGATTCCGCAAATGTAATCACACGTAATTACCTTAATTGCGAAATTACAGTAAGCGCATTTAACGTCCACACACAAGCGAAAAAAGCCCGTAAATGTACTAGAAATGATCTTCTTGCACATGCGCAGATAGAGGAATGCTCGCTGGAACCATGGGAAAAGCAGGGAAATGCTCCCAAATGCGCATTTGCTTTTCACATTATGGTAAATGCGAAATTACTGTAATTTCGCAAATGCATTTCCTCAAAACTACTGAATTTCAAAAGATCTCGGATAACACCAGTTTCTGTCCAGTTTCTGTCCAGTTTCTGTGCGACGTCGTGTAAAATCGTGAGGCACAAATCCAGTTTCTGTTTAGGATTTGTGTGGATTAACCAGCAGATTTCCCCCGTGTGATAATGTCCTTAGCCTTCAACTTTCCACTAAGCCATGAAGCTGTCTGGATGACACTGGGCCAATTCCTATCTTTCAGGCCAATACACTTTACTTATATGGTTAGAGTACAGAAATAATTTATTTATCATTTATGTATTTCATTTATATGCTGCCTTTCTCCCAGAAGGGACCCAAGGCGGCTCACAGATAGATTACAACAACATTACAATGAAAATTCAAAACGGTTACAATTATCTAAAAACAATATAAAACCACATAAAAACATACAAACGCTAAAATAATATTTTTATTTATAATGCCCTTTCCACCAAATAATTAGAAAAGTAACTATAGAATGTAACTTTTTATACTAGAACAAAGGTATGTGGTTCCTATCATTGCATGAATATCAGCATGTTACTTCATATACCTTCATTAGTCCCCTCCTCCATAATGAGTTACTGTTGTACAGGATTGCTTCAGTTCCAAAATTCAAGTGTCAGCAGTAAAACTAGGAAACTTCATTCAGAAACCAAAGATGTTTCCAGCAGACTTATGATTAAAAGACTTTTAACAAGGTGCAAGTAATGGAGTTACATGTAAATGTCAGGATCCAAGTCTCTCAGATCTCCTGCCATCATCTTAGCAATATGATTGCTTGCTTGTAATTTTTCAATGCTGAATTATTTAAGTACTGGATGATGGTATGTGTTGTCACAAATTATTGATGGTGTTGTCTGCTTACATTCTTTGAGATGATTAAGGAACAAATGTGTGGAGAGTAAAGATTGTGCTGGGAGCTTCAAGGCCAGTCTCATGAGAACAACTGGTATGGTTGGAAGAAGGGGAAATTCTGAGATACAGGGAAGGTGAACGTGTTTTGATCTATGGGCCACTAGGATGTAAGCCCACTGAAAGTTTGAATTGCTATGTACTTTAATTATGCGATATAATTGCTTGTACCTGAGGCCTAACAAACTGTGATATACAATTTCTTCAGTTCAGAAATTAAAGCTTCAGTAGGAAAACTGGAAAACTTTATTCAGAAACCATGTCTGCTGGAAACATCTTTGGTTTCTGAGTAAGTTTCCCAGTTTTACTACTGACACTTGAATTTCTGAAATGAAGCAATCCTGTATACAATAGTAAATCATTACAATGAAGGGACTAATGAGGATAGATGAAGCAAGATGTTGACATTCAAGCAATGAGTAGGAACCACATACCTTTGTTCTGGTATAAAGAGTAGCATTCTACACCTGCTTTTCTAATTATTTGTGGGGGGGATTTTAGGGATTTTTGAGGCCTTTGAGTGGAAATTTAAGAATTTTATTCCTTTCTCTAATTAATCCTAAATTGTTGGGGTTTTTTAAATCATGAAAAAGCAGAGCAAAACATAAGCAATGAATGGGCTGCTTTCAAAAGACACATTATTGTTAACCATTTTCCTTATGTGACTTTGGAACAAGTTGCATAATAAAATACTTTAAAAAAGGTATTTCCCAGTTCTAGTTACTCTAAAGAGGACATGCAAAAGGATGCATAAAGGAAAAGCATATAAATATAAATGTATGTGAAGTCATAGGCTTTCATGGCCGGCATCCATAGTTTTTTGTGAGTTTTTTTAGCTGTGTGGCCATGTTCTACAAGAGTTTCTTTCTGATGTTTCGCCAGCATCTGAAAAAGATGCCAGCCACAGATGCTGGCGAAACGTCAGAAAGAAACTCTTCTAGAACATGGCCACACAGCCCAAAAAACTCACAAAAAACAATATAAATGTAAATTTATATCCAAATATAAATACATTTTATGATATAAATAAATGTAACATATTCTGTAGAGGGAAGAGAAATTAACAAGTTTTAAACTTTTATCCAAGCTTTGTCCAGATATGTACCACTCTTATGAATAAATACCGGTAGTTGAAAATGTTAAAAAATAAACTTCAAAATAAATCTGCTCTCAACTAACACAAAAAATTAAGGAAGATGAAATGTTGCTGTAAACCCCATCTGCCTGCCAAGCCATTTTAAAAACCTGAAACAGGCACAGTTAATTTCTGCCTTTCACACAAATATGCTGAAAGCAGAAAAGAAACCCAGAAGAGCTTTTAGCTGGTAAGTCTAGTCATTGTCAGAATACTTCAGTTAAATACATATGGAAGAAATGAAATAGCACTGCATCATGAGAACACTTCTATCCATGCATTACAAAATCTACAACTCAAATCCTTTCATACTTAGGACCTTTGCCGACTGCCAGAAATAGTGCAAATTGAGTCCACTTTAAGGGTTAGGGTTCGTGCTAGGGAATCATGGGAATTGGTTTTTTTCTGAGACATTCAGCCTTCTCTGTCAGAGAGCTCTGGTGCCACAATAAAATACAGTTCCAATGATTCCCTAACCCTAACCCTAAAAGTGGACTCAATTTGCACTATTTCTAGCAGTCTGCAAAGGCCCTTAGGTGCCCTGATTTATAATAATAATAATAATAAAATTTTATTTCTACCCCGCCCAATGGTAAACCAATCAGGGCGGCTTACAATAAAATAAACCGTCCACATACAATGCAGCATACCCCCCTCCCCCCCTTAAAACAGTATTAAATCAGACAAAATAAAACCTGCAGTCAATTAAAATTACAATTTAAATTAAGTTCAAAATTATAAAGTTCCAGTTCAAAAATAACCCTCCTATCCTAGAAAATCCAAGCCTGATCAACATTCCTCCCATCAATTTGATGGGGCCACGTAAGGAATTATCTCAGAGGCGGGAAAGATGGTCAATATAGCTAGTCTGGGAAGGCCTGCCGGAAGAGATTTCATGTATAATATGTGGTTGAAGCTTGGTAAAGACTGTCTTATCTGTGAGACCCTAATAGAGCCAATTGTCACAAACCAGGATGAGCCAGGGACCACTTTTAAGGTTGGCCAAATGCACAAGACTGGGGAAAGTGGGTCAGAGTTAAAGTTTTCTTCATGATATTTTTGTTGACAGCCTGGTAAAATATGGATTAGATGAAAGAGGTGGCTGGAGGCTCCTGTGTCAGTGAAGGAGTGAATCTCTCCCCACCATAATAGTTTTAATTTTAAAGAAGCTATCCAAGGCAATCTACTTATTAGAGGCATAAGATACTTGAACTTGGATAGCTCCTTTAAAGTTCAGTCTAAAATCTAGAGTGGATTAATTGCCCCACTGATATGGAAGCCATCAGCTTCCACTACTAAACAATGTTACTGCTAGGTGGATTTGTTGGTGATTAAGGGACCAAACCCAAAGACTGCTCATCAATGTTTTCTCATTCTGGAATGAAGAGCCTGATTATAATGGTTTCAGTTGGTGCAAATGATACAGTTTGCGGGTATCCTTGGAGGCACATGACAATGAACGGCTGCTTATCAGCAGCAAAAGGAGCAAAATCAGCAACTGAGTGCTAGATCATCTACACCAGGGGTAGGCAACCTTTCCCCTTTAAGGGCTGAGGGACTTCAGCTCCCAGAAGCCTCAGCCATGTTAGCCAATAGTCCCATGTTAGCCAATAGCTCCTGGGATTCTGGGAGCTGAAGTCCCTCGGCCCTTAAAGGGGAAAGGTTGCCTACCCCTGATCTACATTGTAGAAATAATGCAGTTTGACACCACTTTTTAAGTATAGTAGCACTTTCCCATGGAATCCTAGGATTTGTAGATTTACAAGACCTTTAGCCATTTCTATCAAAGTCTTGGTGCCTCAGAAAAGTACAAATCCCAGGATTCTATGGGATGGAACCATGGCAATTAAAATAGTGTCAAATGGCATTATTTCTGCAGTGTAGATGCACCCGTATTCTCCTTTCCTCACTCAATCCAACTTTCTAATCAAATAACTTGAATACTGAAAAAGGGCAACGGCACCAAAGATGGGGACACATCCTTCAAGAAGAGTGGAGGAAAAAAGAGGTAGAGAAATGTCTACACTTTTGTTGGCAGTGCATACCCCAGTCCTGTTCCCTACCCCACCTTCTCACTCCACAGATCCAGCATGGATGTGTGTTGAGAAGCAGCGCTGCCGCCTGTTTTTTTCTTCCTTTGTTGCCCTTTCACTTCTGTTTGGGATATGGGCAACAGTTGCCCAGTGAAGGCTGATCAATCTCGAAAGAAAGATAGAGATATTATTCTAGACTGGGTGAGAAAAAACACATTACAACAAAAAAGGGAGAGAAAATAGAGAGGGATACCCTCAGGTTCTGGACAGCAAATCCTGTTCAGAAAGGGACAGAGAGAGAAAGAGAGATCAAGACAAAGTTGGGGTAGGAAGAAAAGAGGCAGAAACTGCTCTGTTCTAACTAGAACCAAAATTGTGAGGGTAGGGGGGAGTTTAACTGCAACTGTTAAATTTCTACTATCTTTTTTTTGTTGTTGTTAACGTTAACTGCATTTGCATCAATCACAGATGAGACATCTCCAGCCCCCCCCCCCCCCCCGTCCTCTACTGCTCTGCCCAGCTCTTGCAAACTCATATTCATGGTCTCTTTAATAAAGTCCATCTAGCATTTGGCCTTCCTCTCTTTCTACTTTCCTCCACCTTTCCTAACATTATTGTCTTTTCCAATGATTCACGCGTTCTCATGATGTGTCCAAGGTACAACAGTCTAAGTCAGGGGTCGGCAACCTATGGCCCGCGGGCCGTTTCCGGCCCAGGTC
>CM034701.1:363464927-363477208 GCA_020142125.1 Phrynosoma platyrhinos | reverse complement strand
ATCTAGACACTATACTTCTATTGATGCAGCCTAAAATTGCATTGGCCGCAACCTTTAAAAGCACTGCCACATAGAGCTTGTAACAGTAATCTAAACATGATCAGCTAGATGTATGTAGGCTTAGAGAAGTCATTTTCATTATAGACCTTCATGCATCTTGAGCAAGAAGACTGAAGAGGGCAAAAATTATTTTGTGAATTAATCCTAATTCAGTGCTGGTGCAATAAATCTTGTTTGTAGTTTATGAATTGCTAAAATTCCACAACACAGAGATGGCCCCATTTACTAAAATAAACTTGATTACTTCATCAAGGTATGTTCCCAAGGTATGTTCACAACTTTTATTTTCCTATCTATTCCTCTGAAAAATCAAGAGGTTGTAAGGCAGAATGGATCAGAATTTAGAGAGACAGAAAATTAGATGGATTCAAAATAGGTGTAATTCTGGAAAATAAAAAAGGAGATAACCTCTTAGCAAGCACCTTTGGAGTGGTGTGAGCCTTCAATCTCATTCTTTTTGAAAATGAACTATGGTTGTTTAGGTGCTGTCTGGTTCAGGACTGCTGGAGATAATAGGACTCATTTTTAGTGTCCCACATAGGAGTGGGACACTATTTAAATGTTTGCTTTGCCCTCCAGTTTCAAAACTACTGGGGAGTAAGCACCGTTGAATTCATGGACGAACTTCCTAATTCATGTATTTGGTGGTAACAGTGGAGTTCTGATCTCTTTAATTATTAATATATTCTGTATTCATTAAACCTACTCTCATTGCTGGTTTGTGTAATTATTTCTAGTTAATGGATCCAATTAATTTATACATTTTTTAAAACTTAAATATGTAAAATTTGGAGCTCAGCAGCAATATTCTTCAAATAAAAAGATGTACTTCAAATAAAAGAGGTTAGTCACATCTCTGAAAACAAAAGTAAATAAGAGTTCAAAAGGTGGATAAAATATTCAGTTAGCTCACATTTTCTATAAAAATCAAACCTTGTTATGTTTAGAAAGAGCTGAAACTGTTGTTACCCAGGCTTCCATAACTAGAATTTGACTTAAAGGTTTCTCTGGAGATTGCCTTTTCCTTTTGTCTAGGCACAATTTGATCATAGTGCCAAGCAGTTGACTACTCTGTAAAATCTTGGGTGTATTATCCACAGGGGGTATCTCTGCATATATGCATCATACAAACTTCACCTAATGATTTGAACCTTCATAGGTGTATTTACTTTGCCTTTTTAGGTGTCCGCAAATATGGTAAAGATTTTCAAGCTATTGCTGATGTAATTGGCAACAAGACTGTTGGTCAAGTGAAGAACTTCTTTGTAAACTACAGGCGTCGGTTTAACTTAGAGGAGGTATTGCAGGAGTGGGAAGCAGAACAAGGAACCCTGGCTTCTAATGGTGATGCTTCTGCTTTAGGGGAGGACACAAAAAATACTATTGTGCCATCAGGAAAGAGCACTGATGAAGAAGATGAGGTGTGTTTTTGTGTACCAGATATTAAGTAAGCATGAGTTCAGGAATGGCATTAAACTTCATATCATAAAATGTAATATTTAACTTGAAGTGGAATGCTGAACCACCCACTGAGGAAGTTTATTATCTCCTGTTACTTTGAGCAGTCTCCTGCCCCATCCCATTCATTCAAAGGGACTTATGTTAGCAGAACTTTTTAAGAACTGGGCTACCTCTCTCTCTCTCTCTCTCTCTCTCTCTCTCTCTCTCTCTCTCTCTTCCCACAGCTCTTTGTAACAGAACTAATTTGAAGAAACTATCATTGAGTAATGCTGAATTTTTAAGGTTTTTTTTTTTTTGCTTTTGCTTTAAAAAAATACTTAGTATTTCTCTTATTTTTAATTTGCAAGAAATCTGCTTTGAAAAGAAGGGTTTCATAGCTGCCAGTGTGGATAAACTGAGTATTTCCCTCTTTCTGGAGCAATGACAACTCAAACTGCATGATGTGACAGGATGGCTGCCTTTACATATCTGTATTACTTTATTTATAGGCCCAGATCCCACAGACCCCTCAGTGTGTAGGGTCTTCTCCACCTGCCCAGCCATCTACTCCAACACCAGCAACCCCTGTAACAACATTGAACCAACCTCCTCCATTACTTCGTCCAACCCTTCCGGCTGCTCCAGCTCTCCATCGCCAGCCTCCACCACTTCAGCAACAGGCTCGATTTATTCAGCCAAGGCCGGCCCTAAACCAACCGCCTCCACCACTTATCCGCCCAGCTAACTCCATGCCTCCTCGTCTAAACCCAAGACCAGCATTATCTTCCACTGGCGGCCCACAGCCACCTTCGCTTATTGGAATCCAGACAGAATCACAGACCCCTCTGCACTAAAGAAGTAGGGCAGAACTATGGTAAATAACAAAATTGTATCAGTGTCTATTTTATCTGAGATAAAGAAATGGGGAGGGAGGAGAAGCAAGCCTTCCAGAGTATTTAAGCCAGTCTTACGCAAAAGAGAAATAAATGAATGGCCATCTTTATGAGAACTTCCATGCAGTAGATGGTTACAGCAAAACCAAGTCTATAAAGTCAGCCTTTTTGATGCTGCTAACTTGTTAGAAAGGTTCCATGTACTAAGACTTCAACTGATTTTTACTCTTATTTATTTTATAAAATTCTTTATATTCAGCTACATGGAAACAAACCATCTGAAAAGAGTAGGAGTTTCAGCTTCAGCTTTGAAATGGGCTATGTAAACCTGATATATTGGGGAAATGGTTTTTACATTTTGCTATGTTAGGGCCACAGTGCTACTAACAAACCTGCCATTCAGATTTTGACAGACGGTCTAATCATACATTTTAGGCTTGTATTTTCTAGATTTCTTTATAAATTATTTTCCTTCAGTATACCTGTTGGAAATATTTCATTGAAGATTTGGAAAGCTGTACAAAATAGGTTAAACCAATATTTCTTGTATTCTGATACAGGAAGCAGGATTTGCCAGTGCAAAATCTATGTTAAGCAATGGATAAGCTGGCATCTTTGCTTTATGTTTAAATTAGAAAACTTAAAACCAGTAACAATCTCTGTTGTCATGTGACTACTAAAATTGTTATCTTTTTTTAAATATAATACAATTTTTTACCGGAAATTTTATTCTGTTGTCTAATACCTGGCAATAAATTAGCAAGGAGTGGCCTGCTGAATTCTATAGATACAATAGCATTGTGGAAACAACTATACATTAAGAATGACTTTGTCTGCCATTGTTTCATTCTTAGGCTGTTCCAGTCTGAGGGTTTTGGTGTTCCTTGCTAGTGCATCACTCCCTTCCCCTTCTTTGTTTGGTATTAAAACAGATACCAAATCATGCTTTACTTAAATCAGGAAACACAAGTACAGCTCTGTGTTGGCTTGCTTAACTTAGTTTTGAGTAAGAAATACCAAGCTATAGAAGTCTTCTGTCTCCATGAAAAGATTTGCATTTCTTTCTTTATTGCCCAGCTGACTTCCCCACTTTCTACAAAGTAGTGGTGTTTTAACATTCAAAGTTTAAGATGATTTCATGTGCAGCAAAGTTGTACCAACCTCTCTTATGTACTGCATTTTACAGTTTAAGTGTCAAACATTTTAGACTTATCCATGGAATGGAATTAGCCATTAACTCTCATTTTTTAATTTAAAAGAAAAATATTATTTCAATAGAATTTTGTTTGTTTGTTTGTAATCTATTAAATGGAAATGTCCCTTTGTACTGTATCTGCATTCCCAGGCACAATATTTAATTTCAAATACTGGCTTTTCACAGGAAGAAATGTAACAGTGTCATTTGCCAGAACTTTTGGTACTTCATGACGTTAGAACTTTTGGTTCTAGGGTCAATATTAACACTCTGAATTTATCCATCCTCTCAGACCTGTTTGTACATTTTGGAATAACTCTTTAAATACCAAACTGCTAACAATGCATTTTCAGTATTTAAGTATGTAGATCAGGTCTCCCAGTGACTGTATTGTCCTTTTTTGCTAAATTTTTGTCTTGTCTCTTGTCGCTAGAACTTCACAGTGTACAGAAGGTTGGGTGCTGCCATGCAGATGGCATTTTTAGACTATCAAACTGTAACTGGGCAGTTGTGTTTTGGGGTGAGATAGGTATGTAGTGTAATATTGCTTTACATACGCTATACCACAAAGTAACGAAATGTTTAGCATTTGTAGTACTGAATATGTACATAGCAAAATGTTGTCCTTTTTAAAAATTGTGTGCTTTCCAGATTATGTGCATACAGCTTGCACGTCCTGTTTTGGGTAGGGGGTTGTGTTAAGCAGTGTTTTTTGCCTGGAAGAGTGATATGCTTGCTGCTTAATCAAAGAATTAAAGTTTCTGAGGAATCTGTGTCTATTTTTATGTACCTTGTAATGGTTTAAAAATGTTTAGGGCCCATATACTGTGATTCTCTTCTAAATTCATTTATATTTTTTTAAAGATTAGAAATAAAACTATATGATTTTTCATATGAAAGGGGTTTTCCTTTTTGCCATACTATTAAAAACATCCATCTTGACTTTGTACCCTTGATACAAACCACAGTTCTATTCATTTTAGTTTACTTTTTGTCACTTTATGAAATGTAAAATGTTTGCACTCCCTTTAAGTTGGGCAGAGAAAATATTTCTTACATTGGTTTTGACAAATGTAACTTTACAGCTCCTTTTTATGTACAGTTTTTCAGTTACAATAAAGAAATATAAAAACTTTTAAAGGAACAGACATTTTAAAAACCCATGTGTATATTTTTGACAAAGTTTTGGCTCTGGTTGGAGAAAAGGGTTGTGGGTAGAGTCAATTTTTCTGCCTCACTGGAATTCAAATTGGAATTCTTAGTCATGTACCTTTTTGATAATATGTAAATTAAAAATCATGGGGCTACATTTTTGATAGATAATTATGTGTTGGTATGTATTTTTGCTTCTGAAAAATATAAAATCTTTTACATTATTATGGAAGATAAGTAAAGAATCACTTAATGGCTGAGGTGGGGTAAGTTGAAACCAAATACATTGTTCTTATGGTTTGCCCTCCATAACCACAGATTCTGTATCCACAGATTCAATCATCTACAGCAGGGGTAGGCAACCTTTCCCCTTTAAGGGCTGAGGGACTTCAGCTCCCAGAATCCCAGGAGCTATTGGCCAACATGGGACTATTGGCCAACATGGCTGAGGCTTCTGGGAGCTGAAGTCCCTCGGCCCTTAAAGGGGAAAGATTGCCTACCCCTGATCTACAGCTTCAAAATATTTTTTTAAATATATAAATTCAAAAATGCAAACCTTGATTTTAACATTTTGTTTAAGAGACATCATTTTATTATGCCATTGTATTTGGTGGGACTTCAGCGTCCATGGATTATGGTATCCTCAGGAGGTCTTGGAACCAAACCCCAGCAGATAACAAAGGCCAACTGTATAATTGTTGCATGTAACATCAAGACCAACAACAAAGCATCAAGCATAATACAGCATCGTGACCAACAGTAAAGAATTCTTTAAATACATGAGGAGCAGGAGTTTGGCAAGGGAAGCATTTGGACCAGTGAGTGACAACAGAATTAAAAGGAGTATTTAAAGAAATTGCTTAGAAGTGGATGAATGCATTTCATCTGTCTATATTGCAGAAGTTGTAGGACAGATACTCATGCTTGCACTGATATTTTAAAGAAGGGATTACTGAACTGGGACTAATAGTGGTAACAAGAGGTGGTGTTCTAGGCCAAAGATGATCAACTGTGAGAAACGGAGTCACATTGCTCTCTAGCAATGTGCCACATGCAGCATTTTCACTCCTTTGCCCCACGCCAACATTTTGGGGTCCCCCAATTTTATTTTATTTTTGTTCTCCAATGACCAGTAGTGCCAACCTGAGATACTGGTTGCTATTGTGTTCTGCATATGATTTCAGTATGCACATACTCTCCTGTTTGCAGTTCTCTATGTGCCTAAAAGAGAGGGTGAAAAGTACAGAGAAATTGCAGTATCACCCTGGAGACATATTGGCATTTTGAAGTACAAAAATATTTGGGGAGACCTCCAAAAATGGGGAGAAGCTTGTGGACACTGGACGGGGGTACCAAAACAGCCCTGGGGAGCATCGTACAGGTGGCACTTTATCCACCCATATTCTAGACCATATTGATAAACTGAAAATGTGTGTACATTTATCTGCCTGAGAGTTCTTAAATGCAAAATTGCTGATCTATCAAAATAAGTCACTTGTCTCAGTTCAGTCTCTGAACAAGACAATTGCAGATTGTTCAACCTAATCCCAATTTTTAAAAGGGGATCCAGTCAATTACAGGCTGATTTTAGTAAAGTAGTGGAAAGTGGTATTAAGATTAAAATTTTCAACCAGATATAAGAGCAAGCCCTGTGATTCCTGTAAAAATACATCATGTTCCATTAACATTTAAAAGTTTTTTTGAGGGTCAGTAAACATGGATGGGGTGACTGAGATTGTGTTTACATTGACTTCCAAAAAGTTTTTGATGGAACTCCTGTCCCAAATACAAAAACAATTGCTACAGATTATCTATTTAACTAAAAGTGGATGGCATCAAGTATAGGATTTTCTACACCAGGGGTAGGCAACCTTTCCCCTTTAAGGGCCGAAAGACTTCAGTTCCCAGAATCCCAGAGCTATTGGCCAACATGGGACTATTGGCCAACATGGCTGAGGCTTCTGGGAGCTGAAGTCCCTTGGCCCTTAAAGGGGAAAGGTTGCCTACCCCTGTTCTACACCTTTGCTCAGACATGTAGCAAAGTAGAGGCTGTAGTCAAGAAATCAAAAGACTAAAAGATGGGATGCAATGAAGGAAAGACATACAATCCCTCAAGGTAAAGATACATATTATCAGTCAAAAATCACCCATGCCATATTATTTCCTATTTCTTTGTATTGTCATGAAAGCTGGATAGTGAAGAAAGCTCAGTGGAAGAGAACTGACTCATTTGAAATGTACTGGAGACAATTCTGTGGATACCAAGGACTGCCAGAAAGACTTAATGAATGGGTATGAAAACAAATTAAGGCTTAATTCTCCCTAGAAGCCAAAATGATTAACTGGACCTATCATAATTTTGTCATATGAGTAGTCACTGGAAAAGACAGTAGTGTTGGGGAAAGTAGACGATGGTAGGAAAAGAGAAAGCCCATGTTAATGATGGATGACCATCCACTGTCTCAAGTTGAACATGGATAAAACACAGGTCCTGATGTTTCAGCATAGCTGTCTAGTAGCTCCATTTTCATGCCCATTGTTTTTACAGGGTGATAACATTGGCCCTTGTTTTTTGTGGGTTTTTCGGGCTGTGTGGCCATGTTCTAGAAAACCACAGCCTGAAAAACTCTCAAAAAATTATGGATGCCTGCCATGAAAGCCTACGACTTCACATTGGCCCTTGTCTCAGTTGCTGGAACCTTAGAATCCTGCTGGATTATTGTTTGTCTCTACACCCCTTTATTGGGGCAACTGCAAAGGCCTGTAACTTCCATGTTTTGAACATCTGTTTTTGATTGTTGAGACTGCCCATCTGCTTGTTCAGGCCTTGGTTATTTCATGCCTGCACTATTGTAATGGCCTACTGGTAGGTTTGCCTTCCTACTCTCTCACTCCTCCCTGGTTTTAATTTGGAATAATGCTGTCCAGTTGTTCCAAGTATCCCTAAATATTTATATGTCAAAGTTCCTTGTAGATCCCTCCACTGGCTACCAGTTAGAGCCAGAGCATATTACAAGCTTTTCGTCCTGATATTTAAAGCCTCCCTCAGTATTTGGTAGCTTGACTAGCATGGTAAGTACCATCTAGAACAGGGGTAGGCAACCTTTCCTCTTTAAGGGCCAAGGGACTTCAGCTCCCAGAATCCCAGCAGCTATTGGCCAACATGGCTGAGGTTTCTGGGAGCCGAAGTCCCTCGGCCCTTAAAGGGGAAAGGTTGCCTACCCCTGATCTAGAAACCTAAGAACTACAGACAAAGGATTATTGGCAGTTGCACCAATGCATACGGCTTTGCCAAGGCTGTGAGCCTTTCAGAACTTGGCTCTGCATTTGTGGAACAATCATTCTTTGTATCTGTCTGGAGGAGGATCTTACCTTTTTTCATAAAGGGCTGAAGACCTTTAATTTGCCAGATTAAGCTGCTGAGTGTGCCTATGGCTACTGAGATGAGTAGCAACTGGTAGGGTGATGGGGAATTTTCCCTTTAGTATATGATGTTTATTTTATTGTTTTGTCCTTGATTATATGCGTCTGGTATTCCACTCTTTGGCAAAAAGGGCATGATAAATAAACATTATTACTGGGTGACATTGGGCAAGTCATAGGGCCTTTACAGACTGCCAGAAATAATGCAGCTTGAGACCATTTTAACTGTTCTGGCTTAATGCTAGGGAATCATGGGAATTGTAGTTTTTTCTGAGACATTGAGCCTTCTCTGTCAGAGACCTCTGGTGCCACAATAAACTACAGTTCCCATGATTCCCTAGCACTGAGCCAGGGCAGTTCAAGTGGACTCAAGTTGGATTATTTCTGGCAGTCTGTAAAGGCCCATAGTCTCCCAGTCTCAGGGGAAGGCAGTAGCAAACCTTCTCTGAACAAATCTTGCCACAAGAAAACCCCAAAACTATAGGGTAGCCATAACTCAGAAGTGACTGGAAGGCACACAACAACTATTATTATTGTTAGCTGGAAACCACCACATTCGTAAGACTGGGCGCTCATGGAGGTCTCTCATTCATAGGCTTGCTGTAAGTAAGTAAAAGCTGACAAAATGGCAAATAAGTAACACCTCCATCCTAAATAATAGGGTTTTCCCAGGACCTGTATCAAAACCAACACTTTTTAGCTAATTCATACATGATTTGGATCTGGGAATGAGCAAGTGTCAGGTAGCCATTATCTCTGTCTTTTAGTGTGTCATTCTTTCACCTTCTTTCCCTCATCTACTTTCTAATGTTTCACAATATTAATATAAAAAGTTTTTTTTTCATTAAAACATTACTGCAACCCTACCTCAGTTTTGTGTGTGTGTATTTTAAAAAATCTGGGCTTTCCCCACCCTGGTTTAAAACGACTGAGCACAGGATTTCCAGAAGACTAAGCACAGGATTTCCAGAAGTGTTGCAGCTCTACTCCAAAAAGCACTGTGTGATACACAAAACCTTATGCTCTATGGATATGAAAACAAAGCTGTTGCCTGTTGATTCCCTGAGAAAATGGACACTTAAAAAGGGGCAGCAGCAAACTGCATCCACACTGCAGAAATAATCCAAGTTGACACCATTTTAACTGCCAAGGCTCAATGCTATGGAATCCTGGGCATTGTAGTTTGTTTTGGCACCAGAGCTCTGTGACAGAGGCAGTTAAATGTCTCACAAAACGACACATCCCAGAATTGAATAGCATTGAGCTGTTGCAATTAAAGCAGGGTCAACCTGGATTATTTCTACAGATGCAGCCTTCAATGTCCACGGCTGCCTCCACACTGCAGAAATAATCCAGGCTGACACCACTTTAACTGTCATCGCTCTGAAATTTGTAGTTTTATGAGATTTAGCTGGCTCTGTCACAACAAACATTTTAACCTCCTGTCCAGGAGGGATTCCAAAATGTCCTCCATTTTTGAGCATGATTAAGAAGCCCATTGAGCACCATGTTTACTGTCTCCCATCACGAAATTTGTCTACTTGGCAGCCTGTCCTCCTTGCAAATAGGGGAATAGGATGGATCCTTCTAAAGTTACTTTTATATAGGATCAGCAACAGACAAGACTTGGTCCCAGACCTCAGGGTGTGTGTGTTTCTCAGAGGGGGAAAAGGGACAGGAATGAGCTGCTGGAAGGCACAATGCAAATTGTGTGAAATGGATTTTTCCTTAATTTCAGCACAATGGACAAGTGAATAATTTAAATGTAGATTCGGACAAGGGTTTGTCGCTACTAATGTGCAACTGTAAGCATTTGTCTTGTTCAGAGTTCTAAAAGTATATTGCAAGCCAACAAGGCATTTTAACAAAGGTAGGCTCATCAAAAAATAAGCTTGAGTACATAATAAAATATATATAATGTAGCTGTATGGGAGCCAGCATGGTGTAATGATTTGAGTGTTGGACTATGACTGGGAGCTAGGATTCGAATCCCTGCTCAGCCGTTTAAATCCAGTGGGGTGCCCTTGGGTGAGTCACACTCTCTCAGCCTCAGAGGATACCAATGGCAAACTCCCTCTGAAGAAACTTAACAAGAAAACCCCATGAGAAACAACTTAAAGCCACACAGGAACAACATAGCTGTAAATATACCATACGAAATTATATTTATATTGTTGTTTTTAGCTTTTATCTTGTAATGGCCTACACTTTCCTTGAATGTCCTACATTTTGCACTGCCTTGTCCTTTTTGTGGTTAAGGGCTGCAACTACACGCAGAATTAACGCAGTTTGACAGTGCTTTAGCTGCCATGGCAAAATGCTATGGAATTTGTGAAATATTTAGCCTTTTCTATCAGAGAGCTATAGTACCACAACAAGCCACAAACCCTAAGATTCCATAGGATGGAGCCATAGCAGTTAAAGCAGGGGTAGGCAAACTAAGGCCTGGGGGCCAGACGCGGCCCTCCAAGGCCTTTGGACCGGCCCAGGCAGGTCCTGCCGCCGTCCGCCATGATGATATTGATTATTGTTGTTATTACTTGTTCTTGGGGTTTTCTTGGCAAAACCTCCACAGGGGTTTTGCCATGGATTTTCTGGGGCTGAGAAAGTGTGCATGCATATTTTTAATTTTTTTTTTAATTTTTATATTTATTTATTTATTTTTGGTGCTTCGGCCCCCCAATTGTCTGAGGGACAGCAACCCAGCCCCCAGCTCAAAAAGGTTGCCTACCCCTGACCTAGAGATTCCTAGAGAGGTGTTCTCTCAGGTAAAAATGTATGAGCCTCATTCACACTACATAATAAATCGGTTTTCAAACTAGTGTAAAGTGGTTTAAAGGGCCCTTGTTTGCAATTATATCGATTTTTTGGCGCAGTTTATGGGGGGGGGCTCAGCACTAAACCCAGTTAAACCAGTTCTTCCAAAACCATGGCATTCCCTGCATCTTTTTTAAATGAATTGATTCAGCACAAGTGTGAACACGCTGTTGATTGGTTTCAGTTCCCTATGGCACAATCACCCCTGTGATCCAGTGATGTCCCCTGACTTGGTGACACCCGGTGCAGGGGGGCTTCTGGGGGCATCTGTAAAAAGAAGCCTATAGCTTCACAAAGGAAGGACATCTCTGAGTTGCAAATGGACATTAAATTCCCTTGACTTTGAAAATCTCCCAGTGACCGTATGGTCAAAAAAAGGGGGGCTACCATCCTACAGATAGCCCTCCCTACCATCTGAACTAAGACCAGAAACAGAAAATGCAGACCTATATGATTTTCCCCCCTCCTGTTTCCTGACGAAGAAGCCACTGTACTTCAAAAGCTTGCAACATGAAATTGTGCATTTTGGTGGGCCCAAGAAAGGTATCATAGTTTGGATGTTATTGGATTTGCTATATGGCCAAGACGGCTACCCCTAGATGTTTTTTGGATTTCATGATACTGTATTTTAGCTTTCACAGGGGAATCCTAAAGAGAGAGCCAGTGCTATCTGAGGCTTCTGCCTCCAACAAAGGTAAAGCATTTTTTCTAATATTGGGACTGGATTGGCATGCTTTACCTCTACACCACCTAAAGTTTTCCTGATGCAAAACATGAAGACTTCTTGAGAAATTCAGTGTCCTCTCTACCTACATAGGATCAGTGGCTTCACAAGGGAAGGAGACATGCTGGGTTCCAAGGAAACATTTCTTTTGAGTTGCAAATGGACATTAAATTTCCTTGACTTTGAAAATCTACAGGTGACTTCATGGCCAAACAAAACAAAACAAAACAGAGGGTGCCATCCTGCAGATAGCCCTCCCTACCATCTGAATTAAGACCAGAATAATAATATAAAAGAAACCATAAAGCTCATAGCTAATTTGGGGCTGAATTGGATGACTCTTGGGGTCTCATTTTCTATGTTTAAAACTGTGCATTTGCAAGGCTTTTCACTTCAGCTTCACTGATAACATGGAATGTTGTTTTTTGGCCTTGAAGGTTAGACAGCTCCAAAGGCCAGAAAGATATCATTGATGGTAAAAGGAAGAAAGCCAAAATCGCTCACACATGGCAAATAGAAGTGTATCGTAATCAGGAAAGGAGGGGATTTGGAGTTATATTTTGTAACCAATTAAAAT
>CM034701.1:363419164-363432520 GCA_020142125.1 Phrynosoma platyrhinos | reverse complement strand
CATCTACGGCGCTTAATAAATAAAGCTAATAATAATAATAATAATAGAAATAGAAATATCTTCTACTACTAAAATATGGGTTTTATTTTTCCATCCTATAATAACTGTCCTCTTTCAGTGACTTTCCTTCCAGTTTTTTGCTTTTTGTTTTGCTTTTTATTTCTTCATTGTATCATATTGTTGAAAGACTGAGGGGGGGGATATACTTGAACTGAGTGTATTTTCCAGTCTGGAATACTTTCATATATTGTAGATATAGATTTCATTTAATGAGATTGTGCTCAAATTTAGTGCCTGCAAATATTTTAAATATAGGCTGAAATGTTAATCCTGAATCAAGGCAAAGATCTTATCAAAATTATATCAACATGTACAGTGAGATTACATGGTCACATTATGATATGTTCCAGAAGGAGGGAAATCTGTTACTTTAACCAAAATATAACAGTTTAATGTTTTGGCCACAGTTCTAGAGTTTTTCCATCCTATACAGACAATTGATAAATATTTTAAATATTTTCCAGTCCAGGAAATGGGATTATTTTTTCAGATCTTTTGAAACATCATATGCTAATTCAAGTGTGGGCAATCTATGACCCACGGACTAACTTCAGTGTTCCTCTATAAGTCATTAATTGAGACCTTTAGGAAGAGTGTCTGCCTTTGCAAGGAAGAGGGAGAGAGAGATAGGGTTGGGATGACAGAGAAAAAACAAGGTAACTCATCTGCTTCTGGCTTCACCCTCTCAGTCTACTATTGACACAGTCTTCAACAGAAGAAAATTCACTTATTCATGTAAAAATGACTAGAAGCTCTAAATTTGTTGTAATTTAGACCCTTTAATGGGGGAGAGGATTTTGTCTCTATGACAGACCACACCATACTAAAATTGGCCAAAAAGGAAACCAGAAGTAATTTCCATTTTTTACTTGTGGGGTGGGGAGTGTAAGGTTTTGAGGGGGTTTTTTGGCGAGAGGAAATTTCCGGTCTTGGAGGCACCCAAGAGTGGTAATTGCCTAATTTGGGCAATTTCTGTCCCCCATTTGGCGGGATGCAGTGGCTTCAGAGGGAGGCTACAGAAAAGTTTGTTATTGTGTGTGTGTGTGTGTGTGTGTGTGTGTGTGTGTGTGTGTGTATACACCCTGCAAGCCACAATTTTCCAAGCTCTGCATTCAGTACAGATTGATTACCGGAATTGTTATTTGGAATTGTCCAAAATTGTTCACATGGGTGGCTGAGATAGTGCCATCTTTTCCATCTGGTTCAGTATGCACGAACATTGTTTAATGCACAAAATAATTAAAATATTATGTATAAAATTACCTTCAGGTTGTGTGTAGAAAGTATGTTGTTGTTGTTGTTGCTGTTGTTGTGTGCCTGACTTATGGTGATTTTATCATGGTTTTTTCTTGGCAAGAATTGTTCAGAGGAGGTTTGCCATTGCTTTTCCTAGAGGCTGAGAGCATGTGATTTGCCCAAGGTCACCCAGTGGGTTTTATGACCAAGCTGGTAATCAAACCCGAGTCTTCAGAGTCATAATCCAGAACTCAAACCTATATATACTACATGAATGAATTTTCATTTTTAGACTTAGCCCTCATCTCTAAGATATCTCATTATGTATATGCAAATATTCTAAAATCCAAAACACCTCTGGTCCTCAGCATTTTGAATAAGGGAGACTCAACCTGGAGTATCTCTCGCAAGATGCTTGAGGTTTGGAAGTGCTGGTGCAGGGGCTGTAAATATAAACCTATACTCTTTAATTGCTTATTCATGATTAACGCCAGTCCATTCTGATGGATAATTTTTTGTTATATAATTCCCCGAAGACGTTATACAAGTTGGTACAAGATGTAGTGCACAGAACTGAGGAATATTTTCAGCTGAGTAACTCACCATAAATTTAATTTGTTTAATTACCCATCCTGTTCTTGTTCATTTTTGTTCTTTGATATGTTTCTTCATATCTCTGTTGAATTTCTGTTAGTGAGTAATATTTGACTGCTTTTTCCATTCATGGAGTAAGCGATCTATATATGGAAACATATTTGTGTGTATAGATCTAACCTAACATGTACAAATACTGAAATGTTAAACGTCTTGGAAAAATATTTTAAAAGGACAAAGCACATTCTGATGCCCATGTTTTCTTTTGCTGCATGCATGGAAGGGCTGGAGTGATTGCAGAAAATAAAGCTACATTGAGAGAGTTGTAAGAAACAAGACCTTGGGATCCAAACAGGAATTTTAAAGAAACCTTTTAATAGTGCAGACCAAAAACTGGTGTCTAAAAGAATTTGTAAGGGATACTTTTCTGAAAACTTAGGGAGTTGATCCAGTAGTAGAAGACAAAGCCATAACAATCTATATAAATAACAGAAAGGATAATAATGCATAATAATGTAAAAGGAAAAAGCAGGGGCTAAAGTTTAGCAAGGGGGTATATATTGATACCCACAGGTGCTTTATTAAGAAACTTAGGCCTATTCCATTAGCCTCCAATTGGTAGTATAAGGAGCAGCACAAGAATGTACAATTAATATACAGTGCACATACAGTAGACTGCTGGCGGGCTACCTCTGGCCGTCCAGATGTTAAGATTGCAAGTCGCATCTACTCATAATGGGGTTAGAGCTCAACAAGATATAGAGGGTAACAGGTTGCCCACGCATGCTGCAGACCACAGGTTGCCAGTTGTGGCCCTCCAGATGTTGGCTACCGCTCCAGTCAACTTTAGCTACTACCACTGTTGGTGGTCATACCACATTTGGCCACTTATGTAGATGGTGGGTTTTAGGGAGGCATATTACTTTCTGTGGACATAGTATAAAATATTCCCAAATGCATCATGTTGCTAGTGCCTCCAGTGCATGTTATGGTGATATTTACAACATGGATGGTATGTAATGCATTACTGTGGTTTGCAGGATCATCTACAACAGTGTTCATTTGAAAGTATACAATGCAGTAATGAAGGATGTTGTGAAAAAGTTCTTCAGAAAGATTTGAAAGAACACCTAGGTTTGCATTGTAAATATAGAAAGGAACTGTGCCAGTACTGTAATCAGCCTGTAACTTCAGTTAATTTAAAGGTAAGGTTATAATAAAACATTTGAAATACATGTAACGCTTAAATAAGTGTAACTTCATACATTGTAAAAAGTAATTTATGAAATTGCTTCATAAAGTGTTAAATGGGTTGAACTGTGCATTCATTAGAGATTGCTTTTCCATCACAGTCTTGAAAATAATCAAACAGGGTTTTGCTACTGGAAATATAAGGTTCATAACCATAATGTTTAGGATACAATTATAAACCAAACTTTTAAAAGTTTAGCATCAGCTACTGCTTGCTGGACTGGGCACTTGCTGAGACCTGGAAGTTTATAAATGGCCACCAAGTTAGAGTTCCCTCATTTGAATTTCAGAGATGGTTAGAAACACAAGCCTTTCATACTGTCTCTTAACATGAAAAGTACACTGTACGAAG
Organism: Phrynosoma platyrhinos; assembly: GCA_020142125.1. Taxonomy (NCBI): domain Eukaryota; kingdom Metazoa; phylum Chordata; class Lepidosauria; order Squamata; family Phrynosomatidae; genus Phrynosoma; species Phrynosoma platyrhinos. The sequence continues at coordinate 363,429,027 of CM034701.1, read as the reverse complement.
TTAGGTGCTGTCTACGGTGTTATTTCTCCTCCTACCTCCCCCAACCCAAGTTTATTGTAGTTCACAAAAGATTCGAGGTCTAGGAGGGAAACATTATTACTTTGCACTGGGTGACCAAAACGTGGAGGCAGCAAGTGAGAGTTTCTGGGCAACAGTTCTCAAAATTAGAAATGAATGCCAGTGGAGACTAGTTTTTCAATTCTTTCAGGAGTTAATCTGTTTTATCTGTTCATGTTTCCAACTATGGATTGCAATGGCTCTTGGTATCTGCTGGGATTTGGTTCCAGAACAAACCCTGGGATACCAAAATCTGTGGATGCTCAAGTCTTATTATATACAGTGGGGTAGTAAAATGCTGTCCCTTATTTTAAATGGTAAAATCAGGTTTTGCTTTTTGGAATTTATATTTTTTGAATAATATCAAGATGTGGATGGTTATATCCGTGGATAAAGAATCTGTGGATACAGAGGGACGACTATACTTACTTTCTTATTCTAAAGCAGAAGGGGGGGTTAGATACAAGGGTCTTAATGGCAAAAGGCTATAATGTGTTACCAATTAGAAATATTCAGATGAGGAAAGGGAAACTTCATGGGCCCAAGGGCCAGTTTTCTGGCCTACAGTATCTTCCAGTGGCCACATGGACTGCCAGAAAATTTGGCAACAGTGGGCAGAAGTAGCTGTAAGTCCACTTCCAATTTTAGGGGGAACAGACATTCTTCATGTCAATTGTATCAGTGAGTGTACCATGTTTAAAGTGAAACAAAGCTCCTGAATACCCCAATAGAAGATATGACTTTTTAACCTGAAAAGAAAAACATTTTGGCAGGAATTCCAGGTGCTGCAAAAATGTCCTTGGACCGCATTTTATCCGCCAGACCCCTGGGCTGAATCATATACAGACTCATTTCTCTGAATGTTTTTCCTTGCCTAGCCAAAACAGCACTGACCATGAACAAGAGGTAGGCAGCAGCCCCAGGGGATGTCCATTGTTGCAGAATGGGGTGCGTTAAGACCAAAATAACCCAGTAAGTATTTAATAATCTCAGTGGCATGAGGTGCCTACTGCCTAGACAAGTGTGTGACCAAAGATCAAGGGAGATTGCAATGGAGTATCTTGAATAATGGCATGCCCTGACTGGCTTGAACACTGAATAAAGATATGCCATACTGTAACATTTTGGTGAAGGTCCTTATTATATAGGAACAGCACAATCTACTAGTGAGTTGTGTAAACTGGTGAAATGACAGACACTGTACAAAAGCACAGGTCTTGAAGAAGTACTGTCACACAGCTGTGCACTCATTGTTTTAGTGAGACCTGTACACTCGTTGTAACTTGGGCCTATGATTGTTTCTGCCTTTTATTTTTAAATTAGCAATGTTAAATAGTACCAGATATGTTTGTTTCTCCTGAATAATTGATTTTGCAATGTAATTTCAGACCCATGAGAGAACAGGTTGTCCTGACTATCCATTGATTTGTCCCCATGGCTGCATGCAGATAATTCTGACGAAAGAGGTATACAGTTATTTTTGGCTCATTATAACCAGGTGTATTACACATTATTATGAAAAGGCTACATTAGTGAGTTTTGCCATCCATATACATTCTAAGAACACAAAGTAGAATCAGTATATCCTTTGAGTTCTAAAACACACTGCAGAAATAATCCAGATCGAGACCGTTTTAACAGCCCTGGCTCAATACTAGGGAATTCTGGGAACTATAGTTTTGTAAGACATTTAGCCTTCTCTGTTAGAGAACTCTGGTGCCACAATAAACTACAGTTTCCAGGATTTCCTAGCACTGAGCCAGAGCAGTTAAAGCAGTTTCAAACTGGATTATTTCTGCTGTGTGTTTTGGATTTGTAATTTTAATTGATTTGATTGGGGACCTTAATCTTTTGGATTGGCACTTCTGGAATTTTGGAGTGGGGTCATGGTTCCCATTATACAAGGGCTGTCATAGTGGAGGGCATCCATAAAGTGGATACCATAGTAGGTACAGCCTACCAGTCAAATGGGGACATTAAAAGCTTACTTACTCTGGAATCTGAATCTAGGTAAATTCAGAACCCAAGAGACAAAACCACACGGTTGAAGTTTTCTGCTGCAACAGAATCCCATTTCACAAAAAAGCAAACAGGTGGTTTCAAAAAGCAAGTAATCTGCCCAAGAACCTGCTTACACTCCAAAAATGAAGTCTTAATCCCCAAAATGCAAAAATGCTTTTTTTGAACCCATAGCTCCCTTTTACCCCTACTCCTTCCCGCACCACACTCCCTTTCAGGATCATCCCACCACCACATACTTTCCTCCTTTGGAACATTCCGTAACATCCTTTCTCTTTATCTTGTTCGCTCGCTCATTCTCCTCTATATCATGCTCTATCCCAACCTTGTATCCCACCACAGCATTATCTACCACCCCCACCATAGCTCTCCTAGCCAGCCTCTATACTGTTATCTTGCATCCTTCACCTCCCCAAAGCCCAAGCTTAGGAGGAAAACAGGGAGGAGCAGATAACCTTTTCCTTTTTATCCTTTATCTTCCACATTTTTTTTTTCATTTTTGGGGTTGGGGGCAACTTCTGGCTTGCAGTCTGGCTATATTGAAAAGTAAAATAATTAGTCTGTAGCTAATCAACATATTCATTCCAACAGAATCCCTCTGAGTCCATGCAAGTGAAAGGAAGCTTGGGGAAACGAAAGTAAAATTGTGCATGGCTTCACATCAAGCTCTGTAGTTGCCCATGATATTTTAAAATTATTTTAATAGGGTGGTGCTGGAGAACCTGGCAGGCATTAAGAGAAGTGCCCATGGGTATATGGAAAGGAAGTGTTCATGGGTACCACCACACTTAGGACTCTATGTTAGGTGATCCCATTCTCATCTCAGTATCTTCGGTAGAGGGGAGGGATAGAAATAATAATAATAATCTCTTTGTTTCTTTGTGATATTCATATTAATGTTATAGGATAATTAAGTGCATCATTCCTGTCCCCCCAAGTTTCATTAACTTATTGTTAACTTGTTGATATTTGCAGGTAGAAGAACATGTCATGTTGTGTTGTGAAGTAGAAATCGATTGTCCATATAAACAGTATGGTTGTCCTACAAAGGTACTGTATCACAGCCAAACACAGTAATAGAAACCAGCACACAAAATTGTCTTTTCTGTCCTGTCTTATCTGGTCTAAGCATATAACATGATTCATCTGTTTCATTTATAATGCATCACGCGTGCTTTGTGGAAATTGATTGTCCATATAAGGGGAGTGTCTGTCTTACAAACATATTGTATTATGAGCCATACAAAACAATAGAAACCTGCTCACAAGTGTCTTTTCTATCCTGTCTTCTCTGGTCTGGTGTAGCAGCATAACATTAATCATCTGTTTGGTTTAAAATGCATCAACCTTGTTGTTGTTGTCATTGTGTGCCTTCAAGTCATTTATGACTTACGGTGACTCTAAGATGAACCTATCACAGGGTTTTCTGGGGCAGAAAGTGTGTGACTCACCCAAGGTTACCCAGTGGGTCTCCATGGTCAAGCAGGGAATTGAACCTTGGTCTCCAGAGTTGTAATCCAACATTTAAACCACTACACTGTGCTGGCATTAACCTTATATTGTGGAAACTGATTGCATATATAAACAACATGGAAATCCTATAAATGTATTGTATTGCACAGCAAATATAACAATAAAAGCCAACACACACAAATGTTTTTGGTTTTTGTTGGTTTTTTTTCTTTCAGTGTTTATAGTCTACTCTGGTTTAAGAGCATAACATTAGTCATCTTTTTGTTTATAATACATCAGGGGTAGGCAACCTTTCCCCTTTAAGGGCCGAGGGACTTCAGCTCCCAGAAGCCTCAGCCATGCTTGCCAATAGTCCCATGTTGGCCAATAGCTCCTGGGATTCTGGGAGCTGAAGTCCCTCGGCCCTTAAAGGGGAAAGGTTGCCTACCCCTGTAATACATCATGCTTGCTTTGTTTTCACTTCTTTTTATTTTCCTTCTAGATAAAAAGAGGAAAGCTTTCAGAACACGAAAATATCTACTTGAGAGAACATATGTTACAAATATTAGACAGGAACTCACAGCTTGAAGATCAGGTATAGTGCTACATGCATTTTTAAAAGTTCAGGGTGACTTAAGCATGGGGTCATATCCCATGATACTCCATTGTCCCACAGTTGTGTGGTTGCTTGATTTTTTTTGTGTGTGTGGGGGTGTGTGGGCAGAAAGGAGTGTGTGTGCTATTTTTTTCTTCCATCACAAAACACAAAGCATTTCCTGGTGGTCTCCCATCCAGCCAGTGACCAATGCAAAACCTGCTTGTCAGAATAACAAGCAGTTTTAACTAGGTGTAAGCAGCAATTCGTTTTTAAAACTATCTACCACTCTGGTGCGGGTTGGAAGAGATTGTGTTGATAGGGTACATGTTAGCAGATAACAATTTTCTGCAAATCCTTTTCATTCCAGATCACCTCTTAGACTTCCCTTTCTCACAATATTTATAGGTCAATAGTTTTCAGCTTGATACGACAGAGCAAGAAATTGTTTCTAACTGGAGTTCCCTTAACCATATGTCAGCACCACTTTAGGAAAGAATACTGGAGGGAATCATGAAATAAAGTGCTCTGTTCAATCTTAACAAAATTTCTCTGAAGATGCCAGCCACAGATGTTGGCGAAACGTCAGAAAGAAACTCTTCTAGAACATGGCCACACAACCCGAAAAACCCACAAAAAACTTAACAAAATTGATTCATAAATCTTAAAGGGTTAATTTTTCTGCACATTTCAGTGCTTAGAACAGTCTATAGTTATGGAAGACGCTCTTGTTCACAAGTAATTAAAGTTAAAAAGCAAAACCATCAAATGCGTGATTATAACATTTGTCTAATCTTTCAAAATTTGTGCACACAACTCAAAATCAAAGTCCCTTCACCAAAAGTACCTTATTTTCCTGCGTATAAGACTACTTTTTTACCTGCAAAATCTGTGACTAAAGTGGGGAGGTCGTCTTATACGCCGGATATAAGGATAATGAGGATAGAGGTGCTAAAACTCTATATTTTGACTGGGAAAATGGGGGAGTCGTCTTATACGCGGGTCATCTGATACGCTGGAAAATACGGGTAAGTATAGTTTTGTCAATATTCCCAACATAGATTTGGTTCAGAACTTTGTCTGAAAGTGTGTGGAATCAATTGTTTAGCATATAGTTGCATTTACCTATCTGCTATAGGTGTTTAAGGTGATCACAAAATGATGATGATGATGATGATGATGATGATGATGATGATGATGATGATCTCAGTATTTTAGAACCTAACAAACATCAGTAGGGTCCAGAACAATAAAATAGCTTTTTATCTAGCATGCAGAAATAAAAGTGGAGGCACTTGACAAACCTCTCTGGGGAGGGTATCTTGGATTTTAAAAATTGTTTTTAATAGATGCTCATCTTATCTCTGAAGGTACAAAGGCAAGTATATATGAAAGTAAGCAGTCTTACAGATACCCTCATTTGTGCCATATTCTAATTATGAAAAAACAGTATTCTGAATTTGTGCTTTACACACTCCTAAGCACTAATTTCGCTTCTGTTATTAGACCAACTGCTGTTTCCAAATGCTACTCAGAGGTCATCTCATATATAATATTCTACTATCATCCAAGCTGGACACTATGAAAGCATAGATGATAAGTTCAAGAAAAATGGTTAGCACTCTCATGAACCTTTTCATGCCTAAAAGAGCACTCCCCCTACTCTTCCATGATGTTAAAGCAATCTAAGCCTGGATCATCAGTTTACCCTTTGGGCGTTAACAGTACACACAAAATTCAAATCAATTTATGTATATTTTAAAAACCCTAAGACTGATTATTTGAAGATTCAGCAATCAGACAAAGGGACAAGAGAGATGACTTATAAAAGTAAAATTGAAGCTACACAGCTAACAATATTTTGTCCCCAGTCTAAAGTCGTTGGTGGTGCCCACAAGAATCCAAAGATAATATTCATCATTTCTAGTTGTTTGTTCAGGATCTTCTTTCTTGTAATTTAAATCTATTAGTTTGGTTTCTGTGCTTCTGAGCAGCAGAAAACAAATTCACTCCATTTTCCACATCTCACACTCCCATTATGCTGGGGGCTGCAATGAATATCTGTCAAGGTAAATAATAAAAACAAAAATATTTCATTAGCATCCTGAATCATTGGACATGACAACAAGTGATTATTCCTCATTTGGAGCTTCCAGGTCTCCTATAGTATGGTAGTGACTAATGTACCCATACCTTTAAAAACGCAATGCTATCAGTGCTGGTAGTCTCATCACCACCGCCAACTACTCCAGGAATGAAGAAAGTGTTAGCTATGAGCTGCATGCAGCCTTTGGCCCCCTAGAATGTCCCTAAAACCTCAACCCCTAAAACAACAACAATCTACCCAAATTTTCAGTCAAATTATCATCAAAATGTCACAAATCCCCTTCTACATCTAAACTGAAATAGGCTGTTCTTTAGCCAAAACCATAAGAGTTAAACACTGTGTACAACATGTGTGATGATTTCAGTTCCTCATACAGTGCAAAGATGTGGAAAGAGTCATGTTTTAGGCAAAAGGTCACTGTGAGCTTAGTGTTGATACCAGCACCTTCTTAATCCTACATAGTGTTCAGATCAGTATGTAACCACATCCTGAAAAATAACTGCTTTTGATTGCTTATCACATTTCTTTTTCTTGCTATGAATTATCTTGCAGCATGGTTCAAACAATATTTCTTTTAAAAGAGTACCTCATACAGTACAATCTTCCAGGATGTGGTTAGAGGGTTATGACTGCATGAAGCACCCTCTAGGTTTCTACTTAGTTTTCTAACTCTTAACAATTCGATATACTATCTAGAGCAGAGCCATTTTATCTAGTATTAGAGAGACTACAGTGCTTATGATATTTCAGGCTGTAATAGACATAAGTCTTTTTTTCTTTCTTTGCTGCTCAGTTTCTCTTTTGCCTTTTACTAGTTTGAATTTACACCTTTCACCTTTCATTTTGTAGATCTCTGACCTTTACAAGAACCTAGACCATAAAGAGGTAAAAATTCAACAACTAGCAGACATGATAAAAAAGTGTGAGAATGAATTCAAACAGTTTACACAGCTATATGGTAAAAACAGCAACTTCCTGTCAAGCACTCAGGTAAGATAGCTTCCCTTCCTTAATGTCTTCACTCGAAAGAAAAAGTGAGAGTCTGCAAAGACAGACAAATTGTATAAACAAAGTACTGCCTACATTGTGTTACCATGGTTTTATTTAATCTGGGATTTATTTCCTACTATTGTTGTTGATACTACGGCTGTGGTAGTATACAGTCCAACACTGTGGTACAGCAGTATTGTAGAAGGCTGTAATTGGTTTTATGAATTAGGGCCATAACACTTCCCACTGCATAAAATTACAAAAATGGAGTAGAGAGGGAAGGAAGTACCACAAAGTAGTTTAAAAATATCACATATATACAGACAGTAGCATCAGCTATGAAATGGGATGTGAACAGGAAGGCTACAGCGTAAATTGGCAGTGTTTCTTTGTGCTTATAACATTTCAGCAGTTACTGCAAATAATAACTTAGATTTTTGCCACATGAACTACTCTTGTTCCTTAAAAACTGAGGGAAGAACTATGACAAATTATCTTTAAATGACTTGTTTTATGTACTTTGTTGCAAAAGGCAGATTGTTTTGAACTGTGCCTCCAGCAACCCAGCATTCCCATGACTAGGGCACAAAGAAGCATGCAGCCGTCTTTGACTATACTTCATACTCATGTTCTTGTGTTCATAAATTAAAGATCTCCAATCTAGCAGCACAATTTAGAGATTAATACAATGCCTTGTGACTCAACTATTTTTACTTAGCAAAATAACATTGTTAGGTGTGCATTATAACTAAAATAGAATTTCTATTACTGTCTTATCCAATCAGTGAATGCGGTATTTTTATTTTCAGGCTGTTTAAATATTTTGAATAACAAAGGCTACTGGTGCCAAGTGAAGTATTGAAAAGAGATGATAAACCAGAAAATTATGATGAGTCATAAACATTCTAATTAAAAGGAAATATTTGAAGAAGACTCCAAAAATAAAGAAAAATTTATTCTTAATCTATTCAATGGCTGATGGCTTAATAAAGGGTTTAACATCTGTCCTTTAATTATAATAATTTTCCCAATTTTTCTCCTCTCTCCTCTTTTTTTGTTCTTTTTCTCTACAATGGTCATGTTACCCGAAGACTCTTGCAATTCACATTGATAAGTCTGCCTGCCTGGAAACGCAAGTGAGACAGCTGGTTCAAATGGCAAATCAACAAAAGAGTAAATTTGACCTGAGACCACTACTGGAGACCATCGATAACATAAAGCAAAAAGTTGCTTTCTTGGAATCATATGAACAACGTTTAGGTACTTTAGGGATTTTTTTCTTCCTTTATATCCTTGATCTTACATGAATTATTTGCAAGTTCTAGTAAGAACCATCAAATAAAATAAAGGAAATAAGCTATCAACTCTAGTTCACTTAAGCATATAACTCTTTAAGATCCAAAACACTCTGTAGAAATAATCCAGACCACTTTAACTGTCCTGGCTCAGTATTAGGGAATCCTGGGAATTGTAGTTTATTATGGCAGCAGAGCTCTCTGACAAAGAAAGCTAAATGTCTCACATAATTTCAGTTCCCAGAATTCCCTAGCATTAAACCAGGGCAGTTAAAGTGGTCTCAAACTGTATTATTTCTGCAGTGTATTTTGGACCTGAAATGCTATCAGTGTAAGATGGGTGTGCCCCCTGTGGCACACATGTGTCCTTGTGATTCCACTTTTTGGCCCCCAAACCCCTCTGAGGAGACCCTCAAAACTTCCAGTGCCCCTCAGTTTTGAATCTTTGAGGAAGCCAAATTTTGGGGCCAAAACACAAAACCTAAACTGCCACAAAAAACAATTGTGGTACCACATTCCCAAAACATAAAAATTAGCTATATTTTAGCTGAATGCCAAAACCAGAAATTGCATGACATCACTTTCATTTGTGCTAGCGTGGCTCACAGAGGGCTGTGGAGTGGCCCCTATTCCCTTAGTGGTTTATTCCTGATTTAAGGGAAGACCTGAAAGTGTCATTCTCCAAAAAATACCTGGACTTCTACAGTCTTGCATATTGTTTGCTTGTAACTTAACCTCCATTCACCTTGGTCTTTCAGCCCCAATTGTTTTTCTTGAAAACTGGGGGAACACTGAAACGTACGAAGCCATGAGGGCTGTGATGACCCATTGATATGCCAATCTCCTGTTTTTCCCTATAGGCTTTCATTTTGTGAAAATAGTTAATGCGTTTGAATTGTTATTTTGTTGGCTTTACTTTTGGTTAAACTTGATAGGAATGTGCTCTGCAATTTCAGATGTATTTTTGCAAGAAAATGTACACATCACTTATTCTTAACTTTAGTGCACCCCAGTCTACAGAGAAAGTAGACTAATGCTCAAAGAATGGAACTCTTCTTTATATAAAAGTTTGTCAGTGTCCAAAGACCCAAAACAGACAGTATAAACTACTCGACATTAAGGTATATGTCAGGAGTGGAAAACTTTGGGAGGTCCATAGGTCAGTTTTAGGCCTCTGAATCCTACTACTGAGACTACTGAGCTTTGGGTAGTAGCTGCAAGGGAAGCAAATAAGATCATTGTTCTCTTTCCCTCATGACCTTTTCTTTCAGTTCCCAAATTTTCAGCAATATACAGAGTGAGAAACTGAAAGTACAGTGGTACCTCTACTTACGAATGCTTCTACTAA
>CM034701.1:363396602-363408559 GCA_020142125.1 Phrynosoma platyrhinos | reverse complement strand
GGTGCTGGAGAAGAGTACTGAGGATCCCAGGGACAGCCAAAAGGACAACAGGTGGGTCCTAGAGCAGATCAAGCTGGAAAACTCCCTGGAAGCCAAGATGACCAAACTGAGGCTGTTGTACTTCGGACACATCATGAGAAGAGAGCCTGTAAGAGTATTTTTGCTTACAAAGGGACAACTCACCCCTGCTGAGGTTTCCTCCTCCCCCCGCCCCAGTGTGGCGTAGTGGTTTGAGTGTTGGACTCTGACTCTGGGGTTCAATTATTGCTCAGCCATGGAAACCTGTTAGATCACCTGGGGCAAGCCACTCTCTCTCAGCTTCAGGATGGCAATGCCAAACACTTTCTGAAGAAAATTGCTAAGAAAATCCCATGATAGGACCAGCAGAAGTCAGAAGAGACTTGAAGGCACACATCAACAACAACTGACACCTGTTTGTGTGTTTAATCTTTCAGATAGCCGTGCAAGATTGTCACTAGTGGCATGCAGGGAGTGTGAACCGCACCTTAAGATAGGGATAAAATTCAGAGACATAGCTGTATTAGTCAGGAAAATCAGTGTGCCAAGGGATCTTGTAGCACCTTTGAGACTAACTGAAAGAGAGAAGCTGGGAGCAGGAGCTTTTGTAGACTTGAGCCTACTTCCTCAGATGCATGTGGTGCATAAGATGGGGTGACACAACTGCTCCCTAAATGTCTGCTTTCTGGCAAAAACCGGCTGTAGTGTTCACCTGCATCCCTTCAAAATGCTGGAGATGCTGTGAGTGGGGTGAAGCTCAGTGGGAGGAGAAAGGAGAGGCCTCAGGTTTCTTTTTTTTTTTTAAATATATATTTTTAAAAGGATTATTTTGCTACTTTCTTTAGAAACACCTTATCTTACTAAATGTTCACTTTAACCACATGAAACCATGTAGGTACATGTAAATCAGTCTTTCCTGAACAATGTAAGTAATAGAACTGGATAGTGGAGATACTTCATCTTTACTGCCTAGGATGTTTTTAAATTCCTTTTGTAGAAAATATATTGGCAATCGTGTGCATGTGTGTGTGTGTGTGTGTGTGTGTAAAAATATAAATATATGTGTATGTATATATTATAGATATGGATAACAGACCTGAAGAGAAAGGTGGGACATTGCATGCAACATCACAAGAGAAGACACAAGCTAGAGGTAAGAGGGACTCTTTAGTCTGTTTACAGTGGCATCAGGAAAGGGCCTGAGGGTTAAATTCAAGCATGCCCGGATCCCCAGGTCACCCCTACCATCTCCTGAAGCCCCACCTTCTGTAGGAAATTAGCTGCAGGGAGAAGAATCCACACCATTGTCTCTAATCATTAACTGCTGCTCCAGAGAAGAGGACCCAGAACAATGGATGCAAGCTACAGGAAAAGAGATTCCACCTCAACATTAGGAGGAACTTCCTGACAGTAAGGGCTATTCCACAGTGGAACATATTCTCTTGGAGAGTGGTGGAGTCTCCTTATTTGGAGGTCTTTAAACAGAGGATGGCCATCTGTTGGGTAGGATTGAGAGTTCCTACATGGCAGGGGGTTGGACTGGATGGCCTTTGTGGTCTCTTCCAACTCTATGATTCTAAGATCTATGATTCTAAAGACAACAGCAGCACTTGCCTGTGCTGTGACTCAGCAGCCATGCACCTAATATTATCCAGCCCACAGAGGGATACAGGATAAGAATCAACCCCCAACCCTATACAGTTCTTTACCCCTGCCTCCATTCCTTGAAGGGCATACTAGACTTTTGCACTCTCATGTACAGTCGGCCCTCCACATTTGCGGCTATATAGAGGGGTGGGCTATAAATAAAATTTATTATTATTATTATTATTAAACATTTAAAACATTTAAAACAATATCCTATTCATACTGTTACAACTTTGCACAATCACATATTTACATATCTCTATATTATATTGCAAACATAACTTATCATTTAATGCATTTGGCAATGATAGCATTCAACTATTCTTTCAGTCCAAATACATTTCCCTCAGTGCACTTAAGCACTCCCTAAGCAGTTTACAATGTGCAAGCTAATTGCCCCCAACAATCTGGGTACTCATTTTAGCAACCTTGGAAAGATGCAAGCCTAAGTTGAGCCTGAGCCTCCTGGCTGGTATTGAACTCACAACCTTGTGGTTTGCGAGTGAGTAGCTGCAGTACAAGTATTTAAACACTGCACCACCAGGGCTCTTTACACAGGCTTGATCCCTGCTTTGATTTGCCCAAGCCCTCTCAGCTGCTGTAATTGAGATAATAAAATTCCCCTATTAAATATTGATTGTGAGTGCCCTCTTAGGCCCCTGGTATTTTGGGTAACACTTTCTCCCAGGGTGGGAGATGGGATGGGATTTATCATGTTTGTTTTGCCATTGTATTTTTAGATCTTTTCATTGTTAGTGGGGTTTTTTAACCGTACAACAGCTAGAGCTTGGTTATGCAGTTGTCCTTCCCCGTTTGCGGACTTCAAGTCTGTGGTCCTGCTCTTTGCAGGAGGGACAAGTGGGGAGGTTTATAATGGCAGTGTGTGCCTGTGTGTGCCCCCCATGCACGCCACAGGCACATGTGCCATTATTTTCAATGGGGCTCAAATATTTGCCAGGGGCCATTTTCACGAGGGGGTCCTGAATGGATCCCTCACTAATTGAGGGGGACTACGGTGGATACAAATGCATATAATAAATACTGTATATACTCATGCATAAGTCTAGAAATTTTAGTAAAAATATAGACCCAAGAAACCTGAGTCAACTTATCCGCAGGTCAATGTAAGTACTCTATTTAAACTTTTATTTTAAAAGGAACCATCCCCTGGTGAAAGTCAAGAGTGTAATCTGTTCTGGAAGCACTGATGCCCTCTACTTTCTCATTTAGCTAGGCTTTAGGGAGAGCACAAACAGTTATGCCTCCTGGAATTTTGTAAGTTTTTTGGTCTCATTTTCCATTCCTTTGCATCCTTTATTACATACCTCTAAATTTTACCCTCGACTTATCCACAGGTCATATCAAAATCCTTAATTTTGCCCCCAAACCTGCCCTTGACTTATAGATGAGGTTGACGTATAGTCAAGTATATACGATAATAAGTTCCTTTGTCTTCAATATTTAACAAATTGCCGTGTGAATTGGCTTTGTTGTCCTACAGTGCTACAACCAACCATCTTGATAAAAACTTATCTGTTTATTTGTCCCATTCTCACAGACCTCAGGATCACCAACAAGGATTTTAAAAGCTAAAGTGAGCTTTTATTTTAAAAGATTGTCTTAAAACCATCATTTCCTAGTACACAGAAAAATCAGTCCTACAGTTTCCCACACTGTATTTTTTTTCTTTAAGAGAGAGAGAAGAAAAAGCGAAAACGTAGTAGAAGCAGATCCTCTTCCATTTCTTCCACTACATCATCTAGTTCTTCATCATCTTCCTCTTCAAGGTCATCTTCAAGGCCCTCAGCTTCAGGCAGCAGAAGCAGTTCAAGTAGTAGAGGTAAAAATTATTTCACTACTGTGAAGAAATCTTTTATTTATTTTTTACAGATGATGTTGTCACACACTGACATAAATTCAATCAGTATCGACCACTTTGAGGCCTAAAACAAGTGAAAACACATACCTGGATTGTTAGATGTGCACTTATGTGCTATCTTAGTGGACCTTAGCATTGTGGAGATGCTTGCAAGGAATGGCCATTGGACACTTAAATTTTCTGGGAGCTTTCTTTTCCTTCAACAATTGCTCCAATAAATCCTACTCCTGCTTCTTTTAAAACTTTACTGATTTTATGCAGAGAGCCAGCATGGTGTAGTGGTTTGAGTGTTGGACTAGGACACTAAGAGGCCAGGGTTTGAATCCCTGCTCTGTCATGGAAGCCCACTGGGCGACTTTGGGTAAGTTACACACTCTCAGCTTCAGAAGAAGGCAAGGGCAAACCCTCTCCTAGCAAATTTTGCAAAGGAAACCCTGTGATTAAGATTACCATAGGAACAACCACCAAATTTTATGCAGCAATTTATAGATGGTGGTTGGGACTTTAAAGAAAGCATTATAAATGCATGAATGCTAATTTTTCTCAATTTTTCAGTTGATGCTTAAAGAGAGATTTTAAAATATGAGTTACATAGAATGTAATCTGATGGTGCCATCATATTTTGCTCCTAATTTCCAAAATTTTGTTTAGATGGCAACTTTGGAATCTTGACTTTTGTTAACTAACCCTTAATTTAGATTGTATTGTTCAAGCACTAACATGCACTTTTAAAAATCTTAATGTTTAGATGCTTCCAAATCTAAATCAAAGAAGAGGAAAAAGGAAAAACACAACAAAAAGGTAAAAATAAGTTCAGTTAAGTAAACTTCACAAGTTCAACCCAGACAATGAAGAAATAGAAATAGTAAAAGAATTCCCATACCTGGGATCAAACATTGATAGAAATTGGGACTGCAGTCAGGAAATCAGAAGACGACTAAGAATGGGGAGGGTGGCTATGAAAGATTTAGAAAATATTCTAAAATACAAAGCAAAGCAAAGCAGCTTCATTTATATACTGCTTCATACCGCACTATGCAGTGCCTAAGCAGTTTACAACTGTAACCTCATTGCCCCCCAACAGCTGGGTACTCACTTTAGCGACCTCGGGAGGATGCAGGTCTGAGTCTAGCCTGAGCCCTGGCTAGTATTGAACTTGCAACCTTGTGGTTTATGAGTGAGTGGCTGCAGTACATGCATTTAACCACTGTGCCACCAGGGCTCCTTAACAAAAATATACAAATCAGAATAAAAGTTAGAATCGTACAAGCCATTGTATTCCCTATTACAATGTATGGATGTGAGAGCTGGACAGTTAAGAAAAACGATAGGAAGAAAATCAATTCATTTGAGATGTGGTGCTGAAGAAGAGTGCTGAGGATCCCATGGACAGCCAAAAAGACAAACAAATGAGTCCTAGAGCAGAGATATTCCTAGAAGCCAAGATGACAAGACTTAGACTGTCGTACTTTGGACACAACATGAGAAAGGAGGACTCTGGAAAAGACAACAATGCTCGGGAAGGTGGAGGGAAGTAGGAAGAGGAAGGCCACATGCCAGATGGATGGACTCTATTAAAAAGGTCATGGGTATTAAGGGGTTGCAGGAATTAAGCAGAGCAATGGAGGACAGAGGGTCTTGGAGATGTCTCATCCATAGGGCCGCCATGAGTTATCAACAAAAAAGTGAAAATCAGTATACATATACTTTATACTTGCTTTAAAGAAAATATGTTGCTTTGTTTGGCACATGATGTTTCTGAGAAGAAATCTTAGTTTTTCATTACTACTTTGAATTAATCCAGAATATGATTTATACTCCAGGTAGATACTGTGTGCGGTGGTTGGGCCAACTTCCTATTGATAGTTTTCATTGATGAGAAACACCTGACAACCTCTGATTATGTTCCCATCCCCCTTTTGCTGTCTGTCTTTCATGCTGCCTCTTATTGCTGGTGTGAACTACAGTGTCATATGATGGCTGCTTGTTTTTCAGCTGACTTTATGACTTTGTGAACTCCATATCCATGGAAAAGCATATCTCATTGTCAGTTTAACTCAGCAGAAATGTGACTAAGTTGCTATCACACTGTTCCTCATATGATGGATAAATAATGTGGGTAGCCCATAAGGCTGTTGTCTCTGGGCTCTGAAAACAAGTTATCAGAAGAAGCAGTAGGAATTTTGCAGACTACTGACATTGTGATGATACTTTTTAAGTCCTAGATGAGGCTTCCATGTAAGGACTAAGAACACTGGAGCACCAAACTGGTGCAGATTAGGGTTAATTGCATGGTTTGGTGCCTTCATATTCAGCAGATGACATTCCTCCCTTTAATCTGTCAGGGCTTGGAAAAGTTAGGTTTTTAGACTACAGGCCGACTGCTAGAAATAGTGCACATTAAATTGAGGCACTGCCCTGTGCTAGGGAATCATGAGAATTGTATTTTTTTTCTGAGACATTGAGCCTTCTCTGTCAGAGAGCTCTGGTGCCACAATAAAATACAGTTCCCATGATTCCTTAGCCCTGAGCCAGGGCAGTGCCTCAATTTAATGTGCACTATTTCTGGCAGTCTGCTTAGGCCCTAAATCTCCTAAATCTTCCAGCTGTCTGTCAGACCCTTGCATAGGTAGCTCCTGAATTAATGTGGACCTGTATGTGGTTTCTCTGCGGTCACTATTGTGAACAAAAAATCCCTATGGTATCTTTTTCTCATTTTTAGAAGAGGAAAAAAGATAAGTTAAAGAAAAAGAAAGAAAAGAAAAAAAAGAAAGACAAATCAGGCCCTGTCCAACTTTCTAAGGTAGGTGCAAGACAAATATTTTTCTCCTTAGTCTGATAGTGTGTTTCTGCCCCAAAGTCACCTAGTCATTTTCATGATAGAGTAAGGTTCTGAATTCAGATTTCATGATATCTTGATCAAAACACCACACTGTCAGCTGTAATTGATCATAGTGAACCTTAAGAGAAACTTTTCAGCAGATTTCATTTGTGCTTTTGGTATTAGTTTAAGCAGATTGAGTTGATCTATTGGTTCAATTGCTGATGCTGAAGTCTTGGCCAGTTTTGTGAGATCTGGAGCTGTGAATCAACAGCACCTTTCCATTCTTCCTCAGTGTCACCTAACTTGCCATTCTTCCTCAGTGTCACCTAACCTTCCAGTACTTACAGTGGGCTTGATTTTTCTTCCAATGAAGGGGAATTAGAATTCTATAGTACATTTGTAAATATTGCAGTT
This sequence comes from Phrynosoma platyrhinos, assembly GCA_020142125.1. NCBI lineage: Eukaryota > Metazoa > Chordata > Lepidosauria > Squamata > Phrynosomatidae > Phrynosoma > Phrynosoma platyrhinos. Next base: position 363,401,777 of record CM034701.1, on the reverse strand, counting down.
TTAGAATTTAAAATAATTTGAAAAGGTTGGTTGTTAGCATTTTCAGTATTAGAGGGCTGTTGTCTTTGGATCATTTTGCTTAGGCAAAAGGTGGGATATAAGAAATAAATTATTATTATTATTATTTACTATTTATTGCTGTTTAAACAATATCTATTAAATTTCTTGAGAGTCAGTGTGATGTAGTAGTTTACGTGTTGGATTATGACTTTGGAGACCAGGGTTCAATTCCTCCTCTAAACACATCTTGTCAAGAAAATCCCATGATAGGGATGCCTTAGGGTTGTCATGTCAGAAATGACTTGAAGACACACAACAACAGCAGTCCCTCCCACGTGAGGCCTACAACAATCTTTCATCTAGATCTGTGATAGCCAACCTATGATTCGTGTGCCAAAGATGGCATGTGAAGCCATTTCCTCTGGTACACGGAGGGCAGGGAGGTGGAAGAAGAGTCACACGCCTGTTCCTCCTCCTCCTCAATCCTCCTCGGCCTTCAGCTGCCTCTCCGGAGACATGCCTGTTCCACTTCTTCCCCCCTTTCCCTCCTGAGCCTTCAGTTGTCCCTGGAGAGGCAGCTGAAGGCCATGGGGGGTGGGTGGGTGGAGGGAAGAAGTACCATCCTGAAAGTACTGCCCCCGGGGGGCAGAAGTCCCACCCCGGCACCAGGTAACACCCAGTGCCGGAAGGCCCTTTAATTTGGGCATTTGGCTTCTAAAAGGTTCGCCATCACTGATCTAGATCACATCAAGGCCACATTTATTTTGGTTCATCCAGTGCCCCTAGAATATTAATTGATCTTCTGTTTTCACTAACAATTTAAAAGTGGTTTTGGAAGTACCCTTGCAATCAAAATGGAGCTGCTCATTCTCAGTGTCTCAGCTCTATCTCATTTTATTTTCTAAAAACTGCTTGAAAGCAAGATGTAGAAGAGTGTTAGCATAGTGTTAATAATCAGTAATGTTTATTAATCTTTGCTTGACTTTTCATGAGGTGGTAGCCATGAGGCCAGTGTAACTTGTTTTTAGTAACTTCAGCTTGTTATAGCTTCTAGTTTCTTGCTCTTTTTTTTCTCAAGAGGTTTAATTCTTAAAAATTTTCCCATGCTTGGCATGAAATAGGCCACAGGTATTTCTGGAAAATATGATTCATAACTTATTATTACTATAAATATTTTAACCTGGTACATATTTGTTTGTTTTTGAATCATCATGTGTTATTTTAGTACTTGAAAGATAAAAGGAAGAATCAAAACTACAGTATGATCACAGGAAAGAAAATTAAGATGAAAATAAAGAAGAGTAAAAAAGATAAAGAGGTAAGGTTTCAAACATTTTTATATTGCCTCCTAAAAATATTATAGCTGTATTTGTTATATTACAGCTGTATTTAAGAATGTTCTGCTCTTAAGTTTTAAATTCATTTGGAGTTCTGCAAAATTAAACATTGTGACAAAAATGTAGAATTTAATCCCTAATCGAGTTTGTTTTCTGTACCTTGATCAAACTGTGTATACATTGTCAGTGCAGATGAGCATCCAGATGAGCATCCAAGTCTTGCTAAACTGCCAGTATTTCTATTTACCCACAGATTTATATCTGTAACCATCAATTGTTACACATAAGTACAGGTAGATCAGAATGCTAGTTTTTATCACAATGTATTATGTGCAGTGCCTATCAGTATTGGAGCAAACCAAGGCCATCCCAGAATTAAAGTATAGTCACCCCTCCACATTTGCAGGTTTAACCTATAGCAAATTTTATAGCAACTTTATAGCAAAATTTGATCTCCACAACAACAAAAAGTGAGTTACACAGGCATAAGACATGTGCCTTTGTAAGTCACTAGCAGGATGCATCTCTGGAGAGGCAGCTGAAGGCCCAGGAGGGTGGGGGGAAAAAGTACTGCCCTGGAAGTATCGCCCCCAGAGGGCAGAAGTCCCATTCCTGGCACCAGGTAACATGGGGGACTGTTAAGTTTTTTTTAAAAAAAACTTTGTATTTTTAATGTTTTCTACTGTTTTAACTTGGACTGTTTTAGATTTGTTAGCCGCCTTGAATCCCTATATTGGGAGGAAGGCGGGATATAAATAAACATAACAACAACAACAACAGCAACTTTCATTTGATTATTCGTGAGTTATTTGGCACTGCATTTGCTGCTGCCCTATGCCATTTTTAATAGGGATTTATAAGTCTTGCCTCACATTCATGATTTTCCTTGTGAGACTTAGAAAGACTGCAGACTCGAGGCAAGTTTTATAAAAGTAAAGGTAGTCCTTTGACATTAATGTCTACTTGTAACTGACTGTAAGGGGCAGTGCTCATCTCCTTTACTAAGCCAAAGAGCCAGCATTGTCCAAGGACGAATCTGGTGGTCATGTGGCCAGCATGAATGCTATTATCTTCCCACTGAAGTGGTACCTGTTCATCTACTTACATTTGCATGCTTTCAGACTGCTAGTTTGGCAGAAGCTGGGAGCTCACCCCATCATGCAGCACTCGGGCCTTCAGAATTGGCATCTTAACCACTAAGCCACTGCATCCCTCCCTTATAAGTCCCTGTTAAAAATGGCATAGGGCAGCAGTGAAGGCAGCAGCAAGCTTGCAAAGGAACCCTGCCACCTCAAAGGCAGAAGCAGGTGGCTGGCATGCTCCCTACCTTGGATTTAAGTGAGTTGAATCTGTGAATAGTACTTTTGTGTCTAATCCCCGCAAATGTGGAGGGCCAACCGTAATAATTTCTGCTGCTTGGATGACTCCCAGAGTATTCAGACATATAGAAGTTTGTATATTAAAAAGATTTTTTGCAGCATGCAAACAGAAAACTGGTGGCTTTGTCTGTGGGGCATTGAATCTCCTCTAAGCCTCAGTCTAAACATTAAAGGAGCTCCCCAAAGTGCTGAACTTATTTTGGGGGCAGGGTTCTCTGCACAGTCCAACAGAATCTGGACAACCATACATTCCCCACCCCTATTCTGTTGTAGTGTGGTGCAGCAGGAGATGGTTGGCAGGGGAGTAGAAAGGTGTACCTACTACCTCTCCCATTCCTGAGCTGCTTTCTCTTTCCCTGAAGGGCCTCAGCCACTAAACAAAATTGCAGTCCCAGGTTGGCCAAAGCTATAACCTTCTTAGGTGATAGGGATCCATGGCAACAGTGGCTAACATCCTGCTAGTGACTTACAAAGGCCCTGTAGAGAGGGGGCACACAGAGAAGTATCCAAATATGTTCCTATAGCTGGACACATCGACATCATTTCCCAAGACTTCTGGAAGACTCCTGGAAGGTTTCAGAGGATGCCTGTGGCCATGTGTCCATCACCCCACATCAGCCAATTTCCACTGGCCAGTATATGACTATGTTGAGAATGCCGCAGCAGCTTAAAAGTTCCATTTTGGAGGCTGAAGGGAACTCATGTCATAGTTCCGTGTGTGCTGAACTTTATGGTACATCTCCTGCTCACGATCTCAGCCACTGTGTCACAGATTATTGTTTTGATTTACAAAGTCAGGATGGGCTGCAGTTCTTTACTCAGGCTGTATAAATCTCATTCCATCTTAATTCCTTTCAGTATTATGTAAATGCATATGAATTCTATAAATATATACTTAGCCTCCTTACCATTCCGTTTACAGAGACAGTTTACATAGCCACTTTAGGTACCGTACTATGAGAAAGATAGGATTTAAATCAAATAAATAAATGCATACTGGCAGTTTTCTTTTGGAAAAAAGTTTGTAAGACTTTTTTGGTGGATTTTCTAAGATTATTATTGCAGTTATGAAAATATTTTGAGGATTTTTTTGTCCATTGCTTATGTAGCAGTACAATTGGTGAATTTTGGGGATTAAGTCCAATTGAATCCAAAAGGACTTTGGTTTTCAATCAGCATGATCCAGCTATGTGACTGCAGCCCTGTGCACATTGGCTTGTAAGTCCTTGTGAAATCTAAACTAGAAGTGGGAATCATGTGGACTACAACTCTCAGTAGCCCATGCCAGTACCACTAATGATGAGGATCACTGAGAGTCACAGTTATGTAACTTCTGGAGAGCCAAATGATTCTTACTCTTACTGTAGGCCTTTCTTCTGTGAACATAGATTGTGGATATAATAATACATGAAAAAGCTAATTAAATAATCTATGAAGCATTTATAATGATGGCTTTTTTTGATTCCCAGCGTGATCGAAACCGTGCTGAACTTCTTGATTTCTTGAACTCCGCGTTGTAGTGAAAAAAATGATACTAAGCAAGGACCAATATATGTGTAACCCATTTGGTCATCCTGCTCCTCTAAGCACGAAATGCAAGCTCAGAGTGAAGGGATGAAAGAACACTGAAATGTGTGAGGAGCTAAAACTCCTGCTGTGACAATATGATGCCAGCCACCCTTACAACAGAGAAAAGAACTGACAACAACTTGCCAACACAGACCCATGCAGACCTATTGCTGCTTCTGAGACCCTAAAAGAGCTAAAGTCAGTGCTTAAAATTGTTCTCAAGTGAGATGACACGGTTGAATTTTGGCCTACTGTGAATATCCAAAACTGCATGCAGAATACAACTTGACCAGCAGTTGTCCATGGTCATTTTTCATCTTAAAGCTGAATATTTGCAAATACATCCTTTAAAAAGGAAAAATACCTGTGTATAGATATTTTTAGTTTGGGGAATATTTGTTAAGGACAAAATAACTCCGTCTTAGCAATTCATATTTTAGAGGAATAATACAATAGTGTTTAAAAAAAACTTGATTTCTTCAGTGTAATGGATTTTCCTTTCAAAATGGGTAACACCCTAGTGGCAGGTTATTAACTAGGTGCTAGGTTGTTAATTAAAATATGCTGGCACAATATAGCCATTATGTGAATATTATGAAAATAGCTTGCCTTTTGGTGGTTTGTTTTTTCTTTTTTGCTTTGCTCATCACTAAGTTTTTTTAAATTTTTCCTTGGTCTATGTTCTAGCTTTTCCTGCAGATAGGTGTGTTATCTACATACACACTATGAAAATCTCAGTGGGCCATCAGTTTTAGTAAAGTGTAGCAATATGTGAAACAGACTTCATTACAGGACTGGTCGTTTTAACATGACCACACAGTGTATAAACGTCTATTTTAAAAGAAAATCCAAATAAAATCTGTTCTTCGGAGTTTGATCAACCTTGTATT
>CM034701.1:363384752-363396502 GCA_020142125.1 Phrynosoma platyrhinos | reverse complement strand
GGCAAAATCTGATGTTGTATGAATGGATTTCCACTTTTTCCAAATATATTCTGGAAGGTTCCCCCAATTCTCCCAGATCTTCAAATCATGCCTGCTCAGGGCATCTGCCCCTTCTTGTTTCCCCTAGGAAAGCTGCTTTTTGTTGGATGGATTAATTGGATACTATAGCTGGCTCTGTTGAGATCTCTGGCATAGCCATTACCATGTCATTGTCATTGGAGAGCAGAGAGATCAGTCGATACACAGTTGGCCACTTTCCTGTAGGTGGACATGGTGCAACGATGTCATCTGCAAGGGATCTCCCAAGGACCCTGGAAGTCACTGTGAATGCCTCTTGCAACCCATCCAGCTACAGGTCAATAGCTGGATATCTCCTCCCTGATCCCTTTACTCTCCAGTGACACAGAACTGGCCATAGAGGGAGAGACTGTGTTGCTTAAATGTGGGTAGGAAGGATTTTGATTGTTACTCAGTTGGTAAAGAGTTCGAACCTTCCCAATGACTATAAGAATGGGTTACAATTGGACTTTTCCTATTGTAACTTACTAACAGGATATGCCAGCCAAGATTTGACTATTGACTTGGGCCATTTTCTCCCAGTGATTTTCCGCCCCTGCAGAAAGCAAACAAACCAAAACATGCCAAGGGGCAAACACTTGAGGATGTGTCTGGATGACAATGTTGTAAAATGTCTGTTTTGTTGGTTGAATTCTGTTTGGTCTCTGTACCAAGTTGTGACTTTGTGGGACTAAACTCATCATCTTTGGGAGGCCTTGTTACTTTGCTTCCTTTCCAGGTTCATCCTCATCCTTTGCTGCCTGATGCCTCACCAGTTACAAATATGTTAAAGCATCAGTCTTCCTCCTACCTTTAGATTCATCTTCTCTTTCAGCCTTTCTTAGGAGCCTTTGGTGCTGATTGTCCAACACTTGTTAAAAAGCAGAACTGTAAGGTAGCTATGGATGTCTCTCACTGAATGATATTGGCACTTTTACAAATAATTTCTAATCAACAAGGCTTCCACTTGCAAAAGCCATGCAATCTTTAGAAATCTTTTTTCTTCTAAAAAAATCTGCTTTCTGTTATTGTTGTAGCTGTTGTTGTTATCAACCCTATGAATGAGAGACCTCCAAGATCTCTGGTCATCGACAGCCCTGCAAACTGAGGGTCATGGTTTTCTTGACTGAGTCATCTACTTGCCTGAATCACCCTCTTTTCCTTCTGTCTTCCACTTTACCCAGCATTATTGTTTTATCCAATGAGTCACATTATCTCATGATATATCCAAATCACAGCAGCCGCATTTTAGTCTCCTTTGCTTCTATTGAGAATTCAGGCTAGATTGCTGAATCAATATACAACCCCATTCATTTGTCTTTCTAGCAGTCCATGGTATCCATAGAAGTCTTCTCCAGCACCATATTTCAAATGAATTGAATTTCTTCCTGTCAGCTTTTCTCACTCTCCATCTTTTACACCCATACACAGAAATTAGAAATACAATGACATGGATGATTCTGACTTTGCTATTTCATTATATGTCTTTAGACTTGACTATGTTCTGTAAATTACTTTAATGATGCTTTCTAGAAATCTGGCTTTGCAATTTCCATAACCCTTATCCTCCTCCCAACCATCACTGTCTGCTGCCAATACTCTTTTTTCTTTACTCTCTAATCTTCTAGGTCAATGGTTCTCAAACTTTGATTTTCCATGTTTTGGACTTCAGTTACCAGAATCCCAGACCAGTGGCCAAGATGGTTGAGGCATCTGGGAGGTTAAATCCAAAACACCTGGAGGACCAGAGTTTGGGAATCACTGTTCTAGGCTATTACTGATACAAACCTGGTAGGCTACACATGCTCAGAGGTACACTGAATAAGTGGAGAGAAGGTTACAGCCTACACACACACACACACAACCATTTAAGAACCGCAGTTTTACCTATTGTCCTCTGCAACACAATCCTATGTGTGTTTAGTCGGACATTCTACTATATAATTACTGCCTTAAGAGATGTCAGTACCCTTCTCCTGAGCACTTCTCCTATTAGCAAAGAATGCTGAAATAAATTGAATTATATTTAAATTGGGAAAAGGCTTGTCATTAGTGCTCAAGATTTACAAATTTGCCAGAGGTAATACTATAACTGCTAATGAATAGAACACAACATATAAATCAATCACAAGGGGAGCTAAAAATTAAAGAAATGTATTTGAGAATGTAATACAACAAACAACTGTTCACTCACAGATACAAAAGTTGATCATATGACTAGAAAATGGCTTTTCATGCTTTTCTTATGTTTTTCCCTAACACAAAAAGGAATACACATAGTGCTAAATACAGCAAAGGGGAGGCCACAAGAAACTAATGTTTAACTTTAAAAAAAACAATGGCCTGTTAAATGTAGATCAATATTCTTCCCCCATCTTCCCAAGGGCTGAACACTTGTGTAGGAGGAAAACGTTTGAGAAGAAATGTCTGAGGGACTACATGCCATTAACCTTTAAACCACCATTTTCAACATTTTGCTTCTTGTTTAATGTTGGAAAAGCAATATACAAACACCATAACCCTACAAATATTCAAAGATACAAAAAATGACATAGCAAATGTTTGACTGTCAAAATATTTTGGATTCCCCCCCCCCCCCCTTTGCTCCTGAGTTTAAGTGTTCCAGGTTCAAACTGGATTTGATATTTTGAAGCCCTGAGTTTGGTATCAAATAATATTTTGCTGGTATTCTCAGGAAAGAAAAAGAGAGCGATGAGACAGAAAGTTCTTCAATGCAGTATAATCCACACTGCCCTGTTTTGTTAATATATTTGAAGGCCAACTCTAGCAAAATCTTTCCAAAGAAATCTTGAAGCCCAGAAAATAAACGATCCAAACTATCATTTGAATCTTTTAACCTAATCCAACTGCTAGTTGCAACCAGAGTAGGCCCAGGATGTACATAAATATCAATTTACCACTGAGCAGTTCATTCAATCAGTCTGTTCTAGTTGGAACCAGCAATTAGATGTATAACCTATAACCTAAATCTATACCTACAACCTGCTATCACCTAAAGACTCATTTTAAAAGTCACCCTATGGCTTCTCATAAAGCTTCTCACAAAGAAAAAACATGGATTCAAGTGACATGTTCAGAATTCCAGACATTTTGAGCTAGGGTTGCATTTTGCCTTCCATCAGTAGAAGGACTGTATGGTTTTTGGACATATCCATGTCTGATGATCAGATGCATAAACAACTTTCTTCTGACAGGGAAAGAAAGCACAAACCAGTGAAAAGTTCCCATGCACAACCTTAACTTTCAGATCACCAGAAGGAAATGTGACAGCAGTTGCACCATGGAAACAGTGCATCAAAACACTCCTCTTTTCTATTCACTAGCATAAGAGCTGGTAGCTCTTTTTAGCTTTAAAGAGCTCTTGGCAACAGAAAATATAAATTTATGCAAGGCCGCCCTACCAGTCTTGTGTTGAAGAGGAGCATGCTAAAAGTATCTGCATGGATATCTCTATTCCTCACAAAGGTCATCTCATAAGTAGTCTCCAAGAAGGGACAAACACCCCAGACAGCAAAATATAAATTAGATTAGCTCTCACCAAACAATTGTCATTCCCCTCTCCCACAAACAAACAAATTTGGGCTGGATTTTGTAGCCAGCGAAGTTCAACTTTCCCGCCTCCCATTTTGGGGGCACCTTTGATGTCCCCTGATGTCCAGAATGCCTTGTCCATGCTGGCTGGGGTTTCTGAGACCCAAGTCCAAAACATCTGGAAGAGCAAAGATTCCCTGCCTGCTGCTATAGGATCAATCTGGGCCCCTTTTATACATCTTGCCATAATGATCGACAGTGTGTCTTTGTGGGAACTCTTCCACTGCTCCAGCTCATGACACTGTTATCGTCACAGCTGGCTGCCATTTGGAAAAGAGCATATTCTACCATCTTGTAGTGCTAGATGTTTCTTCTGCTATTTTGTTATGCTGCATGAATTCTGTGTAGGAGTTAATGTGACAGTATCTCAGCTGGCTGTCAGAATTAAGAGCATGGTCATGGTACAGTAATTACTTTAGAGAGCCAGTGTGTTCTCATTGGACTACGACTCTAGAGACCAGGATTTGAATTATCATTTGCACATGGAGACCCACTGGGTGACCTTGGGCAAGTCACACTCTCTCAGCCTCAGAAGAAGGAAAAGGCAAGCACCTTCTGAACAAACCTTGCCAGGAAAACCCCATGACAGGGTCACCATAAGTCAGAAAGCTCTTGAAGGCACACAACAACATATACACTGCTAAATAACTGGCCAGAGCTGATAAGGTGGTTGAATTAAACAGGCGTAGGAAACTGTGGGGTTTAGGGGTCTACATTCCCCCATAGAATCCTCAAAGGGACATATACACCTACAAAATATCCACACATTTCTGAAAAAACTGAAATATTTTTGTGCCCCAAATCTAGGGCAGTGCTTTGGGATACCCTCAGGGGGCAATGGGGACAATTTCACCGTATTTTTGGCTCTCTTTGGACTATGTAAAGCCCAGGAGAGGCCTCTTTTCCAACAGGGAAGTGGACCAGAAATCAACTTTTGGGTCACTTTTGTTTGAAAAAATGGCCTTGGGAGAAATGTGTCAAAACTGACTCTCAAAACCATTTGGAAGCATTTCAGGGCAAATAACATTTGGGCAGCCTATGTCTGCACTTTTCCCACCTGGTCTATAGAGCATGTGCATCCATGTCAGTTGCAGTGGGAGAAACATTTGGAAGATGGTTGGAACAAAAACACAGAACTGATATTCACAATTACTTTCTGGGCTTCTCTTTCAGTCTACAGAAGACACACTAAGCTTTATGTAGTTTTTCACACAGCATACCACACACCTGGCCACCTGTGTTACTAGAGGTCAGTCTTATATGAAAGATTTGTTATGTGCACACACAGAACAAAAAATACAAACAAGCACAGAGATGTATAGAAAAGATGTCCAAAATGTGTTCATGTGAATTCAAAACAAAACAGAGCCAAGAAAGGATACCACCTAGGAGACACAAAAAGCTCATCAAAAAAGGTTAAATAAATAAGTACCGTAAATAAATTAATGAATGAATGAAATGGTTTGTTTCTAAAATGTGATTGTTATAAATAAAGTCAATAGTCCTTGTTACTCCTGAATTCAGGCATGCTCCATACTCTCCTGGCAGGATCAGTGCCTCTCTCGACATCTTCCGAAATAGTCTTGATATCGCTGCTGAATGGTGAAATCCTGGCTCGGGATTTGAATGTTGTAAGGGAGAGGCTTGTTTTGTGCTTCATGTTCCACTGCATTGCAAGCTTTTTTGCCTCTTCTTCCTCTTTGCTCTTTTCAATGGCATCCTGCAGAACAGAACGGAAAAGCCGAGATACTTCCGAGGCTTCTGGCTCATATTCGGTAACAAGTTGACGAAATCTACAAGGCAAAAAGAAAGAAAGAAAGAAATACCCAGCATAAAGTTCACACCCGGAATGGAGGATGCACAAGCGTTTGAGCTTTAAAGCTATATTTTAAAACAAATTTGGGTTTTCCTTAAGCACAGAGGGAACTGTTTTTACAAAACAAGAACGTATTTGCATTGTTAAACTGACAATAGTTACCTATTAATCCATTCCAAATTTTAGTACTCACAACATTTTAATAAACAGATTAATAATATTTAGATAAAAATAAGCATGCCAACTGCGAACATTAGCATGGAGTGGCAGAAAATTTTGATAACCTGGCAGGATTTACTACATTTATTGGGTGCTTCTGTATGGTTCTCAAAGTAGTTAACAGACAAAAAACATTTTGCTTTCATTGCCAGGATCAATTAGGTGCTTCTGTGGAAACTGAGGAATGAAGGCTTTGCCCCCTCAAATAAAAATTCTGCCCCCAAATGAAAACTTTCGTTCATTCCCCAAATTTTTAGTATTGCAGAATAAGACACTGAAAAGTATTGACATCTGTAAGTTTTGTATTTCCTTGGTAAATTTGCCTGCCTCATTTGTCTGAAGGCCTCAAATATTTTTCTAAATGCTCCACTAAAGTTTTAAGTTACATGACTGCTACAAATATGAGATTGTAAATCTAAATTCTGCAGAAGTCCCTTTTGATATTACAATTATTTAGAAGAGGAAAAAAACAGGGCCAGAAAGAGAGTTCCCAAACAGGGAAGTGCCTCAGTAAAGAGGTTCTTCCTCTTATGTGAAATTTTTAAGCAACTATGAAAAAAAAACAGCAAAATAATTAATGAATGATGAAATAATTAATGAATGAAATGTAAGTAATTTTTAAAAACCCATAATTCACATATCAAGCAAAGAAAAAGGTATAAGACCATATTAAGTGAAGTAAAGTTGACTGTAAGTACTTTAAAACCAAAAGTTGTGGAATACTGGAAGATATAGGATCACACACACAATACTCTCAAAAGAAAATGGGAAAACGCTTATTTTTACAAAGCTTGAGGTGTAGAGAAACAGATGTAGGGTACAGTCAGATAGAAGGACAAATTACTTTTCCCATCAGTTCCCATTAAATGTGTAGAGTCTTACAGATGCAGGCAGGAAACCTGTTAGGTAACTGTGAATTCATAATCTACGGTTCCACATTTATAACTGCTATGCATTATCGATCCCTATGCATCCCCTAGTTTATGTTTGCACACACACCCTCACAAGCGATATCTGGTGCGAGAGGGATTTGTGACAGGGGACTTTTTGGAGCCCTGATGGTGCATTGGTTAAATGCCAGTACTGCAGCTAGTATTGCAGCTACAAGGTTGTGAATTCGATCCCAGGGCTCCAGGGTTGACTCAGCCTTGCATCTTCCGTAGGTTGCTAAAATGAGTACCCAGCTTATTGGGGTCAATTACCTTACATTGTAAACTGCTTAGAGACTACCGCTTAGTTTAGCATGAAACGGTATAGAAATGTAAATGCTATTGCTATTGCTTTTTCAACCTGTTGCACTGGAGATTGCTGCTTGGTAGTTTTTGCATCAACATTAGAACCCCAATTCTGAAAGGTTAAAATGCCCTCCTAAGGTTTAGTTACTGGCAGAGAGGGCTTTAAGTTAAGATATGCTGGTATTTTAGATTCCATCTTTATTCATTTGGCTACTACTGGAACAAAACCTTTATGAAAAAGTATATTTAACCTTCCGTCTAGGAGAGTTTTCTGCCCTTGTCCTGGGTGTAAACTGGCTGTATTGACTATTGGTGTGATAGGACTCACACACAGACACCAAGACAAGAAGATGTGGCAGTGTCCTCCTTTTGCAACAAATCAATCAGAGAAATAAGGATTTACCTAGGTAGCAGTGACAATCTACATTGGCCACCGTCTTTTAATTCTCACCTTACAGAGAGAGGGAAAAAAGGGTGCCAAAGGTATCACCATACCTGATAATGACAGGCCCACAATAGGAGGGATGTATTTTGGAGCACATGTCCTCCAGCTGCAGACGCTCCCCTGGACTGATATCATAACTGTGCTTTGGATAGCTAACCAGCCAGCCATAGTCGACACCCGTCTTTATCTTACGATACTCATTTTCTCGCTCTCGCTGCTGCTTTTCTGCTTCCTTGATCTGCCAGCCAAGCTCCATCATCAGGGTCTCTACCACCATTTCTGTGGGGCTTCTCTGGGAAATGCGACTGGAGGATTCATTCCACCCAAACCAGGAGGCCAGCGCCATGTTTGCTCTTTCTTGCTTCCTTTCCTTTCTCTGCAAAGGGAAAAATCAAAAGTTACAGATATTCTACCAATTAATCACTTAATTTATATCCTACCTACTTCCCCAAGAGTGGGATCTCAAGGTGGCTTACTGGATAAAAAGAAGTACAAGTAAAATTACATAAAATAGCCAAAAACATACTAATAGTTAAGACTAAAATAATATTAATCTGGCTATAGAATTAAAACCATATAAAACAGTAATTTAAAAAGCAGAGATTAAAAACAATGCAGGACTCAAACAGAAAACCCATTATATAAAACAATCAGTTTCCAAACACCTTAGTACAACCACAAGCTAAACTTGAGTCAACAGTGTAACGCTGCAGCCAAAAAGGCCTATGCAATTATTAGCTGCAACAAGACTATAATGTTGACATGATAGTACTACTCTATTCTTCTTTGGTCAAACCTCATCTGGACTACTGTGTTCAATTCTGGGCACCACAGTTCAAGATGGATATTGTCAAAGTAAAACACTGAAACAATCAGAGGTCTGGACACTAAGCCTTATGAGGAATGACTTAGGGAGCTGGGTATGTTTCACATAGAAAGAGAAGACTGACATGATAGCCATCTTTAAATATCTGATGAGATGTCATGTAGAAAATGGATCAAGTTTGTTTTCTGTAGCTTCAGAGGCTAGAATATGAACCAATGAATTCAAATTACAGGAAAAGAGACTGCATCTGAACATTAGGAAGAACTTTTTTATTATAAGAGGTGTTTGACAGTGAAATAAATGGCCTCATAAGCTGGTGGACTTTCCATCTGTGGAGGTCTTTAAACAGAACTTGGATAGACATCTTTCAGGGGTCCTTTAATTGTGTGTTCCTATATGACAGGAGGCTCTTGTGATCTCTTTCTACTCTTAAGATACCAGCTGGAATGGAAAAGTTTTTATTTGATGGTGAAAAGACAAAAGCAAGGGAACCAGTCTAGCCTTCCTAGGAAGGAAGTTTTGGAGTGTACTTGGATAAATAGGAAATAGGTAGGCAGGTATTTGGCCTTCTCTAGCTTAAACAATACACCACCAAAACAGGTTTTTCTGGCAGAAAGAAGTTTCTGTATCCCTAATTACTGCTTATTTCACCTTGCCCTTATATTTTTGAGAATGCAAATACATATGCAACTATTCTGCCAGGGAGCAGAATTAAAGAATTTAGAGGTCTCTACCAGCATCTGATGGAAAAAGGAAGGCTACAGAGGGGGAAATGATGTTATGCGTACCCAATAATTTCCCAACTAATAACCTATGACAGGATGCAGCTAGCCCATATTTAGCAGGCAGAGAAAGCCTAAGTGGTCAGCAGCTGCACAAAAGGCTAAGTGAAAATCCTCCCATTTAACCCCAACACTTAATCATTCTAACAGCAGGGCATCATGTGGGCACAAATCTATTCTTTCCCTCTTTTCCATGTAGAAGGATTTATTTGCCCATTCCAGCTAGACAGACCAAAAGGATACCATGGTTGAAAGTGTCAAAAGCTCCACAGAGATCTAGCAGAAACACTAGTCTCCCAGTGTAAATTATCCACCAGGGTTACTGGTGAAGATTTCATTCCAAAATGAAACTGGGAGTGTATCTATTAAGCTTATTACATGGCACTTAAGGAACAGGAACTAAAAGGAACGCAACGGAACGGGGCAAAAACACATGTTACTGGACAGGAGAGTGCTACCAATGCCACCGGGAGTCCCCAAGCCATCCCCCAGTCATTCCTGGCAGCCGATTTTTGAAGGATGGTTCAAAATTGTCCTTCAAAAATTGGCTGCAAGGAACAGCTGGGGGACAGCTTGGGGAATCCCGGAGGCATCGGTAGCATTCTCCTGTCTATTAACATACGTTTTTGCCCCATTCCATTCCTTTCTGTTCCCGTCCTTGTAAGTGTTGTGTGATAAGCTTATACATTTATAGATAGTGTTTCCAGATAAGGACTATCTCAGGGCCTGAGATTTCAGGGACAGAACCTATGATCTAGGTAAAACCTCTTCTGATGTTATGGGGTCAGACCCTGGCGATGTCATTAAGTATCAATCACAGTTGCACAGACTATGCCATTCAAATAAACAACAAATCTAACAAATGGGGATAGCATATATACAGTTGTCCCTCCACATTTGCAGCTTTGACTTTTGTGGATTTGATTAGTCACAGATTTGAGTACTATGCTCTCTCTAGGAATCTCTAGGTCTTCCAATGTGCCCCTGCCAGAGGTTGACCATAAAGTCACACTGGAGGACTTAGAGATTCCTAGAAGAAACATTTCTCTGGGCATTTGTATATCCTTCAGCACAATCCTATGGTCAACTTCTACTGGATGGTGACCAGAGTTGTGCTGGAGGTCCTAGAGATTCCTAAAGAGATGTGCTCTCAGTTTTAAAAAAATCAGTGGGGGGTGTTATTTGCAGTTTTCACAGAGGTCCTGAACCCTTAACCCCAGCAAATGTGGAGGGCCTACTGTACACACACTTTTTAAGCCAGTGCTCTCATCCTGAGCTTCCTCCCTCTGGCCCTGGTGGGAACCCTGGTTCTAGCAATTTGATATCACTTTAACTGCCATGGCTCCATCCCACACAACGCTCAGTATTTGTAGTTTGATGAGATACTCAGTATTGTTGGTTAGAGTTTAACAGTCTCCTTTGCAACTGCAATTGTCAACATGCCAGGCCCTAAGAAAGCCCATTTCCAATCTGACTTCCCCAAACTTTGGTGATAGCCATACAGCCTCAGTAGCCCTCTCAGCACTTGGTGGCCATTTGTCCACTACAACAGCTCAACTGGCTATGGTTGGTGTCCGCAATTTGAATTTCCCCACCATGCCTCTGAGGTCACTACATGCAGCATTGCTCTGAAGGGACAGAATATAATGATCCAGCAGAACATAAATGAGAGAGTTATAAGCACTTCCCAACAAGATCACTTACCCTCGCTATGGCTGCACCCACACTCTCAAGATATTGGGGGACAGAGAGAACACTTGGGAGGTGCTGAAGACCACACCTGGCATGTCTGACTTTACAGCCATGAAGTGCAACAGTTTAAGAAAACCCAACTTAATGACTGCAGTGTTAATATCCAGACCACAGGTAAGAGAGGGACAACAGATACCTATACTTTGGAGTGAAAGATGCACTTGTTGCAAATTGTAAAAAAACAGGTAAGAAATCCAGTTTGTTGTTGCTGTTGTTGTTGTGTGCCTTCAAGTCATTTCCAACTTATGGCAACCCTAAGGCGAACCTTGGCAACTGCCATTGCCATCCTCTGAAGCTGAGAGAGTGTGACTTGCTCAAGATCACCCAGTAAGTTTAAAAAAAACTTTGAGGTGTGACCCTAGACCACAAGGAAAACTATCAAAGGCAAAAAAATCTAGGGAAAAGTAAAATGGATAAAAAAAACCCCTCAATTTTATTAAGAACAAAATAGAAAAAAAGGGGGGATAAATAAAAAACGAGTTAAAAATGTTGCCAAACTGTAAACCCAAGATTCTATATGCAAAAGCCGAATAAAAATTAAAATAATACTCAAATGCACAACTCCAAATAGGAGGGATAACAATATAAGCCCAATGCAGGATCAAAAGTATTGCCAATCTGTTTAAGCAGATAAAAAACAAAGGTTCACAAACTGTAAATTAGATTAATGCTCAAAATACAGATAGGAAGGATAACAATATAAGCCCAATTCTGGACCATATGGATGTAAATACTTACAGAATAGCATTCCTTGCTAAATGGTCTCAGGTTGTGTAACACAGGTGTTATAGATTTATGATTGCTAGAGTGATATAGAGCTCCCCATTCTGAACAACTAATTGAGCCTTATTTTGCTGTGGTATATCCAGAGAATAGTAAGTAAGGATATATCCTCCTTTCCCCCCCCCTTAATATTCCCTTTATTATAAATGAGAATTGGCTTTACAAAATAAATTTTTCTTATGTATCCCTCTAGGTTTATACTGAATAATCATATACTTACTCT
>CM034701.1:363363243-363384652 GCA_020142125.1 Phrynosoma platyrhinos | reverse complement strand
TTCTTAATAAAATTTAGTTTTTTTGATCCATTTTACTTTTCCCTAGATTTTTTCACCCAGTAAGCTTACACAGCCGAGCCATGATTTGAATCCTGGTCTCCAGAGTCATAGTCCAACGCTCAAACCTCTACACCACACTGGCTCTCACAAGAAAAAGTTCATACCTTCAAATAAGTAAAATAAAGGCACGGGTGGGAGGGGATGAACTGAAAGAGCATTGTTGTAACTGAATGCTGCCACGGAGGTTGGAAACTGTAGGGAAACACTCAGCCCTCCTATGACCCTGCATGGATACCACAGTTATCCTCAGCATTAGTCTGGTGGAGCCAAGCTTCACAAGGGTGAAGAACTGGCACTATTTTTATTAACAGAGACAACAACCACTTTCACTGACTTCCCTGTTCCTTCTGGGTTTAGCAGTAATCCTCACTTTAGCTGGAAAGGAAAATTTATTTTTCCAGCAACAGTAATCATTTGTTGTAAGCAATCTTGATTATTATGCAAAGTATTTTAAGTGTAAAGTTTGGAACCCTTTAGCTTTAAAGAAGACCTCCTCTTGGTGAAGATGAAAACTGCTAGAACTATTGTATATACTCATGTATAAGTCGAGAAATTCTAGTAAAAAAATTGACCCCAAAACCCTAGATCAACTTATCCATGGAACAATGTAAGTACTGTACTTGAACTCTTATATAATTAAAAAAAGGAGCCATCCCCTTTCTCTGAATAGAGTGGTAAAAGGCAAGAGTTCAGTCCATCCTGGGAGCACCAAAAAGAAGCATGGATCCTCTCTACTCATCTATCCAGCCTTTAGGATGAGTAGAAACAGTTATGCCTGCAAGAATTTTGTAAGTTCTTTGGCATCATTTTCCTTTGCATCATCTTTTACATCCTTTGTTACATGCACCTTGACTAATCCACAGGTCATATCAAAAACCATAATTTTGGCCCCCGAACCTGTCCTCGACTCATACATGAGGTCGACTTATAGTCAAGTATATATGGTACTTTGCTGATACAGATAACAGAAATTTGCCTGCATTTCTGGACTCTTCTTGAGGATGTGACTATAGGGGCTGTGGTGATGAATCATAAAGTTGGAAGATGATGGGCACCTATGTTTCAGAATTTAGCATTATACCAGAGATGTCTAGAGGCCTTTCTTTGGATCTTATTGCCTTTAGCAGTGAAGCAAGCAGTGACTCTGGATGGGATCTTCCCAACTGCGGTGCCCTAACTCTGGAATGCTCCCCTCACCAGGTTCTTCTGGTGCTGACCCTGATCTCCTTCTCGTCATGCTATTTGACCCAGCTTCTTAGATGTTTTTGATATATATATCAATATATATATATATATATCAATATAATATATAACCCTTGCTTTTGCCTTAGATTACAATCATAGAGTTGGAAGAGACCACAATGACCATCCAGACCAATCTCCAGTCATGCAGGAACACACAGTGAAAGCACTCCTGACAGATGGCTATCCATCCTCTGTTTAACACCTTCAAACAATGAAACATTATTATTCCATTGCCAAAAAGTTCTTACTGTCAGGATGACTTGCTTTTGAATAACATATTTTTCACTTGCTGAACGTAAGCGTTATCTTTGGCTGCTCTGTTTGTTTCTATTCTATTTCTTGTGCTTCCATGTTGTTGGCTGCTCTGAGAGACCTTGGGCTGAAGAATAAGAAAACAGGATCCTAAAACCAGAGCCTGGAAAAGTTACTTTTTTAAGATTACAACTCCTAAAATCACCCGGCAAATATCCTGGTAGGAGATTCTGGGAGCTGTAGGCCAAAAAATAATGGCTGGCATTCTATATATTCAGATCTGTAACTGCCTTGTATTCAGTATTTGTTACATGCACTTAAGTTTTACCCTCGAGTTATCCACAGGTCATATCAAAAACCATAATTTTGGCACTACTCACAATCATAAATGCCCAACCAGCCCACCTTAAAAAAAGCTAAATGCTGCATTGGGCAAAGGAAGTCTGTTCAGCTGGAGATCGGGGCACAAGAAGGATGAAGTTTCTCACTCACTCCTACCAAAAGTATACAAAAATCCTCAATGCAGACTTGCTCACTGGTGGGAAGGGAATGGAAATGTCATCCTCCTTGTGCCCCAAATGCCAGCTGGAAAGGCCTCCTTCACCCAATTCATCTCTTACCTGATAAGACAGGTTGGAGAGTAGTAGACAATGCAGACTTTTCCAAGACAGAAGATGCAGATCAAGACTGAAGTTCACTTGCTTGCCATTCTTTAACTGTGCTGCTTCTTAGCAAAACAGAGCCATGACCTCACTTGTAGATATCCTTAGGCCAAGAATGACAAGTGGCCCTGGCCTTGTGCACAGTTAAAGATGACAAACCAGAGGTGAATCATGTCATTATAAAGCTGGTTTATTTGCCCAATCTTTTCCTCCAGATCTTTTCAGCTACAGGAAGCTCATCATAGGGAAGTTTTTGTGATCTGGCCTCATTTCATTCGCGTGATCACAGCATACAGAAGAATCCACAGAGTAGTTTAAGTGCTACTGGTGTTTTCAATTTAAAGTTCACTTCAGGGCTAATAATCAGATTACCCACTGTGGCTTTTCCATTAGGAAGAGCTAAAAGCAAATCCATAAAGCTCAAGTTTGGAAGAGGATTTTCAAAGCTTATTCTGAACCGATTTTTTATTTACTTAAAATGTTTCTGTGTCCTGTTTTTACTAAAACTTTGTGATGTACAATAATTAATCCATGCTGCCATTCAAATGAGTACCCAAACTATGGTCAAACATAGAGCATAACGTAGCAAAAGGTTTGCTGCAAGTACCATTGAACCATCTTGGCTTAGACTATTTGTCATGCCTTACGCATCATTGAGCTTTGTTTTGGAAACTATGGTAGTTTGCGATTTCACTTTTGAGAAACTGTGATCACAGAGATTATGAATTTTAAAATTACAGTGAAATGACACTTTTAAAATACCATGATAGGTTTGCCTTAGGGTCGGTATAAATCGGAAATGACTTGAAGGCATACAGCAACAAAGTCTGAGAATTGTCAAGGAGTAATCCAGTGAATAGGGCTTCATTTCCCATAGGAGAAACAAATAGCTTTATGCCTGCCTTGAAAAAAATTCCCAAAGCCTCCAGACTTGTATGAATTTCAAAAGTGATATTTGTAATGTTGGCAACGATATTAGACAGGGGGAGCAGAGAATACATGAAATACCAACAGAATGAGTAATTTATATATTGACTTGTTGAGATGAACTGTATGTAGTGCTGGGTTTGTAAAGATGTATTTAACAGCTCACAATATTTTCCACTTGGAAGCCCTCAAAGTGGCATGACAGTTAAAATGGTATCAAAGTGCTATAATTCTGTAGTGTGAAAAGGCCCTCAGTCAGACAGCTATTAGATCTACCAGTTGAAAGGATTGTGCAGCTATTCTGTCTTTCCTTAAGTAAGAAAAATGTGTAAGGAAAATAAAAACCCAGGAGAGTTACAGAGAGGAGACTTCTCGTGTTTGAGACAGGAGTGATGATTGCAAAATAAAAGCCTCATCTGAAAGCACACAGGTTCAAAGTGTAACTGCTCATAGCGCATGGTGGAAAAGAATATTTTGTCCCATAGAACTGGAAGGAAGCTGGAAAAGGGAGGTTCATTTTGTTGTTCTGCCTGGCATTAATACACGTTTCAGTAAATTTTTGCTGACACTATAGTTGACACATAGCTTATTGTACACTCATCCCTCCACATTTGCTGGGGTTAGGGGCACAGGACCCCTGTGAATATGAAAAAAACAACAACACACACACACAAATAACCACTATGTTTTTACCTGAGAGACCACCTCTCTAGGAATTTCTAGGTCCTCCATTGCAACTCTGTGGTCAACATCTGCCAGACATTGACCACAGATAGACTTGCACTGGAGGACCTACAAATGCCTAGTGGAGTGTTCTCTCTAGGAATCTTTAGGTCCTCCTGTGCAACTTTTGGTTAAAGTTGACCATAGAGTTGCACTGGAAGACCTAGATATTCCTAGAGAGAACATATTAATAAAACCTGTGAATAATCAAAGCCGCAAATGTGGAGGAATGAGTGTATATGGAATTGAGCCCATACCTACCTGTATTATAGGGATAAACATTAATTTTTAGATGCAAATATATTGTGAATGTGGAATGATGAATGAATGGATTCAACCTCTACAAAGATTAGAATATAACAGCCTCTCCAGCCTCAAAGAACTTAATGAAAATGCCCATCATCCATGGCCATCATTATGATATCTAGCAGGCACCCATTGAGAAAGTAGCCACATGTTGCTGTTGTGTTCCTTCCAGTAGTTTCTGACGTACTGTGGCCCTAAGGCAAACCTATCATGGCAGTTTCTTGGCAAGATTTGTTCAAAGCCAGTTTGCCTTTGCCTCCCTCTGAGGCTGTGCTATTATTACTTGCCCAGTGGGTTTCCAGGATTGAGTGCATATTTGAACCCTGGCCTCCCAGGGTCCTAGGCTGCATCTACACTGCAGAATTAATGCCATTTGACATCATTTTAATTTCCATGGCTCAACGCTATGGGATTCTGGGATTTGTAGTTATGTGAGATATATGGCCTTCTCTCTCAGAGACCTTGGGTGCCACAACAAACTACAAATCCTAGGATTCCACGGGATGGAGCCATGACAGTTGAAGAGGTGTCAAACTGCATTAATTCTGCAGTGTGGCAGCAGCCTTGGTCTAGCACTCAAACTACTACACCATGCTACCTCCCATATTAAGCCTATTTGATTTCATTTAATTTTGGCAAACCTCCTCTGAACAAATCTTGCCAAGAAAAGCCCATAATAAATTTGCCTTAGGGTCACCATAAGTTGGAAATGACTTGAAGGCATACAACAGTAGCATAATTTTTATCCCAGCTTCTTCCTAACATGGGAACCAAGACAGGTAGCAACATGCATTATAACAAAATAAAGCTAAAAAGCAATGGTTGTAATAAAGTTAAAAGCAATTACGCAAACTATTAAAAACAGCACTAATCTGAAAAAGTTTTAAAGCATTTAAAATATGACAATGAAGATGAAAGTATAGCCTTCTTCTGCAATATTCAATAGCCAAGAGCTTGTGTAAATAAAAAGGTCTTTGCCTACTTGCAGAGGGAGAGCAGAGACAAGGCCAGCCTAGTTTCATGAGGGAGAGAGTTCCACAGCCTGTGAGCAGCCACTGAAAAGGCTCTTCATGTGATCTCACTAGATGCGTCTACACTATTTTGGCTTTCACTGACTACAGCCTGAAGCAGACGAGCCAAAAGCGCTGGGTTCGGGCTGCATTGGGGGTATGGTGTTTAGATAACGTACACCTCAAACGTGGCCAGAAGCCATGTCGATACCACGCCATCTCAGAAGAACTGGGCCAAGGAGGAGGAGATAAAATCAGCTCCTTCCAGCAGTCTGGTTCAGGACCGTGGTGGCAGCCTGGATTGGGACCAGGCACGTTCAATCGCTGCAGTCTTAGTGCAAACAGCAGTGGAGTAGCATTAGGCCACTCCATCTGGGCCGTCTTTTTTGCCCCTACATCAACCAAGCACTGTTCATCATCGCCACTCACTTGAAGGACCCCCTTTGCATTTCCTGGGGAGGGAGGATTAATTCAGCTCACATTTTAATCTGGATACAATATATAAATTGAAATCCAGCTATTCTTTGAAATTCACCCTTGAGCAAATTTTGCAGTGGAATTTTTAACTAAAAAATTTGTGTATCAGGAGAAAATCCACACAAAAATGAGTGCACTGGATCTATTAGGAAATATGGTTGAAAATATGTGTACATTGGGAACACTGCATGGGAAAATGAAATTATTAGATGCAAACAAAAAGCTGTGTACAGTCACCCCTTCGTTTGCACGGGCAATCTGTTCCGGATTCCCCCCACAAAAACGTAAAACTGCAAATATTCAAGCCCCATAGGCTTGAATGGCAGCATGCACTTGTGAGCACCCCATTTTGTCCCCCTCTGTTTGCCACCTGCAAACAGGCAAGGGACATGGACTTCAAGTCCGTGAAAACAGAGGGGTGACTGTACAAATTTTCATGTGATTTTTTAAAATAATCCAAATCTGAGACAATCCAAATTTAAGACAAGAAATATTTCCAAAATGCAGGTCAAATATAACCTCATAAAAATGTTGCCGTTGTTATTTTGTGCCTTCAAGTAATTTCCGACTTAATATGACCCTATCATGAGGTTTTTTTGGCAAGATCTGTTGAGAGGAGGTTTGCGCTTGCCTTCCTTTTGAAGTTGAGAGCATGTGACTTGCTGAAGGTCAACCAGTGGGTTTCATGGCCAAGCTGGGATGAGAAACTGATAAAACAATAAGTTTGTCCATCCTTAAATATAAGGCTGCTTCTGTTCCAGGCTGTCTGGAGTCCTAAAAAGATTACATTAAATTTTGAGGATCCATCACAATATCTTGTTGCTGGTTCCCATTAATGTTTATTCTTGAATATGGAAAATTGCATAACTTACATTAGTTGTGTTGCTTCTTCTATCACTGACTCATCAGCTAAAGCTTTTATTATACAATCACAATCAAACACATTTAAATGTCATTCAAACTTCTCTTTGTTATTAAAGATTTTAGTTCTTCAAGAATTATCAAGTATCAGTGTCCACAATCAGAAGAACAATCACTTTCAAATAGCAGTAGTGGATGAATGTCAGAAAGAAAGCTCATATTTTGAAGGCTGAGGAGCAAGATGACGTGATCCTCAAAGGTCTTCTTGAATGCTTTTTGAACTCATCCATTTCAAGGAGGGGCATGAAGATGCTGGCAGAAAAATATGACTTAGGGGCAGAAAAATATGACTTAGGGGTGGGGTTGGGGCAGGGCAGCCGGTCGCCAGTCGCCCCAACTCAATCCCGACACATTCGTGACACCGCGTCTGTCCGCATGGTGCGTGGCATCAGGATGCCCTCCTGCTGCAGTGTGTACACACACTGCACCAAAAGGATGCAGAAGACCTGCGGCGGCAGCTCTTAGGACAGCATTTTGTGGCCCCTAAAAGGAGCGGCATTTTGCCACTCTTTTGGGGGTGGCAAAAAAGAGGATTGGGGCCGCGGCGTGGCCCTGATCCGCCACTCCCAGGGGCGGCTCTTTAGGCAGGTCTGTAAAGGCCCTTCCTTAGTCTTCCTCTTCCTACAATATTAATCCATGGGATCCATGTATGCCATGGGGCAAAACTACAACCAAGGATTAATGCATGCTAAGGCATTTCCCCCCCCCCCCCCCCCCACTGTGCTGATGACTTCCCATACCTGTGAACCCATGGTCCTCAGATCCTGCCCAGGAGCGCAGGGTCTGTCAAAGTCTTTTTAAAAAGAAAACACGCCACACCAATTCTTCCCGCCCCCCCCCCGGGACCCCTCTCCCCGACCTCTGCCCCAAAGGGAAAAAGGGCACCAAATCACCAACAGAACTGGAAAACAGCTGCATGCTGATTTAAAGGGACCATTTTGACAGCATTGGAAATTTAAAATCAAAGAGATCCATGGGACTGCCACCAACACCGAGGGGGGGAAAAGGGGCGGTTTGGCAAGATCTTTGGGGTATAAGTTTCACTCCTCTGCCAACCCTCTGCCCGTTGCCCCTCCCTCCAAGTGCCCGAATGTGATTGGCAGCACGTTCACATTTGGGACAACCAGCATCTTTTGAAAAGACACGCTAAAAGAACCTTTTCAAAATGGCTCAAGAGGACTTCCG
This sequence comes from Phrynosoma platyrhinos, assembly GCA_020142125.1. Lineage (NCBI taxonomy): Eukaryota > Metazoa > Chordata > Lepidosauria > Squamata > Phrynosomatidae > Phrynosoma > Phrynosoma platyrhinos. Next base: position 363,376,884 of record CM034701.1, on the reverse strand, counting down.
CCAGTTTGCCCCAATTCACCGCAGATATACTCGGGGTGAAATAGGTTTGAGTGTGAACGAGGCACTTTTAACCTGGTTTGCAAACCAGGTTAAATCATAGTGTGAAGGAGCTCCTTGTCTTACATTCCCTAAACACGGATACAGGAGTATGATAAAGGAACTGATAAAGGGCCAAGCTGATTAGCAGCATTGATGGCCCCAGCCTCCATTAATTTATTGAATCTCCCATTGTTGTTTGTTGTTGTTGTTGTTGTTGTGTGCCTTCAAGTCATTTCTGACTTATGGCAACCCTATCATGGGGTTTTCCTGGCAAGATTTGTTCAGAGGAGGTTTGCCATTGCCTTCCCCTGAGGCTGAGAGCATGTGACTTGCCCAAGATCACCCAGTGGGTTTCATGTCAGAACTGGAAATCGAACCCTGGTCTCCAGAGTCATAGTCCAACACTGGCTCTCTTTGGATCTCTCTTTAAAGCCATCCAATTTAGCAGCCATCACTGCATCTTCCAGCACTGAGTTCCAGAGTTTATCTATGCACTGTGTGACCATGCCTCTTTAGAAGCCTCCCAACCCCCTGGCAATGCTATATAATGGCTCAAAGAATCCAGCTGAATGTGGGGAGTTCTAGTGCAATGTGGGGGAGAAGGTCCCAAAACTGGATAAAGGCACCTTCTACAAGCAAATCCCTTCCACCAGACTCCTGGATCCAAGCCATGACATGGGTGAGATAAGATTTCCAAAATCCAAAATCCACTTCTGTGTTAGAAAGGAGTACAATTTGCAGGTCAAGACTGTCTTCCAAGTCTTCCTCTTCCTACAATATTTCTCTTCCAACTATGCCCTCTTGGTTTATTTTTTGCTCAGTTGGGATTCCAGATACATTTCCATTCTTCTATTTAGTCAGGTACACATCAGGTACACATGTTGGAATGCATGTTGAGGTGTCGTTCACATATCTTAATAGAAAGACATACAAATTTTAAAAAATGATGTGTACTTCTATTACATGCTCATGTACCAACATGTTCCCCAATCGTTCTGAAGAAACATACACTTGGAAGCCAAGGACAGCTGCTGTTTTCCCAATAATGTTTATATAGGGAATGCACTCTATCTTAACTCTCTCTGGTCCAAAACACATTGCAGAAATAACCAGCCTGAGATTGCTTTAAATTCCCTGGCTCAATGCTAGGGAATCCTGGGAATTGTAGTTTTGTGGGGCATTTAGCCTTCTCTGTCAGAGAGCTCTGGTACCACAATAAACTATAATTCCTAGGATTCCCTAGCACTGAGCCAGGGCAGTTAAAGCCTCCTGAAATTAGATTATGTCTGCAGTATGTTTTAGACCTCTGTCTCCCAAACACATCTGTTACAGCAGAAATGAGCTGAAGATAGACTGGAATCTACTGGTAGATCTCTGAGTAATTTACAAGATCAACAAGGGCTTCTAAGTCCCAGTCATTTAATGATAGCCACATATGTCCGGCTCATAAGTGGACCCTTGGTATCCAATGGAGTTTTGTTCCAGGACCCCCCCATAGATGCTAAAATCCATGGATCCTTAGGTCCCATTAAATACAACAGCGTAGTAAATGGTATCCATCCGAAATCCTGGTGTGTACTTCTAGGGTACCAGTGAAAGAGGAGCAGCTTTTTTGCTGCATATTCCCTCCCTAGCTGGGGCTGCTTTTTTCTTTCACTTTACACCAAGTTTCTCTCACTGAAACCAATCACAAGAATTAATCTACATAATCTCCGTCCAAATCTGGTTTAGATTACTAGCTAATTTGGGGACATGTCTGGGGGCCAGGAGAGTTATGGGTTCTTTAGAATAGAGGTGGGAAGTGCATACTACCCCCAGGGAACCCCCCCTTTTTTTAACAAAAACCCACTACATGCTCTCCCCAAGGCTTCCTCTGAGTTGTAGAAGGTAATTTCATTACTTTTTTACACCCCAGAGCCATTTTGCTCCAGGGAGAGGCCATTATTCCAGCACAAACGCACCTAAAATGTCAGAAAGACGGCTCCAAATATGGCAGCACTAGGGACCTTATCACACGGGGGTCCCAAGCAGAAGGTATCCAAAGCTAATACGTATTTTTTTCCGTGTGTTTACACATATCCAAAGGCAATCCAAAGCTAATACGTATTTTTTTTCGTGTGTTTACACATATCCAAAGGCAATCCAAAGCTAATACGTATTTTTTTCCGTGTGTTTACACATATCCAAAGGCAATCCGGATCTAATACGTATTTTTTTTCGTGATCCGAAGTGAAAGGGGATCTTTTGACATTCGGTTTTTCGGGGAAGTACAAGGGAGCTTTTGGAATCATTGCGCAATGGCCGCACAGGCGAAATTCAGTTCGTTTCGGTATAGAACTGAATTTATTCTTACTTCGGTTAGTTTTTGCTTACTTTTCGCTTCATGGCCAGCGTTTGATAAGGTCCTAGGAGCATTCGAGGCAGAAAAATAAATAAATTTGCCCTTCAGTGCAGCCCCCCAGCCCTTCAGTGCAGCCCTTCAGTGCAGCCCCCCAGCCCCTGACAGTTGCTTGCCCCACTTTTAGGTGCATAGCCTCTACTGACTGCTCCATGACACACCAACAGTGCCCTTTCTTCCTCTCCAGTATCAGCCTTCCAGTATCAGAAAAGAAAAGACCATCAATGTTTCCATGCTGCTGGGAAGGGTGACATGAACATGAATCTCCCTTGCCCATAGAGGAAGAGATCCAGTACATATCCTATGACCTCCAACTTTGGTCAAATAAACTTGCCAAATCAAAACTCAATGGATTTCGGACAGCAGAAACATTCCTAGAAACTAATTTTTTTTGGGGGGGGGGGCAAGACATCTCCCCCCCCCCATCACTGATGAAATAACACAAAAATAAAATGTATAAGCATTTCTGTGAACATCTTAGGGATGATTCAATGAGCAGCTTGAGTAGTGTGTATTTTTAAAAGGTAACACGAGGAGCATGTTCCAGCTGATGCAAAGTGACATGTCCTACAATCCCATAAAGCGGTGACGCTAGCAAAGGTTTTGGAGGCAGTAATACTAAGAAAGATAAATACAGGCAGACCACAGTTAACAAAGCCTCTGAGAAAGAAGCTTCTTTTTATAAAGTCTCTTTATGGCTCCCTAGTTCCCCTTTCCTCCTTCTCCTCTGTCTAGCTACCAGGTTTTTTTAGCAGCATCTTTAGAAGAAGAGCTGGAGAAACACAAACATTTGGTGTTGGGTTGCTGAAGCATGTCTGGTAAATAATATGATAAAGAATTAGCAGGGAAAGGACAGTACTCTACTTTACCTAATCCTACTGAAGCGATGTGTGTGCTTCCTTATAAGTTACAACTATCCTGGGCCTTGTTCCCGGCGTTCCCACTTTAAACCGGTTCCGATCCTATTGAGCTCAGTTTCAATCGCAATGAAGTGAGGCAAACGTAAAAAGACCCCGCTGTTTCCTGACACTAGTTTTTTGGCAGTTATTTTGTAAAGAATCAATTCCAAAGCGTGTTCAACAAGTGGGAACGATGGATCTGAATCAGATCATACTGGAGGGGAGGAACTAATAGCAGAGGGGTGTTTACCATCCTCCTCAGTTTTTGGGAAATCAGCCATCCCCCCCCCAGCACTGTTCTTTGTGCTTCTATATTTGCAGCTACTTGCAATTACAGGAAGACTGCAGCTCCGCAAGGCAAGTAGTTACAAGACCAATGGATTGCATATCCTGTCACTTATTTTTTTTTTAAATATAGTTCCCAAGCCGGGCTGCTCAAAGGGGAAATGGTGTGCTTGAGCAGCCTGGGTTGCTGAGGGGCAGAGGAAGGCTCAGTTGCTAAAGTTGCCCTGCTCACCGCCTGGAACGGCCCCATCCTCACCGTGTTGCCCCTTGCGCCACCAATGATGTGCAGATGATTGACATGCATTTTGAAGCCGCACAAACTAGTGTGAATGACAATCTTGCCAAAAAAGAAATGATTACAAGGGAATAATGAAAAGATCCACTTTCACAATGGAAACGACAGACCTTTTGGAATTGATTCACTGACACAGAGTGAAAGTGAATGGCAAACCGGTTTAAATGTAAGTGGGAATGAGCCCCAAGTAAATAGCAGCTGCCTTTTGAATCCAATCATGTATAAACAGCCAAACAGAGAGAAATGGGGAGAGCCAGCTACTCCCAAGATGTATAAAAAGCATAGATCTGTAAGTTCGGGCACCAAAATGGTAATTGCTGGAAAAGTGGAAGCCAGTGAAAGAAAAGAAAGAAAGAAAGAAAAAGAAAGAAAGAAAGAAAGAAAGAAAGAAAGAAAGAAAGAAAGAAAGAAAGAAAAGAAAGAAAGAAAGATCCCTGGAAGTATTTTAGAAGAAGCCATGAAGTGGGAGGCATCTACACTTTCCAGAATGCTTTGGAGTGTCCCCGGAGTATTCTGCCCCCAAATTCGTCCCTTACCTGCCTTGCAGCAATGATACTGCCTTTACTCTTGTGGTCCCAAGCCACCCGCCACCCCTGCCACTGTGAGCGCCAGAATTAACAGTACTGAGTGCCTTGTTCTGGCCCCAGAGCAATGGTGGCAGTGGGGTGGCTTGGGACCGCTACCTTTGCTCCAAAGAGACCAGAAAACCCACAGCAAAAGGTGAGTGAAGCAAATGTGGGTTAGGGGGTGGAAACAGGGTGACCAGATGTCCTCCTTTTCCAGGACATGTCCTCCATTTCAGCCTTCTGTCCAGGAGGAATTCCAAAATATCCTCCATTTTGAGCACAACCAAGAAGCGTGAATTTATATTTACATTAGTGTTCTTAGGTTTTATTTGCTCATGTCCTACATTTTTCTTGAATGTCCCGTATTTTGCAGTGCCTTGTCCTCCTTTGTGGTTATAAGATCTGGTCAACCTGGATGGAAATCAAGTGTGGGAGCCATGAGGACAGTCCAGACTTTTGAGTTTGCATCTTGTAAACAGGATGCAGCAAGCCAAAGGGAGAGTTCAAGGTATTCAGTCCATGTTGGTAAGGATGTGGTCTCTAGCACCCTAAAACATACAGGCCAAACCTGTGCTATCCTGTCTCACATCCTGACCTGGGTCAGTCCCCAGGCCAACATAGAGATGGGCAGGTGTTTACACCCCCTGCCCGCCACCACACTATGTACCCGCTACCACCACACATCCAATACCTGCCTATGCCATTGTGTCTGCTGAGAAGACCCCCACCACCTTAAGATTCTTAAGATGCTGATGATGCTGATGATGCTGATGATGCTGATGATGCTGATTATTATTATTATTATTATTATTATTATTATTATTATTATTATTATTATTATTTTATATCAATGTGAAGTAGACACCATTGAGGTTCAGTTAAGGTTCCACATGATTCGCCTCATTGTACATCTATGCAATTTCCTTGTACTTATTGACTACTATGGCTGCTGTAGCAGTGGTGTCATTTTTGAAACTGTTCCAGCTGAAAAAATGAATAAGCATTTTAAGCATTAAGAGACAGAGAGAGACAGAGAGAGGGAAGACCCCTGCCATCAAATTTCCTATCCTTATTTTTCTATGTTATTTCTGCCTCTAGTACCACAGTTTCTTTTAAAGAAGTAGTGCCCAGGAACACATTGTTAACTGAGGTATATCTGTACAGAGCTTGGAAAAGACCCCTTTTTGGATTTCATCTCCCAATGGTCCTGCTGGCTGGGAGATTCTGATATCTGTAGTCAAAATAAGTAGCTTTTCAATGCTCTGGATAAATGTTAATCAAGAATAGGGTCAAAGACCATCACAACTGTCTGGAACTTCTAAAATTACAAGCAACCCTCTTGTCTACACCTTCAGCAGAAATAGATGAATTATTTCTTGTTTATTAGGTCTCTTCTACACCATACAATTATAGCAATATGATTCCACTTTACCTACCATAGGTAACATCTCATTGGAATCCTGGGATTTGAAGTTTAGGGAGTGGCATTTAGAATTTTTAGCCAGAGAGCTCTAATGTCTCCTCAAACTACAAACTCCAGGATTCCACAGGATAAAGCCATGACAATTAAAGTGGAATCAGAGAGCTAGAATTGTATAGTGTTAAATGTATGTAGTAAACCAAACTATTTTTAAAAACCTTTTTAATTTCAAAGTCAATGTAGAAAATTCTGAAAGTGAATCACCACCATCTGCTAGACTTGAAGTAACCTCAAATTCATTTACACGTCTTGCTCAAAACCTCTTCCAATATTACATGGCACATGCACTTTATGCTGCAGCCTTGCTTTAATGGTGCAAAAATGAAATGTGCTGGAGCAAGGATTCCAGTAGCAGACAATCACAATGCTATGGCCCATTATACTGTCCAGCTGGCATACCCACAAATGGCTAGAGCATCCGATACACTGATATACATAAAATAACCACTGATCTTGCAAATAATTCCCCTACAAATGCACCTATTCCTATACTAGAAGGGATTTTGTTTCCACCGCTGTGCAAACAAAGCTGTATCACTGCACCTTTCAAAAGTTTTATTGTGTATCTGAATAACCAAAGCTGCTTTTCACACAGAAAAGCAGATTTGGGATAGGAAAATTATGGGCAGATGGAGTTAGTCTGACCTTTAGCTTCACTAACATAGATGCCTCAGACAGCTGGACACTGGCATGGCCTTTTGTGCTACTGACACCACTCTGCACAGCTCTCTGGCAGTGTGGGGATCACTATGTTTGCCACTTTTTTGGCAGGCACATATCCTCCTTTGTGCCTAAGCAGATGGGAGTGCAAGAGCTCTGTCATACTGAGCATGGGTGGCAATGCCACCTTCTCCTACTTTTCAGGGCATCCTTCTCAGACGGTAGAATCATAGGGGTTTATCACATGGGAGGGAAACCTCCTCCTCCCATGAACAAAGCACATTTAAACCTGTCAATATCCCACAAGAGTGGGATCATTTTCAGACAACATCCCCCGACGTTGCCATTAACCCATGAATAAAGCGGCAAAATTGCACCACTTTTTGTTCACAGGAAAATCCCAAAAATAAAAAGCGGCACAATTTTGTCGCTTTAGTCACAAATTTATTCATGAGTTAATTGGGGGATAATGGCAACACTGAGGATATCATCTGAAAATCATCCTGCTCTTGTGGGATATTGATGAATTTAAACACGTTTTATTCATGGGATTGCCTCCCATGTGATAAAGTCCATAGAATCATAGAGTTGAAAGAGACCCCAAGGGGCATCCAGTCCAAGCCCTTGCCATACAGTAACTCACAATCAAAGCACCCCTGACAGATGGCCATCCAGCCTCTGAAAATCTCAAAAGAAGGAGACTCCACTACACTTCGAAGGAGTATGTTCCACTGCTGTACAGCTCTTACTGTCAGGAGATTCCTCCTAATGTTGAGGTGGAATCTTCTTCATGTAGTTTGAATCCATTGCTCTGGGACTAATTCTCTGGAGCAGCAGAAAACATGCTTGCTCCGTCCTCAATATGACATCTGTTCAAATATTTAAACAGGGCTATCATACCACCTCTTAATCTTGTCTTCCCCAGCCTAAATATACCCAGCTCCTCATAAGGCATGGCTTCCATACCTTTAACCATTTTGGTTGCCTTTCTTTAGACATTCTCCGGCTTCTCAACATCCTTTTTGAATTGTGGTGCCCAGAACTGAACACTGTATTCCAGGTGAGTCCTGACCAAAGCAGAATATATTGGTACTATTACTTCCCTCGATCTAGACCAGGGGTCCCCAGACTTTTTGAACCGGGGGCTGGTTCGCTGGCCCCCAGATCTTCCGGGGGGCCAGAGGTGCGCGCGCATACGCGCACGTGCATGCACACGACTCTGGTCACCATTTTGAAACACAAAATGGCGCCCAAGTAGTGCGTATGCACACGCGACGCCAGGTGCATGTGCATGACTCTGGACACCATCTTGGAACACAAAATGGCATCTGGCGGCGGGCGTGAGCGGCAGCGGTGGCAGGACCAGCCACGGGTCAGTAGGAAGGGCTCGACGGGCCGAGTCCGGCCCGCGGGCCGTAGTTTGGGGACCTCTGATCTTCACTTGATAACAGGGAGGATGTGGCCACTGGTGCCATCACTTCATCTTCTACCACCTTGTAAGGGCAGACGGCAGGAGAATGCTGTCACTTTATCCTCCTCATTTGGGAGTGGGGAGTGGCAAAGTTGCCAGAACTAGGGAAGAACAATTGCAGAGAATGTTTTTCTTGCCACTCAAGGTTTTTTAGCTGCCACTATGAGCATGTATTGCATTAAGAAACCCTACCTCTGCCACTTCTCCATTCAAAACCCCCTCCCCTCCCCAAAGCTGTTTCCCTCCAAGCTCCCACTTGTGTTACTAGTGTATCAGTGCTATCTGCAATGGTTGCAAAATAAGAAGACATTATGAACCACTTGGAAAGCCACTAACCTGGGGCTATATAGATTGGGACAAACAGCACTTTTGTTGTTGTGCACCTTCAAGTCGTTTCCAACTTATCATGAGCCTAAGGTGACCCTATTGTGGGATTTTCTTGGCAAGTTCTCTTCAGAGGAGGTTTGCCACTGCCTTCCAACTGAGGCTGAGAGCATGTGACTTGCCCAAGGTCAGCCAGTGGGTTTTATGACTGACCAGGGAAACCCTGGTCTGCAGAGTTGTAATCCAACACTCAAACCATTATACAAGTGTGAAGAAACAAGCATGATAAGTCAGAAATTCATCATTTCAAACTGTAGCAACAATTGACTAGAAAAGCAACCTAGTATACTCATATGGTTGTTGTAAATTAGAAAGGGCAGCTACATAGGGAGAGAGCCGAATCCCAGACCTTCCCATGCACTGCCCACCCAGAGCAAACCCAAATACCTTTATTCTCCTCTGCAGTCCCTTTCAAAACAGTGACAGGAAGTAATAGGATATCATTTTGGAAGGGACTGCAGAAGAAAATGGAGATATTTCAGAATGGTAATGGGTTCTAATGTGCTTGTGGGGAATGGGTGAGGGTATTTTTGTGTTTGCATGTTCTGGAGGCTTCCTGTGTGATTTGGGGGCAAAAATTGTTCAAACATCAAAATGTTGTTGGTTGTTTTTTTTTAATTGGGGATTGTGGGGGTTTGGAGATACTGGTGAGGGGCTTCAGAGGCCACAAAAGTGGGATCCAGGGGTGGCATGACATGATTTGAATCCTTGAAACATGCCATACAGTGCTAATTATTACAGATATGAAAGGCAGAAGAAAATGAAGTTAGAATTTAAAAAAAAAAAAAGATTCTGAACAAACGGAACTGTTATTAGACCAGATGATTGTTCTATGAACTTTACAACTGTCTATTATTACAAATACTTCTTCAGAGTCTTAACAGCCCTTCCCTGAAGATGCCAGGGATAGAAACTGGGACCTTTTGCCTGAAAATGATGTGCTGTGTGATTGAATGTCCCTTCCCAAAAGTGACTTCTTAAGAAGACTACAGTGGACCCTCAACATTTGCTGGGGTTAGAAGTGGAAAAACCACAAATAAAAACCACTTTTTAAAAAGACTTCTCGAGGAATCTCTAGGTCCACCAAGGCAACTCTGTCAACATCAGTCAGAAGTTGACCACAGAATTGCACTGTAGGACCTACAAATGCCTAGGCAAGTGTTCTCTCTAGGAATCTCTAGGTCCTCCAGTATGACATCTGATGGAAGTTGACCACAGACCTAGAGATTCCTAGAGAAAATATATTAATCAAATCCATGAACAATTAAATGTGTAATAGTCAAAACCGGAAATGTGGAGGGCTGACAGTACTGGCAAAGAGAAAAATCTGCAGTGATTTAAGACAAGAAGCCCATTCTTTGTTAATTTTAATTCTGGTTATTATATTAGGAAATACTGTGTTGATGTAAGCCAGAATCTTGTTCAGGCCTGTAAGTATAAAAATAGTTGCATACATAGCTGTGTCTTCTCAGAGGCTGCATATGTGTGGTCCATAGTTCGGCTAGCAATTCCATGAACACACAGCCAGCCCTGTCATGTGCATTTGACTGGTGCATGCAGAGTTACTTCACTATTGAAAAATGAGTGAAACCTTGGAGTCCATACCACCATGATGGCGAACCTATGACATGCGTGCCAGAGATGGCATGTGAAACCATTTTCCCTGGCATGTGGAGGGCAGAGAGGAGGAGGAAGAGCCACATGCCTGTTCCTCTTCTTCTTCCCCCTCACTTCCCGGGCCTTCAGCTGTCTCTGGAGAGGCAACTGAAGGCTGAAGATGGCAGGGGGAGAAGTCCTGCCCCCAGAGGGCAGAAATCTCACCCCTGGCACAGGGTAACACCTGGTGCCGGAAGGGCTGAGTTTGGGCACTTGGCCCCTAAAAGGTTTACCATCACTGCCATACCACAATCAGCAGCACAACTGTTGGATCCAACATAACTACCCTGCTGTATATTTATTTGTTGCTGTTGTGTACCTTCACACAACATTTCCAACTTATGGCGATGCTAAGATGAACCCATCATAAGATTTTCTTGGTACGATTTTTCAGAGAGGTTCCCCATTGCCATCTTCTGAGGCTGAGAGAGTGTGACTTGCTCAGTGGGTTTACATGGCTGAGCCAGGATTCAAACACTGGTTCCCAAAGTCTTAGGGCCTAAACAGACGGCGCTTTGCGCTGTCATGGAGGCAGGGAAGGGGAAGGACAGCCACACGCCGGGCACCCTAACCCCTTCCCGAGGATGTCATCATAGCGTGTGCCATTACGCATGGCATGTGCCATCAAGACATCCTCTCGGTGCAGTGTCTTAACGTGCTACACTGGAAAGGACGCAGAAGAGCTGCGCCCTTTTTGCCAGCTCTGGAAGAACCAGCATTTTAGCGCTCCTTTCAGTGCCGGCAAAAGGGTGGATTGGGGCTGAGGTGTGCCTCAGCCCCAATCCTCCGTTTCCCAGGGCAGCCGGTCTGCATACCCCCCCAAGTCTAACACTCAAACCACTACACCACACTGGCTTGTATATTGATACTACACTAAATTTGTTTATCATATCCTCCAACATTTAAGTGATGAAAAACAGGATAGGTATGGCCAAGCAACATCAGAGTGTGGTCAAGATGGCAAAAGATATTAATGAAGAACAAGAGGCATGCTAGGAGAAGCTGTGATAGTTTGTTTTTGTCTAAGACTACTGGGAAGGACAATACCCTGCCCCTTCTTCTCATCTTTCCCCTGTGGATTAAATTGAGTGCATTACTTTTGCGCTTTGAACTCAGTTTGCAGCAGTTAAAGTAAGCTGAGGACAAAGGGGGAAAGTGGGAGGATGAGAGAGAAACCGGGACATTTTAAAAGTATCTGAAATAGAACAGAGGATTAATCAGGTGTCCCTGTCAAATTTGGGACAGTTGGAATGCATGGTGTTCAAGAGCCCTGGTGGTGCAGTGGTTAAATGCCTGTACTGCAGCCACTCACTCTCAAACTACAAAGTTGTGAGTTCAATACCAGCCAGGGGCTCAGGCTCGACTCGGGCTTGAATCCTTCCAAGGTCGCTAAAATTAATATCCAGTTGGTTGGGGGCAATTAGCTTACACATTGTAAACTGTTTAGTGAGTGCTTAAGTGCACTGACAAGTGGTAGAAAAATGTACTTGCTTTTGCTATTGTATAAGATCTTTGCCATAATCTTATTTATATAAGGAAAACTTCTATTCTGGAGCTTTCAGAGTTAAACCTAAAGATAGATTTTTGACTGATCCAGTTGTAGTAATAATTACATTCCATGGTAACAAAGTGTTCAGTCAAAGATTCAAATTCACCTCTTAAATTCTTGGTATTGTTTGTTAAGCTTTTGCACCTACACTGTTATTTGAAAATACCATATTGTGTTTGTTTACAACACTCCTTGTTGCACTGAACATTCTACATTATCACAGAAGTAACAATTTCTGCAAAACGAAATTGTAGCCATATACAAGCATGTGCATTTTTTCTTTTTCTTTTTTTTTTTTTTTTTTTTTACAAAAGCAATTTCTAATTCACTTTCTTTTAGTAAAAGAAGGGCCTCTCCTTAGTCTAAAATGGTTTGCAGGGAGCCAAAACATAAAAAAAAGATTTTCTTCAAAAAGATTTCTGCGGATGAAATAAGTTTTTACCATTGGGGGGCCAGGTGTGCTACAAAAAAGAGCCCCGGAGGCTGTTTATGGCCCATAGATCATACTTTGCCCATCCCTGGCTGATACAGAGAATAGCACTGGAATTATTTTTTAAAACTGCACATCAACGCTGAATAAATAAGGCATCTTCACACAAGTAAATCATGTTTCAACAGTAGCAAAAATGAGCAATTATTAAGGTGTTATTTTGTGCTGCTTGGTTCAGCAGAATTCAGAGTGCTGAACTGGCACCTAGGGGACCCAGGTTCAAGTTCCCACTGGGACACGAAATTCACAGATGGCCTTAATGATATAAGTAATGATATAAGTACAGTGGACCCTTGATATCTACTGAAGCTTGGTTCCAGGACCCCCGTGGATAACAAAATCCGTGGATGCTCAAGTCCCATTAAATACAATGGCATAGTAAAATAGTGTCCCTTATACAAAATCAAGGTTTGCTATTTGGAATGTATCTATTTTTAAAATATTTTCAAGCCGTGGATAAAAAAAATATCTGTGGATAAGGAGGGCCAACTGTAATTATCAAATAAAGGAGATGACAACAGCTTCCCCGCAATACCTTAGTATCATTACAACTATAACCCCAAAAGTGACCCTCTCATAGGATTTTCTTGGCAAGTTTCTTCAGTGAGGTGTGTGTTTGTGTGTGTGTCACTGCCATCCTGAGGTTGAGAGAGTGTGACCTCCCCAAGATCAATAACGACGCTTATATACCCAGCTGATTTTAGACTATGAATTTTACATTTTTGTAGTTTAATCTGGATGATTTTAATGTGTAATTGTCATTTTAATCCAATGTTCATGTGTTTTAATGTATGTGTTCATCTACACAGTACCCCATCTCGAGCCTTGAGGAGAGGCGGGTAAGAATTATTATTATTATTATTATTATTATTATTATGCAAAGATCTTGTGCCCAGTGACAGTCTGATAGGATGGTTCCTTTTTTACTTTTTTACTGCCACAGTATGGGAAAATATTGAAGTAGGGACCCTTTCCATTTGGCTGTGAATGATGCTGATGTCATGTGCTTTAACTCATACCAAAGGAATTAATTACAGAAATCATCACGGCACCGAACAACCAGCTGCTTCTGAGAAACCTCAGGGGACTTGGCAGTGTCAGTCCTGGCTTTGCTGTTTTGGAGCTGGATGTAAAATAACTGACTTGCTTGGTCTGTACATTTCTCTTATGACCATACAACCATTGTGGGGAACCTTTCTCATGTCCAAAATGGGACCTTGCATGATGTGAATAATTTGGGGCGCACTGTAGAGCAAAAGTGGGCAACATCAGTGGCTTGGTGAACTATTTTTTATTGCATCTCTTGTCTTGTTAAAACAAAACAAAACTGGTAATGACCAAAGCCAGTGTGATGTAGTGGTCTGAGCACTGGACTATGACTCTAGAGGCCAGGGTTTGATTCCCTTCTTGGCCATGTAAGCCTTGGTGACCTTGGGCAAGTCACACTCTCTCAGCCTCAGAGGATGGCA
>CM034701.1:363321927-363335868 GCA_020142125.1 Phrynosoma platyrhinos | reverse complement strand
ACTTGAGAGGAGATGGTTTCAACTGTCCCTTATCTGTAGCTCGCTTCACTTTTTGATTTTATTGTTTTTTGTAATGTTTGTTTGGTTTTCGACTGTATTATGTTTTTAATCTCTTAAAGTTTAATTTTGTTTTAGGGGGTGGGAGGGGAGTTATGGGGATAAGGCTTGTTTTTAACTTTGTATGATTTAAAATGTTGTTACACGCCCCGATTGCTGAGCAGAGGGGTGGGCTAGAAATAAAAATTTATTATTATTATTATTATTTATTTAAGGCTTATGCACCAGCTGTGCCCATTTCTTGAGATGTCAGATCAGGCCATGGTAACAGATGCCCTACTTACATTTTGGATTCCTGTAATGAACTCTTTGTGGGGCCACTTTTGAAGAGTGTTCAGAAATTTGAGCTGGTCCGAAGAATTGTAGCCAGGTTGTTAACTGGGGCTGGATACCGGGAGCACACAACTCCCATGTTGAAACAGCTCCAGTGACAGCTGCTCTGTTTCCAGGCAAAATTCAAAGTACTGGTTATGATTTACAAAGCCCTATTATCTGAAGGGTCCTGTATCCCTAAATCAGTGGTCCCACCACCCCCTTTCCTCTTGGGCAACAACCCTAGAGCCTACCACCACCACAACACCTATTTCTTGATATTCGGTCTACTGTTCTACTGTAAATTCAAAACAGTTAATCTCAGTTGGTGCTCCCTTTGCACACAGTCATCTTGGGAGCAGCAATAAAGCAGCTGGCTGAACAGTGACCAAAAAGTCTCTCATCTATGCTGGCCTTGTGACAAAGGCATCCTTGGCACCCAGTTGTTGGGAGCTGCAACTGAACAGCTGGCTGAACAGTGAATGGGAAGCCTCTCGGCATGCCATTCTCGAGACAAAAGTTGGAACAGGCAAGAGGCTTCTCAATTGTTGGACCAGCTGCTTGGTTGCTGTTCCCAGGTGCAAAGTGAGAAGCTTCTCCCTGGCAAGGGAGGACTCTCAATCTTTCTTGACTAGAGTGGAGAGATGCAGTGAGCTTCCTACTTTTCTACCTAGTGAAGGAAACTCAGTCCAAGAGAGATGAGAGGTGAAGGATTCTTTTGAAGAATTAACCCTGGATATTCTTACTCATCCTTCCCCAGGATGTATCTTCCCCACACAGCTTCAAGTATTGTCCCCGCACACAACCATTGTGTCTTCTGCTATCTCTTCTCTTGGCTTGTCTAGCAAAAGACAACAGGAGCAACAACAGTGCTGCTCCAACTGGCTAGTCAAATCCTGGTTAAAGCACATAAAGCTTAAGCAAGGTCCCAAAGGTGAAATCTCCTTTTTGTTGCTACTTCTCCCCTGCTGCCACATGCTCTAATTCAGGGGTAGGCAACCTTTCCCCTTTAAGGTCCGAGGGACTTCAGCTCCCAGAATCCCAGGAGCTATTGACCAACATGGGACTATTGGCCAACATGGCTGAGGCTTCTGGGAGCTGAAGTCCCTCAGCCCTTAAAGGGGACAGGTTGCCTACCCCTGCGTCTAATTCCTCACTTCAGGCAGTCAGTCTGCCCCAATGGAGATCATTTATGGGAGGATGTGGGAACATCATCCGGGTGCTTCCAGAGTGACAGGGGAATGGACTCCTGTCAACCACAGCAGCAGCTTCCCAGTAAGTGGAGATTGAGGGGGATTGGGACAAAATTCACTTGTAACTACTAATAGAATTCCAGACATTATTATTCCATCTAAATATTCCTGGTGGTTCAACAATGGAATGGACTGCCTTCAAAGGTTGGTGGACTTTCCTGGGAGGATCTTAAGTAGAGGTAGGATGAGCACCTCTCAGGAGCTGTGGGTCCCACCCAGCTCTCTATGATTCTATTATTAATTTTTTAAAAAATATATTTTTATTCAAAGATTTCTCAACAAATAATATCTCTTTTTTACTACATATTGCTGCTTCATATCTTTTACATACTGTATATGAATAATACTATGCATATACTACTAGCTTTCTTTGATTTTTGTTTCTTCTTTTTGTCTCTTTAACTTCCACGCTTTCCGTTCCCATATTGCATAATTAAGATTAACTTCTTTCACCTCATATATTGTATATATTGCATATCTCCTTATTCATAGATCTAACTAAAATTATCGTTGTTAACATGATTATGATTCTATTATTCTAAGAGGGTGTATGTCATTGAATACCAAAGTCAGGATTGTCCCTGCCATTGTATTTCCAATTTCTATTTATGGTTGTGAAAGCTGGACAGTGAAGAAAGCTGAGAGGAAGAGAATCAACTTTTTGAAATGTGGTGCTGGAGGAGAGTTCTACAGATATCATGCATTATCAAAGAGAGAAATGAATGAGTCTAGGATCAAATCAAACCTGACTACTAGGGAGAAGACCAGATGACCTAACTGAGACTGTCATACTTTGGACATATCAGAGAAGACAGGACTCATTAGAAAAGACAATAATGCTTGGGAAGATAGAAGGCAATAGGAAAAGAGGAAGACCACATTCCAGATGGATATACTCAAAGAAGCCACAGCCCTGAATTTTCAAGACCTATGGCTGGTGATTTAGAGGTCTCTTCTTCATAGGATCACTATAAGTCGAAGTCAACTTGACAACACCTAACATGAAAGAGGGGATCCTGGCACTCTTGCACAACAGGAATTGTGTCAAACCACTGGCCTGAATTATTTGAACTCAACAGAGTCTTGCTCCCCCCAGTCTAGCCTCTAGTCATTCCTTTGAAATGGGCAACTGCCTGTGAAATATATCCCTGACTATGAATCTTTTTTATTTTCCATCCCATACACTGAGTTGATTTGGCACGCAAATAAAATTGAAGATGGTCAAGAGAAGGCAGGAGACCAGATGTTCTAACTGTAAAGGAGAATAAGGCATCACAAAATAATAATAATAATAATAATAATAATAATAATAATAATAATAATAATAATAATAATAATTCGTCTCTTATATCCCGCCTTTTGCCTAAGCAATCAAGGCGGCTTACAAATATAAAATAAATACAATATTGAAATAAACATAATAAGATTAAGACAGCACACATTCTGCCTTCTCTCCCTCCAGATGATGGTGGATGGGTGGAGGGCCTTCTTCTTTTTAGGACAAAATGTAGGACATTCAAGGGAAAATGTAGGACATAACAAAATAAAAGCTAAAAATAATAATATAAATGCAAATTCGTGCTTCTTAGGAGTTTATCACACGGGAGAAATCCCATGCAGAAACGGGATTTAAAAGGTGAGGGAAACCCGCAAAAGCGGTTAGATTTTCACACACATCACTGTTAAAATGGGGTTAACCAGAATGAAAAATAGTCAGAAACTACTTCTTTTTACTTTCGGGATTTTCCAAAAGTAAAAAGAAGCAGTTTCTGACTACGTTCCATTTGGGTTAACCCCATTCTGACAACGATGTCATCTGAAAATCTAACTGCTTTTGCGGGTTTTTTCCAATTTAAAGCCCCGTTTCTGCATGGGATTTCCCCTATGTGATAAACTCCTTAGTCATGTTCAAAATGGAGGACATTTTGACATTTCTCCTGGACAGAAGGTTGAAATGCAGGATATGTCCTGGAAAAGGACAACGTCTAGTCACCCTGAGAAAGGGGCACAACTGTTCAAGTGCTGGCACCAGCATCTTAGCTTTTGTGTATCAAATCTGCAGAGTTTCTACTAGAAATAAAAATTCTATCTTGTCTATAAATTTCTCTTTAAGGGGGAGGAATGTTAATGAGTTGAATGCCAGCATTTCAACACTTTGCTTTGTGCTTATCCAGGGGGTGGATGAGAAGTAAATTGAAAAGCAATAAAATACAGCTCCAAGGATGGGACACCAAGTGGGATTATTTAAGGTGCTTTTGTGACTCTTAAGATCTTTGCCACCCGCAATAAATTTCTCAAAGATTTTTTGCCATTTGGACACTTTTATTTTCACCAGTCTGAGTAGAATTGTCTGAAGCAAAAAGAAGCCAAGGCATATTGTGTGGTTTTATTACTGCCAACTTTCCAAGCAACTACAGCTTAAAGCTTGTTTCCCTGGAGAACTAACTTATAGTTTCTATATAGCAGGTGGGTTGTGTTAGACAGAACTAGAATTCCTATCATCTTTCCAGTCAGAATGCATAGATGCTAGCTTTTCTGATTTTTTTCTAAAAGAAGAGTAATTGCTTGTCTGGGTAAAATGTGCATAGCTTGATATTTTGGAGGGCAGAATCATTTATGAAATGGTGTGCTCACACTGATAACAAGATTTAGCCAGTGATTCCCAAACTTTGGTCCTCCAGGTGTTTTGTACTTCAGTTCCAAAAGCAAGCTAGCTTGGCCAGCAGTCAGGAAATCTGGAAGATGATGTCGAAAACATCTCGAGGACCAAAGTTTGGGAACCACTGATTTAGGTCCAAAACATACTGCAGAAATAATCCAGTATGAGGCCGCTTTAACTGCCCTGGCTCAGTGCTAGGGAATCCTGGAAAATGTAGTTTATTGTGGCACCCAAGCCATGTAATTGAGGCTGGGCACCTCATTCTGACCTCAAAGCAAAGTGGCTCATGGTGATGGCAGCAACGCTGGGCAGCTCAGGAGGATAAATGTGTGAACAGCTGCCCAGCACCATAATGGGAATGCTGTGTAATGGGGGAGGATAGGGCGAATAGGACCTTGGTTGTAGTCTTACAGAGTCTTACTCCCCATGATATCATTAGTTTCTGAAAATGTACAAAGATTCTCACCTGTGTACAGAAAACTTTTCATTATACTTGAGAGCATTGCTTTTGCTTTATATATAAACTTAATTGTAGCATCAGAAAACCATAGAGCTGTCCATTTCTCAAGGAGAAGTCGAGACTCAGAAGGAGTTTGTTTTCAGTATATTAGTATATTATTTAGTATATTATATTAGTATAGTATATTTAGTATAGTATATTATAGTATATATTATAGTATAGTATTATAGTATAGTATATTATAGTATATTTAGTATAGTATATTATTTTAGTAATTTAGCTTTTTATAGTGTTGTGTTTTATCATCCGTTTTTATTATATATGTTTGATGTCCTGCCATTTGATGGAAAGGTCATTATAAATAAACACTGTTATTGGAACACACTCCCTTGGAGTGTGGTGGAGTCTCCTTCCTTTGAAGTCTTTAAGCAGAGGCTGGATGGCCATCTGTCAGGGATGCTTTAATTGGGAGTTCCTGCATGGCAGGAGGTTGGACTGGATGGCCCTTGTGGTCTCTTCCAACTCTATAATTCTATGATTCTATGATTCTATTTATTATTATCAAAATTATTCCAAGATTAATAACAACTCTATCTCTATCTCTATCTCTATATCTCTATTTCTATCTCTCTGTATGGTGAGTACATATGGATGCATTATGAACAGCTTGCCTATGAAAGCTGCAAGTTGCTACATGAAACAGAGTGCTGGATTCCACAACTTTGGAATCCACTGCATCAATCATATACACTAAGAAATATATACAGAGAGCACTTGGTGAAACAGACAGAGGAATCCGATGCTCTCATGCCAATAAATGTTATCAGAATCTAAACATGCCACTTCATGCTTCCCTAACCAGTGTTAAAAATATAAGACTCCATCTTTCCCAGTTAGCATGGCTGGTAATATATCTGGAGGATATCTGGTTAGGATAGGCAGATATCTCCAAGAATTCAGGACAAACTATAGATGATAATGACAGTAACTCTAACCAGGGAACAAATATGCCACTCCTTTCAGAACCAGCTGGAAGTGGCATTGACGTGAGGCTATAAGCCCTGCTAAGAGGGAATTACAGTGTTCAAGCCATGTGGTCATGAAGGCATGCACAATGCATCGGTCTTTTGGGGATAAATAAATAAGGTTGCCATGTCATTTGCACTAAAACAAGAGCTGGGAAATAAATCCAGCTTGATGTCACAGGCACGGCACTTCTTAGGGAAAGCTTAAACAGACAATACAGAGATAGGAGGATGCTATTTCTTTGGCTTTTGGCAAAAACTGTATACTGTATGTACTCATGCATAAATCTAGAAAAACCTGCGTCAACCTATCCACAGGTCAAGTACTGTACCTTAACTCTCATAAAATTGAAACCATCCCCTGGTGAAACACAAGAATATAATCTGTCCTGGAAGCACTGACCTTCCTCTATTCTCTCATCTATCACCCTTCAGTGTGAACACAAACAGTTATGAGTTTTGTAAGTTCTTTGGCATCATTTTCCTTTGTTTCACCCTTTAGAGCCTTTGTTACATGACCCTAAATTTTACCCTTGACGTATCCATGGGTCATATCAAAATCCATAATTTTGGCCCCAAAATGTACTCTCAATTTATATATGAGATCAACTTATAGTTGAATATATATGGTATGTAGATCTATGTGCATATGTATTTGCTGTTTTGCTGTTTTCACGGGTAATGTTAAATTTTGGATTTGGCTTTTCTTAATGGTTCGGCCTTGTTCAAAATGTGATTTATGATTTTATGAAGTCATTATATAGATACAGAATTGTATGTTTTAAATTCTAAGGAAGAATACAGCCCTGAAAAATGACTAAGAAAGGCATTAAATAAATACTACATGAATAAACCAATCTGGCTTCCTTCTTCTATTCTTTTTCCTCTTGAAACAGCCTTGCCCAACCTGATACCATCCAAGTTGGATGGACTACAATTCCCATTATTTCCCCAGCCAGCATAACCATTGGCCATATTGGCAAGGATAATGGTAACTAAAATCCAGTGTAGATGAAAATCACTAGGCTGGAGAAGACTGGTTTTTTAAAAAATGGGAGTCCCATGCATTACAATGGTCCAAAAGACCAGTGAGGGTATAAAATGCTTACCAAGGGCTGTTGCAGTGTAATGATTAAAGTTTCATATCAAAAGCGGGGAACGCAGGTTCAAATCCCTGCTCAGCCGTGAAGCTCATTGGCTGACCTTAGGCCACAAGTTTGTTCTCAGGCCAAAGTGAGGTGACGAAGGAGGGAGGGAGGCACATAGACAGACAGAGTAGACATCTTCTGTGTTCTTCAAGGATGGTGGGATATAAATATATTAATAATAAATATATTAATGAGACTAATTGTGCAAAAGAAGTTGTAGCATGAGCTTTTGTGATCTTGGTCTCCTTCCTCAGATGCATCTAAAGTGGTTTGATACCACTTTAGCTGCCACAGCTCTATGGGATAGAATTCTGGGAATTGTAGTTTGTTGAGGCACCAGAGTTCTCTGACAGAGAAGGTTAAATGTCTCACAAAGCTACAGTTCCCAGAATTTCATATCACTGAGCCAGGGTAATTAAAGTGGTGTCAAACCTGGATTATTTCTGCAGTGCGGATGCAGCCATATAGTATCATATAATACAGCAGCATCCAAAATCATATAGTAGCTTCCAAAATCATATAGTATCATCAACATATAATATCATGTTGTAGAAAAAAAAGTTAAATGTCTTACAAACTACAATTTCAGAATTCCATAGCATTGAGCTGTGGCAGCTAAAGTGGTGCCAAACTGGATTATTTCTACAGTGTGGATGCAATGCAAGTCTATGAAAGCTCATGCTACAACTTCTTTCACACAATTAGTCTCAAAGGGGCTGCAAGATCCCTTTAGAAACTGATATTCCAGACTAACAAGGCTATGTCTCTGAATTCTAATATATTAATGTAACAAAGAAATTAATGTAACAACAACAACAGAACAATAAATCATTATATAATTAAATAAATGTAATAATAATTAAATATTTGCATTGTGGAGGGATGGGATATAAATAAATCTGTTATTATATTATTAAACAATACTTAATGTAATATCTTTTTTTTAATAAAATCTGCTGATGCCTATCATTAAGGAAAAGGTGAAGTGCCTATGTAAAAATTCTAAATTTAGATTATTATTATTTTTTAAGCTGGCTGTTCTGGCTAATCTTTACCACGAAGCTTAGGAGAGATTATTCTACAATGTGTTTGCCTGACGTTGTTCAGAGCTTTCAGCATCAAGATGTTGTAGTTCAATACAGGTATACCTCAGTTATCAAAGTGGATGTATTCCTGAGCATTACTTCTTTAATTTGGTTTATTTCTAATTAGGTACCAGAGGCAGAAATAAGATGGAAATAATAGTGAAAGGTTTTTACACCACAAAATAGAGGAGCAGTTCAACATGTTTCAACAAACCTTTTATCCAAAACTAACAATATGTGCATGTGAAGTGGAATAACCAGATCAGTAAACAAAAACATTTTGAACCTTCTAGGGGCCGCTTGAAACTTTCTTCCAAAATGTATACAGGGATGATTTTCCCCCCTTTCACCAGCCTCCACTTTTCATAGGCTTTCCATTTTAGTGGCCAGACTTATCCATCTACTATGCTATCATATGCTGCAAACAGCTGCTGTTTACCTTGCCTGTTGTAGGCAGGTGCACACAACTACAGTAGGATTGGCTAGAGAAAAATCTACTCTTTCCCACTCATGCTTTATTGCATTGTTTATTGCAGGCACACTGCTGTAACACAACAGCAAATGTTTCTGCTTTACAGCTGAACTCCACTATCCTTCTAATGCCAATGATGCTTAAAAAACATCCAACTAGGCAGAAAAGAAGGAAGGGTCAGGTAGGCAAAAGAGGACTTTGTAAAAAGGCACTTCTTTGTCAGAGGCTATAATAATAATAATAATTATTATTATTATTATTATTATTATTATTATTATTATTATTATTATTATTATTATTATTATTATTTCTATCCCGCCCCTCTGCAATGCAATCGGGGCAGCTTACAATCACAGCAGTAAAATATCAATGTCAACATCCTAGCCCAAGCACCCCTTAAAAAAGTATTAAACTAATCAATTTTAAAAGCAAAGTAAAATGATAACAAAAGAAAGGAATATATCCAATACAGTTTCGTGGCAGATTGTGTATTCAGTGGCAGCATAAGAAAGGGGGGAATTAGTTAAATTAGTTAAAGCTTTAGGCTGGGAAAATCATTCTGAAAAGGCCTGCCGGAAGAGATCCATCTTGACAGCTTTTTTAAAGCTATCTAGAGTAGTAATAATATAGATCTCGTCCGGCAGGCCATTCCATAATCTGGGAGCGGAGGCGGAGAAGGCTATTGGCCTCATTCCCACTTACAAATGAATCAATTTGTGATCCGAATTGATGGATCGGTTCAACAGCAGAGCGGTTCACACTACATTTACCCCGATTGCATTTTCTTGCTGTAAAATAACCCATTTGTGGTTCACATTGACGAATGAATCGATTCAAAATGGACCCGCTTCAGCTGGCCGAAGGGCAAATTTAAATCTACGGTATTCAGATCTGCATCTGGTTCACACATGCACAGAATCAATTTATCAATAAAAGCCGCAGAAAAAATTAGTGTCAAAAAGATGCACATTAAGTGGGTCTAACGCATGCCCCCCCTTCAAACCACTTCAGCGATTCGGTTCAAGTGCGAATCAGGGTCATTTAAACTGCTTCAAAACGGTTTGCAAACCAGTTTAAAACATAGTGGGAATGAGGCCAATGTATGTCTGCATTGTGTTTAAAGGCAGAACTTGGAAAGTTACTTTTAAGAGGAATTAATATAATGATGTGCTGAAACCCTCCATAACCAAGCTGCGGTAGGATGATGCTCAGCATGCTATATGGCACATAGTTAGGCTGTGAAATTCTTGGCCACAAAATGTAGTGACAGCTGTCAAGTTGGGTTTAAAAGGGATTTAGATAATTTCACAGAGGTTAAGTCCTGCCACTTGCTTCTAGTGAGGACAGCTATATGTCACTTTCAGAAATAAAGACAGCATGGCTCTTTATATCAGCTGCTGGGGAATACAGATCGCCCAACCAAAGTGATGGACTATTGGTCTGATTGCTTTCAGTGGCAGATTTAAACCTGAGCTTTGATTTGTTCTGCTTAAATTAATGTCTGTTGGAGGAATCCTCCTTTGCATCTCATCATGAGATCAATACACTGTGTGAAGACATGGGAGAGGGTCTTCTCAATGGTGGCACCCCAGTTATGGAATGCTCTTGCCACTGGTTTCTTTTAGGTGCCAGATAAAAACATGGCTGTTTGTAATGTTTTAATAAACATTAAAGCCTTTGGGCATCACTGACTTACATCAAAATGCTCACACACATGCTTTTGAATCTATTTTAATCCTTAATTTTACTTGTATGTCACCCTGAGAGTTTTTGATAATAGAGATGATAATAATAATAGACATAATAGGATAGAATATTTTAATAAATACATACTAAATAAATAATGTAAATTTTAAAAATCCACCAAACACTTATCTTTGCTTGGATTATGTACCTGGTATAATAATAATGAGGAGGAGGATTATCATCATCATCATCATCATCATTTCTTACCCTCCTGTCCCCAAGGTTTGATTCAGGGAACAATATAGATTAAAATGCAAATAACTGTATAAATACAGTAAGTTAAAACACACAAATATAGGACATATTAAAATAATCCAATATAAAATTAAAATATACCCATTTAAAGTTTATACTTCAAAATTGACTGGGTAGGTCTGTTGGAAGACATAGGTCTTTAATACTTTTTAAAATTCAGACAGCATATTTAGCTGTCAAATCTCTCCTGACAGGTCATCCCACAATCTAGATGCGGCTGATGAAAATATCCTTTGGGTGACAGTTGCAAAATCTAACAAAAATCCACCAAACAGTGATACCTTTATTGGCCAAACAAAATGCACAATATACTTGTTGCTTTCGAAGCTCCACTTGCAACAAGTATATTGTGCATTTTGGTTGGCCAATAAAGGTATCACTGTTTGGTGGATTTTTGTTTGAATTTGCTAAATGGCCAACACAGCTAACCCTGCATGTTTGCAAGTTGCCAATCTAGTTCTGGCCAGTTGAAGTAAATATCCCCTTGAAGGCCTAAGTATATGAGAAGGATTCTATGGGAATGACATTTGGATTAATGGGAAATTAGTGTGGGAAATGGCACAATTCCATGTAGCTCATGGGCTTTACTCAAGTCCTGTATATGGAAGTATTACCAGGCTAATGGCCAATTTCCTGCTGGAAGCTTCAAGATTATGGCTTAAATTTTATAATAATGATCCTGAAGTTATATTGTAAACATACTTATTTACTGTAAATCTATTGTAAATCCTACTTTTGTATGCCTAATAAAGGTTAAATGAATGAATGAAAATGTATGTGGAAGACACAGAAAACCTGTCAAGAGTTTGGTTAAAAGTCACTTTGGATAAGAACAGTTCCAGAATCCCCTAGTGAGCAAGTCCACTGCCCTGCTCTACTTGACACCATGTAGCAGATCTTTGTTAATTCTGGCACTTCTTCTATACTCTGGATATTTTTTTTTTAAAGGCAACTTCCAAACAAAATATTTAATAGTTTACAACAAAGTTTGGGCAATGTTTGTTTTTTTCCTACAAAAGGATCAGCAAAATATAGATACTTTCTGTTTTCAGAATGACTTGTGGAGCTGGAAAGGTTCAATGACAAAGCACGACCTTTCAGAGTTTATTATTACAGAGATTGCACCACAATCCCCAGGTGATGGTGTGCTACACAATACAATGTGCAGTGTCTGGAAAGCCATGCACACTGTGTTGCCTGGGGTGGTCTTTGATCTTCTGTAATCCTGTTAGGTGTTCTTTTTCATCAACTCATCTCCTAGTGGAGTATCTCTGCCTTAGTTGCCTTAAACTGTGCTTTGTATTGTTCCTTTACTGGACCTGCTGGAATTTTTACTGGTTTCTTTTTCTTCATCTTTGTTTTTAAAGCAAGCAAACTGAGTCCCATCATGTTACGGGTCTTTGCACATGGGTGTATGTTCTTGTTCTGCTCAAAACTGATTCATAATTAGTTACAAATAAAGTAATTGCAAGTTCCAACATTAGGGGGTGTTTTGGTAATGAGATTCTCATTTCAAAAATAATGTCACAAGAGGGAATGAAATTGTTACTTATTGGTGTAAAGTCTTCTAGATACTTGTAAAAATAGCTTTATATTTGCTGCTGTTGTTATTTATCATCAAGCCAGCTTTGTTGCAACCCTAGGAATGAAAGCCCTCCAATAGCCCTGGTCATCAACTGCCCTGCTCAGGTCTTGCAAACTCAGGGCCATGGCTTCCTCGAATTGAATCAATCCACTCGTCATGTGGTCTCCTGCCTTTCCTACTGCCTTCCACTCTACTGAGCATTATTGCTTTTTTCCCAGTGAGTTATGCCATCTCTTGATATGTCAAAAGTATGACAACCTCAGTTTAGTCATCTTGGTTTCTAGAGAGATTTCAGGCATAATTTAAGACCCATTCATTTGTCTTTTTTTACTAGTCCATACTATCCCCAAAACTCTTCTACAGCACCACATTTCAAATGTGGTCATTGTAGACCAAAGTCAGGACTATTCAGGCCACAGTATTTCTGATTTCTATGTATGGGTGTGAAAGCTGGACAGTGAAGAAAGCTAACAGGAGGAGAATCAACACATATGAAACATGGTGCTTTATATAGTCATTTTAAATAGGGTTGTGTAAAGCTCCTCCCCTTCCAGTCCAATTCAAGTCTTAATATGAAGGTTCACATTGGGTGCAGATTAGCTCAGACTGATTCAGACCCAATCTCACCTTCTTGGGATCCTGAATCCGCAACCTGAATGTGAAGTTGAAGGCTTTCATGGCTGGTATCCACATTTGGGGGGGGGGGGTTGAGTTATCTGACCATGTTCTGGAAGATTTTATTCCTGACGTTTCACCAGCAGCGGTGGATATATATACACTGTGTGACCCTTGGTGGAGAGGAAGTAATTTACATGTTAATCTGTGTCTTGGTTTTCCCAGCAACCAATGGATCACTAAGTAAATAGACATCCTGGGATCTTGCTATGTAACAATAGACCAACACACATGCCAGCATTCTCTGAAGATGCCAGCCACAGATGCTAGCAAAATGTCAGGAATAAACTCTTCCAGAACATGGCCACATAACCCCCCCAAAAAACCCCCAAACTATGCAACCTGAATATTGGGGTCTCTACTGGCTTGCATTGGGAAACCCAAATGGATGTAACTTTTTGGTTTTATGTGGGTTATTTCCCCACACCACCAAATCCATGTCATTTGGGGTCACTGTAACCCCTTCAAAGCAAATAGCATATGCCAAATTGCAGACGTGTAGCTAGTTACATAATCTCAGCCTCAGGGGAAGGCAAGAGCAAACCACTGGCAATGGCAAACCTCCTCTGAACAAATCTTGCCAAGGAAACCCTGCGATAGGTTCACCTTAGGGGCGCTATAAGTCAAAAATGACTTGAAGGTACACAACCACAGTAAGGGGTTTTGCATTAGCCAACCTTTGCTTCCCATCCTGCCCACAAAACCTGAAATAAATGTTTTAAGAAAATGTACAATCAATTCACTGTTCTGTTCTGCTAGTGTTTGCACCTTTCAGCACTCTAGTGTCTGTGATGTGTATCTGCATCGTCTGCAGTATGGACAAAAGAGAATAAATAAAGAGGAAGGCAGGAAGGAACAAAGGAAGGAGGTGGGTAGGCAGGCACTGTTTAGAAAAGCACTGAAAAGTAGCAGATTGGGCGGCGGGTGTGGAGTAGATGAAGAGAAAGAAGCAAGCTGATATAGACAGGTATGCAGATATGATCTACTGTTAACCAGGTAAATCAGGGATAGGAAATGCACGGCTTTCCAGATATTGGACTGCAACAGTCACATTTCCTAGCCAACATAGCTGATAATTAGAAATCCTGGGATATACAGTCCAGCAACATCTGAAGGGATGCTATTTACCCATCCCAGTAAAAGAGCATAAGCATCCATTGAAGAATTGGATTCTATATATACATATACATAGATGTGTGTGTGTGTGTG
>CM034701.1:363302019-363318809 GCA_020142125.1 Phrynosoma platyrhinos | reverse complement strand
GGGGAATTAACTTGATTGATGTGTTTTACTTTACATTGTTTTAACTTGTTGTACACCGCCCCAGTTGCTTAGCAAAGGGGAGGGTTAAAAATAAAATGTATTATTATTTATTATTATTATTAGAATAGTAGCTCCCCCCAAAAAATAATGTTTATAAATTCTGTGTGTGATGAGATGTGCTCACAAAGAGGAACTCTGCCTGAGTACTGCATCTACTGTGTTACAACTGTATTTTGTGTCCAGGCTCTTACAGAGCTTTCCAGGAGTAACAATAATCACCTTTCTGGGCCTTTGATACTCTCCAAATAACTTCTTTTCTTCTTGCTGAGTCTGTTCTTCACTCCTCCACATTCATGCATTTAATTTTTGCATTCATGCTTAATTTATTTGGGAGAACAAATGTAAGAGATTATATGAGGCAACAATAAAAATCATCATAATAGGTCTGGGTATTCTGGGAAGATTGAGGCAAAAAGTAAATTTTCCAGCCTCTCACATGCTGCAATTTCAACTGCTGCCAAACAGCCACAGCAAGTACAAAGAAAGCATAAGCCATTTATGTTGTTGTATCTTCAGCCAACTCGCATGGCTTATCTCAGTCAATGTCCAAAGTTCAGCAGCCTAAGAATAAAAATGATGACAATGACATCAGTGGTGTTAATGGAATCACTGATTTTTTTCCCCAGTGTGAGGACAAATGTAAGAGATGATACAAAAGAATATTGGCCAGTATTCTAGATGTGATACTTACAGATCAACATAAATAATATATAAAACTATAAAGGTGACTTCTGACTTTCTTTGAATGGTTATAACTGCATATGCCACCCAAAAAATGGTTGTCGTGTACCTTCAAGGCATTTCTTATGGTGAACCTATCACGGAGTTTTCTTGGCAAGATTTGTTCAAAGGAGTTTGCCTTCCCCTCCCTCCCCGTGACTTGCCTAGTGGGTTTCATGGCTGAGTGGCTACTCAAACCCTGGTCTCCAAAGTCATAGTCCAATACTTAAACCATTATGCCACCCTGGCTCTCAACACAAAAATACCTCTCCCCAAAACTTGTATATCATCTATTTCTTCCAGTTTAGTCTAATTTTCAAATTAAATTGCCAAATCGTTTAATTTTCTTCATAGAAAATCAATCAAGGGTTTCCAGTCTTTTACATTTGACTGTAATGATCCTTTCTGAATCAATATTGACAATTTGTCCATTTCTGCCAGTTCATTCAGCTTTAAAATAAAGTCTTTTTTTGTTGGTATTAAGGTGTTCTTCCATTTTTGCATATATATTAATCTTGCCGCCTCGTCATACATTGTATTATAGTATGCTACAATTCTTCTCCAACTGTTCATCTATCAAACCCAACATAAAAAGTTCTGGTTTTAATTGAAAATTAATGTTTAAATTCTTTTGCATCAAACTATGTATCTGAGCCCAGAACTTTTTCACTTTTTCACAAGTGATTCCTTCTTGTTTTTCACATTTCCAACCAACATTGCAAGCCCCCTTGTACATTTTGGATAATCTTTCTGATGTCAGATACCAACAGTATATCATTTTATTAAAAATATATATGAGATCATAACAATAATATAAGTTGTAGGCTCTTCAACTGCATCTTTTCCCATTGTTCCTCCAGCATATTATAATCAAAGCTTCACGCATTTTATCATACTGTCTTTCACTTGTTCCTCTTCCATCTCCAACTTTAACAAAAGTTTGTACATTGTACAGATCACATGTTCATCATCTGTACATAGTTGCACTTCGAAATCTGATTTATTTTGTTCAAATCCATAACTCTTTTCACTGAACTTAAATCTTTCATATAACTGTAAATAAGAGCACCACTGAAAACTTTGGGCTCATCTGCACTGTAGAAATAATCCAGTTTGACACCACTTTAAGTGCTGTAGCTTCATCCTATGGAATTCCAGGTTCTGTAGGTTTACAAGGTCTTTTGGCTTCTCTGCCAAAGAGTGAGGGTGTTTCACAAAACTACAGATCCCAGGATTCTGTAGGATGGAGCCATGGCAGTAGAAGTGGTGTCAAACTGCAAACCAGCCACTGAAAAAGTTGTGCTTGTTACACCCCTGACATGTGTTACAGCTATTTTAATTTATTTGTTACTTGCTGTTTATTTGTTATTTAAAGTATGTTTTAAACTATGATTGTTTAATTGCATTTTGGGAGGGTGGGCTGTTGGGAGATGGATTGTATGTTTTAACGTGCAAGCTGCTCCGGTTGTGTTACACAGAGAGGCAGGAATTATTATTATTATTATTATTATTATTATTATTATTATTATTATTATTATTATTATTATTTCTTTTACATTGCAGATGGGCCCTCAGTCCCTCTGCAAGGAGCTGCTCTTTTGATTTAATTTTGTATTCACCCTGTTCACAGATTAAAGTGGTGTCAACTTGGATTATTTCTGCTGTGCAGATGGAGCCTTAGTCATGTAAGAAAATTCTCACCTGAAAAGGTGAGCACAAATATGATAACTTTATAGAAGATATATACAGTATAGAAATTTATGTGGGTTTTGGGGAAAAATTAGTAAAAGTATTAGTATAAATATTAGATGATAGCTGAAAGTTAGAAGAAAGGAAATCACTTAATTTTTTAAATAGAAAATGCAGTTGTGTCTTTGTTGTTATTGTATGGTTGTTGAATGGCTGATAATGTTTGTTCTATGTCCCTTTTTTTTAAAAAAAATTCTTTTGCATTGTATTATGTGGAATATATATATGTTGTGCGTCTGTAAATGTTGATAATTTTTTTTTTAAAGACCTATGTAGTAATGTCTGTGGAAGTTGTGAAAAGGCAATTTTCATAATGACTGCTGAATTCAGGATAACTGTATGCCACACTTGCAGAAAGTGATAACTCTGCACTGGAATAAAAGCTCACTCTTCTTCATCCTCAAGTCTTCTCCTCTCTCTAGATTTTGTAGTCTGCAAATCGCTTAAAAAAGCCAGATGAACTAAGGACAAATAAATAATCTTTAGAAACCCAGTCCTTTTATACTGCCAGTCATGGTTCCTTGGGTGCAGCTTAACATTTTAAAGCTTCATTATTTTTAATGGGTCTGTGTGAATGAGGAAATGTACATGGCATGCTTCGTCTCTGTTTCAGTTTAGCCAGCAGGCACATGCTTTGCAAATGGAATTGTGACAGGATTTCTGAGGATGCACCATGACAAAGAATAATGGAAAGATCTGAATATCATATGCCTGAAGCCATAATAAGGAAACAGCAAATGCCACCCTATCATAAAATTGGAGAACTGATTATATGCAGTGTATTATGAAGACACAAATGTGGGATTTAAATAATATCATCTAGCTGTGAAAATTCTAGACGCTGTGACCAGCCTTCAAAACAAGCAGAAATCCTACTCTCGGCTGAAGTGGCCTAAGATATTTTTTGCTAAAGGGGCTTAAAGTGGCTTTTGCCTCATTCAGTGTGTAATACAAATGCAAAAACTGCATTCCTATAAGGTCCCTTTGCTGCATTATCTTCTGCCCTAACAACACTCACACATAAATATACATATACCCCCATGCATCTGAGAAAGTAGACTCAAGTCTACAAACACTCCGTGCTACCAGCTTTTTTCTTTCAGTTAGTCTCAAAGGTGCTACAAGATCCCTTTGCATATGTACAAGGAACAAGAAAAACTAAAAGAAGATATAAATCTCTCCTGTGAACATGCTGGGAAGCATCCAGTTCAAATTGTATTTCTGCTGCAAACCTTAATCAAAAGGAAGGGAAAGATGAATGAACACCTTGGTTTGCATTTGTGAAGGAAGGACATGGATGTGGAAGCTATCTTGATTCTTGATCAATGCGCAAGTTGCACTTAGAATTACCATTATTTGGCTAGGGATACTATCTTTTTAGAATAAGCAGTAGTGACATCTACTGGTGGAGAGCACAACATTAACAAGTGCATTGCCAGAGAAACAAGCTGACAGAGGGATTTCCCAAAGAGGCAAGCCCCCCTGTTTTCTTTTTAAAAATGACCATCAGCATCAATAGCAATGCATTCCACCATTTTTATACTGCATAACTGAAATAATTGAAATTGCATCATTGAAATGGGAAGGGTGAAACTACTCAAGCCAATGAAACTACCAATCCTTTCCCCTGCTAAAAAATAAATGCAACATACTATATAACCTTTCCTGGCATGGAAGCAAGCAATGTATTAATTACTTAATTGGAGGCAACAGGGATCCTCACCTGCTTTTAAACAGAGATTGTCTGTTCCTTTGCTATCCAAACAAATTTCATCTTGTCCTGTAACTCATATTCAAATGCTGCCCCCTTACAAATCCTCGCTAATCTGAATGCTAATCATTTTATCAGTGATGCTCCATTACCCACACAAGCTGAAGCAATCTGTGCCGAATGAAGTGGGCCATTATAGTTCCTCTGTGGTAGAAAACAAAACTTCTGGCAGGTGTTGGATGCTGTGTTGCAAGGAGGGTGATTGTTTGTGTAATTCTGAAAATCAAGAACAACAGAGATAATGCTATGCTTCAGCCTCCAGGAAATGCAAACAAATGTTTCTTTGAAGATCCTGACTCCGAAATCCAAAATGTTTCAGGATCAAAGGCTGATAACAAAGCATATATCCCATCCAGGAAGCTAGCAGCTCTATATTTCAGCCTTACCCCTTGCTTTCCCTTTGGACACAAATGCTACAATATGAACATAAGAATCCTGACAGATCAGATCAAAGTGGGCAACTAGCTGCCTATAGAAAGCTCATAACTGGAACATGAATGCAATACCACAATGTGGAAATGCTCTCATTATATTCAGTTTCTACTGACATTGAGGCAAATTGAGAAACCTTTCTGAAAATTGGATCTGTCCAGTGCTGATGTTTGATGATGCAGACCTGCTCCCTCCAGAATTCAGTGACTTACTGGATACATTCCTGGGTGTTTCCATATGGAGAACATACATTATAAGTCAAAAAAGCATTGTGCACTTGCTTCATTTTTGCCTCCCTAGTGGATTTTTTCAGGTTAAGAAAAAAAGATGGAATATTCCACAGGAAAACAAAGGAGCAGAGTGTACAAAATAATTGGCTAAGTTAATTCATTGATTTAAAAATATAATAAAGTGTCAACTGCACATGAGCTTTTGACCTGAGGCGGCCTATATTGATTAAATTTTGGGCATAATGAACAGTCAGCATTAACTTGGTTTTATTCTTCTGTCCTCATTTCTGATCAGTGATTGTAGTGGTTTGAATGTTGGACTAGGACTCTGGATACTAGAGTTTGATTCCCAGTGTGGCCATGAAACCCACTGGGTGACCTTGGACAACTCACACTGTCTCAGCCTCAGAGGAAGGCAAAGGCAAACCCCTTCTGAACAAATCTTGCCAAGATAACTCCATGATAGGGTTTCCATAAGTTGGAAACGAAGGGACACAACAACAACAACAATGGCTAGATTTTACCACGGCTTCTGTAATTAAAATGGCAACTGTAGTGAAGAAATCAGAAGAAAACTAAGTCTTGGAAAGGTAGCTATGAAGGAATAATTAAGACCCTCAAGTGTAAATATATATATATTCTAAATACCTAAGGGGTACTGCAGACGGGCGGCACAGAGCTGCCCCGGGAAGCGGCGGATCGGTGCTGTGGCAACCCCATGCCGTGGCCCTGATCCTCCCTTTTGCCGCCCTGAAAAGAGTGGCAAAATGCTGCTTCTTTCAGGGGTGGCAAAAGGCCTCCCTAAGAGCCAGCACGCGGCTCTTCAGCACCCTTTCTGGTGCAGTACATCCGAACGCTGTGCCTGGAGGGCATCCTGATGCCGCTTGCCGTGCGTAATGGTGTGCAGCATCAGGATGGCATCAACATGGGGTTGGGGCAGCCAGCATGTGGCTGCCCCACTCCAACTCTGCCTTCAGGCCGGCCCTTTGGGCCAGTCTGCAGAGGCGCTAAATTAGAATAATCCATGCTGTAGTATTTCTGATTTGTATATATGGTTGTGAAAGCTGGACAGGGAAGAAAGCTGACAAGATCAACTAATTTGGAAGGTGGTGCCAATGGAGTGTTCTATGCATACCATGAACCTCACAAAAAGGCCAATAAATGGGTCAGCAGCTATAGTCATGGCCAATCACAGACTTATGTTTGTAAGACCACTTTGGCCTCAGTCCAACAGATTTGATTTCATTGAGCTTAAATTCAGTGAATCTCTCTTTGGATTATGCCCTATCTGAACATTAAACATGCAGAGGAATTTGAAATACAGTATAGCACTGAATCTTGTGCAGATTTGGTAAAATATGCAGCTCAGTCATATGTATGTTTACTCAAAAGTCACTCTGAGTCATGGAGAACTTACTCTCATGTAAGTGTTTGCTATATTCATGATGGGTTAATTTCTGGATAAGTGCAGTAGATGTGATTTTCTTCATGACTGTAGCAAAGGGGATAAGAGTGAGACTTCCCTTTTAATTGAGTTTTGGTTCTAATGGTGCTTCAATTCCTTGCCACTCCTGCTTTCCATTATTTACTCTTTAGACAGGTAAATATCGCCCTCTTTAAACCCTTCAAATTTCACTACCCAGTTTCCATATGCCCATTTCAGCTAGCTCAGGATGCTGTGTCTATTTAGATTGCTATTGTGTGTGTGTGTGTGTGTATGATTGCACTCTGCATTTTTCTAAATCAAACC
Organism: Phrynosoma platyrhinos; assembly: GCA_020142125.1. NCBI lineage: Eukaryota > Metazoa > Chordata > Lepidosauria > Squamata > Phrynosomatidae > Phrynosoma > Phrynosoma platyrhinos. Next base: position 363,312,097 of record CM034701.1, on the reverse strand, counting down.
TCTTAATTCACCCAAACCTGGAGTACTCCTCAGTTATCACCAGCATACACAGGTGCCAATGGTCCTAAAGGTTACTCAACCTCTTGCAAAGTTTAGGTTAACTTCCACAACAGTAAAGAAAAGCTGACAGTTGCTGGGGACCCTGCAGTTCCCCACCACCACCTTTCTTTGGTTAACAAGAGGTTTCATTTAACTATCTTGGCAAAACAGATACTGGAATGCAGAACAGGAGGTTTCTCCTGGAGATGGAATTTGATGTGACATTTCTACCCATCTACAGAAAATTTCAAGAATTTCTCAGTTTCCTAGATGCCTCCTAGACTTAAATATCCACGTGCTTGAACCATCACGGCATTTGGAACTGTTTGGGTTTTTTTAAGTAAAAATCCAAGACAAAAAAAAAATTGGGCTGGACTTGAATGATGGAATTTGCACAATAGGGCTTTGTATTATGAGTATGCCAATATCAGTCATACTGAGACACTTGGTATGTAGTGCAAACAGTGGTTGCATAAACAGAAATCACCCAAGGCAGTGACAAGGGCAACAGGGAGAGAAACACACCCAATTGTATCTCAGAGATCAAGGTAGGTACTACCCAGAATACAAGATGTCTCCCTGTTCATTTGGGAGAGCTCCACCCCTTAACATTTTTCATTCCCTTCTGAAGAATATGGCATCAATCTACACCTTCAGGGCTATTCTCTCTAAGCAAACTCATACTGGGCATCCTTCCAGGAAAGCAGCAGATACATGCTAACTAAATATTGGACTTCATTCAAGGAGGTACTTGGCAGCACTTTAGGATCCAGAGGAAAACCAAAGACTGAGGATCACCATGTGAACTGCCAGAACAGATTGTGAAACAGAGCAGGACCAAAGCGCTGAATCTCTAACTAGATCATATTTATAAAACGATCAGGTCTATTAGGCTAAAACAAAACTAAAGTTGACCAGTACCACATATCAAGGTCCACAAATGCTTCAAAACAAACCCTCATGTTACTTTCATGTGGAAGTACATGCTTTGCATACAAAATATCCAAGTTCAATCCTATGGGATCCAGGGATTTTCACTTGCTAACTGCCATCAAGTCAACTTCAACTTATGAGACCCTATGAATGAGAGACTTCCAAGTCACCCTGTCATCAATAGCCCTGTTCACGTCTTGCAGGCACAGGGTAGTATTTTCTTTGATTGAGTCTATCCATTTGTAATGTTCCTCTTTTCTTACTGCTTTCTACCTTACCAAGTGTTATTGTCTGTTCTAGTGGGTCATGTCTTATCATGTTATTGCCAAAATACAAAAGTCTCAGTTTAGTCATCTTGGCTTCTAGGAAGAATTCAGGCTTGATTTGCTCTAGGATCCATTCAGTTGTCTTTTTAGCAGTCCATGGCATCTGTAGAACTCTTCTCTAGCACCACATTGCAAATGAGTTGATTTATCTTCCTATCAGCTTTCTTCACTGCCTAGCTTTCACATCCATACATAGAAAATGGAAACAGGATGGCATGGGCAATCCTAACTTTAGTATTCAATTACATATCTTTGCACTTTAGAATCTTGTCTACTTCCTTCATAGCTGCCTTTGCAAGTCCTAATCTTGACTGCAGTCTTCATTTCTTGACTGCAGTCTCCTTTTTGATTAATTACTGACCCAAAGCATAGGAAATCTTTGACTATCTCAGGGTCAAAACAGATGGCCTGGTAAAGCCACCTTCTGGGCAGCTTCGAAGTGTGGTGTTTACATGCCTCATGCCTCCAAGCCTCCTGGAAGCTGCCCTGCCCAATTACATGGAGATGACTTCAAGACACTCCAAGGGCTTGGAGGTTACATGCCGCATGCCGCCAGAGCACCAAGAAGTTGCTCTGGGACTGCAGTGGGGTTGCCAAAGGCAGCCCTTTACCAAGTCAAATAGGAGTGGATCTTTTCCACTCCTATTTGGGCTGGCGTCAGGGTGGATAGGGGCCACAGCATGTGGTTGGCGTGGCCCGAGGGTGACCAGCTCCGGGGCAGCCCCGATCCACCCTTTTCGGACTGTCTGTTTCAGCTCTCACTGCCTTCATCATCTGCTTTAAAGTTATGTAAATCATCTGTGGTCATTAGCATTGCTTTCTTAATAGGTAACAGTAAAGGAAGTCCCTTGACATGAATGTCCAGTTGCAACCAATTGTAGGGGGCACTGTTCATCTCTGTTATTAAGCCAGAGAGCCAGCATTGTCCAAAGATGAATCCGGTGGTCATGTGGCCAGCATGACTGTCCTGAACGCTGTTATCTTCCCACCAAAGTGGTACCTATCGATCTACTTGCATTTGCATGCTTTTGAACTGCTAGGTTGACAGAAGCTGGGACTAGTGGCAGGAGCTCACTCCATCATGCAGCACTCAGGCCTTGAACTGCCAACCTGCTGATCTTCCAATTGTCAAAATTGGCATCTTAACCTAAGCCCCTGCATTTTCTTAATACTCAACAGTAAACCCACACTTTCTTCCTTGATTTTCTTCAGTAATCTCCAAGTATGCTATTTTCTGCTAGTGGTATAGTGTTATCTGCATAGCTGATGCTCCTTCTTCCAATTTTCACACCTCCTTCTTCTGAGCCTAATCCTGCTTTATGTATAATATGTTCAGCCATGAAAACAGATAGATAAAATGTAGCCTTGTCTGACCCCTTGCCAATTGGAAATCATTCTATTTCTCCATATTCTGTCCTGATGATAGCCTCTTGTCTTGAGTACAAGTTACAAGCAGGACAATCAAATGCTATAGCACACCCATGTCTTTAAGAACAATCCATAGTTTTTCATAATCTACACAATCAGAGGCTTTGCTGTCAACTAGTGTTCTATTATCCAATGTATGTTGGCAATATGCTCCCTAGTGCCTCTTCTTTTCCTGAACCTAGCTTGGACATCTGGCATTTCTTGTTCCATATATGGTAAAAGTCTTTTTTTTGTAGAATTGTGAGGATCATTTTCTTGTGTGGGAGATTTATACCATAGTCCTGTGGTTATAGCAATCCCTGGTGTCCCCTTTCTTGGAGATTGTAAGTGCAGGGGTAGGCAACCTAAGGCCCAGGGGCCGGATGCGGCTCCCCAAGGCCTTTGGACCTGCCCCAGGCCGGTCCTGCCACCCCCCGCTGCCCCCCGCTGCCGCCTGCCATGATGATATTGATTATTGTTGTTATTACTTGTTCTTGCGGTTTTCTTGGCAAAATCTTCACAGGGGTTTTGCCATGGCTTTTCTGGGGCTGAGAGAGTGTGCATGCATATTTTTTTTAAAATATGTTTGTTTGTTTGTTTGTTTGTTTGTTTGTTTGTTTGTTTGTTTTTGGTGCTTCGGCCCCCCAATTGTCTGAGGGACAGCAACCCGTCCCCCAGCTCAAAAAGGTTGCCTACCCCTCTTTTAGAGGCTAAGGAAGATTTTACTTCCTTTACACTTAGCATTAAGTTTGCTATATTCAGTGTGATGTAATAGTATGAGTGTAGGATTAAACTCTGGAAATTGGGGTTCGATTCCCCACTTGGCCATGGAAACCTGCTGGGTGACCTTGGGTGAGTCACACTCTCTCAGCCCCAGAAAACTCTCTCAGCCCCAGAAAAGTTTGCCTTAGGGTCGCCATAGGCTGGAAATGACTTGAAGGCAGAACAGCAACAACACATTTATTTGGCACCTTTAGAGGTCCAAAAAGCATTTTTTGCTCCCAAATGCCATCTGGGGTCATACAAGGAATTTTTGCCATTTTTTAAAGTTGTCCCCCAGGCCATTTTAAGGGAAAGAGACATGTTCCTTAGAGCATGCCTAGGCTTTAAAGAGAGCTCTCCTGGGCCTAAAAGGGCAGAGCCAAAAAGTGACTAAAATGGCCCAAAAGAAAAAATATGGCAAAATGTCCCCGAACTACCAGAGGCATTTTTGTTAATGTAGTATGGAAAGTATAGCCCTTCAAAATTGCCTGCTTTCCACAGTTGCCCAGTTAGAAGTTAGGGTTCAATTTTCTAGATGTACTGTCCTTGTCCATATACTGCTTTCTGTAACACAATATAACACAATCTCTTTCCATAACACAATCTAATACGCAAATAGGGCTTCTTGATTCCACATTAAACTGGCATAATATCTGAACTCTGCACATTGTTTAATATCAGTGTTTCCAATTAAATAACTAAGCAACACACAAATGGCAAGAGGAAAAAAAATCAATGTACACGGAGCCTCAGCCACTTTGTTATTTATTCCCCTATGGCTTTGTTCAGTTTCCTAATGTCACAGTATACAAAGCATTCAGAAGGTTATTTCTTTTGCACTGTCTTCTGATCCAGATCATGTGTATTGCTTCACCTTCTCTGTATTTCTGTTGACACATTCTAAGGAATTTCCCAATTCACACTTTAAAACATATTTAATTTCCTTATACATTTGCCAGGGACTGATCTATTTAAGTCTTGTCACTTCCTAGCCAACCTTATAATTTATTTTCATTCTTTTTGGATACCATACAGAAAAGGTACACAAGTTACATAGTCAGTCTTACTTGTATGGTGGGCTGGATTCTACACACCTGTAACTATAAATTAGCCCAGGAAAAATTCATGCAAATCTGTCTCCTCTTTTCCCTCCTTTTCTAGAGATGGATTAGTGTCAACCCTAAGTAGCACCTTTCCATGCAGCCACTTCTTCCAGCTTCCGGGTGTTTATCCTTTCCTGTTAGCCCAGACTGGGTGTGTATCATCACTACTCTATTGCACCAGTTTTATCCTGCTTTAACTGCCATGCTTCCATCCTATAGAATTTGGGGATTTGCTGTTTGGAGAGGTACTAGAATTCAAAGGCACACCCGTGAATTACAGTGGGGCCTCCTTATCTGCGGACTTGCCATCTGTGGATTTCAGCATCCATGGATGGCAAGCCCCCGGTTGTGCCCAATAGTGGCTATCTCTAGGGGCTGTCTCTAATAGCGGCACAGCCACGTGTACACACCACCATTGGGGACAGTAGGATTTGAGGTCTTGCGGATTTTGGTATCTGCGTGCGTGTGTATGTGTGTGTGGAATGGATCTCTTTTGTACAGCACTGTGTACACCAACAGCGCTCTAGAAATAAACTTTAATAATAATAATAATAATCTCCCATGAATACCAAGCTCCCACTTTACAATATTAGAACTCTCTAGTTTGTTGTTGTTGTTAACCACCCTCGAGTCAATCTCGACTCATGGCAACCCTGTGAATGAGACATCTCCAAGATTCCCTATCCTCCACTATTCTTCTAAGTTCTTGTAGATTCATATTCGTGACCTCCTTAATTGAGTCTATCCATCTGGCATGTAGTCTTCCTCTCTTTCTACTTCCCTCCACCTTTCCTAATATTATTGTCTTTTCTAATGAGTCATGCCTTCTCATGATCTGGCCAAAGTATGACAGCCTCTGTTTAGTCATTTTTGCCTCTAGGGAAATTTCAACAATGTCATTTGTTGTGGCACCAAAGCTCTGACAGAGAAGGATAAATAATCACAAAACTACAAATCACAGAGTGTTCCATAGCATTGAGCCATGCCAGCTAAAGTGGTGTCAAACTGAATTATTTCTGCAATGCAGATGCAGCCTAAGCTCCTTTTGAGAAAACTCTCTGGGCTTCTTTCTCCCCTAGTTGCATTATTCTTGGCTTTCCATAATAGGTGTGGCAACCAATAAAGTAATTTATTACTTTAGGAAAGTAATCCAATATTGTTACTTTTTACAGTGTTAGAAAATGTAACTCAGGGTTTTTGTAGCTTTAGAAAACCCTAGTAGTGAAAAGAGAGGCATAAAACTTTTAGACCTCTGATCAAGGCATTGAAAAATGCCTTAAAATCCACTAAATAAATAACTTTAAAAGTAGTTAGACACGTTGCTGCACATCTTACTTGCTACACAAAGTTAGACAGGAGAGTAATACTGTGTGTGTATTTATGTGACTTATTGCCTCTCAACTTATGGTGACCCCATGAATGCCATATGGTTTTTTTAGTCAGGGAATGGCCACAGGTGATTTTGTCAGTTCTTTCCTCTGAAATATAGCCTACAGCACCTGTATTTGTTGGTGGTCTCCCACCCATGTGCAAACCAGGGCTGATCCTGCTTAGCATCTTAGATCAGCCAGGATCTGAGGCCTTTAGAGTATTTAGACCCCTTTACTGGGTGAATTTAGGCAAGTCACTCTCTCAGCCTGAGAGGATGGCAATGGCAAACCCCCTCTGAAGAAACGTTCCAAGAAAATCCGATTATAGATTCGCCTTAGGGCTGCCATAAGTTGGAAATGGCTTGAACGCACACAACAACAACAGTAACAACCCTTCCAATGGGCAAAGTGAAACCATTATCTTGGGCAGCTAATTTTGGGCATCACAAAATGGGATTTAAAATTGTTAGTTATTTGATTTATCAGTATTGTAATCACATTCCCCAGGAGTAACGTGTGGGAGATTTTCTGCTCAGGTGGTAGAATAACGTGGCTGTCCCTAGGTAATACTTACCTTTGACTTGAGTGGGAAAGAGGTGTTTCACTTACTGTTCTGCCTCGGTAGTAATAAATAAAAAAATATATAAATAAATATGGAGCTGTCCCTGAGGGAAAGGGTAAGTGATGATGTCCTTTCTTTCCTAAAGGTTCTTGAAAACAAGAAGCCATGATGGACCATCTCATAGTGTTGCAGCTATTTTCTTTGTCATTGGTGATACATCTCTTACCCTTTTCCAAACCTCCTGCATGAGCAGGAAACATGCCAGGCTCTTGTGTCAACTTCCTCTGTGGTGTTTTGAATGAGAGAGAGAGAGAGATTTAGTTCTACTACATCCAGCTGGATATTGTAAAAATCATCACAGCTTATCTGTTCACGTCAGCCTTTTAGGCACTGTTCCTCATACCATGGCAATTATTATCCCCGATCTGAGTCATGGTTATGGATAAATTGGTGTCAGCTTAGTAATTGAGCTGAAGATACCTGCTGAAGAGAAGTAGGTTAAACTGACACTTCTCATTCAAGAAAGTTGGGTTCTATTGTGCCATCCCAGAGAAATTTCCACACCAGTGCCAACTAGACGATAAATGAAATAATTGACATTAACAGAACCAGCAGCTATTTCCTACTACTAATTGCTCTATTGTTTCATACTGTTCCTCTCAAATTATTTTTGTCCCAATATGAGTGTGTATGCATATGTTTTGTTTATCCCCTTCCCAAACAGGACTGATAGGTATGTGTAAAGTGTTTTGGCAAACAGCTGGAGAGGCAAATCCCCCCCCCCGACCTCAAGGGCCAGAATCTGCTTTCAGTCAATTTGCTTCCAAATTTTTAAAAGGATTTCTGAAACGAATTTCTTTGTTTTTAGATATGGAGGACATGATGCACACTGTTTCTTTATTCATCTGGTGACCATAAAGCATAAGAAAAGACTGTGAGAAAAACAGGAGAAAACAAGTGGGAGGGAAAAACCAAAACCAAAACAAACATACAATAGCTAAACTTTGGCCTGACTCTTACTGTCAATCCTAACTAGAGTAAACCCATTGAATCAATGGATTTACTTACATGTAGACTCGCCATTCAACAATTGACTCAGTGGCTCTGTACCATTTGGGACTAACCAATAGGATCCAGACCTTTATTAATTGGTAGACGATGATGAAGATGAATCTAATATACACATCAATTTCAGTATTTGACATCTCTCCTACCCAAAACCCCAGAAAGCTGCTGCAGAAAATACAAATGTCCAGATTCTGTCTGTGGTACCTCTCCTGAAATCCTTTGCTTCTGAGGCCCTTGTGTAAGAAACTAGGCATTTTTGGTGGTGGTACCCTCCTTAAGGAATTCCTTTTCAAAAGAGGTCCATCATATTTGTTTTCTGCTAACGTTCAGGATGCTGACAAAAATATTCTCTTTTCAGCAGGCTTTTAAAATAAGGGACTGATACTCATTCCGATGTACATGAATGTTGTGTTGCTAGAAGATCATTCTTGCTAGATTTCAAATTGGTTCTGGTTTTCAATTTTAATCTTCTTAGCGAGGTTTTTATTGCTGCTGTTGGTTTTATATATTTTCAGAGAAATAAATCCAAAATAGTTATATTGGACGTACTGCCCAACAAATATCCTTAGGAGAATGAAAACTAATTTATTTTATGTTCTATCTTGCAAAGGGTGGTTGGTTGACCCCCAGTTGTTTTGTTGATTAATGTGTTATTGGATATTGGATGCAATGTTTTGCCTACCATGTAGCTTTGCACATATCTGAAAAGAGAAGGTTTAAACAAATTGAGATAAATGTCTCAGTTTTTATACATCAGCTTGTTACTAATTTTATGTGGCTTGTTGTTTTACAGGGTTGTTAGAAAGTACAGTATTTGGAAAAACTGAAGGACACTAGCCTTGCTAGTTTTAAAGGAAAAGAAGCTGTATCCCACTACACATTATGTGGTGAATAAATAAGTGAACAATGGGCTGCTGCTGTGAGCGAAGCAAATCATTTCAAAAGGAACTGAAAACAAAATTGTCAATATTATACTGTCACTTGGAATACTGGGTATAATTTTGGCACCACACCTTAGAAAGGACATTGAGCAGGAAACAATGCAGAAACAGGCAACGAAAATGATCCAAGGGTTGAGCAATTCACCTGCAAGGAAATGCTTGGACAGGTCTTAGCAAATGTCTGAATGAATGAATGGATGGATGGTGTCAATTCACCACAATCATCACTCAAGTTAGGGACTGGATATTCTCCATTCATCAAGATGTCAGGAACTAGGCTAAGGTACAAGAAACTAGCCTCTGTTCTGGGCCTTGAAAAGTATGTTCTGTTTCTGGTCATCATGGTCAATGGTTTAAGCTGGGGCCTGAAGTACAGCCAATGTTCTGTTGACCACTAGATGGTGGCAGAAAGCCAGAATCTTCAATTTATTTTAAAACAAACCAGTCCAGAAGGACTGGTAGGGCTGACACTATACGTGTATCCATATGCCTCTCCAACAAACAGGAAGCTTGGACAAGAAAGCTACTCATAAACTATAATCTAGGGCTTCCTTAGAACCTTGCCTTAGTTTATTGTTAATCAGATTGGGATGGGATGGTAGCAATGGGCTAGAGTTGAGTTAGTGGAAAGTGCCAGAGTTGAATGTAGATGAACCCCAGGACACTTATTTTTAAAGGGACATCCAGATCCAAAATGGGCAGTTTTAGGGAGGGAAACAATGGGCAGTTCAGTACCGTTAAGCTGTTCAACAATTCTAACTATAAACTGTTGTTGTTGGCCGCCTTCAAGTCATTTCCAACATGGCAATCCTAAAACGAACCTATCATGGGGTTTTCTTGGCAAGTTTCTTCAGAGGGGGTTTGCCATTGCCATCTTCTGAGGCTGAGAGAAGGTGACTTCTAGTAATGAATATCTTTCATTATGTTAGAAAGTGACCGACAATATGAAAAGTAAATTAAGTTGTCCAGTTCCCCTTAAATACACTGACCCCAATTAACCATGACTATTTTTCTTCTCTCTGCTAAGGATATTCCCTGCAGACCAGTGTTCCTAACAGAATGGAGTCACAAGACAAAATTATTTGAGTTTTGAAAAAAGAGAACTCTGTCTAGATTTATTATTGCAATGAATCAGCTACACATTAACCTCAAATAAGGTTGAGTTCTCAACTATCCTAGAATCCTTCTTACCTCTAGGTCAGAAGTAGGCAACTGTGGATGATTAGGGGACTGCATCATCATCATCATCATCATCATCATCATCATCATCATCATCATCATTATCCCACCTTTTTCTCAAAACTCAGTCTCAGGGAGGCTCACAACATTCAAATTACAGTACAATTAAAAGCATACAAAAATAGTACATTAAAATAGGATTACATTATTGCAATATTAAAGCAAGTTACATGTTAAAAGAATACAATACAATTAAAAATATTAAAATGTTAAAAAAAATACTTTGAAACAATACAACCCCCCAGCCCATGCTTTAAAAACTTTCTGTTTTAAATGCCTGTCTAATAATAATAATAATAATAATAATAATAATAAATTTTATTTTTAG
>CM034701.1:363264830-363298983 GCA_020142125.1 Phrynosoma platyrhinos | reverse complement strand
CATTCAACAATAGACCAACACACAGATTAACATGTAAATCACTTCCTCTCACCCAATGGTCACGCAGTATGTATATACCCCACTCACTTCCATGCCAGCATTCTCTGAAGATGCCAGCCACAGCTACTGATGAAACATCAAGAATAAACTCTTCCAGAACATGGCCACATAGGTCAAAAAACACACAAAAAACTATGGATGTCAACCATGAAAGCCGTCAACTTCACACAGGCTGGGTTTTTTTTCTCCCCCCCCCCCCCCCCCAGTTTTTAAAATTTATTTTATTTACTTAACCAATTGCTATAACTGTGCAATTAAAATATTTTTAAAATACAAACCAAAAGCTATGCTGGTAAGGGCATAGGGCAGAAAGGTGGGATTATGAAGGCTGCCATGCTGAAGACAGAACCCAGGACTATAGTAGCACCATGGCACTTTTGAAGAGCTGTATGAAAACGATTGTTCCCAACCTGTTGCATTTGCTAGACTAACAGGATTTTATGAGCTTGATGTGATAAAGTCCTTAGATAAGTATACTAGTTAAGTACTTAAGTATACTTAACTTGAATACAGGTCTCTGGATGTAGGACTATCTCTTGGTCAGATCTCACCTGGAATACTGCATCCAGTTCTGGGCACCACAATTCAAAAAGGCTGTTAACATATGGAGTATGTTCAAAGGAGGGCGACTGCGGAAAGGGTCTGGAAACCATGCCCTACGAGGAGAGACTTAGGGAGCTGGGTATGTTTAGCATGGAGAAAAGAAAGTTAAGTGGTGATATGATAGCCCTCTTTAAATATTAGGAGGGGTGTCATATTGAGGATGGAGCAAATTTGTTTTCTGCTGCTCTAGAGATTAGGACTCAGAGCAATGGATTCAAACTATGAGGAAAGTGATCCCACCTAAACATTAGGTCAGCCTTCTTGACAGTAAGAGCTGTTCAACAATGGAACACATTCCCTCAGAGGGTAGCGGCATCTCCTTCTTTGGAGGTCTTTAAGTTTAAACAGAGGCTGGATGGCTATCTGTTGGGGGTGCTTTGGTTCTGTGTTCCTGCATGGCAGAATGGGGTTGGACTGGATGGCCATTCTGGTCTCTTCCAACTCTGATTCTATGATTCGATGATTTTGGTTGCCATTATCACAGTTTATATGATAGGAATTTTTAAAGCAAGAGTCATCATAGTAATTGGTAGTTTGAGGTAGTCATTCTTTAAATGTGTCCTATTTTTGTTTTTCAAAATATGGTAGCAACTTCAAAAGCTAAAGCAATACAGAAGATTCAGATTGCTTTATATTGAGTCAGACCATTGTTCCATCTAGATCAGTACTATCTACCCCAAGCTCTCTGTAGGGTCTGCAATTTCCCCCCAATATGCCAGTAATCGATGCCATATTTGTGACATCGGCTAGAATTGCCAATGGCTATTCCTGGCAGGCAATGGTTTGGGGACTTGCGCCAATTCATGGACCACCATTTTAAGTAGCACTGGTCTACCTACACTACACAGACATGTAGCTCTCCAGAGTTTAAGGCTGGGCCTTTCTCCACTCTACTTTAAAATTTAAAAAATTGAACCTGTGATCTTTTTAATGCAAAGCATGTATAGAGTTGCAAGAAAAAAACTGGAGAAGGCTTCTTTACTTTTAATGATTGGGACTTTTATCAGGTATTTCTTGTTACCTGGTTGCATGGCCCGCAATGCTGGTTGGAATACCATCTTCTACACAACCATTTGTTAGAGGAAATGGATTGTGAGAATTTTTAGAATAAAAGGTCCTACTCCAGTTGCAGTGGAAGTGCCCATCTTAGGATGGTGAGTTTGAAAAAACCAAATTGCAGGCAAAAAACAACAGTTTAGACTCCTCAACAAGAGGAACATTTATTAAAGGAATACAGTCTTGAGTAGAAATAGCCCAATCCTTTCTAAACTAACCTAAAAGAGAAAAAGACGGGTCAGTGACATGTTGCAGCATCTCTTCTCTCATCCAGGAGCAGATGGGTAGATAGTGGAGGGTTCAGTCTGAGCTTTTTCTTTTTCTTTTACATCAGAAAGTAGTCACTTAATTAACCCTGACTGAATCAGACAATGTTATCTGCCCAGAATGCTTTTGGATTAGGTGGCTGGCAGAGGAAGGAGAAACAAGCAGGAAAAGAAGACAAAAAATCTAATCCCTCTCTTTCTAAGCCATCTCATCCCTAGTGGACAAGAGAACAGCAAGAACAAGGGCAAAAGCAGTTGTTTCTTCCAACACCATGAAAGGTGCAGGAGTCCTTTTCAGTTTTCATTATGACAACCCTATCCCTGAGTCATAGCACATATGCAGCTGAGCAACTGATCCTGCTGATCTTATAAGATTTGCTGGAGGAAACAGTCTGAGAATACCAGCAAAATTAATTTCTAATAAACAGAACTTGTTTTTCTCCTTTCAGGATCATTCTACCACTATCCTCAGTAGCTGGCATTAGAAGGGACAGTATTTTTCTTGGAAGTGAAAACAGTCTATTGTCCCAAAAGTTCCCAGATCCACTAAATTGTTCTATATTCTTTTCCTTTTGACTTTCATAGCTATGAGTCAACACAGCAGACAATTTGAGTAGACACACCAAAAGCTTCCAGAGAGGTCCTGCTCCGATTGTGTGCCTTCAAGTCATTTCCAACTTATGGCAACCTAAGATGAACCTACTATGGCAGGGGTAGGCAACCTTTCCCCTTTAAGGGCCGAGGGACTTCAGCTCCCAGAAGCCTCAGCCATGTTGGCCTATAGTTCCTGGGATTCTGGGAGCTGAAGTCCCTCAGCCCTTAAAGGGGAAAGGTTGCCTACCCCTGTACTATGGAGTTTACTTGGCAAGAGGAAGTTTGCCATTGCCTCTCCCTGAGGCTGAGAGCATGTGACTTGCCCAAGGTCACGCAGTGGGTTTCATGGCTGAGCAGGGAATCAAATCCTGGTCTCCAGAGTCACAGTCCAACGCTCAAATGAAAGTTCCTACTATCCTAAAAATTTGTATAACTCCCTGCCTTAATTTTAAATTTGAAAATGAATGAATGAATGAATGAATGAATGAATGAATGAATGAATGTTGCAATTGCCTGCTCTGTTCCAGTTGCTTGTGGACAGCCCAGATCTACCAGAAGAAGGGAAAGAAATATTCCACACAACTATTAAAGAGCACAGGAGCCCTGCCCTGGTTTTCATGTGCCAATCCTACTGTGAAAAAAGGAAAATGCACAGGTGCATAGTAATGGTACAGGACTCATGGCTGTTGTACTGAGATCTTTTGATATAGGATGAGATAGAAATATTTTAATAACATTACAACCACGCATCATTAGACAGTTATAAAACCTCTTTTTAAAAATCTTGATGGACATAACCTCCTCCCTCCCTTCTTACCTAGCAGGCTGTTGAGGGATGGACAGATCCCTCTTGCAGAAGCATGAATGTGCCACTGCTAAAGGATTTTTGTAATTAGGCTGATGGCTACAAGATATTAGGCCAAGAGCCCCATGCAGACTTAGGGATGCAAGGTGCCCACCCCATCTTAAGACATAAAACTTTTTATATATCAGATCAGAGTTGTCTCTACCCTACATAGCATTGCTTGCCCGTTGCTATCCAGGATTGCAAGTGGAGGTTTCTCTCATAACATCTTTCACTGCCTGATCTTCTCAACAGGAAATAAGAAAGCAAGACAAAAGCATGGGGGGGGGGGGGAAGCAGGGAGGATAAAATGCTGCTGCAAGAGTTAGCTCCATGGGATAAAATATTGATCTGTGTTAATTTGCACTGCCTTCATGACCCAAAGCAATACTGCTGGAAAGTGAAGGTTATTGATTTAGAAGATGATGATAAACTACACTTCAGCTTTTGCTGTTGAAGATGATGTTCCAAAAATTTATTAGATTTTAGATTCTGACCCCATTTGTGGATTTCATAGTTGAGAGCCGAACTATTCCCCTTTAAGGTGAAGGATGAATTTTAATCTTCTTTCAGCCACAACAGGGTTGTTAATATTCTTGTCATTCATAGATAGATTGACTATGGTGTGAATTCTTCTCTCTCCCTGTTAACCATTACTTTGTACACTTCTGTCTTTGTACCAAGAGCCTCTTAGGTCCTAATTCATCTTTGCAGCTTCCCCTCCCCCCCCCACACACACACACCCTGAGAGAAGATACCTCCTTTTTCCTATCTTTGTCTTGTCTGTTCTGAAAAGTCTCCTTTGTTCACACAAAAACTACTATATTGTTTCCATGATCTCTAATTGATGTGATGCGGAGTGGCCTAGGGACCTGGGTATATTTAACCTGGAGAAGAGAAGGGTAAGAGGTGATTTGATATCCATGTTTAAATATTTGAAGGGATGTCATGTTGAAGATGGAGCAATCTCATTTTCTGTTTCTCATGGACACGGAGCAATGGATTCAAACTACAGGGAAAGAGATTCCACCTAAACTTCAGGAAGATCTTCCTGACTGCAAACGATGTTCAATAGTGTAATATGCTGGCTTGGAGTATGATGGAGTTTCCTTCTTTGGAGAGTTTTAAAGAGAGGCTGGATGATATCTGTAGGGAGTGCTTTGATTGTGGCAGGGGACCATCCCACAATTCTATCATTCTATAATACTTTTCAGAATTGGACTGATTATGGATAGTTTTATCTTACTGCGTTCCATCCCATATTTTTCTCCACATTTCTTTTATCTCATCATGACATCATGGTGATTTGCAAACAGGAGGCAATGGGACTTTATTATCACATGGTAGAGCACCACATTGCCATCTGCTCCACAGATGTTAGGGAAAATACACATTGAGCCTCGGCAGATGGCTAATAGAGCCGTCCCCGAGGCAGGGAAGAGGAGGGGCAGCCGCACACTCGGTGCCCCTTCCTCCTCCCGAGGTTGCCCTCGGAGCCGCCGGCCCTCCGCACGGCCGGCGCTCCAAGGGCAACCTCCCGCCGCAGCGTCCGCACACGCTGCGGCGGATAAGTCAGTGAAAGTGAGCCCTACACTTTTGGGGCGCACTTTCACTGACTTCTGAAAGGAGTGCTGATTTAGCGCTCCTTTCAGGGGCGCCGACGGTGCGCCGCGGTGCGGATGCCTCGGTCCCGCGGCACACCGTCCCACGGCGTCCCAGAGGCCCTCATCTGCTTCCCCCCATTATTCTCCCTGACTGAATTCTGGAACATGGATTCTGTGGTGAGCAGTGATTGCAACACACATACACAACCCTTCTCTCTTTAAGATTTGCCATTTCTTGCAAATCTATTTAGAGTGCATCAATGAATTCCATCACTGTTCATACAGAAAAAACAAAGATGTGTGTGCGTGTTTATTTTATGAAGTGATCCATTGTGTGTAATAACTTGTTCTGCTAGTTACAAGGGCTGGAGTTATAACTTACCATGGGAGATTATCAGACAGGGAAAAGGACGTCCTTGTCCCATCCTTTTCCCATCCTTATTGCACAATCAGCAAAAGACTTTCAAACGACATTGTGCTTATCCAGACATTATCCCATCTGTGAAGTGCAATTGTTCGCAATGGCGAGAAGAATTTTCTAACTATGTCATACTGATCCCGTCATTGTCCCATCAGTGAGGTGGAATTGTCCTGTCATTTCCCTTCATTTATGAATAACGGAATAACCCGTTAATATTAGTGACAGGACAATTGCACTTTTCTGACAGGGTAATGACCAGCTAAGCATAATGTGTATCACATTCTTTCGCGCAATTGTGATAAGGATGGGATAAGGACAGGAGAGAGATCTGCTTCACTCCTGCTCCGTCTGATAATCTCCAAGGTCTACAGGGGCATCCATTGCAATGATGGCTGCAATCCTTTTGTCAGGAGTTACATATGCACCTTGCCTGCCGTAAGAAAAAAATAGTATAAAGGTGTAAGGGTATTAGTATAAAGATGTAAGGGAAAGATATTTAGTCTGTGATGGGATATACAGTAAGATCAGTATTGTAGAGGAGTGGTGATCGCAGCCACAGGTGGTCTCATAACATTGTAGAGGAGGCAGACACGGCTCAAGATAGCTCAAAGCCATTCCTATGGGAATAATCTGAATGTAAGAACAAAGAGGAGTGGTAGGGGAACCTAGAGTGGCAAATATGTTTATTGGTTTTAACTAATGGAAATACAGCCTACCATAAATTTGAAATTATTATATAATTTAATTAGATATTGTTAATGCTTGCTGCTTAGTTCTGACCACAGACATCTCTGGTTTAGAACTATAGTTACTAAATAATGTGATGTCTGATATATTCTTACACTGTAGATATAACCAAATGGTTTTATTGCTGCTTTTGTTTACATTGCTTTGGGATTGGGATAAAATGTGTTTTTTTAGAGGACCAGATGTTAAGAGTTAGATATGCACCTTGCCTGCCAAAGATCTCTAATAAAAATTGATTAGAGATATTTGGTCTATAATAAGATATACAATAAGGCAAATATTACAAAAAAAAAAAAAAAGCAGGTGATCTCAGCCATAGGTGGTGTGATAACATAGTAGAGCAGGCAGACATGACTCAAGCTTGATCAAGGTGATGCCTGTGGAGGGGAAATCTAAATATAAAAGCAAAGAGGGGTAGTATGAAAATCGAGTGAGAGAAATATCTTCATTGGTTTTAAGAAATAAAAATACAGTCTGCCATAAATTTAAAATTATATATATTTTCATTAAACATTGCTAGTGCTTGCTGCTTAGTTCTGACAACATACTTCTCTGGTTTAGAAGTATAGTTACTGAATAAAGGTTTGCTGAGGTTTTACTACTAAAGCTTGAATTTTCTGCACTTGGTTCCTTCTGGGCCTGATACCCTTTCAGCAAGACAGTTGGAAATCCTCTGACTAAGTCCAGAGATCAAGCCAGGTTACAGAGAGAAGGAAGGATGTCACAGCGGGTGTGGTTTGGGGAAAAGTGTGCATTGGTGTACAGTGAAGCACACATAAACAAGGAAGCAATTGTAGTTGGGTTAAACTTAAGGTTTTGCCATTATCATGAAAAAGGTAAAGTGTTAGTGATGGTAAGAATGGGTAGGGATGTGTACTCCTTTGCTCAGATGGGTGTGTGCATTATGTGAATCAAACAT
Organism: Phrynosoma platyrhinos; assembly: GCA_020142125.1. Classification (NCBI taxonomy): domain Eukaryota; kingdom Metazoa; phylum Chordata; class Lepidosauria; order Squamata; family Phrynosomatidae; genus Phrynosoma; species Phrynosoma platyrhinos. Next base: position 363,291,869 of record CM034701.1, on the reverse strand, counting down.
AAGAAAGCTTGAATAGCCATATACAATAGCCACTATTTCTGTAATATTCACCCCATCTATATTTGCCCACAGAGCTAAAGGTATTTTTTTTTTATACAAATGAGCATCCTGTATTTTCATTACTGAAATGTGACCCCTAGCCAAGGCACAACAACCAACAATGTGTATTTATGATGATAGGTCAGGGCAGTACCATTATCTTCCTTATTTTAGTACTGGAGAGACATGCAGAACCTGGGAGGGGAGAGCAGGAAACATATGAGCAAGTAGCAGATGAAAAGGGAGGCATTGTTACAGAGCAGGTGGCATTGTCATTCTTGCCATTTAAAACTGTTTTACACTTTTACCTTCATATCAGTGCTATTCAGTGGTGGTCTGTGGACTTGAGCCAGTCTGTAAGCTGTGGGTCTGGGGAGACCTTCCTGGAAAGAAAGAAACACTTGTAGCCCATGGGCACAAATATGGTAGCAATCTCTAGCATATTAGGGGGGAAAGCCAGTCCCCCACCCTGATTGCCTAAGAACACAACTTTATACACTGGTTCAAAGGACCCACAGAGTGCTCCATAATGAGGGAACAGTTACATGGCTTAATTTAACATATCCAGGGATAGCCACATTGGTACAAAAACATCCAAAATTGATAAAACAGTGAAAGTTTGCAACATGTATTTTATGCATTTTGGTTGGCCCCAAAAAAATTATCACTGTTTTATGGCTTAATTTGAAACATATAAATCATTAGCTAATCAAAAGATTACTTAGTTTTACAATCACCTTAGGAGATCTTTGTTCGTTGCATTTATAATCTGTGTTTCTTCCTATGAGCTCAAGGCAGAATCCATGGTTCTTCTCCCCGCTTTATCTTCAGTACAAGCCTATGTGGTAGGTCAAGCTGAGGAAGAGTGACAGCTTCAAGACCATCCACTGTGTCTCAGAGCTCAGTGAATATTAGAACCCTGATCTTCCAAGTATTAGCCCAGCAATTTAATTACTAAATTAACTACTACTTTCAGGTACAAACTGTGTGTTACACACAAGCATATGCGACTGCAGCCGGATGCTCTTTCACTGGTCCTTTTGATAGCTAGTCCAGTAGGACAGAATTGAAAGCAGACTAGAACTCTATGATTTATTCAAAGATATAACTATGTTAATCTGTGATTTATTGTTCTATACCAAACAACAGCCACAAACCTTTCCCTGATCATAGAAAACAAGAAGGAAAGGCTGCAGCTGCTTTTTCAGACATGTGCTTTTCCACATGTCAGAAATTATTCACAGGATTCTCCATGTCCATTGGCCTGAAGGGTTTTTATCACAGGAGCAAATTTACCAGCTTATCTGTTTTGTGAACACTGTGCATTAGTCTTTAGGTGTATCTGTACAATTCTGTGAAAAATGGGAACAGTGAGAATGCCTGCTTCTTCCAAAGCATCATTAGTCAGTTAGCAAATTGTTTTGATGATGCATCATCAGTGCATCATCAGCAACTCTTTGCAGATCCTGTTTCCCCAGCCAGATTTAATTTTCCAAACAATATTCTTCTGTATGTCTTGTTTTGATTCAGGAGCAAAGTATGCTTATTGCAAAGCATAACAAGGCACAACACAACAGCATGTTCTGGGCCTCTCCCGAATCTGCTTCAGTTTATTTTTGATCCACGTCAGCCCCAGGCAAGCCATACTACTATTTTTAGTCTGACTCTGAACTGGTCTTGCTAGCCACTTCCAAGTGTAAAATGGGAGTAAGTGGTGTGTCAGCATATAGAGAGATCTTGTAGCACATTTGAGACTAACTAGAAAAAAAGAAATTGGCAGCATGAGCTTTCGTAGACTTCAGTCTACTTCCTCAGATGCATTTGGTGTGTCAGCAGTATGCAAGCAGGTCTCTCATTAGTATGAAATCCAGTATTGTCTTGGACACATGGATCAGGATGAGCTGCAGCCCCCAAGATTTTTTAATCCCCCACACATGCACAAGTGTACTGTTCCAGGAAATATGTTTATTTATCCTGTCTCAGCATTCATTTATATTATGTTTATTATGTGCTTTATTGCTACCTTATCTGTGCATGCCTCTCTGTTTTATCTCTACTCTACACAGTACAAATCTATATGTATCTACACAGAAGTAAGCCCCTCTGCCTTCAGGGGTTTTATTCCCAAGTAAACATTTCTCTCTCCAGCCCTCCTTTCAAGAGGAAAAAGTGGTGAGAGTTTGAAAGATTACCACTCGAGTCTCTGGAGATGGTATTGAAGTGGAATTACAACTCCTCCTGTCTCTTACCACACAACGTCGTTGCTGATCCATTGTTAACCAGTTGCTCTTTCATTGTTATAACACAACTTCACACTCACGAGAGATAACCATGAATGACCGCCAATCTCACTTTATTCATGCAACCACATGTCTGTAATTTAGCACTACAGTGTTGAGATTGTATTTTCCATGTTATGTGATAGTAGGCATGACTTCAACCATTCTCCTCGGATCAGTTACATCATGCCACTTCTGATCTTTATTCTCTTTGTTCTAGGAAGGGTGCACATCCTGCAGTTAGTGAGCTTTTGATTTTCCCTCTATAAATAAGTTATTTTAAATTTTGTTATTTTAAATATGTTGTTTTATATTTTGAAAATTTTAGGTAGCTTTATGTTTTCTTTTCCATGGAGAGCTGGTGGAGTGTGGAGTGCACAGAAAACAGATCATGAACATATTTGTCAATCCTGGAATTAACAATAATGCAGAAAGAACTGTTTCTATAACATTATTGAAAATGTTGCAATCATGTGAAAAGCATTGCACAAATGCAATGCAAAAGCATGCTTGTGTGGTCATCTCCTGAATTTTCTTCCGATGACCAACTACTGTGAGTGTGACCACTGAGATTACATGGTCCTCTCTCAAATCTCCAACACTGGATGTAGGAAGTGGTCCTGGTGAAGATCTTGAGATCCTCACAAAATGTTGCAATGGAAGTCTTAGGGTCTGACTTACACGAAGCAGCAACAGCAGCAAAGGCTCTTTCCTAAGCCTGCCAGCCCATGGTACCTTAGATCATGCCAAAGCAGCATCACCTCTGTACCTATCTTCCATTTGCCAGTGTTGAGGAATATGCACTCCTTGCTTACCAGCTTCCAGTCTAGAAAAGGAGGGTGAAAGCAGCTCCTGTGAAAATAACAAATCAACTTGCCACCTACCTGTCCCCAATGCAGGATCAAAGATGAGACTAAAGGAGGGGGGGAGACAGATGAAAAGTCCGGGGGGGGGGAATCAGAACAAAAGGTCATTCATTTTATACCAAGTTTAACCTGTCAGAGTAGGAAAAAGTGAGGGTTTGATGTGGAAGTCAACAAATGTTGTGTTTTAACACTGGGCTAGAAATGGGCTGAAAAACCTTTTCAGCTCCATGTAGAATGGCCCCAGAGGCAAATGGTGGCAAAAGTTTGTATAAAAATTGCATATGTTTATAGTTTAGTTTATAGCTATACATACAAATTTAGAAGTAATTACCATACTAGAAACAAAAATGAAGTAAATCTACATGAGAGAGACTGTGACCAGATGACTCTTGCATGCCTGTGCAATCTATAGTCCAGATGCTAACCTTGAAAGGCAAGTTTAAGGCCCATGCTGTTACTTTTTAAATTTTTTTTAATGTTTAAACTCTTTTTGGCCATGCTGGACAGCCCGTCAAATAGAAGAATGGTAGCGCTTCAATTAAGGCTCAAATTCCTTAAATATGGCCACCGTACGGTCAGCCTGGTTAGAATAGTATCAATAAAACCTTATGAGTGTTACTAAGGTCACATCCAGACTGATTCAAAAGTCCCAGATTTTGTTCCTGTTCTTTCTGATTTATTCTTGTTGTTGCTGCGTGCCTTCAAGTCATTTCTGACTTATGGCGACCCTATCTTGGGGTTTTCTTGGCAAGTTTCTTCAGAGGGGGTTTGCCACTGCCATCCTCTGAGGCTGAGAGAATGTCACCCAATGGTTTTCACAGCCAAGTTGGGAATCGAACCCTGGTCTCCAGAGTTGTAGTCCAATGCTCAAACCACTATGCCATGCCAGCTCTCTCTGATTTTATACTGGGTTAAAATAAACTGACCTAGGGTAGTGGTATAAAAAGTCTCTGATTGGGCCAGGAGCTGATGGAAAATATTCTGGGATATTCAGTATGGATCTCCAAAATAAAATTGGAAAGAAGGGGGGCGGGATCTGGGACTTTTTGATCTTTTTAATCAGACTGGGTGCATGTTCTGGAATGATGATCTTTTCTTTCATTCATTTCCAAACTATGTCCCCTAGGAAACTATGTTGTTGTATGCCTTCATATTGTTTCCGACTTATGGCAACTCTAAGATGATCCTATCACAGGGTTTTCTGGGCCTGGGAATGTGTGACTTGTGCAAGGTTACTCAATGGGTTTCCATGCTAATACACAGGGAGACATAATTTAACAACATGTCCAAAGGTGTTTGCAAGCCCAAGAACTGATTTACAGATGAAAGTACCTTATGTGAATCTGAATGAGTCACAGCTCTGGACTCTATCCCATTCCAATCAGTCTCTTCTGGTAGCAGGTTCTGTTATGTCATTTCATGAGTGTTATGGAATCATTCACTCAATTCTAACAGGTAAAACATAACTACCTTTCCCCAGAGAAGACTGTCGATTGCAGCTTTGTACACAACATGATCAGAATCACAGGAGTCCACTTAGCAGAATGATCAGGTGGTCCCTTAAAAGTAACAAGACTGTTTTATCACATTTTGAAGTAAGTGAAACAATACACATCAATACAGGAGAAGAGGGAGTCTCATAAAACCATGAATCCAAAGTGTAAGAGCAAAACAGCATATAACACTTAAAAGAAGCAGAGAAAATGTTATCCAGTCAATAATTTGCAGAGGGGAGTTTTAACCCATTACCTTCCTAGTAATGATCCTGAAGAAAATTTTCTTGACCCAGATATGACTATGAGACCTAGAAAGAAAGAAAAAATCCATTGGTGCCAATGAGAGCTTTCCCTACTAAAACCTACAGTCATGCTGTGATTGATTTTAATCAGAATTGCTGCTGAAGACAAAGGGGGTAGGAAGCATCTTAAATCTTCCATCTACATATGAGACAATTCAGATTAAACTGGGGGAGTGGGAAATAAATATAATTTCTATTTTATTTATTAAAATATTATATTCCACCATATATCCAAAGATCTCAAGGGGGGGGGGGATAGAATAAAATCAGTATAAACAAATTAAAATGTAAAACAATTTAAGTCTTTACTTGCATTTTTTTTTTAAAAAGGGGTAGTTCCTAATATCACATTGGGCATCATGCATATTATCTGCATGTTTATCTTTCCTGCATGGATCTCACGGCGGTAGCTCCATGTTTTATTCTTACAATCACCTTGAGAGGTTGGTCAGTTTGAGAGAGAGAGCACTGAGTTTCATAGCTGGTTGGGGAGTAGAAATCTCAGGGGTAGTCTGCATTGGCCAAATAAAGCATCTTCTAACCACTTTGAAGGCTGGCTGTTTAGATGATGCATGAGACTAAACTGGACAGAAAGTGAGACGAAGCCATGCTCTGGGGCTAAAAACTGGAGCAAAAAGAAGCTGACTCAAGGTGAAAAATGTGCATCATCGCAAGGCATATAAACAGCCCGGCACCAGTACAGGACTGCAGCAAAGCAAAAATGCGATGGCCAATTATGCAATGAATGTAATTACAACGTACACAAACCAGATAGCCCAACAGGGAGGCATGAGGTGAAGAGGGGTGAAGGGGTCATGTATGGGAGGCCTCCATGATTGTGCTTTGCCAATGTATCACTGGGTCCATCGATACACCATACAGGCGGTGCATCACATGTGCTACTATGTGGCTGGTCATACGGGTGGAATAATGGAATAATGGAATGGCATCTGGGCAAGAAGAGGAAGGTAATTGGAGGTCACAGGCAGTGTGTTTGTGCAATGGTGCTTATGCATGGTGGGGAGGCAACAAAAAAAATAACCACATAGCATGGCTTGACACCACATGGTGTATAGAGCCCATGGGTGTCAGCCCAACTTGGGAGTTGGCTGTGTGGAGAGCGGGGTTTCAATCTGATTTCAGAAAATCCAGGATCGAGTCACTTTTTCCTGCCCATCTGCTCCAGTCCTCAATCAAACACTGCCTAACTACTATACACCACTGGCTTTCCTTTAAACAAATCTAATGTAATTTGTAACCACGTCATTTAGTTCATAGTGTAGTTGTTTGAGAGTTGGACTATGAGTCTGGTGCCTAAGGTTTGGATCTCCACTCAGTCATAGAAGCCAGTTGGATGATCTTGGGCAAGTCACACTCTCTCAGAGGAAGGCAAAAGCAAATCCCCTTTGAACAATAAATCTGGACAAGAAAACCCTGTGATATGTTTGCTTGAGGGTCACTCTAAGGAGATTACCACATGAGGCGCTAGTGATGGAATTGAAGTGGAATTATAAGCTATGATTCCTCTCCTTTTTGCGCCATGTCATCACTCTTCCATTGCTGATCCATTGTTATACCATTATTATTGCACAATTTTGCATTGACAGATATCTCTTGTTAATGAGAAATTATGATAATAATGGTGATAATAATGGTATAACAACAGATCAGCAACAGATGAGTGCCGATGTATGAAAAAGAAAGGAAACATCAATTATAATTCCATTTCAATTGCATCACTAGTGCCTCGTGTGGCAATCTCCTAAATCAGAAACAACTTGAGGGTACACAAGTTTAGTCTTAAAATTGTCATGGTTTGGGAGGCTGTGGCCTTCACATAGAATCCCAATTTCCATCAATCTCCATCTGCCTGACCAGTGGTAAAGAATGATGTTCATTGACATCTGGACAACCTGGCTGGAGCACCTGGAATCGTCCAGATGTCAATGAACATCATTCCTCAGCACTGGTCAAGCAGATAGAGGCTGACAGAAATAGGGATTCAAACATTATGTGAAGGGCCCAGCCTTACCAAATCTTGACCCAGAACTACCAAGATGCCTGATGTTAGGTCAGGCAGTTTGTTCGCCAAGGATATTGGCAGAAACCTTTTCCATTATATGCTGCCTGATCTTTATAACCAGAATTATAAGGGCTCAAGCATGGGACTTTCCCTGTGAGTCATTACTTTGCACACAGCTCCTATCAGTCAGATGAAGGCACAGAAAGACCAGTGATTCATGCAAAACATCTTTTGGTGGAAGGGAGTAGTCCTTTGTGGGCCAGCAAAACCTTTTGCAGGAATAAATAAACTATAGGCATCCAATTTTAATGTAGATTATCAGAAGTTTGAAAAACTCAGACTATACCTTTTGGAATGGGTGAAGTATCAGCCATTTGCACTTGCATAACCTTGCCTCTATTTCTGTGAACAAATAGAGCTACCAGGAAACCGACCAGGAAGTGCAAACCAGAAAATCATATGAGCTTGGGTTATGCGGATTGTGAAGTATTAAAAAAAAAAAAAGGAGTTCCTCATTTGTATATTAACCATTGAAAAGGAAAGATTCTGTATTGGTCAGCCTGTTCACCTGCTGTCATGTCCAGATTCTTTTCTTTTTACAACTGGAAAGTCAGACCATTTTAGCTGTAGTGTTTTCATTCATTTAGAAGTAATTCTGTTCAACCCATACAAACAGAGCCTGGGAAAGTAACTTTTTAGGGTTTAACTCCCAAAATACCCCAGCCATCCTAAGCAGTTATAGTCCCTAAAAAAATACTGGTCTGGGAGTTATAATCCAAAAAAAAAAAAAAATCCCAAGGTTTAAAATAAAAAAGAGGACGTTACCATACCAGGGTGCTCTTGCACTGTGTTTGTGCAATTTCTTTAACATGATAACAATAGTAGCAATAATGGTATGAAAACACTTATTTCTGCATTACCTTTTAATGGCATGATAGTCCTTGCTTCATGATGAATGTTTGGTTTTAGTTATCTTATATGTTATTTAAAATGTTGTAATCAGTGTTTAGTTTAATTCCTTTTTAAAGGGGGGTAGATATTGTTTTTAGGACTGTATGTATGTAACTGTTGTTAGCCGCCCCGTTTGCACTCAGAGGGGTGGGGTAGAAATATTATTATTATTATTATTATTATTATTATTATTATTATTATTATTATTATTATTATTATTATTTCTGGTCTTGGTTTTCCACACAATATACATTACCCCAGCCTCCTCCCTGCTTTTTCCCCTTGCTTTGCACATACATTTTTAAAAATTATTCTGAAATCTCTCAATGATGAAATCAGACTGGTAGTCAGGAGATTCTTCGGGTAACTCATTTCCGATTATTCAGGATTCTAGACTTCCTCGCTGTTGTTTTAAGTTTCAGAATCAGTGGTTCTGTAGATGGTTGAAAATTTTTATAGGATCCATTGATGCTGGATAATAGAGCTTGTTACCACCTACAGAACCACTGATTCTAAAACTTCAATCTAGAATCTAGAATTGATTCATTTCCAATGATCCAGGATTCTAGAGATCCTTGTTGTTTTAAGTTTTAGAATCAGTGGTTCTGTAGATGGTAACGTGCTTCAGCATCAATGGATCCTGTGAAATTCTTCTCCATTAAACTGGACGTTTTGTGATATAACAGGGAAAATGTTCATGACATGCCCACTCACATGATGCCACTACAGCAATTCACACTTTCACAATCACATGAATGCAGCAATATTGGCGGTTATTGGTGGCTTTCTCTTATGAATGCAAAATTGTGTGATAATAACCATAGGACGACTGGCTGGTAACAGATGAGTGCTGACGTCGTGCGAAAAGGGAAGGAATCACATGTTGTAATTCCACTCCAGTTCCATCACTAGCACCTCTTGCAGTAATGTCCAGAAAGATAGATATAAACATATTGTAACAGAACATTAAACTGAACAATACACTTTTTCATACTATAGTCTCATCTACACTAGAGAAATAATGCAGATTAACACCACTTTACATGTCACGGCTTCATCCTATGGAATCCTGGGATTTGTAGTTTGTTATGGCACCAAAACTCTCTGACAGAGAAGGCTAAAAATCTCACAAAACTAGAAATTCCAGAAATCCATTGCATTGAGCCATGGCAGTTAAAGTGGTGTAAAACTGCATTATTTCTGCAGTGCAGATTAGACCATGAAGTGTAATGATCCGTTGCTGCCCCTACCATTAAGCAGAGCAGGCATTTGCCTCAGGTGGCAGATAATGGGTAGTATACAGGAATATAGCTACAGCGGAAGGCAAAAATGAAGGCATTCCTGTCAAGTAAGAATTCTTTTCTCCCATTAAAAATTAATATCTATCCCCAAATTTCTTGCATTACAGTTACTGAAAACTTCAGTTGAGCTTTTAAAAATAAAATGTAGAGATCCAAAGAATAGGGAGCAGGCAGAAGTTACCGAGGAAATGCAAACACAGAAGATAGAAGATTTCTAGATTTCAACAGATTTCAATGTCTCATCCTGGGGAATAAAGAAAAAATTCCCAAGGAGGGGCAGAATTCTTATTAGGGGTGGCAAGGTCCTTATTTTGTCCACCCCCCAAATATAGCTACACCCCTCTGGCAGTTCCCTGATTCTCTGGCAAAATCAATAAATCAAGCAATCAATGCTGGAGGATATAGTTTTGTGCTTTCTAGACAGGGTGCCCTACAGCCATTTTGCTAGCTTGTTGAAAATTCAAGTAAAGTGGAAGAAAATTCAAGTAAAGTGTGAAGCAAGATCCAACTGAAATCTGTTCAACTTTTACAAATTAAATGTGGGAGTGGGTCATCTCGATCTTCAGATTAAATGTCTTAGGGGGCATTCACACTCATTTTTTTGTCCCCAGAAGATGCGGATTGCTGCACTGATGCATATCAGGTTTGTTGTTCCCATTTTGTTTTGGGCTTCCGAATTTATTTGAGCCATTGTAACCCCTGTGTTATTAACACATGCCATCGTTTTGAGATAAAATGGAGCCGCCGCCTCCCTTTGAATGATACAGAGCAATTCAAATTGATGTAAAAGCTTATTCACACTGCTAACAATGTGGATCGATGCAGATCTTTCAGGAAAAGTTTGGGGAGAAAACACTATCAAATATCTCAGGTTAAGTGGCTTTTTGGTCAGCAAACCCCCCCCCCCCAAAAAAAGATAATTGAGTGCATTCAGGACATGTGTGAACAACAAGGATTCAACCAGGATTCATCCTGGATTATTTTCATAGTGTGAATGGGGCCTCAGGCTGTCTCCTGACTAGATAACTCTTGACTTACCAAGTTCCTGTTGATTTAGTGCATCTTCATTTAGGACTATCAATTGGGTTTAAGCCAATGGAATTTATTCCCAGGTGTCTATCAAAGGACCAAAATAGTTTCCTTGATGAAAAAAAAAAGTAGGAAAACAAAACAAAATTATTCAAAGGACAGGAAATACCAACGACTGTTCCTAAAGTAACACAAGCAGCAATTAAAGTGTCGTGTGACGGAAATCGTCAGGAATTAACACACCCAGTCTTATGTTTTGATTGTAAGCACAATTCGAACATTGAAGACTGGTAAAGTGACAGGCCTATGGAAAACATGATGACTAGCTGAAGTTGCCTGTACTGAGTTGACCATTGGCCCATCTTGCTTACTGTTGGCTCTTCAAGGCAAGGAATATACTCATCTACTGAAACTGTACCCAGTTAAAAGGGCAAAGATACACCAGGCTAGGCAACTTTGTTGTTGTTGTGTGCCTTCAAGTTGTTTCTGGTGATCCTAAGGTGAACCTATTATAGGGTTTTCTTGGCAAGTTTCTTCAGAGAAGGTTTTGCCATTGCCTTCCTCTGAGGCTGAGAGAGTGTGACATGTCCAAGGTCACCCAGTGGGTTTTCCATGGCTGGGATTCAAGCCCTGGTCTCCCAGAGCCATAGGTATGAAAGAAAGTACCACAGGACAACGAAGCAGAGGTGGCAAGTGATCATTTCTGGAGACTTGAGCTCCCACTGCTTTCCTCAGACAACCAAACTCCAAGGAATCAAGCAGCCATAAGTATTTTAAAGGCTATCTGGGGGCAGGGGACCCTCAACCCAAACTTAGCTTCACCTCTAAGATGAACCGCCATATTTTTTTTTTCTTGGGCTGAAACTCTCATGATCTAGTTAGTGGGGAAGAATGGTGCAGTCCAAAAAATTTTTGGGAGCTACAAATTACCTTCCTCCAATTTAGTTTTCCTATTGCCTATAATATCTAGGTATACCAGTGCCAGACTTAGGTGCAAATTAAGTGAGCTTGGATTTTGGGGAGGGGTATCTCAGAATAAACAAAAAGAATCAAATCTTTGAAGTGTAATGCTGTGGGTCTTTTCAAACTTTACATATTTAATGTCATCAACAATGCTTAATCGAGCCCTGTTTCATATCTGCTTTAAGACATTGACTTCAAAACAAATAGTTGCATTGTCTGCCAGCTGTGAATCTTTCAGGGCATTGATTATTTGCTGAAAGACAGTCAGTGTCTATATAAGTACATTGCCATTTAAAAACAAACAATATCTGTCTAGTGCTTCTAGCAGGACTGCAAATTAGAGTTGGTATTTTCCCCTTTCTACTACTGTGCATTGTGGTACTAAGATAAGCCCATGATATCCAATGAAATCTTAATTAATGAAGCATAATGCCTGATGTAACGCTTCTGCTGATGCACTTCACTCACAAAATTCACATGGTCAAGACCTCATTTAACATGAAACAAATGTGAAGTGGTGGTTAGTATTAGCAGATTCCAGAAAGAGTGCTCTTTTTCGTCTTCTGGCCTTTACCTTTGTATATCTTCAGGGTGGAAAAGTGAGAGATAGAGAAAGAAAAAGAATGGACAATGGTGGAGTCTCCTTCCTTGGAGGTCTTTAAACAGAGGCTGGATGGCCATCTGTCAGGGATGTTTTGATTGTGATTTCCTGCATGGCAGGGGGTTTGGACTGGATGGCCCTTGTGGTCTCTTCCAACTCTATGATTCTATGAGATTTTGGACTTTTGCTTCCAATATGTATAAATATCTATGGCTGACATACATTGTTTGTCACAAACCATAAATGGCACTTTCTCAGAGGAGTCGTCTCAGTTTTGTTGTCCCATTTCTTAAAATCTGATCACAAAGGAAAGAAGGACACAGAATCATAGTTGGAAGAGGCCCCAAGGGCCATCCAATCCAGCCCTCTGACATGCAGGAATACACAATCAAAGTGCTCCTGACAAATGGTCACCCAGCCTCTGTTTAAAAACCTCCAAAGAAGAATACTCCACTATACTACAAGGCAGCATATTCCATCATCAAACAGCTCTTATTGTCAGGATGTTCCTCCTAATGTTTAGCTAAGAACGATGCTAAGATATAAGAAACTTCAATGAAAGATGTAAAACACTCTAATATATTAAATATCTGGATGCATCAAAAGATACAGGGCCAGTCTGAGACATTTTGCTGGCTGAAGCAAAGTAGGAAACTGTGCCTCTCTGAGTTGAGGGGCATAGTATCTTCAAACCAGTGCTACTTTGTGGTGGTCCACAGACTGGTACCAGTTTGTGAGCCATTAGCTGGCAGTTTACTGTAAGTTTGCAGGAAACTATGCAGATATGATAGTATGGCTTGGGTCCTGACAAATTGGGGGGGGGGGGGCTTGCCAGTCAACCATATCAAATAGATTGAGAAAGACTATCTTAAGCTACCCATGTTATTTTGGCCCACAAGGCTTAAAAACCCTCCAAGCCCCTGGAAGTAAAATTACAATAACCAACAATTAAATAATTACCAATTTGCTGCCTCTTACATGACACCTAAAATCTGCTGCCTCAAGCAGCCGCCTCATATTATAAAATGGTGGGCCCGGCCTTACAAAGAAATAAATTGAAATGCTTCATGGGATTGTTTAAATATTACCATTTACAATATTTTAGCACTGTTTTAAGGCCTTGCTTTATTTTTTTGGTTTCTTGTATTTTGGTGCTCCCCTCCCCTTTCTCCCTGTTAATATTTAAAGCTGATTTTCTCCCTTGGCTCTTGAGTCTTATCTTTCCTGATGTAGATATCTGCTCAGTAAATGATTTCAACATTCTTTAGAAAAGTTTACACTGTAGATCCCAATTTACGTGTCAGCAATGTGCGAAGACGCTCCTTCTCTTCCTTTTGTTTTTGTTGTTAGACATGTTGTCAACCTTAAAGCTAGACAGAGCTTAATACACATATACATGGTCTCAGTAAAACTGACTGCAAATCTTTTCTTTTGTTCTTATTATTTGCTAAGGTCATCAATGTGTATTGCAGTCGTGGAAGAAATTCCTGCCGACAATAAGATATTCACTAAAGTTTAATCTGTAGAGTATTTGAGCATTTTTCAGTACTCAGGAAATTTCTTTTCAAAAACAGTTTGCTTCCAGTGGTAGTTCTAAGAGGCCCTCAAAGTAGTAAGTTATCCTATAGTTACTGTTTTAAAAGGATTATTTACTAACCCATAACTCAAAAGTAATTTTGGGGAAACTATTTTAATGCAGCAACATGTGGTACAGCATGAGTTAGTACCTGAACTATGTGATTTTGCCACCCCACCATATAGTGAGGTCCCATCCTCATAACTATAAAATTAACAAAAAAAAGTTACAGTTGCATTGCCAAAGGTATAGCTGCAACTGCAACTTTGGTTATGCCTTCATTATTGGAAAAAACTAATTGTAAGTAACTTGTTGTAACTGTCACATCGAAACTTAACCTTTTTTATTTGAGAGTGTCCCACTAAAGTCAGTGGGACTTGGTTCTTTAGGGTAAACACAGCTAGGATACAATTTATTGGTGTTAAGAAGATGCATAATAAACTGGTTCAACTAATATTTTAGCTCAGCTGTGCAGATTTTTAGTTGAATACAATTCTGGTTCATTCTGAAACAAGTTGTTGCAGTGAAACATGTTCTCTGTTGAGTTTGTCCATGCAAATAAAACCATCTCAGATTTGGTTCTCTTACTTGCTTGCAAAAAGGTGTACTTTTACATAAAGAGGTTGGATAATGTCCAAATAACCTTAGTGCAAAAGATCTTGCTGATCCTTTGCCTTCATTTTCTCACATGTCTTCTGAAATACTGTTTATTGGAATCAAGGAAGTTGCACAGATTTATAAGAGTGGTAGATCTAGCAAAGCCTTTTTTATTTTTAAGGTCAGGCCAGCGTAATGTTCCAAACAAAGGCTGGGTTCACATGTCATGACAAGCCAGAATTCAGTAGAATTGCAGGTTGCCAGGGCAGAGCCAACCTGCTGGCTTCCACTTTTTGATTGCTCCTGCTTGTTTCTCATGGAGTCTGGATGTGGCATGCTCAGTCAGTGCTTTGACTTCTTGCTTTCCCAACAAGCCTGATAAAGAACATCAGGTTTGTTTTTAATGTGTTTGTCTGGCTTGTTGGCAGAGAAATAAACTAGAGTGCTGACTGCTGTTGGCTCCTACTCAAATATAATGAGAAATAAGCCTTAGACTGAAGTTTGTGTAACTAGGAGTGATTTGAAACTGGGAGCCAGGATGATGGATTGTCCACATAAGCCAAGATCCCTATGTAACTGTCCATCCAGATGAGCTCAGTGTTTCCTTTCCTAGCTCCCCTGACCCCTCAAAAAGAAAAGTAATTAGAAAGGTGGTCTCCATTTACAGGTGAAATGGTACAAAAATAATAAAAATTGCCAATGCACAAGACCAGTCCAAAACATCTTGATTCACCATCTGTCACCTGAGGTTAGAGGTGGCTTGTTCCTGTTCCACAAACCTAGATGGCCTAGCTGGCATATTCTCAGATTTGTACAAGATTCAATTTAAGTAAAGTTGTATGGAATTTCATATTATGCAAATAAAGCATGTTAATTTTTGCATTGTTCATCTACCACAATGCTTTTAATTTTTTTTATTTAATTATCTAAAATGTAACAATAGTAGAAGCAATAGAATAAATAGTAACAATATCATAACAGCTTTTATCTTAGGGATCCGAACCAATTTCAGAAGATTTACCTTCCTTATCACAAGAATTCATTGTCATAATCTCTGACCAGACTCTAAAATGGAACTGAGGTGGTTTCACAATTGTCTACCACAATGTTTCAATCTTTACCACTTTTATACAGCAAGCATTGATTTTAGAGAGCCAGGATAGTGTAATAGAGTGCCAGATTTAGAACTGGGCAACCCAAATTCATATCTCTGCCTAATCACAAAATTTACTGAGTGGTCTTAGACCAGTCACTACCACAAAGTACCATCCCCAAAACTGCAATTTTCCCCCCAGGGAATTGGGAGATTATTACAATATATTTCTATGAAGCTGTGAGACTTCATTCATTAGCTAACCAGGGGCATCACTAAGAGGGTGCAGGCCACACCAGGTGACAAGATAAAGGGAGGTGACACCGCTGATCGCCAATAATCTGCTTTTTGGCAGAAACAGGTTGTGGCATTCACATGCATCCCTTTATAATCCTGAAGGGATGGCGTGATTGGGGTGCAGCTCAGTGGGAGGCGAAATGAGAGGCTCCAGGGTTTTGTTTTTTTTTAAATAATGTTTAAATTATATATATTCTTTTTAAAAAAAAATTAAAAACATCACATCTTACCAAATTTTCACTTTAACCACATGAAACAAAATGCATATAAATACATGTAGGTTGTGCACATGATATTGTAACTTAAAGGTATAATTCTAATTTTGCAAGTTGTTTATGTCACAGCTATTGCCTTTACATTCAGTGATATATGGGAATTATGATCCAAGAGTAACATTAGTACAAAAAACATTAAGAATTCTGTATGATGTGGTATGGGACGTGGTCAATGGGGACAGGTAACACCTTGAGTTAATGCACTAGGTAATACCAACCCTACTGACACCACTGTAGCTACCCACTGAAGCACAGTAGCTGATATTTTTTTCTTACAAAACAGCAGGGTTATACATTTTTCTTGTTATCTCAGAATCCAAAAGGGCTAGATCAGGGGTAGGCAACCTTTCCCCTTTAAGGGCCGAGGGACTTCAGCTCCCAGAAGCCTCAGCCATGTTGGCCAATAGTCCCATGTTGGCCAATAGCTCCTGGGATTCTGGGAGCTGAAGTCCCTCGGCCCTTAAAGGGGAAAGGTTGCCTACCCCTGCTTTAAATGATAAAATGAATACTTGGAATCCATGTCATCTCATTCTCCAAACAGAAGCCTTGGTGGCACAGTAGTTAAATGCTAGTACTGTAGCCACAAGGTTGTGAGTTCGATCCCAGGGCTCTAAGGTTGACTCAGCCTTTCATCCTTTTGTAGGTCAGTAAAATGAGTACCCAGCTTGTTGGGAGCAATTGGTTTACAGACTGTAAACTGCTTAGAGAATGCTGAGTTCACTGATAATCGGTATAGAAATGTATATGCTATTGCTATGCTAAGCAAATACCATGTATCGCAGATAGAGTCCAGGTAAAATCCAGCCAACTGGGTTATACAGCAAGACTATCTGAAGTGCTGTTTTTATCCTGTGTAACAGTGGCGTTGTCCCTGCCAGTGTATGTATTTACTCATGATAAATGGGTTTTTATTACCCTCTCAATTTCATAGTAAAGATGTTCTGATGAAACTTTATTGAAATCTACCCTTTGAACCAGATGTGTGAAACCTCAGGCTCTGGGATGGAATCTGGCTTTCCTGGATGCCCATTTTGCCCTTCCCCAGGACATCATCATTTGGTAGTATCCCAAGTTTTCCGCAATTTTTTTTTCCTGGAAATGTTCACGTGCCTCTTCTATTACCAGCAGTAAAAGCTTTGGATTAAAATATGCTGGCATTTTCAGTCCTAAGCTTTTGCTTTTGGTCCTGCCCCCCACTGGAATGCAGTCCCTCCCAACAATCTCTCTGCAGTTGAATTTGGTCCTTGAAAGAGGTCCTCCACCCTTGCTTTGAACAAATACTATTCTGAGTTTACATTGAGCAGTTTTCTAAATAAGCTATAGATTAGTTCTGAAGAAGTGGTCTTGAATTGGTATCATATCCCCAGTGAAAACTGCAGTTGTTTGTAAGAGAACAAGGACCAATAATGGCATTAGGATGAGAAGTGCTTTCTAGCTCACTTTTTCATCCAAACACAATAATGTATGAATTTGGTATTATTGATTCATCAAAAATAAGGCGACTAGTAGTCACTCATGATTATACCACATATGTATACCTTACTTGCTGTGATTCACTGACATGTTGAATAAGCTAATCATCCACAGTTTGCCCATTTAAAATAAATAAAAACCTCTTATTCAGATTGCACCCTGCCTGACTCTACAAGTTAGTGATACTACCAATGTAGTTGTATATTTTTAATGTGCTGTCCTCCTGCTTTAAGGTACTCAAGGCAACACATATGTTACAGTCTCAAACATTTGTTAAAAACCACAAAATTTTAAAAACCTTCAAAACCTAGAAAGCACCAATTAGGAAATGTAAAGAGACCTCTAGTATTAGTAATGATACTGCATTGATTACAAATGCTGGCACTGAGAGGAACAACTAAAAAGCCAGTCAGAATAAAGTTATTTTCAATAGCTGTCAGAAAATGATGAGAAAGGAAATCAGACCTCCTAAGGAAGAGACAGAGCTTAGAAACATTACTTAGAAACATTACTATAGTATTTTGGGCTACGGCTCCCAGCATATTCTACTGAGAAGTATCTAGAATCTGGATACTGCTGTTGAGAAGACCCTACTCGTGTCATGTTAAAACAAAATAGCAAATAATTATATATATTATATAATTATAATATTATAATATTTGCTGTCATTACAATATCATGTTACTATTGCTGCTACCGCAAAGGAGATTTAGCAAATACCCAAATGTCCCATTCGTATTCTCACGCCCGAATTTCAGACCAGCCCCATTTATCTTAATTTTCCATCCAGAAGATGGATACACCAGCCTAATTCAACCCCTTATTCCTCTTTTTCCAATTCCATTAATAAACTATTATGTCCTATTATTATTGTAGCCCAGGGACTGTTGGTAGAGTCTCATATTTTGCAACTGCAGGTGCATGTTGTTAGTACACAAATGATATGGATCAAGCTTGTGATCTCTGTGTGCATAATTTGGATGTCAGAAAAGCTTTTCTCCAAATGTTTTTTATGTGATGATTGCAACATTGTTTGCTTATTGTATGCAGCACAAAAGTACGCATATTCAGGTGTAGTTTGACACTTGGCTAAGCTTATTAAAATGAGGCACAGGTGTGAAAATTACCTGCAGATCTTTTGATTACAGTGAATTTTTCATTGGCTCAATGCATTTTATTATTGAGGAAGTTGCCCATCCTCGGACTATGCAGTGCTGGGTTTGCACAGCACTTCGAATGATTTCATTATTCATTTCAATGTGTATATCTATGCTTCTATTAAGCCCATAGTGCAGCTTGCAACAAATAATAGAACGAGAAGCTGAAAACCCTCCTTTTAAAATTACCAACAGCTAATGGGAGATGTCACTCAAGAAAGCAGCTTTTCCATACTGTGTATAGCAAGTTCACTTTAGCAAGATAAAGGGCTGCCTCCTTCACACCAGGTATTTTTGGAGAAAGGTGAGAGGGATAGTGAGAGGTTTGGAAACCAGTTGCTATGAGCAATGATTTAAAGGGCTGGAAATGTTTAGCTTGAAGAAGTGAAGATACAAAGCAACTTGGTATTACCTTTCACATGCCTTAAAGGTTATAATGCAGAAGGATTTTTTGCTCTGGTGTCTGTGGCTGGCATATATTCTTTGGCACATACAGCAAATGACACTTTCTGCATGTTGGCCAGTGATCCCTGGTATTCCCTGCAAGTACTTACTGGGTCTGAGGCTACTGGGACAAGAATTAATGTATTCAATGTCATATGGAAGTCGGGAGAAGCCACTCTCTTCCTCTTCTGGCCACTCTCCTCTGGTGGAGAACCTTTGTTGCACGTTCCTGAAAGTTACTGCCTTCAGTTGAGGAGAAAGATTCTGGTCCATCACCAGTGCTAAAGAAAGATTTAATTCCCAGTCCAAGCAGCTTTCATCCAGATACCGTAAGTCCGAATCAGAGCCAGCATGGTGTAGAGAAAGGGTAGGCAACCTTTCCCCTTTAAGGGCCGAGGGACTTCAGCTCCCAGAATCCCAGGAGCTATTGGCCAACACGGGACTATTGGCCAACATGGCTGAGGCTTCTGGGAGCTGAAGTCCCTCGGCCCTTAAAGGGGAAAGGTTGCCTACCCCTGGTGTATTTGAACCAGGATTCAGGAGACCAGAGTTTGAATCCCTACTGGAAGACCTTAGGCAAGTCACACACTCTCAGCCTCAGAAGAAGGTGGTGGTACTCCCTCTGAACAAATCTCATCAAGAAATGCCCATAACAGGTTCATTTTAGAATCACAGAATCGTCAAATCATAGAGTCGGACGTGACCACAAGGACCATCCAGTCCTCAGGCAGCAAAGTGTTTTCTGCTGGCCATGCTCATGTGTGTATAGACAACTTTGTTTATTTGTTCATTCATTCTTTAAAGTGTGGGGAGGGGGCAGAAAGAGACTTACCAGTTTTTTTAAACGTCAGATACATGAAAGGAGGAGGTGACTTTCCAACTGACACAAGGGCTAGCCAGTCAATTCTGTGCATGGACCCTTTGGCTCTAAACAAATTTGGTTTCTCCTTGACTCAGTCTGGAGAGAATTCAAAATGCGGTGAATGTATCATCACCATGAAGTCACCATAAAAAATATTAACATAATGTGCATTGTGTTGTGTACTCTCACCATTGCAGCAACAGATTCTTGTGGAATTCCAGCTTTCTGAAAATTTTCCCAAACATGATCTATACCCTAACAGTGCTGTCCAGTATTTGCTTCCTTGGAAGTCCATTGTTTTCTATAATGGGGCTTAATCCCAGCTATGGGTGTATAGCCTTTGCAACTCAAAGTTGACCAAAGTACAAGGGCAGGGTTCATGTGGAAGAAGATATTAGTTAAGATACCTGGGGGCATAAGGCTCTTGACTTCAGAAAATGTTTATTTACATTGAGCAATCAACAGCTGAGCAATGCCTCGGTCCTGAGAGCAAAAAAGGTCAGGCAAGGTTCCATCATTTTCAGGCAGTATCTCTAGCAGAAACTGGAGGCCACAACACACAGCAGCCACTAGAACAGAGGTAGGCAACCTAAGGCCCGGGGGCCAGATGCGGCCCCCCAAGGCCTTTGGACCGGCCCCAGGCTGGTCCTGCCGCCGCTGCCGCCGCTGCCGCCACCCTCCGCTGCCCACCACTACGATGATATTGATTATTGTTGTTATTACTTGTTCTTGGGGTTTTCTTGGCAAAATCTCCACAGGGGTTTTGCCATGGCTTTTCTGGGGCTGAGAGAGTGTGCATGCATATTTTATTTATTTATTTATTTATTTATTTATTTATTTTTGGTGCTTCGGCCCCCCAATTGTCTGAGGGACAGCAACCTGGCCCCCAGCTCAAAAAGGTTGCCTACCCCAGTACTAGAATGAGCCAAGCCAAGCAGCTTGGAAATTTGCAGGCAACCATCTGATTTAAGTCGATTAGCAAAGAAGGAGGGGTGCCAATAAGAGAGCTTCACTTGTCTAAAAACCAACTAGACACAGCACAAAATAGTGAGCAAGTCTGTGAATTTGCCAGAACTCTTTCTCAGGTTGATCAAAGCAAAAGAAACAAATATTAGGCCTTCTCTGTGGTTACTCTGTGATACTGGAATTCCCTGCTGTTGCCTTTCTGTTGGCAGGCAAAAGACCTTTTTTATTATTCTGGCAGGTCTTTGGTTTGTCAGCTGGTCTGTTATTGAATGGGTTTTGGCTGCAAAAGGTCCCTGCTCTTTGTTTTTTTCTTGCACTTATAACTGATAGGCTTTTAGGTTATGGTTTAATGAAGGCTCTTTTTAAAAATCTGAATTTGTAGCATTGTTAGCTGCCTTGGAAGAAGAGTGGTGTATATTTTTTGATTATACATATATGGGGACCCAAAAAAGTGACAGTGGCTAATGATGGGAAACCCCCAGCCTACAGGGAACAGAGAAGATAAATTTCAGACTTAATTAGCTTTGATTTAATTAGCTGCTATTGAGTCTCACCTAGTGGACCGCATAAAATTGATCTCCAGTATTACAAATATAAAGACTGTGCAGTTTTTCTTTACCTCTTCCTTACCAGGGAGCTGCATCTGAATAAGTAGACTTAAGTCTATGAAAGCTCATGCTGCTAACTTCTTTCTTTCAGTTAGTCTCAAAGGTGCTGCAAGATCTCTCTACTTACCAGGAACTTATGGCATTAGTTAAACATTAGAATCATTTTGTTTTTGTTTTTTGATGACATTCCTCCTTCCCTTGCTTGATCTCTGTTGAATCCCTGTCCTGGAAACCATAGCTATATTTTTCTGACAATAACCATTTTAGCTAGTTCTGAAAGAATACAAACAGGCTGCCAAATGGGGAGACATTTCATTTCAGAAAATACTGGGTTATCTAAACTGGGAAGTAGGAATGTAAAGTCTTTGGTTATACTGGTGGGGATTCATTAAAAAAAATAGCTTGAGATAAAGAATATGTCTTCTGAAACAATAAAATTGTTATGTATATGATCATAACAAGTGGGAGCCAGCATGGAGCAGTTGTTTAAGCAATGGACTGTGACTCTGGAGACCAGAGTTTAAATTCCCATTTGGCCATGGAATCCCACTGGGTAACCTTGGGCAAGTCACAGTCTCTTAGCCTCAGAGGACGGCAATGGCAAACCCTCTCTGAACAACATCCAGAGGTAGCCGTATTGACCATATAGCAAATCCAGTAACAATAAAAATCCACCAGTGATACCATTTTGGGGCCAAGCCAAAATGCACAAACCGTAGCAAGAAAACCCTGTGATAGATTCAGCTAAGGATCTCCATAAGTCGGAAATGACTTGAAGGCACACAACAACAATAACAGGAACAGGAACAAATCCTGGGAATTTGAAATATTTTCTTCCCATCTGGAGGGGCTTTCAGTTGCCCATTCCACATCATGGACTGTATGACGAATTCAGTTTTGTGACAGGAGTATTTTGTATTTTCAAACATCTTAGTCACAGCCTTCATCCCAACATGCTTTACTTTTTGCAACAGGCAAAGTGACTAGGCCAATGAAACCTGCAATCTCACACCTACTTACCTGGGAACAAATCAAAATGAACTTAATGAACTTTACATCTGAGATGACATTTATAAGATTGTATTGTGAGCCTGTAAAGCTGCTCATATTTTCCATCTTAAAACCTTAAATTCCAAAGAGAAAAACTTTTCTACCAAGCCCTCCCACGTTCCACCCTCTTCCCATATACACACATTTTTAACTTGTTTGATTCAGACTATTCAGTTTGGTCAAATTTGAAAGCTTGGACAGTACTTTACAGATTCTCAGGTCTAATCTGCACTGCAGAAATAACAGTTTGACACTGCTTTAGCTGTCATGGCTCCATCCTCTGGAAGCCTGGGATTAGTAGCTTGCAAGGGTCTCTGACAGAGAAGCTCAAATATCTCACAAAACTACAAATCCCAGAATGTGATGGCACTGGGCCACTACAGTTAAAGTAGTGTGAAACTGCATTATTTCTGCAGTGCAGATTAGACCCGAGACACCAAGCTTTCAAATGACCAAGCTTTCAAATTTCAGCTGATCCCAAGTGAAAGTATTACAATACTGCTGCATTTACCGTAGCTGTAATCTTTTCCACTTGCAGGGATGCCCCTCTTTTTCATTAACAAATAGCATTTGAATAACTCTTGAAACTGAAGTCTTATGGTTGCCTTCCAACAGGTATAAAGTAATAAAAGGAAAAGAGCAATATATACATTTCTAGCCAGCCAGCCTATTGCAGGATCTACACCTCTGCCCACCCCAAACTGCTCTGTACCAAGGTGGTTCTTTTCTGCATTTTATATCACCCCGCACAAATGTGTGCTTGAGCATAATGCCCAATGAGATAGAAGTCCTTGTTACAGATGAGCGGTAAACTGTTGTCTCTTAGCTTTAGGAGCCTTTCCTTCTTTGATATAACAATGCTGACCTACCTTACAAAGTTGTTGTAAGGATGATTGAAATAATATATGTGGTGTGTTTTGAACTCTTTGGAAAAGTGCTTTATAAATACTCATCATCATTTGTGTGTGCTCATGGGTTACATGTAATGAGAACCCTATTTCTGGTGCTGCTTAGCTTTGCAGCCAAAGGCATCCTGTGCAATGTTGACAAAGTCCTACAGGCTTAAGAGGAGAATTGCTGAGTCTGCCATACGGAGTAGCCTTTAGACCTTGTACCTGCACACTCAGCATCTATAACAACCTGGGGTAGACAAGGAAAAATGTGTTCAAACAGCAGCAAGGGCTGGAGCACACAGTTATGCCATTTTTTGGAAAAGCATGTGGTCTATGTAAAATCAAGTCCCCACTGGTTTAATTTGTCTGTGCATGCTATTGACATTCCACATTCTTGGTAGACAGCCAAAGACGTATTTCATCAGAACTATGCTTCTGTTGCGGGAGACAGCATGACATATGGTTTCAGTGTTGGACTACAACTTTGGAGACCAAACTTTAATTCCGCACTCAGCCACAAAAACCTTCTGGGTGACCTTGGGCAAGTCGCATGCTCTCAACCTCAGGGGAAGGCAATGGCAAACCTCCTCTGAACAAAAATCTTGCCAAGAAAACCCCATGATAAGTTGGCCTTATGTTGGAAACAACTTGAAGGCACACAACAAGAACGCTTCTGTTGTAGAAAGATCATATTTCTCAAGCAAGCAAAATAAAACTGCTTAGAACTGTGATGGACAAGCAGGAGAAAGTGGCACACTATCTGGAGAGCACATTCCTTCTATGGCTGCTGCCACACAACAGAATTAATGCACTTTGACACCACTTTAACTGTCATGGCTCCATCCTATGTAATCTTGGGATTTGTAGAATTCAAAGATATAGCAGTGTTAGTCTGTAGAATGAGTATGTAGAGAGATCTTGTATCACCTTTGAGACTAAGTGAAAGAAAGAAATCGGCAGCATGAGCTTTCGTAGACTTCGGTCTACTTCCTCAGATGCATTTGGGATTTGTAGTTTGTTGTGGCACAAGATCTCTCTGACAGAGAAGGTTAAATGTCTCAAAAAACTACAAATCCCATAGCATGGAGCCATGGTAGTTAAAAAGGTGTCAGATTGCATTAATTCTACAGTGTAGATGTAGCCTATGTTGAAATCTCTTCCCTAGCTGTCCCTACCAATTGCTCCTGGGATTGGCAGAGGGGGAGAAGGAAAATATCTTTCTGCACCTGCTTACCACTTGGAGAAGATCATGCCAGAGGCTGGTGAGCCTGGAGAAAGTAGTTATGTCAGAGCACCTGATGTCTTTAGCATAGATATTTGGCATAGGCACCCTGGGAGAACCACAAGGTACCATAGCACCTGCAACACTGATAATGGCAGTTTTCCAGATGCCAGGGAGGCAACCAAAAGACCCCATTACACTTCCAAAGCAACAAGAGAAGGAAACATTATTTTCCACCTTGAATTAAAATCCAGGCTGGAGAAGACCTGCTGAGGGAGAGGGTCCCTGATATAGAATACAGGTATTTACAACGGTACTAACTTTCTACATTTCAAACTGGATGGTTACAAGTTATGTATGTAAACTTCAGTATGTAAACTTCAGAGAGATTTAGGGTATAATCTTTGATACACTTAAGCGTATGTCCCACAGGCGTACTTCTTAAGCGAACATGCATAAACATGTCTTGATCTCCCAATACAATTGTCTCTAAAGGACTATCACATAAAGAGTAGGGATGCTCCTAGATCAGGCTTCTATTGTGTAATCTCTTTGCTTTGTTCACAGAATTTTTCTCTGGGGAGGAGAAGTGTAACTGGAAGATGGGAGGCCCTTTAGTTGATCTGTTGCATTGGGAATGCTAGGAGCCACCCGTCTAGAAGCTTTGACAGCTAAATCTTTACCTAATTATCAGACTAAGATAGCAATCTTCCATTCAGTTTTCATGGCCTGAATGTTATAGTCAATTGTTCGTAGTTAAGTGTGTACAAATAATATAAATCCTATTAATAGTGCAACCTCTTAAAAGTGTCTGGGGCTCTTGTCTGTGGTTTTGGCTCCATCCGTATGGTATTTCAAAAGAGCTTTACTCCAAAGGCTTTCTTGGAAGAGGCTTCAAGTGCATGGCATAGAGCTCCAGTTCTAACAACCCAAAAGACTTACCGTACATGATTAAGATATTTAGAAGAATATCTGCAGAGTTTTGAACAAATGTGTGTGCCATATATGTAGTCATGTCCACGAGAATTTAAAGTAAGGGTGGTGTAGAAATTAAAGTGTCAGACTTGGACTTGGGAGATCTAGATTCTAGATCTCCCAAGTGAATATCCTTAGAAGAGCCACTCATTTCAGTGAATATCCTTAGAAGAGCCACTCATTTTAATATTAACCTTCCTTCTAGAGATTTCATGAGAAAAAGTAGGAAGGAAGAGAGCCATATATATCTCTCTTTTCATACTATAAGAAGTCTGTCTGACTAATAGAATGATTCTACAGCAAAGGTCCATTTTGTTTTTGCATGTTTCAAAACTCTGTGTGTGTACACAGCTCGTAACTTTGCAAAATAACGTTCATCTGCAACTGAAATACATATGACAGGACATGTGGCCATCATGCTTAGTAGCCATTGATAGCCTTATTGGGGTGTACATTTGGATGGTGCAAAATGATAGTGTTGTCCTTCCAATAAGAATTCTGACACCAAATTACTTGTGCGACAGTCCTCAAATTTCCAGCATTGCAGTAACAAGTGCTAGCATGCAGTAATGCATTGTATTGTAGTTATTTAAATGCAATCCTCAAATTTTAGTATTGTAACAACTTAAAATAACAGCCAGTGTGGTGTAGTGGTTTAAGAGTTGGACTAAGACTCTGAAGACTAGGGTCTGAATCCTGGTTTAGCCATGTAAACCCACTGAGTTACCTTGGGCATATTCCCTCAGCCTCAGAGGAAGGCAATGGCAAACCTCCTCTTGCCATGAATACTCCATGATAGATTCACCTTAGGGTCATCATAAGCTGAAAACAACTTGAAGGCACACAACAAAGTAACTTAAAACTTCATTGAGCATTTACAATACATTTTAGGCATCCAAAGAAAAGGGGAAGGCAGAGTCAACCAGGGTAATGCAAATACAGCAAATATAAATGTTCTAGATATGAACGGTTTTCAGTATCTCCCTCTCTCAAATGCTAGAAATACGAGGACTGAAGGAAAATTTCATTGAGGAGAAAAAAATTTATTTGGGAGGCAAAGCCTTTATTTTGTATCCTTCCCAATTATTATTCATAGATTTGTCCAGTCTCCTTACAAAACAGTCCACATTGATCATTTTATGCACTGTGAAGTAGTTCCTTTTATCTGTCTTGAATCTTTCATCACTTTCTAGTATTCATAATAGTAGAAAATAAGAAAGGAGAGAATATTTTTGTTGTTGTGTGCCTTCAAGTTGTTTCTGACTTATGATGACCCTATGATAGGGTTTTCTTGGCATATTTCTTCAGAGCGGGGTGGCCACTGCCATTACCCTATTCATTTTGTTCACATTGTGCAGAATATTAATAAATTTCTGTCATATGCTCCTTAACTGCCTCCCTTTTGGCACTTACAAACTGAGAAGCACCCAATTGTGTCCAATACAGCTGCCCTTTTCTGTATCTTGTGTTAATACTGCATCACTAATGTCACAATGAAAGGATGATAAATGTATATACAGCAACTGTGCATATACATGCAACACAATGGGAAAGGGAATGCTGAGAACACTATAATGCTGAGTAGCAATAGCAGCTTTATTTATATACCACTTCATACCGCACTATGCAGTGCCTAAGCAATTTACAACTGTAAGCTAATTGCCCCTAACAAGCAGGGAACTCATTTTAGTGACCTCGGAA
>CM034701.1:363249758-363262044 GCA_020142125.1 Phrynosoma platyrhinos | reverse complement strand
TTTTATTTAAAAATATGAAATCTACAAGCACATGGTCTCAGTCTAAGGGTTAGACTTCAAATAAATCTGTTTCTTGAAATGTTATTTTGTATTGTCAGCTTGTGGAGATTTTCATGGAAGTTACGGGGGGCAAGGTGAACTCTTTCTCTCCTTGTTATAGTCCCAATGAAGCAGCTATTTGCCCTGTAAAATAGTCTCCCTTAGATTTGGGGTGGTGAGAAGAGTTCTCGGATTTCATCAGGACTTCAGTGAGGAAGAAAGGATTATGCTCACTTTTGATAGATGTTTAAAGTCGTATCTAGTTTGATCCTTAAACTACTATAACAGCAGCAATTTTATACTTTTAATTTCAAACTACTTTCCCTTCCTATTTTTTTCCTGAAAGCATGATGAAAAATTGTAAAGATCATGAAAAGTCTATCATATTTAATCCTAATAAAATCATTGCCCCATTGTACACTTTAGATCTTCTTTTAATGGTCCAGCTTTGCTATCACAGATTCTGGCTAATGTCTATATGCTACAATTTGAGAACAGAAAAAAAAAATTCATAAAGATTCCAAAAAATGATTTTAAAAAACCTATGTTTTTCAAGTATTGAGAAATTCAGGCGAGAAGAATCCTGGACTGAGAATCTTGAAAGTTCAGGACTTATTCTGCGCTAAATTGACACATGGTTCCTTTATACAGAAAACGATTTTTCTGTGCAGAAAATAATATTTCGATGCAGAAATATTTTCTGTCCAGAAAGTTGTTTCCTGTTCAAAACAATGCTGCAACTGGAAACATTCCATACAAAATGTGGATGTGGTTGATTTGCACCAAAAATATTTTTTTCTGCACAGGTAATAACTTTGTCTGCACAGAAAAAGCTATTATCTCTCACATACAAAAAACTCTTTTCAGTGCAAAACAATGACATGCAAATTTTCCATGGAATAAGTCCCAAATTGTTTTCAAAGTCTTTCTCACAATGGGAAGAAAATTGCTAAACTTACTCATTGCTTTTTCCTAGATACGTGATGAATTGCATGTCTACTTCAACCAACTTGTTACATAATGTATTAAAATGCAGCATTTAGGCGCTTTGGGCAGGCAAAAAATTGTTTTGGCATTTGTTTGTTGACTTGGGTTCAACACTGAAAGATAGGATATAAATAAATCGGCCACACTCCTGCAACAAACATGACTTTCATTCTATGCGTGTGAATGCAACAAACTATGCTATATAACCTTGATTTAGCTGTTGAAGGTTAGGAAGGGAGAATGAGATGTAATCCAGCTTCTCAGTTTTTATACTGGACTTAACAGGTAAATTAGGCCATAGAATGAATGAATTTTCTATCTAACCAAGGATATGAGCACAGAAGTCACTTCTACAAATACAAGTCCTACAGTGGGATTGGTTTTTTGAGATTATATTGATACACTGAAACCTTATTAACCAAAGCTCTTATCAGAAAACTTTTATTTACTCAGTCTAATTCTTCATCATCCCACATGTGAAATGGCTTCTAAAGTCATTTCAATAAATGAAGAGAGGGGAGAGGAACAAAGTACCATTCCATGTTTTATAGTTTATATAGCAACATTTATTTCCTTCTCAGTCTTTAGTTTATATGTAAAGAAACACAGTAGCATCACTGATTTAACAGAAGCCCATTGTCACTGGTACGATGTGACCAGATATAGATATGCCTATTATGTCCCCAAAACATTGGTTTCAAACACAACCCTTATAATGCAAGAGGAGATGCCTCTCTTAGCTATCACAAAGCAGATGGGTTTGGAGACTAAGCTCAAGAACACTTAAATACATACATACATACAAGTGGGGTGGGAAGAAACAGGCCCACACATTTGTAAGACATGGAAGTGTTCTTAAACACAAGCAATTTAATGACACAAACCCAAGATCACACAAAGAAATGAAAGCTCCTGTTATAAGTAAGGCTGTGTTCGGCTTACAAATAAAAATAAAAAAATCAAATATGCATTTCAGGCACATGAAGCATTAGTACCTTTCAGTCCATCAAGAGCTGAAAAGATGGTGCCAAATAGAACCGAAAATAGAATATTTATTGTAATATTCAATAATTGTTCTGTAAACATAAGCCAGAGTCCCAGAAGGCTACATTGATGCTGTTATGAAATTAAAGCAGCATATTTAAATATTGTACTTAATACCTTTAAATATGTAATACTCCTTTCTTACCGAGTCAAAAAGTAGGGGATGCTGTGTTAAAGTACTTCCCTCCCCCTTGCAGTCAATAAGAAAGTCAGAAAGTGCATTGAATTCAAAACAAATAGTTTCCCATTAACTGAATGGAGTCCATATCTGCACCATCATAGCTTGATCTTAAAGGCTTTGAGCTGCAACTTCATTTGCACATAGGAAAGGGGAAAGTATCCCTTAACAAAGTCATCCTGAGCACTACATGCTTCTAGAGCAATCAGTGGTTTTGAAACAGTCTCCAGAACTTTAGGTGACACTCAAGCTTTGCTCTATGAGGATTTCTTTTCATTCTTGGGTCAGCTGTGCACACTTGAATAATGCAACCATCAGCTGGGTCCTTAAGTATCTAGTCACTTAAATGTCTTTCGGAGCTGCTTTATGGTTCCTATGAGTGGATGAAGCTCTTGTTAGAGCATGGAAATGTTCTTTTTTAAAACTATAGCTCCAAAATTCTGGGAACTGTATTCCAAAAAAGTAACTTTTCCAAGGTCTACACTTGTTCAGCTGTGTGAACAGTGAAACATGAAATTTGGGAGATGGTGCCACGCACGTTTATTTGTTATGTATTTACTGCAGTTTCCAAGAAAGCCAGAGGCACCACTTTTGCTGTGGAACAAAATTCACATCTCCAACTCATGCCCATTATAGGAATTCAACACAAATGTACACACTGAGAACAGTCTGTGATCATTACCTCTGTTCTGAATGAAATACCTTCCTCAACAACCCTGGTGCTGAGGAGAATAAGACAACGTTTACCTTATATGAGAGACTGCAAAACTGGTGTCAATATGTCTCTCATCAAGTACAAAAAAAATGCCTCCTGAAGATGGGAGTTATTCAAGGTCTTCCGTTTTGTTCCAAACACACACACACAAAAATTAACTAGATGACATTTCCAAAACCATACTTGGTTTAGAGAGAAAAAAATGGACACAACATATTCTGCCATAAAAGCAAGCTGCTGCATAACAAAGAAAATCAGGATTACACCTGGCGTAAGAGTTAACTGCTTTTCTCCCTTATCACTGCAGTGCACACTCAAAATGAGACCTGACATTTGTGCTTTAGAGAGATGCACCAAGTTTGAAAAAAAGGAAAGCAATTACAATATTTCTATATAGCTCCCGCCAAAAAGATCCAGATAAAGAAAGTGTCCCATTAGCTATTAGACAGAGTTAAAGATGAGAATGTCTTGGTCAAGTACATCATATAGGACACAGAAGACACACTTTTTAAAAGGGAGTTAATTCATCCTTATAAACATTGAAGTTAACAAGCCCTGGCATTAAGTCCTCAAATATACAGAAGTAGCCTTTTTGGCCTGTTCATTAATACTTGTAAGTCCAAATCCTAATGGTCCAACTGTGCCAGTCTAGCTTTGCCCACATGACCGAAAAGTGGTTGAAATATTTAAAAACTACTGCATTGTCCAATTTAAAATATAACTGCGTGAGAATTATACAGTAGGGCTATTCCATGTTTGCAGTAATCTGTGGGAGACAAATGGAAGTACTAACTAACTGGTGACCTTTACAATACAAGGACCCCAAAAAGCATTGTGAACTATACTTGATCATTTTACAAGTACATGTTTATCACACTTCATGCTAACTGTAGATCTGTATTGCAATAATAAAGTCTGGATGCAACACTAGTGGTGTAGGGGGCATAACATTCACTGTTCATTGATCCATTTCCCTCCCTTTACCTTCCATGCTAATAAAGAGAAGCACAGATTAGTTTTCTTTTGCATGTTTTAAAGGAGGAAACAAACTTCTATTTCTACTGACCAAGGCATTTGTTATCAAAGAGTCTGCGTTTAAACAATGCTAGATAACTTCCAGAAGTACAGGAGCAAATAAATTCCTGAAGTTGATCAAGGGTCTCTGTTCCTCTAAGTGACTGTGCATGCTGCTGGAATAACATTTTGCTTTCCTATAAAACCTTCCAATTTGGGCTTTCAGAAAGCTATTAACATTAGAATCTATTAACATTAATGCCACCCCAGCCAGGTGTTTACTCTGGTCTTTTTTAACAGACTAGAAAAGTGAGATGAAGATAAAGTCCAGCTACACGATTCTGAAAAACTTCACCAAGCATACTTGCATTCAACATTGAGTTGGTCCCAATAATCAAAGTTCTTTGATTTTAAAGATGTTTGTGCAAGTGATTTGAGTACAATCCATAAATATATAAGCAGGTTACTATTAGAAATGAGAAACCACATTCTTCTTCCCCTTCATTTACTGAAGACTTGGCATCATTACAATCTAACACATGTGACAAGATTGAACTAAGCTAGAATTTGGCCCCATAACATGTTTTCAAGCTGTTGTAGAAGAAAAAGTCCAGTTTGGACATCTCACTACAACCATGGTTAACTACCCTTCCCCCTGCTCTCTCAGTGCAGTGATAAGACTAGATGCTTCTGCTTCCTTTTTTTCTTTCACCACAGGTGCTTGTTTCATCTGAACCTAATAAACCATGATTAATTTTAACGAGGGTTGGCTTGAAATACATCAACTTTAAAGCTGGATTATGAAGTTGGTTTTTTTCAACCAGGTCAGAGGAAAAATTAACCACAGTACAGTCTGAACAGGAAGTAATTTTTTTTTTTTTAAAGCAAAAAGCTTTTGATCTCATCCTTGTTGTTTGACTGAAGGAAGAATGCAAGGCAAGGCTTGCCACAGCTCATTCCCATGATGAAAAATGGACAGTTTTACTGAACAGTGACACTCAGGTCAGCCCACTACCTTGCTCCAGAGGCAGCTGCCTGTGTTTTGTTGCATATGAAGCATTTCAACTGTCCTTTGCTTTACTGAAAATTTATATCTCAGAATATAAATACTTTAAAAGAAATATATTAATATTTAAGCCATATACACTGAATAGCTCTATTTGCCAGATTTCTCTAAGGAATTTCTTTTTTAAAAAACAAGCAAACCTTAAGGCTAGATGTATCTCAGCCAGTAGTAAACCATCCATTCCACCAAGCCAGAGAACACTGCCAGAATGTAGACCAACTTAGTTTGCTAGTCTCAGCATGACTATTTGGATTCTATTAAACTGTAATTACATATACAACAAAAGTTGTTTAAAAGAAAAGGATAACAGGGAAGAGGGGGAAGGACAACAGTTAGTAAGCCCCTAAAAAAAGTGTGTCCAGCATCCGTCTGAAAATTTAATCTTACAGCCCAAAAGAAATATGCATATGCATGTATTTCTTAACAATTCCTATCTTCAAAGCAGCCAGTTTTCATTACATTAAAAACAAACAGGATTGCAAAAAATGTTGATTTTTTTTTTGTCAAGTACTGGATATGTTTTGGGATGCTACCACTAATGCTACATAGCATATCTACTTGAAATAGCATTCACTTTTGCATTTATGAAGAACATCTAAATTTCCTCATTAAACAATTCTGTCAACTTTGGTTTCTTCTTTTTCTTATGGTTTGTAAAATATTGAGACAACATACACACACAGCAAAAAAGATCAATTGCAAAATTGCAATAAGAAGTCTAAAACAGCATGACTTCCAAGTTTGAGGGAAAAGGGGACTATTGGATAATGTCATTTTAATTTTAAACTTAACTAAAAGTGGCTCTGCAGTTATTGCAGCATCAGCAAAATTTTCTGTGCTATTCAACTAAACATTAACACAAGCACACGTTGTGTTGGGACGGCACTACAAAGTTCTTTCCAGCAAACAGCCTAGATTTAAATTTTATGACAAGAACAGGAACTTCAGCAATTACATTACTTTGCAACTTGTGTCTTTAATGCTAGTCTGTCTTCTCACACCCAACCTATGGTTGAACCCAGACTTCACTCAGCACAAATATGGAGATTACAAAGATGACTCAAATTGTTTGTTAGGGTCAGACTCTGCTTCTAGCTTTACAACAGGGATGCACTCTGATTTAGTCCTCCTGGTTTTGTGATGTGGAGAGTCAATCACTATTTCTGAGCAAGAAATACTAATTGATGGGGATTTTTCTGTCTTCTTTGCAGTAGTCTTTTCAGCAGCCCCACAACACTGCTTCAGAGCACACTGGGTTCTGCAGGGAAATTCACATTTGCCCACAGCCTCAAAACCCACATCTGAGTCCACAATGGCAAATTCTGGCTGAATGGTGGTCGCATGTATCCCTTCATCGTGAAAAATCTCCTTAATATCCTTTGCCACTTTCATATACGTTTCTGGATCCTTACATTTTATGTGAGCAGTGCCAATGATCCTGCTTCCAGCTAGCTGCCAAACATGCAATTCATGGACTGCTTCAACTTCTTCCAGTTTGCGGAGTTTCTCGTTCAAAGAACGAATATCAATTTGCTTCGGAACAGTCTGCAAAAGGATGAGGGCAGATTCTTTAAGCAGTGGATAAGTCGTGTATAGCAAAATGCAAACCATTATCAGACACAGTGCAGGATCTAAATATAGAACCCAGCAGGGACCAGCTATAGGAATTTTCTCTAATTCAGTTGCATTCATTCGGGCAGACATCTGAGTAATGTTTTCTGCACAATGGTCATCGATACAGAGATTAATGCAAGGCCCATCCTTAGGGCATGGAGTCCAATAAGAGTAAAATACTAAGGCATTCACTACTACAATTACTGAACCCAAAGCATCTCCAAGGACATGAAGAAATACTCCACGCATGTTGAGTTGAGCACTAGTATCTTCATCAACCTCCATATCTAGAGAGGAATGGTTGCTAATATTCCCATTTGGCTGTAGTTCCATTTGGCTTTCTTTTGATGCATCACCTATAAAGACAAGAACACTGTTAAACCAACAGGAAATCCTGGTAGATGGTTCAGCCAACTGCTAGCAATATTTAGAGGACAGCAGCAAAGGAAACCAACACTCTTTTTATAATGTTCACCTCATTAGTATATATATCCTATGCTGTATCACCAAGCACTGACTTCTAAGAGCATCCAGATCAGTGGTTTTTCAAAGGCTATGGCTGTTTCTGACTTACCTTTGACAGCACCCTGCAATGTTCTCACTATATACATATCTCTTCTCCTTGATTTCCATCTTAAAAGAGGGGGAAAACAGCAACAAAGGGATAGTATTGCTGCTAGCTTTCCACCTGCCATGTTGGATATACATATGACTCTGACTTACTAAAGATCAACACTTGAGAATGTTCAAAGAATGTCATGTTCAGTATCCCTTACAGTAACTCTGTAAAAGTAGGTCACTATTACAGGAGAATTCATAGTCTACGCTACAAAGGAAGAGGCTTGTGTACAGCACAAGCAAGATTTCAATATGGACTTCTAGGGTCATAGCTAATTTCTGAGCCAAAATGCTACCCTAGTTCTCCTGTGCTTTCTTAAGTTATGTGACGTGATGTTAGAATCCTAATAATTAAATGCACAGAAACAAGAGGGAGGAATAACAGGACAAGGAGTTGTGTGATGCAAGATCTGAGAAGAAGAACTGAGACATCTTCAGGTTTCACTCCTCACACCACACAAGTCAAAGTTCATTATTGCAAATAGCAAACCTCTAGAGCAACATATATATGACCACACTAGAGAAAAGCGGGGTGGGGGGTGGTGTAGCAAAATGACAGAAAGGCATGAAATCAAATACAGCTACTGTACTCTTTCATGCTAGTATTACATTGAATTGCTATTCTACCATAACATTTTACAGTCCTCTCTCTGTTCTCGCAGGGGATCCGTTCTAGACCCACCCATCCCAAAAATGGAAAATAGCGTGTATTCAAGCCCCATTGGCTTGAATGGAGGCGTGCCCCTATGAGGGCATGCACCACGGACATGCAGCCCATTTTATCCCCCTCCGTTCACCCCTCATGCATTTAAGTGAGGGACACGGATCTCAAGTCCACAAGAACGGAGGGGGCGATTGTATTTTTAAAACGTGCACACACTAATCCATCTTCATATCCCCTAAATATTCTCTTAATTTTGAACCCGTTACGGCTGGATTCCTACTTTGCTTCCAAGAGTAGTGGCATCCTGTGAGGCCAGTCTTACTCAGGTTACCAAAGAAGGGGGAAATTATTTTGCTGGTTCCCTCTCCCCCTGTAGAGCCAATATCACTCCCCATTCTATTATGGAGAGTCATTCAATCTTCTAGAATAGATAGAGGACATAGAAAGCTGGAAGAGAGGAAACCAATAAACATCTCCCCGTATGCAAGCAGGAGTACTTTGCTTAAAGGAGCTCTTCCATCCATGACAGGCAAATTCTGGATGCAATGCAGTTTGTGACACATAACCAATAATTAGTTTTGAGAACACCAATATAACTTCTTCATATGAGCAGGTTCTCACACTGGGAAAGGGCTAGTTAATCAAGACTTTATATAAAGAGACTCTTCTTTTTGTGAACTATATAAAAGGGGGTTGGGATATTTAATGTGCAGATATCCAGTGTCAGTTAAATGCTATTTGCCCAGTGGTTTCACCAACATAACCGGTAGAACTTGAACCATCCAAACTCCCACATTTGTTTCACCAAGTTAAACTCCACCTATATAATGAGTTTTATAAATGCAAGTGGTGGCATCCTCAAAACAGAGATCAAGAGTTAAGTTTGTGGTTTCTGGAAAAACCACCAACTACATAGAAACATTAGGCTGAGAAGTGTTCACAGACGTATAGGTAAAGGTACCCAACATTTAAGGCAAAACGCTTCAGGCCTTAGCCTCACTACAAGAACAGCTTAGGAAGCCCCCTTTCCTAATTTTGCACTAAAAAATAAACTGAATGAGTTATCCTGGATGGATGGGCCAACTGTGACAACAACAGCTGCATCTTTACTGAAGAAATAATGCAGTTTGACACTGCTTTAACTGCTTTGGCTCATTGCTATGGAATCCTGGGATTCATACTTTGTCATGGCACCAGAGCTCGCTGACAGAGAAGGCTAGATATCTCACAACAACAACAATAATAAAATTTATTTATACCCCGCCCCTCTGCATAGCAATTGGGGCGGCTTCCAATATAAAAATACAACACGATAAGATCAATCCCAAACCCCCACCCTCCCATATGAAAATAAAAAAGTCAACCCCTACCCTCTCACAAAACTACAAATCACAAAATTCCATAGCTTTGAGGCATGGCAGTTAAAATAGGGTCAGCCTGCATTGTTTCTGTAGTACAGATGCAGCCAATGTTGCATTCACTAGGTCTGTCATTCATTGTTGTTATTTCGTACATATGGTGACCCTATCGCAGGATTTTTCTTGGCAAGATTTATTCAGAGGCAGTTTGCCAATACCTCAAATTATTGTCAGCACAAGCTTAGGGCCGTTGCAGACTGGCCCAAAGGGCTGGCCGAAAGGGCGCTGAAGAGCCACAGCACCGGCTCTTAGGGCGGCCTTTTGCCGCTCTTTTTGGGAAGCCCCGATCCACTACTTCCCAGGGCGGCTCTGTGCCGCCCCAAAAGGCCAGTCTGCATCAGTGCTTAGTTCCCATTTGTACTTATAGCAAGACTTGGTATACCATTTTTGCCTGGAATCATGTAGTAATATTTTTTAACAATGTGATTCTTCTTATTTTTGGATTGTGAAAATCCTTCCTATCCCCAGAATGACTTTAAAATGAATCTATTTTTTATTTGTTTGCTCACATCTGAAAGGGGGTGTAAATGTAAGCAAATAAAGATTCCGAGAAAACGTT
The DNA here is from genome assembly GCA_020142125.1 of Phrynosoma platyrhinos. Classification (NCBI taxonomy): domain Eukaryota; kingdom Metazoa; phylum Chordata; class Lepidosauria; order Squamata; family Phrynosomatidae; genus Phrynosoma; species Phrynosoma platyrhinos. Next base: position 363,252,128 of record CM034701.1, on the reverse strand, counting down.
AGCACAACCGATAGTTAAACCTGAACATCTTTAGGTCTCTGGAGAGAACATAGCTACATATCCTGTTGACAGCTACTGAATCTTCTGTTGTAGAGAATAGCAACTGAAGTTTCCAGGACCAAATACAGCTCTTGAGGAACAACTGGCTACCTAGATGCTATAGTGGTTATAGCAAATGAATGCACTGGCCAGTCCACTTTAGGAAAAGGGGAGAAGTTGGCCCTCTTCTCTATATCGAGGGCCTCTGCCTCTGAACTAGCTGATGCTGAGTCTCCACTGGCTAGCATAATATACACAACTATTTTCCCAACACTCTGGTCACGCATTACAATATGAAATAAATCAAGCTCACTGACATAAATTAAAACTGTGCGAATACAGGATACTATCCATAGGTTGAGATGTGTTTCCACTGTAGAGAATATGTTCTTCATCTGAGGTGTGTCTAATACTTGAAGAACAAATTATGTGTTCCACTGGCTGAAATTAAGAGATGGCTGTTCAGATAAGCTCACCTTTGATTTTTTTAAAAAATATCTGCTGACAAGGATACAAAAGCTGAAATGACAATAGAGTTAAACAGATATACTCCTTGCAGAAGCAAGGAGTGCAGATAACTTAGCAGAACAATAAGCATTTGTATTACTTGACTTTTTTATTTTCATATGATCCCAGAAAACTGTCTTGGGCTTAGCAGATCCTTAATGTTCAGAGTGCACATATGACTCCTCAAATATTTTAAATTTGTAGACTTTCTGTAAGGCATGCAACCAATCAAAAATAATGACCTAATTTCTGTTTATATTTGGAAAGAGAAAGAGATTGCCTTTCCACAGAATACAGCATCTCAGATCTAACCTCGTGATGGTTGTCATCTGTAGGGCCTTCCACATTCACTGGGGTTAGGGGACAGGAAAAACCACAAATAAAAACCCATTACTTTTTTTTACCTGAGAGAACACCTCTCTTAGGAATTACTACATTTTCCAGCACAACTCTATGGTCAACATCTGCCAGAAGCTGACCACAAAATTACACTGGAGGACCTACAAATGCCTAGAGAAGTGTTTTCTCTAGTAATTTCTAGGTCCTCCAGAGCAAAGCTGCAGTGGAGGACCTAAAGATTCCTAGAGAACATAGTAATCAAATCTGCAAATAATCAAATCCACAAAAGACAAAGCCATAGACATGGACTGTACTTCCTGTTATAACTACAGCTGTAATTGTTACAACATGATTGTCTATTCCTGCATAGCAGGTACTTGGACTTACTGGCTATTGAGGTCTCTTCCAACTCTACGATTCTGTGATACTAACTAGATTTAGTTTAAAGTCCTAGTAACAGATGTCTTTCAAAAAATTAGAACCAACAGCAAGCAGAGTAGAGCAGGGTCAGTGGGCTCATTTAGCTCTGTAAAGACACCAGATTTCAAGTAGAAATCAGAAAACAACCTGCAGTGTCTTCTTGTTCTGCTGAATTACATGGAAGCATCCTATTATGTGTAATAGGAGCAGAGCTTGCCCATTGTACAAGGTACTTTCAACAGAGTGGGTAACCTGTGGTTTTTCGAATGTTCTTGATGTCAATTCCCAGCATCCCTTACTTATTACCTACGCCACTTAGGCTGATAGATCACATCACTGTTCTCCAAAAAATCCATCAATTCTTTTCCCATAATCTTTGCTGGTGATCTTCTAGATAATGTAAAGAAGGGGACTACACCAGTGTTGTTGTTTTTTAACCTCTTTCCAACAATTCTTTCCCAAGATGTGTGCTGAGAAACTCCTATCTGTCAGCTATGGAAGCATACTACCACACAAGACTTTCTAGTGCAAGTCCTATGGATTAAACAAAACATGACCCAAACATATCTCCCCAGTTTACCTGAAAGGAGTATCCTGGAACACACAAGTTCCTGTGGCTACACATTACATGTCTCCCGTGAAAAGTTACCAAGATTGTGGGTTTTACCACTGAGAAGCTTCTGGGCTCCTCACAAGACAATTTGATAATCAAGGCCTGAATAGCAGCATTCAGTCTTCCTTCCCTTTTCCATGATATGATGAAAAGGCAGTTTATAACAACAATGTGTGGCCACAGCATTTACTGTGTGTAAGGAGTAGCTCACTGCACTAATGGACAGAAGGGGCTGTCTCCCAGAGCACCATATACAGTACAGTATCGCTGCTTCAATTGTGAGCTAGGACATACAAGAGGTAGTAACCATTGGGGGGGGGGGTTGCCCAGGAGAGCAAACTGGAGAGAACATGGCACAACTTCAGGTCAAGGGCAGACCTGTGAAGATACTACATCTAGTTTTTGTCTTTGTCGTATTGTATTGTTGTATTTTAACTTTTTTTCTAGTTTAA
>CM034701.1:363213265-363223317 GCA_020142125.1 Phrynosoma platyrhinos | reverse complement strand
TACTTGGGTCTCAAACTGTCAACCTGTAGTACAGGTGGTTATCCATGGTGAAATAAGTAGGGAATGAAGTCTAGGAAGGAGAAGAGCTTCTTGGCTAGAGAATGGTTTGAATGCCCTGACATAGCATCACTCCAGAGTATTGTGGGAACCTACGATGGTGACTTCAATGCTTGTTTCACATCACACAGTTATAGTAGTTTGATGGCACTTTAATTGCTACAGCTGCTTCCTATGGAATCTTGGGATTTGTAATTTGGAGACCCAGCATGGCATAGTGGTTTGAGAGTTGGACTAGGACTCTAGAGTCCAGGGTTTGAGTCCCAGCTTGGCCATGGAAACCTTTTGGGTGACCTTGGGCAAGTCACATGCTCTCAGCCTCAGGGGAAAGCAATGGCAAATCTCTTCTGAACAGATCTTGCCAAGAAAACCCCATGATAGGTTTGCCTTAGAATCACCATAAGTCAGAAACAATTTGAAGGCATACAACAACAACTAACAAAAACAATGGAGCACTTAGAGAGATGTGAGACAGAGATTAAAATCCCTGCCCGGCCATGGAACTCCATGGGTGACCTTGGGTAAGTTACACTTTATAAGCCATAGAGAAGAAGTCAATGGCAAACTTCCTCTGATTGGAGACCCATGTGTGTTGTGTGCCTTCAAGTCATTTCTAACTTACAGAGACCTTAGGGTGACTCTACCATGGGGTTTTCTTGGTAAGATTTGTTCAGAGGGAGTTTGCCATTGCATTCCCCTGAGGCTGAGAGCATGTAACTTGCCCAGTGGGTTTCATGGCTGAGCTGAGGTCCATATATTCTGTTTTAAATTCACTGGCAGAAAGATGGGAGCTAAACATAGCTTATTAAATAAAATAAGTCCCATTAAACCTGCAAAACTCATTTGAACCAGGGACTACAGCAGGCCACAAATAATAAATTTACTACGCACAATTATAGATCTTCAAGTCACCTTCAAAGTCTCTGAAATCATACCTAGTTGAGATCAACATAGGAAAACTTGCATGGCTCTGTCCCACAGCACCTGTTTAATCCGTGGGGTGGTGGTAGACTCGATCTCCATATTTATTAATTTCAGTGCAATTTCCACCATAAGATTATAATTGGAAGACCCCAAAATGAAACATTTAATCCACAAAGACAGAGCAAGATCTACAATTCCAGGTGTCTCTCTCCCATGTTATATAGTGAGCCAATATTCTCTGCCAGATTTCTATGGCTCTAGAAAGAAATTTTAAATTTACATTTTAAAAATAATGGTTATGCATTGACATTAAAATGCTTCTTGTAACACATAGGGCATTTTTGTAAGTATGTATAATGAATGGCTTTAGAAATATGAAATTATGTAATTCTTCTCAGTCACTCTTCACTATGAGCCTCTCACTCATTTAGTAACACACACACATACGCAACGGAGGGAGAGAGGTCTAAGGCCATGGTGGGCCAGCTTTTGAAACAGAGACATCTCAAGTCCAAAAATTTGCATGTGTACTGCTGCCGTACACAATTTGGCAGATGGCAAGTCTCAGACAATAGACTTCATGTCAAAAACTGGTGGTCTGGAATAAAAGGGATACAACAAGCCATATGTTACACACTCGAAACAAGGAAAGGGAATTTTTATTTAAGTCCTAGTTCTAGATAAACATGATGCATTTAAAATGCCATTTAAGAAATCATTGATCAGGGACATTCTAGTACTGTAGCAAAATTGTTGTGGGTGGTTTAGAGAAGAAAGGGGATGAATTACTAGCATTGACCCATTGAATCAATTGGGTTTTCCTATGCACTGAGTTACCGTTCAACAATTGAGTCTATAAGTATACCCTACTTGGGACTAACCAGGATTCTGACTAATTATAGATTTTATAATTACATATTTTAGATTTAATAAATAATTTAATTTAATAAGGCAATTAATTTAATTGAACTGAATAGTTTAAAATATATACAGATCTACAGATTCTTTATCCACATATTCAAGCATCCACAGCTTGGAAATATTAAATACTTTATATATTCCCAAAAGCAAAACTTGATTTTACCATTTTATATAAGGGACAGCATTTTACTACACCATTGTATTTAACGAGACCTGAGCATCCACAGATTTTGTTACCTATGAAAGGTCCTAGAACCAACCCCTAGTGGATACCAAGGGCCCATTGTATATATAATCACTACTAGCAATGAGAACTTTAGCCAGAATACTGTATAGAGGCTCCCACCCTCAAGAAGCCCCATGGAAATAATTACTGATCTAAGCCCAAATGCTAGTCTCAGCTAGAATGGCCCCACTGAGAATCAGTTGCTGAGTGTTAAGTCAACAATTTTGCAAATTAAGTTGATTTAATGGGGCTACTCTATTTGGGACTAGCAGTTGGATTTAGGATCCTCTTGGCTCTTGACTAGTTTGTTCCAGTTTGGGTGAGGAGCCTCAATGCTGTTGGAATCCAAGATATGCCACTGCCATTAAAAAAATGCATCAGTGAAACACCTCACCTCCCCATCAGTAACAGTAGAGTACTGCTATAGCACTCACATTTCTCTGGCAAAGATTTACAGTTCGCCCTCCATATCCATGGAATCTTCATCCACTGGTTTAACCAGCCAGGGATTGGGAAAAAATTAAAACCCCAAAAGGCAAACCTTGATTTTGTCACTTTATATAAGGGACACCATTTTACTACACCATTGTATATAATGGATCTTGAGCATCCATGGATTTTGGTATATCCACAGTGGGTCCTGGAACCAAATGCCAGTGGATACCAAGGGCCCACTATATTGGCAAAATTGCTTTTAGAAAACCCTAATCCAGGGGTAGGAAACCTTTCCCCTTTAAGGGCTGAGGGACTTCAGCTCCCAGAAGCCTCAGCCATGTTGGCCAATAGCTCCTGGGATTCTGGGAGCTGAAGTCCCTCGGCCCTTAAAGGGGAAAGGTTGCCTACCCCTACCCTAATCATTCCAGAGTCATGTCCCTCTTGCACTCACAGAATCCATTTCATTACTCTTTACCAAGAAGAAGAATGTGAAACCACAGAACAGGTATGAGCAGGGGTATAACTATAGGTAGGGGCAAAATTCAAGCATGGCACTCTAAATATAAATTCTGTCCCTCCAATTAAAATTTCTCTCTGGTCCTACTATCATTGCAGACAGTGGCATCACTAGGGTTGGTGTCATCCCGTGCGAATGCTCGGAAAGGGATGCCGGGGCAGGGGGATGGATGGTGGTGGACTGCCACCCTGCCTTCCACTCCCCTTCCACTGCCTTGCCCACCTGCACCTCAGCTGGCTGCCAGCCCCTCACCCAGATAGACCCAGAAAGGGCTGCCAGGGGGCAACTGGGCAGTCAAGCAAGCAAAGCAGCAGGAAGGGATGGAAGGGAGGGTGTGATTTCTCATTTGGGCTTCTCCACTTGCCTTGACTCCTTCAATCAGCAGAGAAGCCAGAATGGGTATTTGCACACCCCTTCTTCTGTAGCCTCCTGGTAGCCTGTTCCAGGTCTGGTGCAGCTGCCAACCCGCAGTCATGCCAGACCCAGGACAGAAGTATTGAACCTCTACCAGTGGCTGCCAGTGCTACGGCCTTCCAGGTCTGGCATTCGTATCTTCTTCTACGATCTATAGTGAATCTATTGGAAGTCCCAGAGGATTCCTGTTGCTATGTGCCCAGCTACAGTAACTTAGCTGGATGCCTCTTCATTGCACTTGCCTCTGTGGGCCAGTACATAGCCATGTTGAGATGGCTGCAGGAGCTTAAAGCTGGTAGTTGGGAGAGGTGTGGGGAAGATGTGTCACAGTCCTACATGTGCAGAAATTTGTTCTAGTACAGGATCTAGTTACTTGAGCTACTTGTCATATGAGTGGGAATTTTTATTGCCATTGTTTATTTTGCAACCAAAAAAAAAATGGTGAACAGATTTTTGAAGAAGAGCAGCAAGGCTGATACACAGTCGGTGTCGTATGTATGCATAAGATCCCATACGGAAGCAGCTGGATATTTTTGTCTGATGCAAAATGTCCCCATTCAGGTCAAAGTTGAAGAAGCAGAGTTGGGTTTACATTGCCAGAATGGATAAAGATGTCAATTTTGTTATGCATCCTATTGCACATTTTTCTGTCTTTCTTCAATTGTCTGACATTGCCCTTCAGCATAGCACCATTAATGCAAAACCTCACATGTGGAATTTTACTCTACACAAGTTTGATTCTGGATCTTGGTCAAAAGATTGCAACAATTAGCTTTCATATCAAGGCTGAGATCCAATAGTAGGATTGTGGTGCTTAAAGCTCCATCAACATGCTCATGCTAGGTTATTGCATATGCCCCCAGCATAAAGCAACATGACGGTGCAGGTGATGCTTGCATGGGAGAGGCCCAGGCAGTGTCTGGCTGCAGTTATAAAGTGGGAGGAAAGGACCAGCCACAGTTCTCCCAGATCTCTAGCAAGTATGCTGGATGCATTCTTGTATGCACTGGAGTTCTGGGGAAATGACAGCTGCTGCTGCTTCTTATTGATTTTTAAAATCTACAAAAACAAATACACAACAACAAACAAACAAAACAAGAATGTACATACATAAAAATCCTAAAAATGTGTGACTTTCATTTGGGTAATCACTTGACTCATAGAAGAGTTTTCATCTCAGAACTTGTTGAATCTTGCTTTTCATCTGCGGCCAAATAATATTTAACACTTCTAGTGTGTATTTGAAACTTAGTCTGCCATTATTCAAAAGACAGAAAATGTTGCTCGTTGAAGATCACTCCTTTGTTGCAAGAACAATTGTTTATAGTCTGTTTTATTTCTCAATAATGCTAAATTTCTTCATTGATGGGCATTAACTTCTTGTTTGAAAATGACAGCATTTCATTTCACCTGGCTGCCCAACTGCAGGTGGGTGCTGCTCGGGTGCCCAACACCTTTCCCCAGTCACTTACTGGCCATGAGAGTGCACTCCAGCACTTTTAAGCTTCAGTTTCACTGGGAAGAGCTGCGCAAGAGGATATGGGTACTTCCTTTTGCAACATCCCCTGAAGTACCTATATTAATTTATTACATCAGCATATATCAGCTCCAGGATTCTGGCCTAAAAGTACAACCAAAGACTGTCATTTCAGATTTCAGCAAATGTTTATGGGCGGTGGAGAGGTGAGAAACTAAGCTGTTGTCAAGTTTCCTACTAATCATTTTAAACATTTAAGACACAATTAAGCAAATGAATTTGAGCCTTTGGAATGTATGACCTCCGTACATCCTAGGCCTAGTCACTTCTAACCATAGTTATTCAGGGTGTAACCCTGCAATTAGCCCCAACGTATAGTATAGTACTGAAGAAATAGGAGTAGCAGTGTGTGCTGGTTGCCCTGGAAGAGTTTGTCATTGATGATCCCCAACATCAAACATTTAAGATGGTTGCTTCATTCTGTCGAATGGTAGGGCCAACTCTAAAAAGCATTATACCTATTGCAAGTAGAACCAGTGAGCTGGCAGGAATAAAGGTGCTTTGGAGCAGTACTCAAGCATATTCTATCACTAAAATAAAGTGGGGGACTGTGGGATCCTCACCAACTGTGTCAGTTTCTCTTCAAAATGTTGGGGAATTCCTCGACTCAAGGAATTTTATGAGAGACTGGGTAACTTGAGGATCATTTCCATCTATGTATACCAGTACTTACTGAGGACTGCAAGTTTGAGTGAATAAGGTTTTTATTTAGAAATACGGAGGAATGGAACCAAACACACAATAGTAGTTCAAACACCATCCTGAGCTAACTGAAATAGAGTTATGGACATTGGATAGCAAAGGGTTTTTTTTTGGGGGGGGGGAGTTGTGCATGTGCCTTCAAGTCATTTCCAACTTATGGCAACCCCAAGCGAACTTATTATAGGTGACAAGATTTGTGCAAAGGAGGTTCTCCATTGAGAGCATGTGACTTGTCCAAGATCACCCAATAGGTTTTATGGCCAAGCTAGAAATCAAACCCTGGTCTCCAGAGTCATAGTTCAACACTCAAACCACTTCACCATGCTGGCTCTCTAGATGGGGTAATATTTGCCTGTCCTGGAAAGTTGACATGAAAGTTGATATGAAAAGCAGGATATGGCTCAGGTGGGACCTGAGGGCAACACAGTGAATGGAAGGGTCTCTCTGGGCACACTGTACTCTCTATGCTCTGTGCTCAGGAAGGCCAGGTTTTCAGACTGATGTTTATATCTGAGATCCCAACCTTGTGGGATGCTAGGTGCTATCTTGCAATGTAGCAATGACCTGATGGTCTTCCCAGGAATAAACAATGGGATTCCAGAATGAATGATGGCTTTAACTTTGGAGTGGCAAAAACAGTGATTGGATTTAGAACACCAGGGTAGATGGAAAGGAAAGTTGGCTGGGAACAGGGCAGGGGGTAGGTAGGAAACATTGTCTTACTGCTTTTGTCTTTGCTTCCTAATGCAAGAGGATATATGGAGAGCCTGGGGAGAGGATGGAATGATCAGCAAATCGATTAGCCTTTATCTCAGTATTACCTGGATCCTTCATGTGTCTTCTGGTCTCCATGTCCTTCCCATGGAAAATTCACCTGGTGTTCCAAAAGTCATCATGACTACTTAAGAACATATCTGACACCAGATACGAAAGTATGAAAGGAGACACACCCCCCCATATAAAATGGGATATGTTGGGTGTGCTAAGAATTCTGAAAAACAAGATGAAGTTAGTGGTATGCAATATAAAAGGTAAACTATCGTGATAGTCAATCTGATCAGTGATCACAGACTGTTTACTGAGAAAATGCTATACACAGAAACATGAAAGATGAAATTCAGAATATCCTGTTTAAGCTGTTTATATGTGATTTAACAGACCTTAACAGTGACTCGGCAGCTTCAACTGGCCATACAGTATGTGTGTGGTAGCTTCATTTTTAAGTCATATTTCAAAATCTGAAGTGGATATCAGGGGAAACTGAAAGTTTCTTGGAAATGATTTGAGCATTTCTCAGGAGACTTTGAAGTCTGTTTTGCCAATGTTTAAATAGGTCAGACTGAAGCTCAGCAGCATGTGAACTGATGTCACAGTTGATTTTAGAGTTAGGACACCAATACAGGCCAGCAGGAGCAAGTATTTATCATATTTTAGACATAGCCAAAATGCAGATGAAAAATCTCCACCATTGTTTTGGGTTTTTTTTTGTCACTATTCTCTTATCACATTTTCTTCAAAATTATATGAATTTCTGTTGTTTTATACACACTCAGAATTTCCTAGTTTTGTCTAAGCTAAAATTAGAAATAATTGTGAAGTCCAATAATTGTGAAATCCAATGTTTTGTTTATGTTTATGGAGTTTTAAAAAGTAATTTCAGTTGCATGACTAGTAACAGGGGAGAAAATCATTCCATAGGATGACATTGTTTAGAGGACTACATCTGGTGGAATACACCTATCTGTTCAGAATAAATCAACAGAATACCCCCCACTTCTCTCTCCATTCCTTCCAACTGTCCAAGTTTGGCAGGAACAGTGTGATGCATCTCTATTGTCCCAGTTTTTCAGGTGATTTAAAAATGTCCCAGTTTCTCTCCTCCTCCTTTATCCCTTTGTCCTCGGCTTACTTCATCTGCTGCATATTGAATTCAAAGTGAAAATATAGTTTGTACTTTGTTAGCAGGAAAGAAAGGAAGGGAAGGGGTAGGTTCAGGCAAAAGCGAACTGCTGCAGTCTCTCCTGGTTTGCCTGTTCTTCCTCAGTACCTTTTGTCATCTTGACTATACTCTGATGTTGCTTGTCTGCATGTGTCTAGATTTTCATCTGTGATCTGTTGGGGTGTCTGTCTGTCTCTATCAATGTTGTAGATTGAATTTTATTAGTTTGCTCTGACTAAAGTTGACTTATTGTATCAATGTAATCAGTATTAGATCTGATGAGCCATTTTTTTACTCAGTAAAGCCCTAGCTTAAATTCATAGATCATCATTATCTTCAAGCAAAAATATAGCAGCTATGGAATTTCTCGTGCCTAAATGCTTACACTCAAAGGAAAGCTTGGAAAAGTTTTTATTTTTGTTTGGAATACCCTTTTGGCCATGATGATGGGAGTATTCTGGGAGTTGCAGCTCCCAAAAGTAACTTTCCCAAAACAAAATATTAAAATGCCAGTACTAGTTATATAGTATCTGCTGGTTTCCACTTGAGATGCTGAATTAACTAAGGGCATTTGGGATTCTAATTTTACAGCTTGTCTTGCAAAATCGATGCAGCCCTTCTAATCACATTTGTCACTTCAATTAGTATCCTTAGGTATCTCTTGTTCATGATTTGTTCATTGTGAACAATTGCCAGCTGCTGATTAACCTAGAAACAAGAATACTGTTAGTTGAGCCTTGCATTTATAACAATGGATACATTGCCAAAGTCTGATACAATCCTGATGTCTGATAAACATGATTTCTAAGTGTGCCAGCAGATATGTAAGCTTGTAGGTTATATCTGGGTGCAGGGGAGCCATGAACACTATTATGTCTGCTCCTATATTTTTAATAGCATTTTTAATAGCCAAAATGAATACTCTTCCTTTCTGCCCTCAAAGCAGCTCTTGAGACAGTTCAGGTTATACTTCAGCTATCCAGCCCAATACATAAAGTGAAGGATGTGAACAAGGTGAAGCATGTCCAGAGGAGGATGACCAAAACGATGAAAGGTGTGGACACTATGCTCTATGAGGGAGCTGGGTATGTTTAGTCTTAGGAAGAGACGATTAAGAGGTGACGTGGCAGCCATGTTTAAATAGTTTAAAGTGGTTTGAGTATTGGACTAGGAATCTAGAAAGCAGGATTTGAACCCCCACTCAGTCATGGAAACCCACTGGGTGATCTTGGGCAGGTCACCCACTCTCAGCATCAGAGGATAGAAATGGCAAGCCCCCTCTGAGAAACTTGCCAAGAAAACCCTGTGATAGGTTTGCCTTAAGGCTTAGGGTCACCATACATTGGTAACATAGAAGGCATACAACAACAACAACAACCATATAGAAAAATGAGCATGTTTGCTTTTTGCTGCTCTAGAGACTTAGGGGCTATGCAGACCAGCTTAAAGGGCTGGCCTGGGGATGGAGTTGGGTGGGGCAGCTGCACGCCGGCCTCCCCAACTCAAACCCAATACCATCCTGACACCGCACGCCTGTCCGTACAGCATGCAGCATCAGGATGCCCTCCTGGCACAGTGTGTACACATGCTGTGCCAAAAAGGCAAAGAAGAGCCATAGCGCCAGCGCTTAGGGTGGCCTTTTGCCACTCTTTTGGAGGGGCAAAAGAGAGGATCAGGGCCGCGGCGTGTGGTTGCCATGGCCCCAATCTGCCGCTCAAGCTACAGAAAAAAAAGATTTCACTTAAAAATTAGGAAGAACGTCCTGACAGTAAGAGCTGTTTCGACAGTGCAGCGCTCTGCCTTAGACAGTGGTGGAGTCTCCTCCTTTGAAGGTCCTTAAACAGAGCCTGGATGGGCATCTGTTGGGGATGCTTTGATTCTGTGTTCCTGAATGGCACAGAGTGGGACTGGCTGGCCCTTATGGTCTCTTCCAGTTCTAGGATTCCATGATTCTAAGTGAGTCAATGGAGTCTGTGGCTATGATTTTATTCACTGGTCATGTTAGTATCAAAGTATGCAATGTAGCCTTGCTGTAATATTGATTTTCCACTACCATATGACCAATCACAGAACAGTCAGCAGAACAATGTACTCTCCTATTGTACAACAGTTGCCCCAACCTTCCACCTTCCATTAAGAACTGCACTTACCAGAGACAGCCTGTGGATTTGCTACCACTAGGGTGGTTGCTTCAATCCTGATCTTACCATCTCCCCTCCCACAGCGTCTCCAAGGTGAACAGGAGCTTAGCCAGTGATGAACCTTAGAAGGGATAACACCAAGTGATCTCTCATTCTGCTTAGAGCAGCTATGGGAGGACCAATGGAAAAACCATAAGAGGATCCACCAGCTGCTCCTGACACTTTCCAAATTTCCTAGA
>CM034701.1:363199162-363209443 GCA_020142125.1 Phrynosoma platyrhinos | reverse complement strand
TCTAGACACTATACTTCTACTGATTCAGCCTAAAATTGCATTGGCCTTCCTGTAGACATAAACCCACTTTCAAAGACGTAAGACTTCAATAGGATTCCAGCCTGTAGTTGGGGTTATCTTGGTTCTCGTCCATTTATCTTGCGGTGGGTATGTGTCTTCACATCACCTGTTGACTTGTGACAACCCCATTAATTTCATAGGGTTTTCTTACAGTGTGTTATTCTGGACTTTGGATTTAAATGTGCCTGGTAAAGGTAAAGGTAAAGGTAAAGGTAAAGGTAAAGGTAAAGGTAAAGGTAAAGGTAAACGTATTCCCCTTTGACAAGGTTGTCAAGTAGTGTCCGATTGTAGAGAGCAGTGCTCATCTCTGTTACTAAGCCGAAGAGTCAGAGTTGTCAAAGAAAGCTCTGTGATCATTTGGCCAGCATGACTACACAGAATGCTGTTACCTTCCCACTGAAGTGGTACCTATTTATCTACTTGCACTTTTACATGCTTTCAAACTGCTAGTTTGGCAGAAGATGGGACTAGTGATGGGAGTTCACTCTGTCATGAGGCAGTTGGGCCTCGAACTGCTGAGCTGCTGATCTTGCAATCATCAGAGTCAGAGTCTTAACCACTGAGCCACCACGTTCTTTCTATTTCATGCCACATAAAGATTGAGGCAAACATCTTCTGTGTAACTGATGCACAAAGTGACTACTTCACAGTGCTCTGTGTTAAAGTTTCTCCTGTCTAATGTCAAAGTAATAAGTCATTTCGATAATTTGCAGCAACAAAAATAGTGAGAATGTCATTAAAGATAATCAGCACCTCTCTGCAGTGCTTCATTTATGGTGCCAGTTTCACCTCAGTGTTTGATCTCTGATGCACATTATGAACCAACCAAGACAAGTTGCACTAAGATAAGAAAGGGCAAACTAAGATATGTCAACAAACATGCTGTTCACTGGAGAACTGGCAGTAGCACAAACAATACCACAGCACTGCAATTGGGCACTTTCTGTCTGTCTGATGCAGCATAAATGTGCCCAGTTTCAGCACAGCAAAGTGCTAAGTATTAGCTTCCCACATTCATACACTAACCTTTGATTAGACAATGAGTTATTTCCATCTCGGTGTAACACAAGATGGGACATGAACTCCTTTTCTTTCACTATGTCGTTTGAGATGAATATATGAATATGGTGACAAATAATAGTAAATCTGGCCTAAGATTCAACCTTTAAGAGCTGCTGATACTGTTTGGAACCTGGATTTGGGCTAGTCCACCCCTAATTATATCCTTAGCATTCACCAATCCATATGCACAAGTATTAAAACATGAGGAAGAAAGGTGAGTCACAAAGATAAAGGTGATTCAGAAGAATACAGAAACAAATGCACCCTGCGATGAAAAGGAGCATGATGTACTGATTACCATAACTGTAAGCTTTAGGACAATCTTTTATTTATTTTCAAATTGTCTAATCATTTTTTGGCCTTTCCATTTTTGTCATGTTCATGGGCAGGGACAAACATATCTCTTTGTTGTAGTAGTAGTAATGTGCCTTAAAGTCCACGCTGACTTATAGTAGCCTTGTTGTAGAATTTTCTTGGGAAGATTTATTAAGAGGTTTGCCATTGCCTTCCTCTGAATACAGCCTACTACAGCACCTGGTATTCCCTAGTGGTCCCCATCCAGATACTAACCATGTTTGACCCTACTTAGCTTCTGAGATCAGGCAGGATCTGGTGCCTTCAGGGATGTCTCCTCTTATCTTTGTGTTATCAAATTCTCCTGAAAATAATTTCATTGTCCTGGGGAGAGAAGAGAGAGAGAGAGAGAGATGATGTTCACAACTGTCCAAATGTTTTGTAGTGAAATTGGGGCATGACTCAGAGTCAGCTTAAGGTTATTATGGAATCTTAGGCAATATACTCTCAGTGATACTCCCTACCAATCCTCTCTACTGAATATTGGCATGCCAGTCCAACAGTGGTTCAGGGATAATTTTCTTACACTGTAGCAATAATGCAGTCTGACACCACTTAAAGTGCCGTAGCTCCATCCTATGGAATCCTAAGATTTGTAGTGTTACAAGGTTTTTAGCCTTCTCTGCCAAAGAGTACCTCACAAAACTACAATTCCCAGGATTCTGTAAGATGGAGCCATGTCAGTTATTTCTACACTGTAGATGCACCCTTAGAGAGGACTATTAAGAATACTCAGCCAAAGAGCTCAAGAGCCTCAACAAACTACAGACTCCTGGATTCCAAAGGATGGAGCCATGGCAATTAAAATGGAACAATAGCACTACAGTTGTGTAGTGTGAATGGGCCCCAGGTGTTGAAAGAAGAATGGTTTCCTTTCGATTCCAAGACAGCAGAAAGTATCCTTTTCTTCTCTTCCTTCCTTTAAAAAAAACTTGTAAGTATTATAAAGGTATAGCGTATGAGTGTATCAGCGAAACTGCATTCTCAAATTACTAAAGAGGTAATACCAAATGGCAAAACCCAGCAAAATTTGTGTAGACCAATCTGGAAGAGCTCTATAGGAGACTGGATCCAAATTTAGTCATACTTCAGCTGGCATTTTGTTAAGGACATATGCATGAGTAAATTTCCCTTACGCCTATGTATGTCCTTGTTTGGGTGCTGCAGAGGTTGGTACAGTCAGCCCTCTGCATCTACAGATTCTTCATCCATGGATTCAACCAACTACAGTTCGAACATTTTCACCTCTCCCCCCCCCAAAAAAATCCAAAAAGTAAACCTTGATTTGTCTGTTTTATATAAGGGATGTCATTTTTCTACCCCATTGAAAGTATATGCCTCATCTTTGAGCCATGTAGGATTGCAGCCTTTGAGTGGATCACTTGAAATCAGCGGGACTTAAATGAGTCTGTTTTTCTTTTTTTAAATTTTATTACGTTAAAAAAAAAGATACATGCATAAACCACTACCACCACCTCAAACAGAACAAACAAATGACTAATACAGAACAAATAATAACACATAATAATAATAACACATAAACCAAACAAACATATAAACATAGCAAAACTTCCCCATCTTTCATGTCTTGATATCTCATATTCCTTATGTTCCACTTCGATTATTAAGTACTTTACATTTTTTCTCATACTTATATTTCCCCATTTTCATTTACATCCACAATACATTTCTTTTCCCCCTTTATATCTTATTTCTTGCCTATCCATTTGGGAATTCTCTAATCTATTCTAATCCTATAACAAATTTTGATCCCCATTCTTGTTGCAAAAATTCAATCAATGATTTCCCATCCTTTTTAAAAACATCCATTCCTTTCTTCTTTATCAAACATGTTAATCTATCAATAGCTATATAATCATATAATTTCATTTGCCATGCCGTTATTGTCGGAGATTCTTTAGTTTTCCATTTTGATGCATAAGTTATTCTAGCCGCTATTATCAAATAGAAAATCAACTTCCCATATTCCTTCTCCAATCCAATGGATCTGTTTCAAGTATAACAAAATCTGGACACAACGTGCATTTTTTTTACCACCCAAATCAAAGGGTGTGTTTTGGAATTTGTGTGTTACAAGTACTAAAACAGCCTGTCCCAGCCTAGTGTCTGCTCTCCAGAGGTTTCAGACTGCATTTCCCATCAGCCCCAGCTGACACTTCCAGTGATGAGTAGTCATGGGTGTTGAAATCTAAAACATCAGGACTCACAAGGTTGGGTAAACCTGACTAATATGCCTCAGTCTATCTTATGGACATAAAGAACCTGTCCAGTCATTCTATCTAACTTTTGACTTGCTGCATAGCATGAGGAATTTAATATAGAAGGCTTTCAAACAATGAATTTTTGATGTACATGTTTGATATTTGTAAACAGAGAGTAGAAACCCACCACTTGCTTTTCTGAATGTTTAAATAACCTATTTAGCCACCTATTGGACTATTACTCTGGAGACCAGGATTCAAATCCCACTCAACTATGGAAACCCACTGGATGATCATGGGGAAGTCACATACTCTCAGCCTCAGAGGAAGGCAACCCTCTTCTATACAAATCTTACCAAGAAAACCCATTGATAGGGTTGCCATAAGTCAGAACAACTTGAAGGCACACAACAACAACAACAACAAATAACCTGTTGGGTTGGAAAGGTTACAGGAAAATAACCTTTTCACCTTGCTTGAGAAGGTGGAACAGTCACCCTAAAATCTAAATGAGTTTTGCATCTTTCATTGTTATATTCTTCCTTGGAAAGGTAATTGATGTGTATTGACATCTACGTACTGCCTTGTTTCTGTTCCTACCAAAGAAATACTTACCATATCTCCAGCTAAGCTCATTATTGAAGTATTGCTTTTTCATGTCCATATTCCACCGCCCAGGAAATAGTTATCTCTAAAGATCTCCCATTCTTGTGCAACAATTCATTATCCTTCTTGTAACTTTGTTTATATTATTATCCGAATATTTTCTAACAGCAATTAACTCTCCTGCATCTACATTTTCCAGAAGCCCAGGGATGTGATTGAAGGCATCAGGTATGATGCAACAGGTCACTGGGACGCCAACCAGTGAATGGTACTGGCACTGATTCTTTTCTCAAGTATTTAGAAAACATGAGAAACCCACCCACATAATGAAAATAGCCATGAAAATGACAGGCTGTGCTGCTAACATCCTCAGGTCTTGTATAGGTTTGCCAGGTAAAATACAAGGCAGGACATCTATACCTTTAATGGTTGCACAAAATAAGGAATTTCAACACATACTGCTTGTTGAACAAGCAATATCTGCTGAAATTCACCTTTCTGTACAACTATCAAATGCAGGTTTGTCATTCCCAGTGAATCAAATGCTACCCCAGCCAGTCTTCCGCCCCTTTCATTTCCCACTCTCATTACAGGTGATCTATCTCTGCATTTTTAAATTTATTTTTAAAATGTCCATCCATCCATCCTTTTATTTATAACCCATCTCAAGGCAGCGTGCAAAATGGAATTACAAAAAAAATACATATGGACTGAAGCCCTGTTGATTGATCCCGAGTGGGCATAGTGGTTTGAGTGTTAGACTATAATTTAGGAGACCAAGATTCGAATCCCGGCTCAGCCATGAAGCCCACTGGGTGACTTTGGCAAGTTACATGCTCTCAGCCTCAAGGCAAACCTACTCTAAATAAATCTTGCCATGAAAACCGTATGATAGGTTTGCATTAGGGTCACCCTAGGTTGACAACAACTTGAAGGCACACAATAAAAACAACAACAGAGTAGGGTCATTCAATTAATTATAGAGTGATGAGTCAACACATAGGTAAATCCCATTGATTCAGTGAGACTATTATAGGCAGCACCAATATCAGAATTTAGGCCATGGTTGGAAATACGCACACCATTGAGATTAAAACAGTGTTAATCTAAAAACAACATTAAAACCATTACTTTAAAACAAAGAACAAAAGGAGTACAACAAAAATATGGCACACTTCATGATTTTGTGAAGCATTAGAGATAATGTTAATGCATTTCCCTACTTGTTGCGATCTTTCCATATTAACAGCACCTTATAATTCTAGACATCAAGCAGAACAGAGAAAAGTTACTCAGGGTTTCTGAGAATTGTGGTCATCCAAAAAGTAACATTTCCAACCTCTTTTTCTCTGACAGCAGGGTAAGAAATTACAGTAAATTTAATTTAGTCATATTTCTAAAGCAATTTGAGATCATCAGTAGCGCGGGGATAGGGTTTGTTATTCACACTATGCACATCTCCACAAGTTCGGTTGCTCACACGTACAAGCATTCAAATAAAAATGAGCATTTGGAAATGAGCATGCAGTGTTTTATCCCGGGTCTATTTGCATTGGTTATTTACACTACCGATGATGCAGAACTTTTTTAAAAACTTGGTGAGAAACCTGATATCGATTATCCAGGACTAAGTGAGTTTTAGTGATGTAGCTTGGCTTACAAGCAATGTTTACTTAAGAAGATGATGGAATAACTTTTTTCCCCAGCAGATGACTTCTGTTTGCACCGAGCCCTAAGGAAGTAAAAGGGGGAAGTGGAAAAGATGGGTCTTACATCCTACACTATCCATGGGAGGAGCAGAATCTGGCTTCCAATTTTCTTGGCATGCCAGAGGAAACAATTATGCAAGTGCCAGTGGTGACTAGGCACCTGGATTATTCCACCCTTGTTGGTGAGCAATTACGAATGACATGAAAAAATTCTGGGTCACAATGAGATAGTGCATCCGTTACAGTAGGATGCAAACAATTGTAAGAGCTCATATCGGGCCACATTTGAAAATAGATTCAGAAAATAGCTTCGCAATAGAGCTGGCCATATACAGTTATCATTATTATTTTTATTTATGCTAGCCTGCAAAGCACACATATTGACTCAAGTAGGAATAGGATATTTTTATTTTGTAATAATAATAATAATAATAATAATAATAATAATAATAATAATATCTCCCCATGAAGGCAATGGCAGGAAGCAACAATAATTAACAGACAAACTACTTCAATTAAAAACTTCATTTAAAATACACATCAGTTTAAAAGGACATGCGTACAGTTTAAAAAGACAAGATATACACATATTAAAACAATCCACATTTAAAATTCAGTCTTTAAAAGTCATCTGGGTAAGCCTGCCATATATGCCTTTATGTTGATCCCAATGCATGACAAGCCAATGCTAGGGTTCTCTTGGCAGGATTTATTTGGAGGAGGTTTGCCATTGCCTTCTTTCTAATCTGGGACTTACCCAAGGTCACCCAGCGGGTTTCCATGGCTGAGTGGGGATTCAAACCCTGGTCTCCTGCAGGCTTAGTCCAATGAATATTCAAACCACTATACCATGCTGGCCCTCTCTATACTTTGACTAGGAGTCACTTCAAAATCACAAGCACTTTCTTTCAGTCTCAGAAGGAGGCAGTGCGGAAAGAAAAAGATGTTAATAATAATAATAAAAGTTTTATTTATACCCCACCTTTCCAGAGAACTGATCAAGGCGGCTTACAACATTGAACAAGACAATCCAAAAATACAATACAAGTTAAAAACAAGTTTAAAAAATGGTGTTGTAAGGGAGAAGTATAGCCAATAAGCTATATGTGGACCTCATAGGGATTTTTGTGGTCTGCCTAACCCTGTTTGCTCCTTTGCATTGCTGACATTAGCAACTGCTATTCAACAAGTGGTATAATCTGTATGTCTATGCTATAAAATTCGACACCCATTGAATTCTGGCCTGTGATGCAGCTTTTGCATTGTAACCCTGTATACCTGTGACTCCCATTGCTTCAGCTTTCTTACTCCAAGCCAGAGGCCAGAAAAGTTGCTTGAAAAAGCTTGCTACTTATGTTCCTAATTAGTAACTTATGTTCCCAGTTTCTTATGGTTCCAAGGCAAGAAGTAGTTACCATGATTATTATACAATCAGCCCCCATATCCATGGATTCTTTATCCACAGGTTTAATTAACCAATTTGAAAATATTTGAAATATATACATTCCAAAAGGGAAAGCTTGGTTTTGTCATTTTCTATAAGAAACACCATTTTATTATGCCATTATATTTTATGGATTTTGGTATCCACAGGGGATCCTGGAACCAAACCCCAGCAGACACCAGGGGCCCATTTTAGTACTTGTAGTTACTATTATAGCAGGTATAATGATATTTATAACAAGAATAAGGAGTTGTAGTGGCACCTACTAAGTTTTATTTAGTGTAAATGTTTTTTGAGTGAAATGTTGCTGTGAGAGCTTGTTGTGACGAATAAAACTTTAAGATCCCAAAACTTCTGTGTTATTATTTTTATAGTGACTATAATTAATTACTTTTCAAACACTGCCCCAAGTGGTGGATATAGAATTTCAGTCCGCACTAGTATCCTGAGAAGGATAAAGGTAGAAACCCCAATTGTTGTTGTTGTTGTTGTGTGCATTCAGATTGGATTAACCTAGCTGGATTGGACCCTTTTTTCTATGTCTCACCCAGTTCTTATGAACAACAAACCAAAAGAGAGGAAAATTACAGGAGGATTCCTTCTTTTCTGGTTTACTTAACATCTTTTAAACAAATAAACGACCAACACACTCTTTTGTGGGTAGTCATTTGAACATAAGATAAATTTGAGTGGTTCTCCTGAAAATTGTATATTACATCAAACTAATAGAAGGCGGAACAAAGATGAGAGTTTTTGGATAAAATACAGGGATATTCCTATATATACACACACACACACACTTTCTCCCCATTCACAGATTTGGAGTCCGCAGTCTTGGTCCTTGCAGACAGCAAGTGGGGAGGGACAAAATGGTGTGCGCATGTGAATGTGCAACTATTGAAATCAATGGGGCTTGGATATTTGCAATTTTTCCGATTCGCGAGAGAGTCCGGAACGGATCCCCTGGAAATTGGGAGGGTCAACTGTATATTCAGACAGATAGATAGATAGATGGATGTTTGTATTCATCCATCTATCTATCTATCTGTCTGTCTATCTATCTATAAAATATACAGTGCAACGGCTTGTGTGGAAAGATAAAGAAAATTACTACAACAACCAATGCAGAGAAATAGCAGACAACAACAAAAAGAGATTTGAATTTGGTTTGAATTTTCCTTTGATTTCCCTCAACTCGAGGGCATTAAACAACAACAAAATATAAATATAGACATAGATATATTCATCCATCTATATCTATATCTCTATGGATGGATGTATAGCCAGGGGGTACCTAAAAATAATTAGTGCGATGCTTCTGACAGTGAGTTTTTTTCTGTTCAGTTGCACACATGAACATGCCATGATGCTTATGCAAGACAAGCAGACAATTTTCTCTTCTCTTTTTTCTTTTCTTTTCTATAAAACATTTTTAAACCATGGAAAATCAATCAGTCCTATGTAATTTGGCACTTTAATTTGCAGTAGAGGCAGCCTCTGAGAGGTAGACATGCATTGTATGCCAGATGTCCCAGTTTTCATCCCTGACATTTCCAGGTAAGTTTGGGAAAGGCTCTCTATCTGAAACTCTTTCAAGCCAATTGGAAGTAATTAGTTACACATAACTAATTATGTGCAATTGCTGCAGTTCATTTTCGCCCACTAAAAAGGTGTAATTAAATTACCATTGGAATTTAATGAGGAATAACATTACTCCTTTTGCAGTGTAACTGTTTTGATGTTGGTTACTTTTATAGCTATGGGGTAGAAGCCTCCTAGCGAATATTACTCCTAGTGAAGAAGTAATATTACTAGTGAAGGAGTAATATTAACATGGTTCAAGGGGTTCTTTGGGTTGTACCTCCTAGGAACCTCTGGAACCATGTTATTATATTGTGAGCTGCCTTGGGTCCCTTTTGGGGAGAAACGCAGCATAGAAATAAAATAAAATAAATACTTCATGCTTAGCTGTCGGTACTGAAGTGATGACAAAGTGGGAAAGAGGAGTGTGCATCTTATACCATAAGCCAGGGCTTGTAGTATTCAGATTTCTTTTAAAAAGAAACTACAGTTAAAACCATCAAGTTACTATTATTATTATTATTATTATTATTATTATTATTATTATTATTATCATTATCATCATCATCATCATCATCATTATTATTAACTTCTATCCCACTTTTTCCCCAGATTGGGACTTAAAGTGGCTTGCAATGATTAAAAACATTGTTGATTAAATGATTAAAATCCACAAAATACAAAAGTTACAATACAATTAAAAATCAGGTGGAAAAAATAAAACTAGGTTAAAACATATATTAAAATACACAGGCACAGGGAACAATTGGCAATTTTAAAAACTGTAACTGTAAATCAAACTTGTGCATCAGGAAAGTAGGGAGAACCAATGTTCATCAGGACGCTCTTGCTTGTGTCCTATTACGCATCTTCACAATTCACTTACAGGGTTCCTTAGCCCCAGTGCTACATGCTGTATCGACATGTGTATAAGTCTGGAAATTTTAGTGAAAAAAACTGAGTCGACTTATCTGCTGGTCAATGTACATACAGTACTTTAATTCATTTTTTAAAAAGGAGCCATTCCTTTGTGAAAGGCAAGATTGGAGTCTGTCCTGGAAGGATTGATCCCTCTCTACTCTCTCATCCATCCAGACTTTAGGATGAGCACAAACAGTTATGCCTGCTAAAATTTTGTAAGTGTTTTGGCATTGTTTTCCTTTGCTTTGGCCTTAGATCTTTTGTTACATGCACCTAGATTTTACCTTTGATTTAATAATAATAATAATAATAATAATAATAA
>CM034701.1:363175824-363199062 GCA_020142125.1 Phrynosoma platyrhinos | reverse complement strand
TGATTTATCCATGTATCATATCAAAATCCATCAGTTTGGCCCCCCAAACCTGTCCTCAACTTATACTTGAGGTTGACTTATAGTCGAGTATATACAGTAGCTAAGTATACGTAAAGTTACTCAATGTAGACTGTGATAGAGGATTCTGGTCTATCTATGTATCAATTTAATTATTTATGATATTTCTGTATTACCGCCCCCCCCCAGCCCACAAGGGATCCCAATTACTTTTTAAAATCAATTATTTTTTTTAAAGTATTTTTCCAAACTCAAATCACTTGTGATATCAGAGTTTTCATTTTTTTTTTCTTGTCACATTCTCTGAAGGCCTCTTCTCAGTAAGATTTGAAAAGCGGCACATACATGTTTAAACAATGATATACAAATAAACTGTAAAGCGGCACATACATGTTTAAACAATGATATACAAATAAACTGTAAATAAATAACAACATAAAAATACATTTTATGGCTGGGACCTAGGATTTGCCTTCCACAAACAAAAGGTTTGTGTTCATAGGTACCTCTATTTATTTCAAAGAGCCTCCTTTGTCCCTGGATCCAACTGAATTCAGCATTTGACAGACCTTGGAAATCTGAATTCAGCTTTTGACAGATCTTGGAAATTTTACTTTTTTAGACTACTGTTCCCACAATTCCCCAACCAATTTGGCTGGTGGAAATTGGATAATGAATAATGGAAAACATTTTTTGAAAAGTATGGCTAGGAATGCTGTGCATATGACAGGTCCTAGCTCTTTCTCTCCTTGAATATTGTTTGCTTATTAAGCAGGCCATGCTGGTTGGAGAATTCTGGGATCTGTAGTTTGAAAGGCTACATTTCACATGTTCTGTACACTGAAATTTGCAGTTCATCCTCTGCCTCTACCAAGTAGAATTGCTTTGTCCATTGGACTAAAGTCACTGGGTTGTGACTTCATGGACAAGTGGGAGTCACAACCCAGTGCTCAACCCACTACTCCACGCTGGCTTTCATCAAATTCATGGAGTTGCCATAAGTCTATAGGTGACTTGAAGGTACATATATTCACACACATTTACTTATCTAAGGAGTTATCGTTTGGCTTTTTAAATCAGTTTACCACTATCCAGCTTAATCTTAATTTGGGTGGCATCCTGATTTTATCAGATGTTTTTTTCCACCAAATTTGCCACCCAAATACTGCCTCGGTCCATCCCCGCTTCCAGGAGTGCTCCTCGCAGCTCTTTTCGGATCCAGGAGTTTTCCGGCTTAAGAAAATGGCTGTGAGGAGCGGCTCTGGAAACAAGGATGGGCCTGGGCTGTATTCGGGCAACAAATTTGGTGGCAAAAAGCATCTGATAAGATCAGGATGCCACCCAAATTAAGATTAAGCCAGACAGAGATAAACTGATTTAAAAAGCCAAGCGATAGGCTCCTAAGACATGAGAGACATAGCTGTGTTAGTCTGGGGGATATGGTAGTACCCTTGAGACATATTGTGCAAAAAAGTTGTAGAATAAGCTTTCGTGCACTGGGTCTACTTCCTCAGATGCATGGAGTTCATTTATGAATGTCCTCATGCTGTTTAGCATGCAAGCTTGCTAATTCACTCCGTGCATCTGAGGAAGCAGACCAAGTCTATGAAAGTTTATGCTACAACTTATTGTGTACAGTTATTCCCAAAGGTGCTACAAAATTCCTTTGCATACTTATCTAAGGGGTTGTCCACACAGGCTTGTGTCCCTTCCACAGGTCTCATGTCTTCCAGTTCAGATGACACAGGCCAGATGCCAGGCCACACATGGATCTGGTGGATCTGGCACCAGGGGTAACATGTTTTGCCGTGGAGTATCCTGGAAACTTCACAGTACCTCCCAGCTGTTTAGATGCTCCTTACCTCACCATGCCATCGCTCATACTCATAAGCCCCCCATTGCTGCATGTGATGAAGAAATGGGGTGCCTGTCCATGTGGGTGCAGCCAGGAACCCCTTTCCATGTCAGACATGGCAACAGGAAGCTTCTGAGTATGAGCAACGGTGTAGCAAGGTAAGGAGCATGTGCCAGTAGCAGATCCCATATCAGCATAGGGATGGGTGTGTAAACACCTGCCAGTCCCTGCACCGACCCGAGGACCAATCTGGGTGAGCATCCCATGCTATCCTGGCCCATCTACTCAGCCCCAAAGACACATTTAAGCACTAAGTTAGTTAATGAACTATGGGATCACATAACTATTCATCTACTCAGGCCACTAAACAATTAATAGCAAACTAATAGGCAAACCATTCAATTACTTGGACTCACTAGCAATCAAAACTAATTTCCTTTGAAGGATTCCAGTGTAGAAAATCTCCCATTTCCAATATGCCAAATGACTTGAAGACTGCAAATTAATCTTGGATGCTAATCACTGAATGTGCAGGAACAGCAAGCAGCATGGGAGGACATTCATAAGCACTGGGCTCATAAATCAGTTCTTATTCAATTTTGTTTGGGGGGAAAAGGCACCCTTGGTATGCCTTTATGTAGCTACTAACATACTCAGCAGCAGAACAAGCCTGCAATCACGAGTGCTGGAAATTCCATCAGCTTGAAATTTAGATCTATATTTTTTGTGACATGAGCCTGTTGCTGATGGTTACGGAAAAGTTGTTCCCAAAGATTATAACTAGGATTAAGTCAGGAAAATTCCCAGGAGGGCTCTTTATCCTTCTGCACCACACTGTGTCAGACGCCAGTAACTCTTCGCTGTTATCGTAGTAACTTTTCAGCCTTGTTTGTTTGGCTAAAAAGATTAAATGAAAAAGCCATGTAATCAATATGCCACATGAATGCAATATTAATATCAGGCTATCCTATCTTCTCAAGCTGTAAAAATTAATATTTAATCTGAGGCAATATTTCTAAGTGACCCAAAATAACCTTTAATGAATTAAGACTAGAGTCCTTATAGACCAAGGCTGAGGAACCTGTGGCCTCTAAACTGATGATACATGACTATTCCTGTCAGCCACTATGACCAGTGAGTGGTAAAAGATATTGGTGAGGTGGGGGTGGCATTGTCCAACTTGATATCAACTTGAACAACCACCACAAGAGATCTGTTTGAAATCATGCTGGATCTTCCCACCACTTTTTATGATGATGATGATGATGATTATCACAAAAACAAATCTGTTCAGAGAAAAGCTGGAACAGCTGCAGAGCCTTTGGATCAATGCTGTTAGATGTCCAGAAGCACTTTTACTCTGAGGAAATGGTATAGGACTATGCTGCAAGTCTTCAATCCTATCTATCAGCTTATTCCATTATATTTTGGGTTTTTGTTTTGTTTTGTTTTGATCATGTCAACTTTAATTTATGGTCACCTTATGAATGAGAGATCAAGAGCCCTAGTTATCAACAGCTCTGGTCAGGTCTTGTAAACCAAAATTTGTTGCTTCTTTGATTGATTCAATCAAACTGGAATGTGGTCTTCCTCATTTCTCTTTTCCTATAGCCTTCTACTTTTCCAGAGTTATTGTCTTTTCCAAAGAGTTATGTTCAATCATAACATATCCAAAGTATGATAGCCTCAGTTTAGTCATTTTGGCTTCCAGAAACAGTTCAGGCTTGATTTGATCTTGGGCTTGTTTATTTGTCTTTTTGGTGGTTCATGGTGTCCATCAGTTTTTAGTGTGCATGTGCATACCATTGTACTGTAAGAAAATACATACACATGCATACAAACTCATATATACATGGGAGCTAGCATGGCATAGTGGTTTGAGTCTTGGACTATGACTCTGGAGACCAGTGTGTGATTCCCAGCTCAGCCATGAAAACCTCTGGGTGACCTTGTTTAAGTCACACTCTCTCAGTCTCAGGGGAGGGCAATGGTAAACCTCCTCTGAACAAATCTTGCCAAGAAAACCCCATGATAGGGTCACCATAAGTTGGAAGCAATTTGAAGGCACACAGCACACAAAGTCTTTTTCAGCTTATAACAGAATGGGATTGCATCAGTGATATATATATATATAGCATTTATATATAAATATATATTGGTTAGCAATATATATATATATATTGGTTAGCATTTCTGCTGGAAAGAAATTCCAGTTTGTGCATTGTATTTTTTCTGCTGGTGCCTGCAGGCTTCAGGATTGAGACATCAGGGATATAATCAAAGAAATGCTCACCATGATCAAAGCTGCAATCCTATGTGTGCTGACTGGGAAGAGAACACATCAGGAGTTACTTCTGTTGCTGTTGTTGAGTACTTTCAAGTCATTTTCAACTTATGGTGATTGATACCAAGGGATTTTCTGGGTCTCATAGAGTGGCTTGCCCAAGGTCACCCAGTGGGTTTCCATGACTGATCTGGAAACTGAACCCTGGGAAGAGCACACATTAGGAGTTCCTTTTGCATAACCAACAGGGTGCAAGTCCTCTCTCAAAATGATGGAACTGGATGTGCAACCCAATCCTATGTAAAATTACTCAAGGCTTTGCTTCGGAGTGTGGATAAGACTGTGGCCTTAGCTTGCAACCATATGCCCATTCAGCTGAGCATAAGAAAAATTTAATTCAGTGGGAGTTTTGATTAGACAGTTATAGATCACACTGTTACTCATTCCCATCTGGATTATTATTATTATTATTATTAATTATCCCACCCCCTCTGCATATGCATTATGGTTCAGATGTAAAATGCACTGCAGTTATATGGAAAAACAGACAACTGGAACATGCTGCCATTACTTTTCCTATTCCATGAATTCATTTTCCCAGTGTCTCTTGTAGTTTTTAAACAGGTATGCTAATCCCTGCATCTACAAAGGCATTTACCAACAAAAATCAAGCCCTCTCAAGCATAGTTCTCGCTGAGGGTGGCTAATTTCTTTTCCTGGGATGTAATACATTAAAATAAAGAAATATGTTCTAAAAAATCAAGCACGAGAGGGACAATTAAGGGACATCTCTCTCATATCTAGTTTTCTGTTTGTAGGATTTTTTTTAATCCTACAAATCTAAAATATTACCTCTCCCACTTCAAAGAGAACAAATCCTAAATCCTCTCCCTATGAGGTGTGCTGTTCGCCTCCTGGCTACTTAGTTTTACGCAACTAAAAAAAATTTGTTCACACAGACTTTGAGGTTGTAATCTGGACCTGTGATTTAATGGCTTAGGTTGTATATGGTGTTATTTAAGTTTTTTAGTTGAATGGTTATTACATAAATTATGAATTTCCATTTACTGGGCCCCACCCTGGGACAAAGGGCAATATATGAATAAATAACAAATCCCAGCTTTCAACATAAAAAGCTAAGCATACTGTAATGCTCATATTGAAAATTACTGTTTCCACAACGGAACTGTGGAAAATGTCAACCTATTTTCTTTTACCATGGGTTTTAAATGTTGTTTTTATGTTTGAATAGTATATTTAAATGAATGCAGCATAGAATTTCTGGCACAAATCTCCCAAGACATGCATTTCCAGGGGTGAGAGGAGATGGGGAAACTGCAGAAATAATCCAGTTTGATACCGCCTTAGCTGGCCTGGCTCAATTCTATGGAATTCTGGGAATTGTAGTTTGTGGTGGCCCCAGGAGCCAAACTGTGGTTATCAGTGTTTATCTTTTATTCTTACTCACCATGCCCTTTTTTGTTATTGTTGTTAAAGATTAAACCTTCACTCTTCACTCTATGCATCATGGCACACTACCTTTCAAATTATTTATTTTGCAGAGGATCCAGGCAGCATTTATGAAATGATCTTATGAAATAATATGGTATAGGTTAATAGGTAAAAACTGAGCTGCTAGATCAAATTATTTAACAGCCTTGTAGAAGCAGATGGGATGAATTTTGAAGTAAATGTATTTGGAATGGAGGTACACATTCTGAATTAATGAACACTCGTACCAATGGCCAGTTCACAATTCTGGCAGGGCAGGTGCACCATCTTCAGGCCACTGGAGAATTAAGCGCAACAATGGGCAGGATTAAAAACCAAAGCTATTTCAATTCTAACCAAAGCTTTGGAGGGAGAGAAGAATTGCGACTGTATCTATTGGACTTGATCCTCTTGCCCACATCCATTCCCTTCTCCTTTTATGTCATGTCTTTTTGGATTGTAAGCCTGAGGGCAGAGAACTGTCAAATTAACAATGTGCCCTTGCAGCTGATAAGCAAGGTATAAATACTCCAAATAAATACATATAAATAAAGCAATCGGTCAGACCAAGAGTAACTTCAACTATATGTATCACATTCTATGAAGATTAAAAACACAACCCTACTAATGTTTTCTTCCTTTTGCTGCCCCATGCAGACAGAGAGAATGAGTGTCTGTATCCTGATTCTCTGCAATGTTTCTCTGCACATGGGAAATGTGCGAGCTTCATTTCAGAATGCATGTGGACATGTGAAAACACAAGCACTCGCACACAGTAAACAACTGTTCTGTTTGGTTTCGTATTTAATGTATAAAAAGCTCTGGTGAGATCACCCTTTAACAAAAGCAAACTGCTTGTAAGTTGCTTTCTGACAAATTCTGATTTATACCCACTTTCATCTGGTAACATGGGATTCAGAAGGTATTGGATAGGAACACTGCGAGTCAATTTGAACTAAATCTCTTTTTATAAATGAGGCAATGCACCATTTTTGCAGACACTTCCAGCAAATTAATCCAAGCTTCCTAAAGACTAATGGGGAAGAAATTGGGCATCTGCTGTAATCCCAGAGCAGAGATGGGAAACCTGTCCCTCCAAATGTTGCATTCTAACTTTCATAAATCTCAGCCAGCATATCCAGTAGTAAGGGTCATGGAAATTATAGTCTAACAACTGCTAATCATAAAGCCTCTGTCTCTTGTGTCTAAGGGGAAAAAAACAGGAGGCTTTATATGGGCCTAAATCCAGTTGCTAGTCTCACCTATTGAATCAGTAGGAATTTGGTAATTCAACATTTAAAACATTTAAACTGATACAATGGATATGTTCTCCTCCAGATTAATGATTGTATTTTTGTCAGAAAAAAACAGTTTGGGAATCAGTATTTTTTTTAAAAAAATACTCTCCTTCCTTTTGACAGGGTAAAATAACTTTTCTCTGAAGTGTTTTTTTTAAAAAAGCTTATATCCTAAACATTTAAAAATCTGACAACTACCTACTCCCCTCTTCCATCAATGTTTAACACTAGGCTGTTTTTTTCACATAGTGTCAGAAACAGAGCATCAGAATGCAAACTGTCTAGGTCTAGGAAGAGAGATCTAAATATATACTACCAAGCTATGCTTTTACATACAATTTGAAATGTTTTAGACTCTTTCTAAGACCAGCCTACCCATCTTTTTTCACTATAAACATATAAAAGAAGATACATAAAATGACAATATATTAAAAAACATGACAGTTCTATATATACAGAATGTGCAAATGAGCATGGTTTTAGCGCATTCCTAGGAGCTGGCGACTTTTCAACTGATAGTGCTTCTCCAGTTCACACAGAGCTTGAGCGCGCAGGTTAGCAGTATAGAGACGTTTCTTTAGGTTATATCCTTTTTCTTTAGAGAGGGGGAAATTCTCCAAGCTGTCAACAGACTGATCATTTTCTTTACTTTCATCACCAAACTGGACCTTCTTTTTTCTTGTAGGAAACACCACCATTACTTCATCATCTTGAAAGAGAAATAAAGAAGAAAAAATGTTTTTAAACTGTTCTTTTCACCCTCTGAATATTAGTGTATTCTTTAGCCCCTTTCATTTGTTTGTACTATAAGCTATAAATGTTCATGTTTCTATAAAGGGCAATCCTGATGATTATGGCTCAGTCCCTGTTGTAGTCCCTATGTTATTCACTGAAATGTAACATTTCCATTCCTCTCCTTCTCATAGTTTGTTTCAGGAAAGTGCAGATTCCAAATAGTTCATGCAATTAGATATTCTGATAGGACCTATTTGGGACAAGAGATATTCTGATAGGACCTATTTGGGACAATGTCCCTTCTGTATAGTTAGGGTTGCTGGGATGGACATGGCATAGGGCTCCTATGTATTTAATGGTCAAGAGATCCTAGAACAAGAAGTTGCAGTGTGAAGTTCTACCTGGTGGAACTATGTGATGTCTCATCCCTCAACCTCCTTCACCTTTAGCTGTTGCATCTCCCACCAAAAAGGCCATTTACTGACTAGTGGAGAGGAGGTACATAGAAGTATGCAGTTATGTTCCTACAGTTGGATGCACTACACTGACATCATCCTGCAGTGCTGTATATCTAGCTACAGAAGCATAGCTGAATGTTTCTCCACCAGTAAATGGCTATGGTTTGTGCAGGTCCAGGAATGCAACTGCTGAAAGGCGGGTTGGGGTGAGTAGTTTCATTTCTGTAGTTTCATATGGCAGACCTTAAACTACATCTCCCTACTCCAGGATCCACTGAATATTAAATACACAGGAGCCCTGTCTTGTTTTCAACCTGACAACTCTATATATACAGTTCATACATTATATAAAACTGAAGTATGCAGAGAGCATGGAGCAGCTTCCAAGCAGTGTCATGAGGGTACCTTATGCACACTGATTTGAAATAATAATATTAAGAAAAGTGCCATTTATACTTGCAGCACTAGCATGCAAACACTTTTGGTCATCTATAACAGTTGCGACCCTTCAGATGTTATCTGACTAATCCTCCCATCATCCTTCATCATGGGCTATGGTTTATAGGACTGGTAGTCTGTCATCATTTATAAGGGCACAAATTGCTTGTCCTTATTTGATACCCACTCCTTGTGCCCACAGTAGACACACCGACTCCTTCTTTTCTGCACTTGTGTATTGGTTTTATTTAATTCTATGTTTTTACTCAATGTTTTAATTAGTGCTTAGTTTAATACTTTTTTAAAGGGGTGGGTGGGTATTGGTTTTAGGATTCTATACTATGTATTATTACTGTTGTTAGCTGCCCCGATTGTGCTCAGAGTGGTGGGATATAAATATATTATTATTATTATTATTATTATTATTATTATTATTATTATTATTATTATTATTATTAAACACTAGCCAGTGAATTCCCATTGTGAAGAAAATTCAAATCCAAAAAAGAAATGTTTATTCCTTTCACCTAACAATTCACAACATGTGCATGAACACGACCCGCTTCATCCTCACAGTAATTCTGTAAAGCAGGTTGGACTGAGAGCTAGCAAGAAGCTAACAGTTATTGAATAAATTTTGTGACTGAATTGAGATGTAAACATAGGGCTTGCTTAAATCCAAGATGCTATCAACCAAAGGGTACATGAACAGTCTTGCTTTGATTTAATGTTGACTTCTACCATCAATTATTTCCCTAAATTGCCCTAAAAAGGATGTAACCAGACACTTAAGCCCACTACCAACAAAATGTCACAGTAATTTTACAAAGACATGAAAAATTAGGCTTCAAAAAGTAGTATGTAAAGACAATACTGAGCCACAGTCACAGCTTGGAAATCTTATTTTCTGTGGATTAAACTCTAAGAATCACCCAGGCAATAGCTGGCTGAGGATTCTAAGAGTCTTAATCCATAGAAAATAACATTTCCAAACTCAGGACACAGCATTTAGCCTATCATTGACCCATGTTTGGAATCAGACCTCCAGCCTGTTAGACTGGGTTCATGACATACAGAATTGTGTGCAGGCCTTATTATGCTTCCCAGGTGCACAGAACTACATTTTCTCTCGTTCATTCTGTCTTTGTCTCATTTTCAGGCAAGGCCTTAGGGCAGAAACTTGTATTGATCATGACAGATAAAGTACCATTCACACTGAGTGCAGTATGGTGTGCTTGCTCTCAACTATTCTTTTTCATTGTAAGAACACAATAGGAGCAGTTTTAAAGATCATTCAGTTGTGACATGTTGCATTTAAACTCTGTCTCGTATCTAATGTATCTTAGCTGGGAAAACTGTGAATTCAAATAATTAAATAATTGTCAGTAGCATAACAAGGCAAACTGTCATCCCTCAATTAAAGCTTAACATCTGTCACTGCTGCAGTTAAAAACTGGCTTAAGTTATGGAAATACTTAAGTCTGCTTACCTGCAAAAAAGCAATGCCACCCCATATATCCATCCTCAAAAATTAACATACCAAGCAGACTCTTGACAACTGAATATATATTCATTTTTTGTTAGAGTGTAAGTACACTGTCCAGGCCTCCTTCATAAAATAGAATTTTAATAGACCTGAAGTATTGCACAGTAGTCAAAACATAGGATCTTGTTGGGATCTTATCTGTATACCTTTCAGACTTTTCCCACATAGTATTTCAGTAATTTAGCTTCTCTTCTGCATTGTATTTTTTTTGTAACACATTATGACAGCTTCAACCCCAGATCCCTTTTCAAAATTATTCCTACTTTTTGCTAGTCTCCAACTGCTAGATATGTCCTTCCAGATGTTAGACTGCAACATCAGTACTAGCCAATGGTGAAGGATTATGAGAGTTGTGCTCCAACAGTATCTAGTAAGCCACACATTCTCCATACTTGCCATATTAAAGGGTTCTGAATGTTTCAGAGACAGATGTAGCAATATATGACAAAGCTGCTCTAGTCCTATGTCAAGAGTTAGGCCCAATGCTGCAAATGCAGAAATGTATTTACATCATATAATTACAAAGCACTGTAAACTTATGCAAAAGGATGTTGCCCTAAAACAGGTGGACAAAACATGTCCTTCTAGATACTACTACTACTGGACTGCAAATCCCACAGCCCTAGACATCATAACCTAACATTACAGTCCAGCAACATCTAGAAGGCTGCTGTTTGTCCACACCTGCTCTAAAATATTAAGCAGTTTATTTTTATTTGTGGAGTAAAGTTATTATACAGTTGACTAAATGTTTATGTATGCAGATGCTACAATGCAATAGTTGCACTGTCTGAGTGTGAAGCAAGATGAAATATCTTATTTTCTTCATGTATGCTTGCATCAAATGCCACTGCTTTTTCACAGGGAATTTAGAAAATTGTGTTGAAGAAAAAAATCTCAGTTCTCAAATACATAAGACAGTAGCATTTTTTCAAAAGAAACAATTTTAAAAAACTGCTATTGATAAGAGCTGCACCATCAGAGATTGCAATTGTTTAAACACGACTACTCAAAAACAAGGTGCCTTAGAACACATTTTGATGGGGTCAGAACTATTATAGCCCATATTAGTAAACGTGTCATTCTGTATGAAGATCAAAGAGTTCACTTCCTGAAGGTCTTTTGATGTAGCACCATACCCTATCACAATTTGAATGGCCTAGGTTACTGTCTGAAATGAGAGAACACCCCAGATACAATCCATAGGATCTCAAGGCATGACGTAAAAAAAGAATCTTGCCTGAAACCTTGGAAAAACACTGCCAGTTGTTTTGATGATAACCGGACAACAGACTAGTGATAAGGCAGCTTATTCTGTTCTTGTTTAAAGGGGTATGAAATGAGATGTGTGATATTCACATGTGGATCACAACTCCAAACCATGTTTAAGGAGCTATGCTGCATCCCTTTATGAAGATGATTCTTATATACAATACTAGCATCCCAGAACTTGGTACTTGCATTGGCCAAACAAAGCCTACTCAAGAATCTCTGTATGTTCAAGGGGGCAAGTGCTTTTATTTTTAAAAAGCGGCCACGCAACAACCAACTTTGGAAACAAAGAGGGGAGTCCAAAGAATACTCAGAATACTACTTTTTATATTCAGACCTATAGACAGTTGCACTGCAGTCATTTAAATTAAGCAACAAGAGAACATACTGATGTCTGTAGAATCCTAATAAGGTACTAACGCTTAGCCCTTTTTTTCATAGACACTTTTTATTATAAATACCACCTGGTTCAGATAACCAATAGACATTTGATTTTAAGAAGAATATAATGATATGCTGAGGTCAAACATAAATGAGCAGTGATAGGACACTGGGATACAGACTACCAGCCCATATTGTTACTCAGTTATGAATGGCTTTGGAACATACCATTATATTGCTAAAACAACTTTCCCAGTTCCAATAGGAAAAATACATTAAGTTTTAACTTATCATAGAGGTAGTTAGGTTGATCTTGAAGAGTCTGATTTTAATCTTTTAGAAATGAATATAATAAAATATATTTTATTAGGGACTAATGATATCATTCAGGAAAGTCAAAATCAAAATTTTCTTGACATTTTGAGCATGTTTAAAAAATGAGGTCAGTGTACACAGAGATCTAGTAATAGAAAGGCATAGCAAGCAACAGAATGTTTCCACAAAAATCATAATGCTGTTCAACCCCATCTTGGGTAGCAGCCATCTCTAAACTGGACCAATAAGCAAACAAAAGCTATGGGGAATGGTTAAATTTGTCCAGTATTTTGTTTACCTGATGCTGGAACTGCTTCTGACAAAATCTACAATAAATTTATACTATGTGCATAGGAAGATTCCTACAGATGAGAAGCTTTATCATCCTAAAGTGGTCATTCCTTGTTAAAGGCTACAACATATACAAATACCACTACAATAAGCATTTTAGTCTACAACCAGCAGCAGATGTATAAGTATATGTTAAAGCTAGATTCTTCCCCCCACCCTGGTTTTTAAGGTCCTGGAATGACCCCTGTTTCAACAGAGCTGTATGGATATCTACCAAAGTAGTAGTGACTAGAAAGGTCACTAGTGATAAGGCTAGGAGCTTCTGCATTCCAGTAGAATGGAATGAATTCAGTAGTCCAGCAGGAGCTTCCTATATCTTCTCATACCTGGGCTAGTTGATGGCAGCACGAGTCTTTGATCCTTGAGTAAGTTGTAATTCTTCATCAAGTTCTCAGCCCTGTTTAGAAAGGAACTGATTAGCAAGAGCAAAGCTTGTATCCAACATTTTGTGATGGGTCATCTTAGTCTGTTGCAGCCAGTTTTACCATACCTTAAGGACTAAAATTTTATTACGTATAAAGTTTAATGGACTAGAGCAGGGGTTGGCAACCTACGGCCCGGGGGCCGGTTCCGGCCCGGGCCCCCCCGCTTACCAGCCCCCACTGACCCCTGCCGCCACCGCCGCTGCGAGGCCGCACCCACCATTTTGTTTTCCAAAATGGTGGCCGCGACACGTTTGCGCATGCGCAGGAATACTGTGCATGCGCAAACGAGTCGCGGCCGCCATTTTGGCAAAACAAAATGGCGGGCATGACATGTGCAGCGGCAGCGCGTGTGGTGGCGGGGGGTGAGAGCGCGCGCCGCCATTCCCTCCCCCCCGGCCCGCTGGAAGGGAGGACTTCAGCGGACCGGCCCCTGGCTGAAAAAGGTTGCCTACCCTGGACTAGAGTCTACTTCTTGGGATGGGATCCTCAGTTGCAGGTATGTATACACATGTTAAACAAAACAAAAACACATGAAGAATGGAGTTAAGTGGCAGATGAAGTCACTGAACTTCATTATTTATATTCATTTTGCTTTGTGTACCTGCAACTGAGGATTACAACCCATGCATCTGATGAAGTAGGATTTGGTCCACAAAAGCTTATGCCATATAGTTTTGCTGCATCACAATAGGAATGTCAGACACTTCAAGAACAGACCTAGCCAATTTGTCTTCTGCCAGTCTCTCTCGAACACACAGCTCCCGCTCTCGCTCTGGAACAAAAGAGACAAGTACTTTGATCAGATTGCAGTTAACGTTCACTAGGTGTTTTCCTCTGTCCAGGCAGGGCATTTGTGACAGCTTTTCATTATAACCAGTAGGTAGTTGGGACAAAGCAGCATACAATTTGCATCATTTGTCAAGTCATTCCCATTGAAAACAGTGTTCCAAGTTCGATTGTGATGTTTGGCATACCCTTAGTGTAAATGAACCTATCATACAAGAAGCACATAGTATTAGCACTACTATATCCATGTTTATATGCAAAAACCAGATTAATGATGATGTGAACACCACTGTGCAAGTGGTTGCACTTTTTTTGGTGGTTGTGCAAGGGTGGTATCCTAATTAGAGTTGCACAACCAAGTGCTAAACTACTGCACAAACAACTGAGCTGTCTAGAAGATTGCAGAAGTACAATTCTCTGAAATGAGTGGAGAGTTCAATCTACTGTTTTTCTACAGGGGAGTAGACACTCATTTACACCTGTTGCATGACTGGTTGTATAATGCCACAATCCAGTAATTCAGTGCAGATATGATGGAGTACCTTTACAGTATACTTTGGTAAACAGAACCCTGGCTAATTACTGGTCTCAGGGACCATTATTTGAGTATTTAGCACATTAGAATTCTAGCTGGTTAAAGATATTAAGCATTTCAACCAACTTCCCCCCTCCCAAATCTTGTCAATCCTTCATTTAGCCCAAACTTCTGCTGTCACATTATACATTCTGAAGATATGTTATATCTGTGCTATGGTAACTTAAATGCATGCCACTAAGAGAAATATATCCCACCCCTGAGAAAGCACAGCCCATATGGCTACACAAGTTCTTACGTTCCAGTCTATACTCTCTCTCTTTTAGGGCTCTCTCCCTCTCTTGCAGTTGCTGCTCCTTCAGTTTCAGCTCATTCACCGGTGTTCCAGAAAGCCTTTCAACTTTATCTTGTTCGCCTGACCGACGTCCCCTTCTTTCCAAGATTCTCCCTTGCTCCTCAGATACCAAATCAGCTATCAAAGGATTGTGCAGGATTTCTTCAACTGAAGGCCGACAGTAATCCTTGAAATCAGAATGACACATGATATTAATGTACAGAATTGTTGTATTTAAAGAGCCACAATTTAGGTGGGAGGAGAAACTAATTTTGGGATCCAATAGCTGTACACTATCCCCACTCACAGCATTTATCTGTATTTTGTTTGTGCTGCATCAAAAGCTAATCTAGATGGGGTCACACTGAAACTTTCTAGAGAAGGCTTTGTGGGACAGCATGTCTAGAATAAGGGTGGAAATTCTTTTTCACAGACCCATGGCTAGGGTTCTTTGTATCTTTAAGAAGTCTCTTTACCTTTAGGTTTAGCATCTTTGTGATGAGTTCGTTCAGCTGATCTGAGTAACGATATGGGATTCGTCTGAATTTTCCTTCTCTTATTTTTTCTGCTAACTCTTTTTGGTTAAAGGCAGTAAATGGAGGCCTGGAAAGAGTTAACAAACATGATATTCAACTTGACCCTAGCATCTAGCATACAATGTGTTTCAATTTTTCAAAAGTTGTATTGGTAGAACATTTTGGTGCTTGCCTTAGTTCTAATTGCTGGGTTTCTCAAGTATGACTAGACTGAGACATAGCTTACCACTACTTCAGAACACCTGCCTAGAAGCTTTTTGGCAGTATTATATACTTACGACAATGCACACAACTCATATAGAAGACATCCTAGAGACCAGATGTCAGATTTTTCATTGTAGGATATGCGGTTTATTTGTTCCTAAGAGAGAAAACATTACAAGCCTTAAATTTAGAATGCTTTGCTGATAACTACAAACTAATTAGAAGAAATAATATTACAGAAAACTGACAGGACATTTAGAAGTTAGGAAATAATATACATTCTGAATAATATTTCATCCTAAACACTAAGATTGGAGCCAAATGTAGTCACATTTAGAGTAGACACACTGAAATCATTGTCTAACATATGTCTCACTCATTTCATTTATGACAGATAGTGAATCTAACCTACTGTAAGTAATATTTCAAAACCAAAATAATTTTTTGGGGTTAGCTTGGTTACTACTCATTCCACTGTAGAACCACTACTCTATTTGTTTTGGCTTTATTTCTGCCAAATTTAACAAACAGAAAAGGCATTCTTGAATTCAAAGAACAAAAGCAGTTTCATTTATTACTTTACTAAGTGTTAAGCTGTCTACTATTAGAAGGTTTGTGCATGTGCATATTTATATTGTCTTCAGTGCCATCTATTTTTGCCACATGCCAAATCACCACCATATCTGCCCTTAAGGGCCTCATCCATCTAGAATAGATTGAAAACATATGGGGAATACCCCACACACTTGCTGACAGCAGCAGTTGCAGCAGCAGGAGCACTTAACTGAATGTACATGCGCCTTCAAACAGCCTGCCAATTTATTGTGACAGGAACATTGTGTTACCTGCGAGATGTTTTTTCCCTAGTATTTTTTATTTCTCATCATAATGTGGGTTGTTCCCCCTCCTTGCTCTAGTAGGCAAGAAACAAGACTTTGAGAGTGGTACCAGCAGAGGGTGACCGCATGAAATCCATAGGATTTTCTGAGAGGTGGGTTTGTCAGTTCTTTCCTCTGAAATATAGCCTACAGCACCTGGTATTTGTTGAGTCTCCCATCCAAGTATTAACCACAGCTGTCCCTACTTAGCATCCAAGATCACACTAGATGTGATGCCTTTATGGTTTTTAGGCCTCTGTTGTTGTGTGCTTTGTTTCTGACTTACAACTACCCTAAGGTGGACCTATCATAAGATTTTCTGGGGCTGAGAGAGTGTGACTCACCCAAGGTCACCCAGTGGGTTTCCATGGTCGGGCAGGGAATCGAACCCTGGTCTCCAGAGCTGCAGTCAAGCGCTCAAACCACTACATCACACTGGCTCTCTATTTAGGTCCTAGTTAACTGAATATCATTGTACAAGTATTGGCCAAGATGTTGCATCATCAGGTGTAGCTACGGCAACAGAGATGATCTGAAATTATAGCTACTTCTGTCAATACCTCCCACTCCAAAAACCTATTAAGGGAAGCATCCCAACTGAAAGTGTTTCAGATCAGAACACAAGGAAATTATGACTGCAGTGCTTTCTTGGCTGTTGAGAGCATTTAGATGAGCAGTTAGAAAGACCCCTGCTACATCTCCTTGTCTCAATACCTACTCCATGATGAGGAGAGCACTGCAGATGTCATTTCCCAGCACCTTGATCTACAGCAGCACAGAAATACTTCAGCTAGGATGCTGCTTGGCTTAAGGAGGAGATTTTTGGGGTCATGCTTGGTCATTAACTACCACAAATGTGAATCCAAAAGATACAGGTTCATAAATCCGGCTTACAATCTCATAAATATTGAACAAGATGCCAACCACAATATTTAAATCAATCTGGGCATGACTGAAACTCCAGGCATCTCAGTTCAACTGCCATTAGCCATGTGAAATACTAGATTTTATAAAGCATACAAACCAACACATCATACTTCAGTTTTGTTCACTAGCTAGCTACAAGTCAAACACATTAAACCAGAAATACTAGATTTTATTAAAAAAAAAACCTAGATTTTATAAAGTATGGAAACTAAAAGAGCATTGTGCACTAGCTACAGGTCAAACAAGTTAAACTAGAACAGGTAAAATTTAAAGTATTGGGAAATGCTCAAAGAATACAGACATTGCAGATTTTTGTTTTGACACTTACTGGAGACATGTAGTATGGTGTACCAACAAATGTTTTGGCAAAACTAGTGTCATGGTGAAGAATCCTAGCAAGGCCAAAGTCACCAAGCTTTACATTTTTCTTTCCATCAAGAAAGATATTTGCTGGCTTTAGGTCCCGATGAAGGACAATGTGACCCCCATCACTTCGCCTGTGACACTCCTTCAAGGCCAAGGTCAACTGAGTAAGAACTCGAAGGACAAAATTCTCATCCAGATAGTGCCTTTTGAAAGAGGAAGAAGAGGTTATCTTTTGGCTAAAACCTATTTTTGTTTCTTTCTAACAGTTCCCAAGATTCCAGGACTGTATACATTGTTCTCTAATTTGGGGATCTCCAGATATAATGTGATTAGCCATAACACTTTAGCCACCTGGGTTGAGATGTTTTGGACTTCAGCTCTCAGAAGTCTCAGCCACCATGGCCAATGTTCAGGGACTCTGTGACTTGACATTCCAAATAACTGACAGGCCAAAGTTTGGCAAACACTGCACTGTATAGAAGCCCTCCCAATCCATAAATCTCCCTGTGACACAAACCTACAAATAGCAAGTTAAAGTTTAACCTTTTGGCTTGGCATCTTAACCAAACTCTGGAGTCCTTGAGACTTTCTGCCTCTTGGACTTGGGAAAGCCAGGGCTTGCTCCCAGTTGGGCCAGTGTAAAAACAGTAAGAATAGATGAAACATTTGTTGTTTCTGAACTACCAGTACTCAAGAAGGAAATTCCACCTCATCCTCTCACCACTTCAACAAGAGCAGAGGATATGGGAGAGGCACAGCCCTGACCAACCTTATGGAAACTTTGATAAAATAGATATTCCCACTCTTTGTTATCTTATTCAAACCACCCCATAAATCAGAAAATCTTTTGTCTCACTGATAAAGCAGTAGAGAGGGTTAGAATCAGCAGGAGGTTCTCCCACTCTATCATCTGTAAACCATGCAAGACAAGAGTAACTGGCTGTTCAAAGCCCTCTGGCAAGCAGAGCTGAATTGGGAGAAAATAATCTAATTATAACAATATAATTTCCTGTGTAGTATAGTTTGGAGGAGACTCTTGCTTTCTTCCCTTTTTCACTTGTAACTCGGAATAGCTCCGTAGGCCTGCTGGTATTCCTTCTTATCAAAGTCAAACAAAAATCCATCAGTGATACCTGTATTGGCCAACCAACCTACGGCATCTGACTAACATCTCCAATTGTTTTTCTCCTGTTTGGTTTGTAGCATCTTGCCTGATGAAGAAGCCCATGGAGCTTTGAAAGCTTGCAACAAGTATATTGGGCATTTTGGTTGGCCAATAAAAGTATCACTGATGGATTTTTTTTGTTTGAATTTGCTAAATGGCCAACACAGCTACCCCTGAATGTTTTCTTATCAGAAGGCAAGGATCACTTCCCTTTGTTATGCCAGTACCTGTGGCAAAATTACAGATACCAGGTAATCCTCGTTCTATTCTCTCCACTCTAAGCAGCAAGGGTTTCCCACAGATAGAAAGCAACAGAAAGCATCCAACATTACTTCAGTACTCACAGGGCTTCATCAGTAATGGCAAAATGAAGTGCCAAACTAAAGATTCCACGTAAAAAAAAAAATCTATACTCCACCTTTCTCCCTATATAGGACCCAAGGTGGCTCACAACTTGTCCAGCTTAGCACAAGTAAGACCTTTTAGTTCTCACAAAGGTGGATTGCATTTTACCACTGTGCCACAGCCAACCTACTGTCCTGCAGGATGGATGTGATTAACCCCATATTTTAATTTAGTCTATGTAGCCAAAGCTAATGATTGAGCTTTCCCACTTGCTCATCGCTCCCTAGTGTCCCTTAGATTGTAAGCATGAGGGCTGAGTATTTTATGAGTGGTCTTTGTAATTTGCTTTGATATTCACCTTATTTAGCTGGAGAACCAAGTAAAAATGCTTTAAGCGATATGATCTAAAACTTTGAAAGTGTCAGTACTAGAATATCAAAAATGA
The DNA here is from genome assembly GCA_020142125.1 of Phrynosoma platyrhinos. NCBI lineage: Eukaryota > Metazoa > Chordata > Lepidosauria > Squamata > Phrynosomatidae > Phrynosoma > Phrynosoma platyrhinos. The sequence goes on along the minus strand of CM034701.1, from coordinate 363,179,674 downwards.
AAAGGCTGTCTAAATCTCTGTCACTGAACAGACATGCTACAAGATACATTCTCAAATTTACAAAGATTACAGTGTGTATGTACAGTGTTCAGTATGCTGAACTGTTAAAGACAAAGCCCTGTATCTGCGGTCTTTGGGCTTAGAAAGACAGTATGGAATTCAAACCTGTGAGGTGTAGAATCCAAAGCATCTGTCATAGTTTATTCCTTTTCAATGTGGCCCTAAAAGTGTCTTACATTACCTCTCTAGAAATAACTACACCAACATTTAAAAATCCACAGGCCTCATCATCCTGAGGACTCTGTCAGTTCTTTACCACGTTGTAACCTCCCACAGGATGTATTTAGCAGAAAAATAACAGGCTGTTTTGGCTTCAGTATATTCTAATATGTTGTCAAAAGGAGACAAGAATTTCATCAGAATTCAGATAAAAATATTTGACTGAAATGGCCATCCCCCAGTAATTTTCTTATAACCTCATAACAGAAGATGGTAGAAAAATCCCACGATTATTAGTGATTTTTGACTTAGCATGCATGTGTTCAGGGCTAATAAACTAGTTATTATAGAACCAAGAAGAGATCTGCAAACATTGAGATAAATAAAAAGAGGTTTACAACCTTTCTTTTGTACATTTTGCAATAAGTGTAGACAAGTCTCCACCTTCACAATATTCCATCACAATATAAAGCGTTGTATTTGTCCTGTCAATTATACGATCATAATATCGGACTATGTTTGGATGTTTCAGCTCACGGAGCAAGTTCACTTCAGAAACAAGCATTTGTTTTTCAGATTCTGTCATAGATCCATAATCAAGTTCTTTCCAGACCAAGACCTGAAAAAAATCAGAAAAAAACCGCACCTAAACAAATTATTAAGAACTTGGTTAAACAAATTCTTGGCTAAGTCTGAAAGAAACTCAGCAGTGGCTTCTTTCTTTAAGAATGATCAAACTATGCATCATCTCCTATCTGCAGCAAACCTCACTTCATCCCACTTCTGCTACAACATTAAGGGCTTCGCATCTCATTTTATTAGTGCAGTGGTTAAAAAGCAGTTTTGTTATCAGAGATCTCTCTCATGAAGGATCTTTCCCACGATGAGCAAGTGAACATACACAGATCTGTAGCTTCTTACCAGAAGGTCTGGTTAGGATTACCTTATCACCAGGAGTGTCAACATTGTTATGTCACAAAATATCTCCACAGCAGGAAGAAACTCTCTTGGTGTTTCCAAATGTGTTAATACATAATTACAGGATTATGATCAGACCACAGTATAACAGCTTAGTGAGATTGGAGAAGTTCGGTTAGGTGCAAGAACATATTAGACTCACTCAGAATACAGGTTGAGTTGTCCTTATCTGGAATTTCAAACTCCAAAATACTCCAAAATTGTCCACATGGGCGGCTGAGATAGCAACACCTTTGTTTTCTGATGGTTCAGTGTACACACACTTTATTTCATGCATAAGATTATTTAAAATGTTGTGTATAACATTACCACCAGGCTATATGTATAAGGTGTGTATGAAATATAAATGAATTTCATGTTTCGACTTGGGTCCCATCTCTAAGATATTTCATTATGTATATGCAAATATTCCAGAATCCTAAACACTTCAAATCCCAAACATTTTGGATAAGGAGAGATTCGACCTGTACAGAGGTCTATGATCCAGGTTGAAATGGACCATTTTCTTGAACCAGGGATTGCACAACAGATGCAAACACCAATACAGCCCAGTGTCCCGCATTTAAATCTAGAAATTTCCCCAATCTCTGGCGTTTCTGTTACGTGGTGAACGTGGTAGAAGTTGCGAGGCATGACTAGTCACAAAAAGGTGGGAGTGCTACCCCTTCCACTGTGCGTTTGAGCTGTGTGTCCAAACACATGAAACGCAACAGATCACCATCACTTCGCACTCATTTCCCTCATCCTGCCAGAACTTACCAGACAGAATGCTTCTCCTTTTCTACTGATCCTTTGAGGAACCAGCCAAGCCAACATGGGGCCCAAAGACACTAGTGAAATAAGGTCATTTAGATCCAAGACACACTGCAGAAACAATCCAGTCTGAGACCACTTGAATTGCCCTGGCTCAGTGCTAGGGAATCCTGGAAATTGTAGGTTATTGTGGCATCAGAGCTCTTGCTGACAGAGGCGGCTTAATGTCTCACAAAACTACAGTTCCCAGAATTCCCTAGCATTGAGCCAGGGCAGTTAAAGCAGTCACAAACTGGATTATTTCTGCAGTGTGTTTTGGACCCTAGTCTCAGTAAAGAGAACATCTTTTTAAGAGTTGTTGTTGTTATATGTTTTCAAGTCATTCCCGATTTATAGTGACCCTAAGGCAAACCTATCATGGGGTTTTCTTGGCAAGATTTGTTCAGAAAGGGTTTGCCATTATCTGAGGCTGAGAGACTGTGACTTGCACAAGGTCACCCAATAAGTTTACATACCTGATCTGAGATTTGAACCCTGACCTCCAGACTCCTTGTCTAATACGCAAACCCCTATGCCATGCTGGCTCTTCTTTCTCTCCCACTCTCTCTATATATATTCACTTACAGTACATTTTTATACATACACTCTAAAAATAAGTAAAACCAAGCTGGCTATCCAAAGAAACATACACATACTCAATTTTTAAAATGCTTTGTAGGTACAGGGGACTCAGAAAAGGGCATTATTCCAGGTGCTATGTTAGTGAAAAGCAAGTTTAAAGTATGAAGAGCCAGATACTGCATTGCTCTTTTTATTTATTCATGGGAAAATTCACATAGCCTGCTTTTGTCCTCCCAAATAAGAAGTCACACAATTCCATTAGTATTGATCCATGGCAGTTAAAGTCAAAATGGATTATTTCTGCAGTGCAGATGCAGCCTAGCTAGTTTTATGAGTGATGCAAGGCAGTGTGGTGTACTGCTCTTGAGTGTTGGACTAGGACTCTGGAGTGCAGGGTTCAAATCCTGACTGGGGCACGAAACTCACTGGGTGACCTTGGGCAAGTCATACGCTCTCAGCCTCAGTGGAAAGCAATGGCAAACCTCCTCTGGACAAATCTTGCCAAGAAAGCCCCATGTTAAGGTCTCCATAAGTCAGTAATGACTTGAAGGCACACAACACACACACAAGCCGCTCTGAAAGTGTTTATGGCAAAAGAGAGGGGTATAAATACCCTAAATCATTGAGTGAATGAAACTACAAATCCCAACATTCCAGAGGATGGAGCGATGGCAGTTAAAGTGGTTTCAAATTGGATTATTTCTCCAGTGCGGTCCAGCACACACTGCAGAAATAATACAGTTTGAGACTGCTTTAACTGCCCTGGCTCAGTGCTAGGGAATCCTAGGAATTGTAGTTTATTGTGGCACCAGAGCTCTCTGATAGCAAAGGCTAAATGTCTCACAAAACTACAGTTTTAAATTGAAACTTTATTTTTATTTTATTTTAACTATGTTTTAAATTTTAACTTTGTAGTGTTTTAATTAGGTTATTTTAATTGTCTTTTAAATGTTTGTTTTAATGCATTTTTATATTGTGAGCTGCCTTGAGTCCCTTTTTGGGAGAAACGTGGCATAGAAATAAAATAAAAAATAAATTAATAAATTAAAATTTTATAAATAAATAAATAAGGTCCCTTTTTGGGAAAAGGTGGCATAGAAATAAAATTAAAATAAATTAATTAAAATTTTAAAAATAATATAAAATAATATAATATAATAAACAGCATAAGAATAAGAGTAAAGCACCAAGGCAAAAAGTGCCATGGGCAAAGTCTTTTAAACTTTTGTTTTAATGTGTTTTTATACTGTGAGGCACCTTGGGTCCCTTTTTGGTAAAA
>CM034701.1:363155672-363170789 GCA_020142125.1 Phrynosoma platyrhinos | reverse complement strand
AGATAAGGGCGCAGTTGGCGTATCAGCCGAAGTTGATAACAGGCACTCTTGACCGTCACATTCACCTGACTAGTCATATGAAGCGACGAGTCAAGGAGAACCCCCAAACTGCGAACACAGTCCAGTCCATTATTATTATTATTATTATTATTATTATTATTATTAAAAGATCCATTATAGCTTCAAATCATAATGTGCCCTTGACATTGTACATAAGCATACTCAGCTACAGTAGAATCACCTTGATATTCCTCTTTTTAATTATGTTGGTCTCAGTCAAGATAATTTGAATTGTTCCATTGGGCTGCAGGAGGGGAGAGGGGGGAGGTAATTCCATTGTAAAGTTAAATTCAGGCCATCCTTCCTTGTTAGACATTGCAAACAGAGTTTTATGGTTCACACTGCTAATTGCAAGAAGAGTTAGGGAGGGAAAGCCAGCTGAGTGTTTTATAGCTCTCATTCATTAGGAATTTGTCAGAAATGGTTCACTTCTCTGTGAGGGGTGACCAAGTTGAAATATCTTGTTCTCTACAGAGGAATAAGAAGAAGAATAAAATTTCCCACTCCACTTCAGGGATGGGAAGAATAAAGAGAGAAAATTATATCACTGGCTAAAGTTATTACAACATTACAAATCTGCCTTACCTGCTAAGGCCACTTGGTTATAGCAAGTTATATAACATTTCTGGGAAAATGTCTTCATGTGTACTTGGATATATTTCAGCATTTTGTGTCACAAATGCCAGTGGGAAACCTGAAATTGCCTACCATGAATTCACAAGCTTTATCAGGCACTAGTTATAAAGAAAATAGACATGTTTTTAAAAATTTATCTATTTGATTTATACAGCATTTTTCTCCCACTATGGGACCCAAAGCATCAAAAAAAATCTGTAGGAAAAAACATAAGAAAAAGGCTGCTGGGTACAGAAATGGCTGAATCACATCTCTTTCATGGGGCTCTATCAGGGAGAGCGAGAGAGACAGAGCAGCAGTTGTGTTATCACCAGTCTAGAGATAGGCACCAACCAGTGATTTATTTCCCTGGATAAAGGGGGCAAAGAGATGGCCCTCAAAGCCTGAAAACCTCACCAAGCTTGTGGAGACTGTAGCAGTTAAAGAGTGAGGGGACTACAGAACAAATTCCATCAGCTCATCCTGCTGCATGCAAGCTTTTATAGAAACTAATCAGCAAGCATACTTTATTTTTAAAAACTATCTTTGTAAAAATAATGAAGTTTATGGGATGAAAAGAAACCTTTGATCCAGTGGTTGTCATCAATGGTCTGTTTTGTATTACTGGATGAGATCTTGAGGATTACTGCTAAGAGGCTTTAAGACTGTAGACTGAATTTATGCAGTTCAATAAATTTGTGAGTAAAAGGAAAATAATTTTTTGTAGATAAAGGACATAGTAGTATGGAATTATCAAGTAAACCTCTAGAACTGGGATATTGATGGTTTTTGCAAATATCTTATAAGTAAAAATAGATTAAAAGAGTGAGGCTGGTTTGTTTTGAGAAAATGAAATTGTTTTGGCTGGAAGAGGCTCATCACTGAAAACTATCAGAGGGCCTCGGCAGACGACTAATTGGGTCGTCTTCCGGGCCCGGAAGAGGAGGGGCAGCCGCACGTTCGGTGCCCCTTCCTCTTCCTGAGGTAGCCCCGGAAGCTGCCGGCCCTCCACACGTCCGGCGCTTCTGGGGCAACCTCCCTCCGCAGCAACCGGACGCGCTGCGGAGGATAAGATAGCGAAAGTGCGCCCGCCGCTTTTAGGGCGCACTTTCGCTGTCTTGAGGAAGGAGCGCTGATTTAGCGCTCCTTCCAGGGACGCCGCCGGTGTGCCGAGATGAGGAGGCTGCGGCCCCGCGGCGTGCCGGCGCAGGGCGTCCTGGACGCCCTCGTCTGCTTCCCCCCTGAGTAACACAAGAGCTTAATCACCAGGTTATGACACTGCTACATTATATCAGAGGAGTCACTGTGGAAAGAAAGGTTAATATTCTTCATGTGCCAAATTCTGGTTTAATACAGGAAGGACAAAGTTTCAATCCTGGGAAGAGGATCCTGATTCAGCAATATGGCAAGAGATTCACCAGGAACTTAAATTGATGATCAGCACCTTTAAGAATTATACAATGAGATTTAGACTGAAATTTGGACTGTGTGAGGAGACTGACGATGGAGAAATGGAATTTCAGAGGAGAAAATGGATGAAAGAAAGCCTAAGAATAAAAGAGCAATGGGGAGTCACAGGGGTTTGTGGTCGGAGTGAAGGGTTTTTGAAGACCCAGAGGTGATCTTGAAAGAAAATGAGGGTGACCTGAGAAACAATGCAGAAGACAGGAGCAGCAAGGATTGTGAAGAGGATGGGGAAACATGAGAGGAGATAGAGAGGGATGATCAGATTAAGAATGTTTTCTTTGGAGACATATTTTTCCCTCAGGTGCTGTCTAACCAGATGAAATGTTCCCACTCTGTTCAACTAAGAGATTTGGTAAAATGCTAAGGGTGAAATTCAAGTACGATAGAAAGAAATAAAGCTGGCTTTGTTGGATTTAAGATGTTAATATGGCTCTTGTTATATGATGTTGTTTTAAGATTTCAATAAGTGTTTCATTATTTGTGGTTAATGTAAAGGAATGGGTCATAAAACAAAGTCTGCTGGTTTAAGTAGTTATTTACAAAGGTCGTCAAGATTGATCTATATGGGTTTTGAGGGTTTAAATTCCTAGAAGGGATAAGAATCTAAGCAGGGATGTATAAAAAAGCAAGTAAGGAAACCTACAGAAAATAGAAAATAACAATTTTAAAGAGGTGAGATTTACATTAAAAATAAAGGAATGGATATAATTTTCTTTTTCTTTTTCTTTCAGATTGGTTGGGAGACACAACTGATGATGATATGTCAGACAAGTGGTGAAACTGGAAATTGAGGGGGGGGATAATTTATGGACCTTAATATAAATATTTGACGGGTAAACATATTTGACCTAGTTGAGAGGCAGACTAATAGCAATATATGACAAAGCTTATTATTACTTAGTAATACAGTGGGCCCTTGTTATTCACTGGGGTTTGGTGCCAGGACCCCTTGTGGATACCAAAATCTGTCGATTCCATTAAACACAGTGGCATAGTAAAATGGTGTCCCTTATATAAAATGGTAAAATTGAGATTTGGTTTTTGAAATTTATATTTTTTAAAAAATATTTTTTAAGCCATGGATGGTTGTGAAGGCAGGCTGTAAATATATGTAAATATCTGCTTGGCTTTCTGTTAGGAATTGTATCTTTGATTGTAAAAAGATTTAATTTTGAAAGACTGATATCTGTAGTATATAGAAAGGAGGTTGATGGGGACTTTTTGATATGTGAAAATTATTCATGTATGCTATAGTTTAATACAATTTTTACAAACCCTGAGGGTTTGGGGGCATATTATTGTCTCAGTGTGATTTTTCCCATTTCTATTGTTTTCAGGCACAGTAATTTCACTTTTTATAGAAGCTGAACTTGTCCAAAACCTAAACACAGTAACACAACCCCATTTAAAGCAAGGGAGTAGAAGTGGCCTTGTAATTATTATAGTAACACAAGCCAGTTCTTAAGATGTTAGTTCCATTTTCCAAGATCCACAATTTAAGATTCAGTTACATCCACTCCCCTTTTTTACAGTCTCCCAGAGGAGGCATATTTCCCTGTTCAGGCACAGGTTTTACATGCAAACGATTCCAGAATGAATTATTGTTCTGTGCTGATATGGCTAAAACCTGTAGAGTGCCACTATCAGTCAGTATAGACCAGGGGTGGGAATGTGTGGCCTCCAATATATTGCTGAACTACAGCTCCCGTCATAGTTCACCATTGGCTCTACTGGCTAGAACTGATGGGACCTGCAGTACAATTTTTGGAGGCCACATGTCAACGACCCCAGGTTTGCGAGATTATGTCATACCTCTGATGTATATAATATTGAGTTAGAAAACCCCAATGGTTTGATTTGACAATAGTAAGTGGCGTCCTATCTTGCTTCATTAAAGTTTTTAGAAATCATTGCCATTACATTTCATAACTATTACTGATTCTAGTTATATCATATTTATATGTTTTTAAAAATACGTTAGGCTCACTTTGAATTAAAGTGTAAACCTCAGACCATACGCAACCAGTACTAGTTACAAAAAGAATACCAGCAATTTCCTAAGCATGGAAAATTGCCTAGAAAACACCATCCTAGTTATCATGGATGTTGAGGCAGAGGATTGTGTAGGAAAAGGAGCTGTCACATTATCTTGATTGTAAAGCATTGAGCCTGCCTCTGGACTTAAATGAACTTCAAAATGCAGTTTGCACATTAAAAAAAAAAGATAGACTAGAGGGGAAAAAAACCAAACAACCAAGTTGATTAATAAACATGCCATAAAAAACAGACAGGTAGTCAGCTTCCTTCAGACTCATTAAGTTTGGAGGCAACAAGGAAGAGACATAATTAGATTAGGCTGACCTTCGGGCTGTGGAGCAAAACTTAATCATGATGTTTCTGTGAAAATCATTATAGGGAATGGCAAGCAAATGAAGTCAGGTTAATTAGCAGAACCTAAGATGATGCCAGGCCTTATTGCTTCTCGGTGCACATCTGTATCCACATCCACACACATCCACTCTCAAACCTAACAGAAGAGGTACGGAGCTGTGGGAGACAATTGCTTGTTCTCAATTTTTAGGAGTCATTCTAACTCCTTTAAAGTTGAAAATGTGGGAGGGCTGAGCCAATATTGTCACTTGTAGAGTGTAGCCATCGTACTTTTGCCCCTTTGTTCACTTTTACCACTTCTACTGATTCTTGTAACATGCCGTATATGTACAGAAGAGGCCTGTGGCCAGAATTAGGTGATGGGAGGACCTGAAGACACACAGGGTCGTGGTGATACAGCTGCCTTGAGTCCCTGTTTTGGGGAATAGGTGGGGTATAAATAACTATAGCAACAACAACAACTGTGATTCCAGTGGTCACAGGTCCTCTGGAAACAATTCCAAATGGATTGATCAAATATCTGAATGAAATCATCATAGATAGATTCACAACAGTACAATTGCAAGGTGACGCTACTAGGAACATGGCACATTATCAAAGGATATCTCACTGATTCCTAGATTCTTAGACATAATCCAAATCCAAAACTCTAGTCAGTGGTACCTGGCGCTACCTGTGAAGCCGGGATGAAAACAAAAACATTGATGATAACAATAGCAGCACAAAGCAGATGCAATCTCCACATCAGTAGCCTAATACATTATTCACATTATTTATATGACTTCGGAAGAAATCATTAAAAGAAGAAAAGAAGGAATAGCTATGCAAAGTCTAGATTGGTAGCTTTAAGAGCTGTCAGTTTAGAAGCCTCACTTATTTTTTAGATGAAAACTGAAAACTCAGGGAAGGGGACTGAGACATCTCTGAGGGAATAGTCTTTTGATAAACCTAGTTGACTTTAGCTTGGGTGGGAGGAATAGAGATTTTGGGGGTCTCTTTTACAAGAAGTGAAGAATCTTACTTCATGATAAGCCATGCTTTATGTTAGGTGTGATTGATGCTACTGTTATCATTTGTACCACAGATGGCCAATTATTAAAATTATTAAATTATTAATTATTAAATTCTTATTAAATGTTAAAATTAATATTAATTAATTATTATTATTAAAAGTAAATTATTAAAAGATGATTAAGCTGCAGTTTGCTTCCCCCATTTCTGGTCTGTTGTTCTCCTTCCCACTTGGTCAGCTGTTGTTTTAAGGTGAAACAAACCAGAGCAATGTGACAATCCCTCAACTGAGATCTAGTAAGAAACCTTGTTTTAAAGAATTTGTAAGTGAAAAACAAACCATGGTTTCTTCTTTTGGTTTGTGACTATCTACAAACCATGATTTGTTTAAGGGGATGCAGTGGCAAAAATAAATAGAATTGTTGGGACATTTTTGTCCTTCTGTCTAAAATTTGCAGAATGATGCAAAATGGCTACATTGTAGATTTTAAGCTGCAACAGAATGCAAGGAACTAAAATGCACCATCCAGGCACATGGGCATGAAGGTCAACAGCACCATGCTCTGCATGTGTTGTTGTTGTTGTTTATATTCCACCTTTTCCCCAATATTGAGACTCAACATAGCTTTGTTGTTGTAGTTAAATTTCCTCGAGTCGATCTCGACTCATGGTGACCCTATGGATGAGACATCTCCAAGACCCTCTGTCCTCCACTGCAACCCCTTAATACCCATGATCTCCTTAATAGAGTCCATCCATCTAGCATGTGGTCTTCCTCTCTTTCTATTTCTCTCCACCTTTCCCAGCATTATTGTCTTTTCCAATAATCTCTTCTCATGATGTGTCCAAAGTACGACAGCCTGTTTGGTCATCTTGGCTTCTAGGGAGGTGTCCGGCTTGATCTGCTCTAGGACCATTTGTTTGTCCTTTTGACTGTCCATGGGATCCTCAGCACTCTTCTCCAGCACCACATCTCAAATGCATTGAGTGTACAGATTGTTAAAACCAATAGCAAATGTGAGACTCATAGGCCGCAATCTTGCAATCACTCAGTTGAGTCTTACCTTTGTTATTTTCATTTCTCCTAAAAAGAACTTGAAATGGACAGCAATACTGGCATGACACCAGATGATTAACATAAGGAGAGGTTGCTTACCTGTAACTGCAGTTCTTTGATTAGTCATCTGTGAATTCACACAAATGGATTTTTCTACACAGCTGCAGGAAAATCCATTTGTGTGACTCACAGAGACCACAAGGAAGAACTATAGTTTTAATGCCTTTGTAGTGTATTTTTTTGAGTGCTGACTTAGGACTCCAAGAGACCAGGTTTCAAATCCATGCTTGGCCATAAAAACCCATTGGCTGATATTGGGCAAGTCACATTCTCTCAGCCTCAGAGAAAGGTAATGGCAACCCCCTTCTGAACAACTTTTGCCAAGAAAAGACAATGATAGGGTGTCTTAGGATTGTCATAAGTTGGAAATGATGTGAAGCCACACCACCACAACAACTAAGGTCTCCAAAATATAGGCAGCAGATATGACTGGAACCTGCCTGTCTATTACAATGCACACTCATATGTGGCCACAGTCAGTCCTACCACTAGGCAATTGCCTCAGGTTGCAGCTGTAGAGTGGAGTGGGGACAGCCTCCTGGCCATTCCTCCTAAATTTCCCAGGTGTTCTACTGTGGTAGATGACAAAGATAGTTAAGCCACATTATCTGTCCTGGCCCTGTTAAACTAGACTGCTGCCTCATGCCTGGAAAAGGCCCTATCCCACTACCACTGCTGAAGTAAAATTCAATTGGCGGTACAGCCAACGTGTTTACATAGAACAGAGAGAGGATCCTATTGGTTCCTTAGCCTCGGGCAGCAAAATGCTTGGGTCGGCCCCATCTGGAGCTCTACTAGAATGTGGAGCCCATGTTGAACTGACAGGAGTGTGACTCCTCTTTTGTGCTATATTAAACTTATCTCAAAGCTAGTGTTACCGCTGTGGGTTAATAAAGTCTTCAGCCACTTCCACAACACAGACTATGGAGTCTAATTAATTTAATTATCCCCTTTAACAAGAGAACGTTTCATTTGCCTGACCTCTCTGAATATCAGGATTACCAGATTGCATAGAGGAGTTGGAGGGCACTGCAGAAATTGAATTCATGAATGCTAGCGAAGCTGATCAGCTGGGGACTTTCCACATTCATGAGCATTTGGAGCTCAGTGCCTTGGGGATCATAGAGACCAGGCAGCGTCTTCACCAGATTGTGCAATATGGATACTTCCTTAGGGATGGAGAATAAATATGCATTTGTGTTTTGTTATTTATTGAGCAGTTTGTGAATGAAGTGACCTAAATAACACCAATATAAATGCATACACAAGTTTTGATTTATCAAGGCTGCTTCAAATCCAGCTTGAAAGATGGTGTTTGGTTTTGGTTAATCTTGACATCAGCACTACACCATCAGAATTACACCTTGGTGTATACCCACCAGTTTAGGACGGGTTTGTTCCTAAATTGCCTGCTCAAAGATGTGCCAGTTTGGTGATCCTAGAGCAGCATAGGCATACCTTTATAGTGGCAGAAGGTGATCTCTAGCAAAGCCCCAAGGCAACAGGAGGTTAGCACTGCAGTGGAAAACTGAGCCGAATGGAGAAGAGCTGAAGATCTTAATGGCCGTTCTGGCCAGGGGATTCTGGATGTTGTAGTTCTGCTTTGGTCAGGCCTCACCTGGAATATTGCATGCAGTTCTGGACACTACAATTCAAAAAGGATGTTGAGAAGCTGGAGCATGTCCAGAGGAGGGTGACCAAAATGATAAAAGGTCTGGACAACATGTCTTATGAGGAGCGACTTAGGGAGCTGGGTATGTTTAGCCTGGAGAAGAGAAGGCTAAAATGTTATATGATAGCCCTGTTTAAATATTTGAAGATGGAGCAAATTTATTTTCTGAAGCTCCAGAGAATAGAACCCGGAGCAATGGATTCAAACTACAGGGAAAGAGATTCCATCTAAACGTTAGGAAGAACGTCCTAATGGTAAGAGCTGTTTGACAGTGGAACACACTCCCTTGGAGGGTGGTGAAGCCTCCTACTTTGGAGGTTTCTAAACAGAGGCTGGATGGCCATCTGTCCGGGGTGCTTTGATTGTGAGTTCCTGCATGGCAAGATGTTGGTCTGATGGTCCTTGAGGTGTCTTCCAACTTATGGAGTTTATCACATGGGGGGAAATTGGGACTTGATTAACACATTAAAATCATGCAATTGACATTAAAACACGATTAAAATAAGATTAACACAAGATCCATTATCCTGTGAATAACCATGGAACAAACAGGCAATAAACAGCAAAAAGTCATTCACAGATGATGTGCTGCTGTTTCTTGCCTGGTTGTTCACAGGTTAATGGCACTTTAATCACATTGCATCTCAATGTCACATAAAAACCATTAGTTCAACTGTGCGTAAAATGGTATTCCCTATATAAAATGGCAAAATCATGGTTTACTTTTGGGAATTTATATATATATATATATTTAAATATTTTTAAGCTGTGGATGGTTCAATCCATAGATAAAGAATCCATGGATATGGAAGGCCAACTGTGGATATGTATTTTGCCACAAAAGCAGATGTGTGATAAATTGGCCTTGATTCACATGTGCATCATTTCAGCTCCAATCTTATCCACACCTATCTGGGAAAAGGTCCGAAGGAACTCAGTAGTTCTTATATATGAGTATCGTACTGTAAGTACCAGGCTCTGACAGGAATCCATAATAGAAAATTGCTGAGGATGACTATTTAAGAGCCTGTGAATATTAACATAGTTGTCCGGAAAGAAGCAGCCATAGGGGGTAACACATTAACACTGTGCAAATAAAATCTTTGGCCGCTGTCTGTGTTTACAGTGTGTTCCATTTTTTGAAGCTGTCTGCTATATTACCAAGAAATGCCACAGGGTTTCTTTCTTGTTACAGTATGTGTCTTGAGTTTAGTTCCAAAGTCTTATTGCATTGCTTTGGTAAATGAGTTATCAGACCCACATTTGCCAGATACTGGGGGTAAACAGGAAATGATCAATAAGTGGACGGTTAACCTTTCCTGTGCCTACTAGTATCCTTGCAAATTCTTCACAAACACACATACACAAAGCCAATACCCCATTGCCAAGTTTGCATCCTAGCTAGGGCAAACTGAGTTAAAATGGCTTTGGGAATGTTTTCAGGAGACAGCTGGTTAGCAGAAGGGTGAAGCACCTGCTCCCATTCTTCAGTCAAAAGCCAAATTTTAGAATGGGGTCTTAACATATGAATGTATAGGAATATGAATGTACATATTCTGAATTTTTGAGCCTGTTAATCCTTTCCTGCCATAACCATCCCATTGCATTATCCATGCTAATCAACAAAAACAAGCAAACACCAATGAAACACAATTTCTAGGTCGCCTAGTGCTACTAGCAAGCAAAAAAGGAACCCTGGGAACTACATTGGTCAGATATACTGTCTTGTGAAATAGGACCAGAATAATATATTGGGTCCTTGGTATCCTCTGGGGTTTGGTTCCAAGATTCCCCCATGGATACCAAAATCTGTGGATGCTCAAATCCCATTAAATACAATGGCACAATAAAATGGTGTCCCTTATATAAAATGGCAAAACCAAGGTTTGCATCTTAAAATTTATATTTTTAAAAAATATTTTCGAGCTGTGGATGCTTGAATCCGTGGATTAAAAGGCTGTAGATAAGGAGGGCTGACTGTATTCTAGGGCAGTAGTTTCCAGCTTTGGAGCCTAAGATGTTATTTTAATTTAATTCACAGAAACCCCAGCTAGCTTGACTAATCATAAGGAATTCTGAGAGACCCAAAGACTGAGAACTACTGCTCCAGGATATAACAGAGGCTCTGTCATGTGAACTCTGTTGCTATTTGCAGGAACAAATTTGGATAGGGTGTGAGGCTTAGAACAAGAAGTAGAATATGGAGAAAGATAAAACATGATCCAATATCTTTGTATAATAAATTCATTTGAAATGAGCACATTTGAAACCTGGCAAGGGTTTGCCTATCATGGTAACAGGAATATTAAAGCAGCAGCAAGTAAAGGAGGAATTAATAACAGGAAGACCAAGGAAGGCAAATGCTTTCACAATTTGAGAATTATTTGGCATAATTTACTACTCTAGTAGTAACGTGGTGTCATGGTTTGAGCATAGAGTCCAATGGAGACCAGGGTTCAAAAACCTGCTTGGCCATGGAAACCCACTGGGTGATCTTGGACAAGTCACACACTCTCAGCCTCAGAGGATAGCAATTACAACCTGCTTCTGAAGAAAACCCATGATAGGTTCAGCATATGCCAGAGGTGACTTGAAGGCATATAACATCAAGAACTACCCTATCACTCCAAAGTACTATTTTTGTCTTAAAAATTTAACTGATTTATTACTAAGGTCAGAATGTAGGGAAAGCTTGTCAGTGTCATTAGATGTACACCATTAAATGACTGATGGCAGTGAGCACATGATCATTTGGCCTTTGTCCAAAAAGTGTTCTGCCTTCCCCCTCCTCCACATCCAATGGAGTCATATTTGTTGCAGAACTGCACGTCTGGTACCAGAAGTGGAACAAATCAAGACATTTCTTGACATATGCAGGAGTTCATGTCATAGATCAATATAGCAGACTTGGATCTTATGAAAACTGAATTGAGGTCAGAAGGGAAAGAAAAATGCTATTAAAGTAATGCTATGATTTTGCTCTGCACTGCTATGATAAGAGTAGCTTGTAGGGGTTGCAGACTGCCAGAAATAGTGTAAATTGAGTCCACTTTTAGGGTTAGGGTTAGGGCTAGGGAATCATGGGAACTGTAGTTTATTGTGGCACCAGAGCTCTCTGACAGAGAAGGTGCAATGTCTCAGGAAAAAAACACCAATTCCCATTATTCCCTAGCACTAACCCTAACCCTAAAAGTGGACTCAATTTGCACTATTTCTGGCAGTCTGCAACCCCCCTTGAGCTGGACCGTCTTAAAGTCATGATTAACATGGTATTTTTAGCAGCAAGGGATGCTGAGTAGTGTACTCCAAAATACTGGGAGTACCACGGAGGAGAAGGGTGCAATATGATTTTTATACAGAATCAGAGTTGGAAGAGACCACAAGGGCCATCCAGTCCAACCCCATGCCATGAAGGAATACACAATCAGAGCATCACCAACAGATGCCCATCCAGCCTCTGTTTAAAAAACCCAAAGAAGGAGGCTCCATTACTCTCCAAGGGAGTGTGTTCCACTATCAAACATCTCTTTCTGTCAGGAAGTTCCTCCTAATATTGAAGTGGAATCTCTTTTCCTGTAGTTTGAAACCATTGCTCCAGGTCCTATTCTCTGGAGCATCAGAAAACAAGCTTGCTCCATCCTCAATATGACATCCTTCAAGCATTTAAACATGGCTATCATATCACCTCTTCTCTTCTCCATGCTAAACATACCCAGCTCCCTAGGTCTCTCCTCATAGGGCATGATTTCCACACCCTTCACTACTTTGGTTGCCTTCCTATGGACACACTCCAGCTTTTCAACATCCTTTTTGAATTGCCCAGAACTGGACGCAGTATTCCAGGTGAGGCCTGACCAAAGCTGAATAGAGTGGCACTATTATTTCTCTCAGTCTAGACACTATACTTCTATTGATGCAGCCTAGAATCACATTACTTTTTTAGCTGCTGCATCACACTATTGACTCATGTTCATCTTGTGGTCTACTAGGACTCCTAGATCACTTTCTCACAGACTGTTGTCAAGCCCCATCCTATAGCCATGCATTTCATTTTATCTGCCTAAGTGCAGTACCTTACATTTCTCTGTGTTGAAATTCATTGTGTTAGCTTTGGCCCAGCTTTCTAATCTATTAAGGTCATTTCGATTTTCCATCCTGTCCTCTGGGGTATTAGCTATTCCTCCTAATTTGATGTCATCTGCAAATTTGAGAAGCATGCCCCCTGTTCCTTCATCCAAATCATTGATAAAGATGTTAATTAGCACTGAGCTACCATTTAGTCTAACCCTCAATCAATATAGGAATCCACACCTAAAGCTACCTGGACAAATGGTCATCTGACCTGTTTAAAAACTTGCAGGGAGTGTCCACTAAAAATGTCTTACTGCACATTAACAGAACATCTGTCTGTTCTCTCTCACTGAATACTTACCTGGCATTCACACACAGAATTGCAAATGGGTTGCCTTCAGTTCCCTCCTTAAATTATTCCCTTTCCCTCTTTAAATTATTCCCCCTAATTTGTTGACTTAACCATTAGTCCTTCAAACGGAAGCAATGCACACAAAGAAACAGCTGCATTTGCTGAGATTAATTTTTTTACTGATTTTCGTCAGAGGTACTCTTCTTCTGTTACATAAGATAAGGGCATGATGTTTTGTTAAAAAAAAAAAAACATCAACCAAAACCAGCTCTCGTAACAAATGGTACTGGATGTACAGCTACTCTTTTTATTTTATTTTATTCTTCTGTTACTTTATTCCCTTTGCAAGTACCACTTCTGGGAAAAACATGTTAACATTTTAATCTGTAGAACATGAAAGGTCAGAGAGCTTCAATATCCTGAAACCATCTGGAATCCATGTTTTTAAGATCCAACTGTTCTTGCACAAGTACAGGGTGGGCATATTAGTTTCTGATATTAGCTACCCTGATATGACAGTTCTGGGTGGGGGTAAGGGATGTAGCAACGGAGGGGAGGCAAAATGAAGCCATTGCCTCACAAATGAATTTTTCCTTCAGTCCCTGAATTTATAGCAGGGGTAGGCAACCTTTTTGAGCCAGGGGCCGGGTTGCTGTCCCTCAGACAATTGGGGGGCTGAAGCACCAAAAATAAATAAATAAACAAATAAATAAATAAAAATAAAAATATTATTTAAAAAAAATTAAAAATATGCATGCACTCTCTCAACCCCAGAAAAGCCATGGCAAACCCCCTGTGGAGATTTTGCCAAGAAAACCCCAAGAACAAGTAATAACAACAATAATCAATATCATCATGGAGGGCAGCGGTGGCGGCGGCAGGACTAGCCTGGGTCTGGTCCAAAGGCCTCGGGGGGCCGCATCTGGCCCCCAGGCCTTAGGTTGCCTACCCCTGATTTATAGCATTGCAGAGAGTGAGACACTGAATATTGTTCACACCTAGAACTCTTCTATTTGCTGTGTTCACATTCCCTTGGTCATTTTGTCTGGCCCATTTTTTTGGGGGGGGGGTCATTTTTGTTCTTGTTATTGCATGCCTTCAAATCATTTCCAACTTACGGCGACTCCGAGGTCAAGTTGTTTCCAACTTCTTGCAACCCTAAGGCTTATCATGGGTTTTTCTTGGCAAGATTTGCTCAGAGGAGGTTTACCATTGCCTTCCCCCAATGCCGTTATTATTTGTTAATTAAAATATTTCTATCTCAAAAGATCTTAGAGCAACATACATGTAAAAGCAGTAGTAACAGTTTAGAGCATTTTAAAATAATAAAACAGAATTTAAATAAATACAATAAAAGCATATTAAGCACATTAACAAGGTAAAACAGGTTCTCCCGCAACTGCACAGTGCATGGTTAAAACAATTTAAAATCCCTGTGCATCAGCAGTTGGAGATAAATCTGTGAGGTTCAAAGGATTTAATAAAAAGCCATGTTTTTACTTGGCACCTAAATGAAACCAGTGTTGATGCCAACCAGGCCTCCAAGGGGAGGGCATGGCTGAAAAGGCACTCTCCCATGTCTTCATACAGAGTATTGACTACACTAATATGACACAGATGGACTATATCCAGAAGACCTCAATATTTGGGCAGGCTTAAATAGGGAGAGATGCTCCTGTCAGTATCAAGGTCCTAAGCTAGGGTTAGGCAACCTTTCCCCTTTAAGGGCCGAGGGACTTCAGCTCCCAGAATCCCAGGAGCTATTGGCCAACATGGGACTATTGGCCAACATGGCTGAGGCTTCTGGGAACTGAAGTCCCTCGGCCCTTAAAGGGGAAAGGTTGCCTACCCCTGTATAGGGCTTCAAATATCATCACAAGAACCTTGAAGTCACACCAGAAGAGACACCCTCCTTTTCCTACATTTCAACCTTCTGTCCAGGAAGAATTCCAAAATGTCCTCCATTTTGAGCAGGACTCTAAGAAGCATGAATTTACATGTATGTTAGTGTCTTCAGCTTTTACTTTTCTTCAATGTCCCACATTTTGCGGTGTCTTGTCCTCCTTTGCAGTTAGGACATCTGGACCAGAAGAGCATTTGCAGTCCTGTATATGTATTCTTGGCAGTGTGTCGGATGGCTATACTATATTTCTAAATGCTAAAGAGAAATGCGAAGTTGCTGCGATGCTAGAAATATGAGGACTGAAATAAACATTCATGGGAGGGGGAGCAGAATCCTTATTTGTGAGGGACAAAGTCCTCATTTTGCACATACACACCCGCTGTGTTTTTATCCTAGTTGCTCAGGATAAAAACACAGTGAGATCAGACGATTCATCCCCAATTTAGGAAGGTGACCTG
>CM034701.1:363143259-363155572 GCA_020142125.1 Phrynosoma platyrhinos | reverse complement strand
CTTCTTTATACCAGTCTTCCAATTCCACATTTATTTTGGTTTTCCAGTTTCTTGCAATGATTAATCTTGGAATATGATAGGTGTTAATAGAACCGTCCTAGACATCCTGAACTGATTTCTCCTTGCATTCAGTACAGCAAAAAGTTTGGCTGAGTACGGTAATCTCCACTTGAAATAAATGGAAAAATTGCTGAGGTCACAGGCAGCAGAAATAGCAAGTCCCTCAGGCCCAGATGTATTTCCAGCTGAGGGCTTCCTTTCCTCCTTTTACTAGCTACCATCAGTAAAACAGTACCAGCAAAGAGAGAATGTACCAACAAAAAGAGAGGTCAAGGGGACACAAATAAGTATAAAAAGTGCAAATGTTAATTTGTTTGTACAAATGCAAATTTAAAAATGAGGACTTTTCGTCAGAACTGGGAAGCTTATCACACCCTTAAATACAGCGACTTACCTGATCCAGGTTAAAATTTAAAGCTGGTGGCATCCTGATCTTATCAGAAGGATTTAGCTGCCAAAATTGCTGCCCAGGTCCATCCCCGCTCCCAGGGGTGCTCAGCACTCCTTTTCAAAGCTGGGAATTTTCCAGCTTAAGAAAATGGTTGTTGGAGTGGCTCTGGGAGCAGGGATGGACCTGGGATGGACCTGGGTGGCGATTTTGATAAGATCTGGATGGCGCCCAATTTAAATTTAAACCCGGATCAGGTACGTCGCTTTATTTAACAGTGTGATAAGCTTCTGGGTTTCCTTTTGCTGTTTCATGGAATATCTTGTCTTACAAACTCCCTTTCACAGGTTTCAATGTCAGTCTAGAGCAGGGGTAGGCAACCTTTTTGAGCCGGGGGACGAGTTGCTGTCCCTCAGACAATTGGGGGGCCAAAGCACAATAAATAAATAAATAAATAAATAAATAAATAAATAAATAAATAAATTTTAATTTTTTTTTAAATTTAAAAAATATGCATGCACACTCTCTCAGCCCCAGAATAGCCATGGCAAAACCTCTGTGGAGATTTTGCCAAGAAAACCCCAAGAACAAGTAATAACAACAATAATCAATATTGCCTACCCCTGATCTAGAGGGTAGGTGGCTAAACACTGGAAGAATGCAGTGAGGTTTTCGGTAGTGAATGAAAAAATAAATTATAATAAAAAAAAAAATAAAACAAAAATAAATTATTGAATGCTGTATTAATGGAAAAAATTAACCAAATAAAAAGTGTTTGGTTTAATGAAGACCACAGAACATCTTTTAGCAATATGACTTTTAACAACATTACTTCCTTTTATTTTATTTTTATGTTAATGCAAACAGAAAGACATTTGTTTGTCCAACTACTCATATAGGATTATGGAATTATGTATTGTCATATACTTTATCTTTTTTAAATACAGATTTGTTTAATTAACTATGTGTTTGTTTTAGATCTTCAGATGATTCCAATGATTCTGTTCATGGTTCTCTGCTTCATTTCCTCTTAATGTCAAAACTAATAAAAATGATTGGGGTGGGGGATGCCCTTGGAGCAATTTTTAAAAAATGCCATATTCTTTATATCAGGGTAAATTCATGTTTTTCTACACACACATTGTGAAAACGTACAAGATATTAGTCATAACTATTCAAGACTTTCTTTGGAAATGAACTGTTGGGGAGTTTGGCTGCCCTTTATCCACTTACAAAAAGGGGAGAAGCATCACATTACCTGCAAAACTGGGCAATATCCAAGTACTGTATTAATGCCTAAAGATAATGAGATATAAAGGAATCCTTTGAGAATGAGAAAACAAAATTTCTAAAATAAGCTTTCATGGAGTCCAGTCTACCTCATGAGATGGCTGAATCTGATTAATCAGATGGATGAATCTGATGAAGTGGACTCGAGTTGTTACCCCAAAAATTTGGGGGCCTGGGTTTCCCACCAACAGCAATAGCATATTTAAGGGAATTTTATTAGCTCAGCAGGAGGCCTGTGAGAGATTGGGTAACCTTGAGGATCATTTCACCTGTGTATACCAATAGTAACTGTGGAGGGACAAGTTTAATGAATAAAGGTTTTATTTACAAATAGGTAAGAGAGCACATAAACCCACAGTAACAACTCAGTCTGAGACACTATGCAAGGCTAACTGAAAGAGAGGTATGGAAATTGGATAACAGTCTTAGTGTTACAGAGTGGTGATATTTACCTGTCCTGTTGAGGAATCCATGGAAAGTGGGGTATGGCTCAGATATCATCTGAGGGCAATATAAGAAATGGAGGCTCTGGATGTTCACTCATTGCAATAGCAAATTAGACATGTGTGTGGTTTATATTTGTATCCTATTTGGTGCCCTCAAGGGGTACTCAACAGCCCTATGTTAAGTATAAAGAATTTGAGCCCTTTCACAAGGAACTGACAAAAAGGGCAATTTTGGTTGATGGCCTTAACTCTGGATTACAAAGCAATGATTGGATGTAGGACAAACCCAAGATAAATGGATAAGGAAGTTGGCTGGGAACATGGCAAGGTTTACCTTAGTGCAATAGGACTGCCTTTGTCTCCAATGCAAAAGGATATGCGAAAAGCTTGGGGGAGGATGGAGTGATCAGGAAGCCCATTTAACCTTTATTTTGGTATTACCTAGATCCTCCATGTCCTCAGCTCAATGTGCCTTTCCTATGGAAAACCTTTTGGTGTTCCAAAGATCATCATGACCTCTTTAAAACATGCCTGACTCTAGATATTAAGATATAAAACATGAAGCCCCATATACAGTGTAGGAGTCTCATGCTAACAGAGTCCATGGCCCAAAGCAGATGGGCCAAAAGTGCCGTGTTTACATGCGCCGGAAGCCACCCCAACCTGGAAAAGCTGACACAAAAAGGAAAAAAGGAAAAGTTGAGGACCACGGTGACAGCCTGGATCGGAGTCAGGGGCATGTAGTTGCCACAGCCTCAGCGCAATCAGAGCTGGCGTGGCTACACACCACTCTTTCAGGCCCGTCTGCATGATCCCCATAAAAGCTTATGCTTGAAATGTCTTTTTCTGAGTTAGCTTCAAAAGTGCTATAGGAGTCTTTCCTATATTTTTATGCTAAAATAAACTAACCTGGCTATGTCGTTGAATACAACTACAGCATGCCTGCCCCAACTGTGGGCTTGCCATCCGTGGATCAGAGCATTCGCAGATGTCAAGACCCATTGATTTCAATGGCCACGTGTGGATGCAGCCCCAGAAGATCAGCTGTGCATGTGCGCGGGGCTCCAGAACAGAAACCCACCCCTAGATAAAAAGGGCCCACAGTATATGGATAATATGTTTTAATTGGAGTTTAGTGTAGAATGGGCTCTCTCTATTAGAGGTTTCAAAAGCATGAGTTTCACTAGAAAAAGAGGAAAAGAAAAGTAAATCTTGTGGTATCTTTAAAACTAACCAATTCATTTCAGCATAAGATTTCACAGAATACAAGTCACTTCTTCAGATTCCACAGAAAGCAAAATTTCAATATTGGAAGATTGTGCTATATGGGGGTGATATATTACCATTGCAAAATACCTATGAGAAACTGTGGGCTAAAGATATTGCTTTGGAATCTGTATATTCTGAGGGCCGATAAGAATGTAGAAGCAGGTTGTCCTGTTGTTCCCTTGATGCCAAACCATGTGGCACAGGGAATTGCTACCAGATTCCAGCTTTCTCTTCCCACTTGACAGATAAATCACATTCTGGTCCACATTGCCCAACATTTGAAGGCTTCAGTTAAGAATTCAAAGACATAGCCATGTTAGTCTGGAAAATCGGGATGCAGAGAGAGAATGTGACTTGCCCAAGGTTACCCAGTAGGTTTCCATAGCTAATGAGGATTTAGATCTTAGGGAGGTTGCAGACTGCCAGAAATAGTGCAAATTGAGTCCACTTTTAGGGTTAGGGTTAGTGCT
The DNA here is from genome assembly GCA_020142125.1 of Phrynosoma platyrhinos. Lineage (NCBI taxonomy): Eukaryota > Metazoa > Chordata > Lepidosauria > Squamata > Phrynosomatidae > Phrynosoma > Phrynosoma platyrhinos. Next base: position 363,151,649 of record CM034701.1, on the reverse strand, counting down.
AGGGAATCATGGGAATTGGTTTTTTTCTGAGACATTGAGTCTTCTCTGTCAGAGAGCTCTGGTGCCATAATAAAATACAATTCCCATGATTCCCTAACCCTAACCCTAACCCTAAAAGTGGACTCAATTTGTACTATTTCTGGCAGTCTGCAACCCACCCACCCCTAAGTCTACCAGTGCCCTAGTTCAAAACTCAAACCCCTACACTATGCTAGCTCACCTTGATATGCGTACCCTATTTATTATGTGATTATTTTTCTCCCATTTGCCTCTGAGTAATTTTGGTCTTGGAAATGCTACTGTGATTAAATGATAAATGACCACACCTATTATAGAGTTTTAGTGAAGAAATGGTTTCCACTTATGATGTATTTGACTGGAGTATGTCATGACAAATATGAGATGTGATAAGTATGCCATTTCCGTGGATGGAAGGGGCTGCATTGTTTCTTTTTTACTTGTATTAATTTTCCCTGTTGGGGCTAATCCTCCATCTGGATTTTTATTTTTATTTTTATTTTTTTTGCCAATTGATAGTTTTGCTAGTGTCCAGAAGCTATTTGGTACTTAAACATATTGCTTCCTCAGGATATTACTTAAATGATTAAACTGAATTTGTCTGCAGGTCTGGCTGAAATATATCTGGGTTTGGATAAGAGGACATCACTCAAATTAAGTATTTGTGGTAAGGTTACTATGCTTAAGATGGATGCTTTGCCACAGATAATGTATGTTCACTGAGGGATCTCACTGTATGTCCCTTGGGTTTACTTTCAGAAAACCATTACTATTTTTAGGAGATGTATATTCACTCAAAAGGATGCAACTGTTGTTTTTAGAAGGAGGATTTAATTTTCCAAATTTGAGTTTGTATCACAAGGCAATTTATCCTAAATTGTACAAATAACTGGCAAGCATGGTCTAATTCAGATACTCCTCCTTGGGCGATTTTGGCTGAATAGCACAATCCACTCTTATAGTGGTATTATTCCACTTTAATTGCTATAGCGCTGCTTCCTGTGGAATTCCGGGATTTGTGGTTTATGTAAGAACATTTCGAATTCGCAGCCAGAGCACCTTCAGGCCTCACTACAAACCCCAGAATTCCACCAGACGGAATAAAAGCACTATAACAATGGAGTTTGATAAGGACATCAACTCACTTGGAATCTCTTTTTGAATAGACTAAGGTCTAAAATACTGCCTGTGGCAGTATTTACAATAGGAACCCCACTTTGGTGTCCATATAAGAAGCATCAACTCTGGATGCCTCAGCCATCCCTGCTTTGTTGGAAACATTAATGAAAGAAGCAGACACCAACAAGTATAGTTTATAAATTAGAAAGTACTAAATTTGATATTAATGAAGCTTGTTCCACTCAAAGATTGTTCTGTGAAAATTAACCAATGGAAATCTACCATAGCTTCAGTACCTACATTCTCTTGAGAACAAAACCTGGATTTGATCAAGCAAAAATGTTTTAGTATTGGGCTGTTTTACAAACGGTGCTTCATCTGAATGTAGGTGATGTAATGCAGATCATAGCATCATATAGTTTATAAATATTTGTTGGAAAGGGAGAGGAGAAGACAGGAAATGGAAGGAGAGAAAGGTTGAAGGGCATTAAGAAAGACAGAAGAAGATGGGAAGAAGAGAGGTGGATAGTAAGAGATGTAAATGCAAGAAAGGTATGTGTACGATTGTATGTTTTGTATGATGTTTTTCTCTTATATGTTGATTGGTTTGAATAACAAATGTAATAAAAAAATTTAAAAGGTAGTATTGGACTGTTTTAAAAACTGTGCTTCATCTGAATGTTGGTGATGTAACGCAGATGATGCTCCCTTGTGTGATACGATGTGGGTGTATTTGATGGTTGCTCTTTTTTGATTGAATGTTTCAATGTATGGTCAGACTTTTGTATCCATGGAAGATCCCTTCCAGACCGCCCAAACTATGAATATGAAAAAATGCAGGACCTCAAATTCTGTTGTTCCTAATGACATTGTGGCTGCATGCACATGGCACCATTTGGAACAACAGGGCTTGCTGTCCACATATATTCAAATCCGTGGATGGCAAGGTTCCACTGTATGAATTTTGTATTAGGAAAGCCCTTAGCGGGTTTTACTTTATTCCTGTGACATGGAATTTAACAGAGAGTCAGCATTGTTGGATCCAGCCTGCTTTTACTGTTGCAAAAAGATCTATATTCCATGGTTGGAAAAATATGGTTCAATGGTCAGAAGATCTTACTGCTTTAGATACACCTCAACTTATAATATATATAATATATAATAATATTATTTTATTTATATTCCGCCCTTAGCCAGGCTAGCCAGGCGGCTTATAACTTACTTATTTATTTAAAGGATTTATATCCCACCTTTCTCTGACAATGAGATTCAAGGGGGGTTACAATAGTATAGAATACGACGTGTATTTTATAGCTGTCAACTTAAAGAAAAATATTTTTGGAAATATATCAGTGTATACGCTTAACTCACATTTATATCTGACATAATTCTTTCTCTCCCCCCTTTCTCTTCTCTCCCATTTTTTTTTCTGTTTCTTTGTAATCATACTTTAAAAATCCAATAATTAAAAGAACAAAACACTTTCTGGACAATAACCAATCCTTCCTCAGAAGCCCCTAAATAGCCTGGCCAGTGGCTATGTTGGCTGGGAGATTCTAGAAGATGTAGTCCAAACAGGAATGCTTTCAAACTCTGTAATCTTATTTATGCATCCCTTTTAACTTGCTGACATTTTAGAAGACACTGCCCACACATTCTCCAAAATAGTGTTGCAACCACACCAGCTGGCAACTCCTTTTGAGATTTTACTTTGCTTTCTATTGAAGGATGCCAAATTCTGTTCCCATTATTTTGTACTTAAATCTTTGGAAAATTGTGGCATGCAGTATATATGGGGCTGCCACATGCTTCCCTTTTGTTGGGAGAACAACAAAACACAACCTCCCTCTCTTGACAAGATCTTCTCACTCCCACTTACCAACCTGGAAGGCATCTGAGCTGAAACTGAGCCCAGATCACCCTTACCAGCTAGACAGTTCCCTCCATCAGGATGTTTGATCTTTGCAAACCGTGGGTTTTATTGATGTTCATGGACATGGAATTTAACATGGTAGCATGCAATATTGGACTTTCACAATTCCTATACATGTAAAACAGCAGTTGCTCTGGATATATACACACACACACACACACACTCTTCTCCACCCCCAGGTGGAGGTATATACACCAGGTATGCAACAGGAGACAATTGACTATATATATATATATATATATATATATACACATATATATACATATATATACATATATACATACACACACACACACACACACACACACGTCAATTGTCAATTGTCTCCTGTTGCATACCTGGTAATATGTGAAGCAAAGAGAGGCAGCAGATTTTCTATTATTGGCAGGCATTTCTGGGGCTTTGGGAAGTTTACATGCACCTTGCACAAACTTCAGTTAGCTGCCAAAAAGCATCAGAAAAGATTAAAAGGCATCTGACATTTTTTGGACTACCTGATGGGCCTTCCCGAAGAGAGATTACTCAAGCATGCTAGCCAACTGGCAGCAAAAAGAATGAAGTTTTCAAATTCACTCCATCAGATTGTCCCAAAGAGAGCTGGGACAGTACAAGCGCTGCTGAACTATCAGCTTCCATCACGTTCCTTGAGCCACTTCTATTCCAACAACAATCCTAAGAGTTACTTTGTGCCTATAAGGACTCATACCATTTGCTTGCACATTCCTCCTGCCTCCTCCAACCTTTTGTGATGTCTCTTTCAGATTAGTGCCACTCAAAATGGTGGACCATGGCTATGCTGGTTCCTGAGCCATCTGCTGTTAGTCCTGGAGATTTTCCAGGAAAGAAAGACTTATAGTCAATGGACACAAATATAGTACCAAACCCTGGCACATCGGGTAGCTTAGGAAGTGCTGGGTTGTTGTTGTTTTTATTACAAATCTGGGGCCCAGAACTGATTTGTTTGTACTGATCATATGTAACTTGCTTGGGGAAGACTAGGCTGAAAAGTAGGATAAAAATGTTACTAATAAACAATAAAAAAGGTAGAGGGTACCAAAAACAACACTGTTTTAAAGTCTGCGTCTTCCAAACGGAAAGGAATAGGATTATTCAGATTTGCACCTGGAATACTGTATAATACTTTCTTCCTCTCAACCTAGGATATAGTTGAACAGTTTTTAAAATTAAAAATCAACTTATTCTCATTTCCATAGTTGTCAGTCTGTACTGTTATACCTCAATTGCACAAAGAAAGAATACTGTGGACAGCTTCTTTGCATATGAACCCTTCCTGCTCATTTTCCTCCCTTTCTAAATTTCTGGAAACCGCTCTGCATGTTTGCCGACTATAGGATGTGAGGTTTTTGACATAGAACACAACTTTCTCCAATGTGGCATTGTGTAGTGGCCTCACAAATGAAATTCAGGCAGCAATATAAGATCCTACTATTTCAGAAAATGTTTGGAATAATGGACAACTACTCTTTGCCTTTATGCAAATATCCAGATTTTACTAGTTCCATTTGTCTTTTTTAAAATTATGTTATTTTCTTTTTATATGGATATTAGCTCTTTTCCAGTCCCTTTTGTGTGGAATTTAGTTATTTTTTAAAAATAAAAGTATAGTGTAGGTAATCAACAACATTCAAAACTTTGTTTGAAGTGGTTTCTTGTTTTAGTTCACAGTTCTCAGAAGAGGGGATACGGTTATCTAACCAGTCTACATGCTTTTCTAAGTGTAAGAAGAAACAGTCACATTCAACATGACACTAAACCACAGTTTAGTATGATGAGAATACACTGAAGTGAGATTCCGAGTTGCATGATAACCCTTTTTCCCATTTCGTGAAAAAGGAGAATATTTTAAGTTTCTGGGTGCAGTTTTATCCTATCACTGCTTCCTGTTTCATCTGAATACAAGAAAAGGTGGTTTGTACAAAACGTAGTTAGACTGTACTCTCTAATAAACCATGTTTTGGAATTATAAATTAATCTAGCAAATGGACAGCCAACCACATACGGATGAAATGAATAACTCTTTCATTTGTAAATTTGCAGGGGGGATGTATGTGAGTAGGAAATAATTATCAAGCAAATGTTAATGAACTGGACATTTAGCCTTTACGAAAATATATTAAGCATTCAAAATATATTAGTCAGGAGAGGGTTGTCACTGTTTCTGTTGTGCTTAGAAATATAATATAGATCAGGTGGCTTACAAACACTCTGCCATACACTTTAAAACTTATTTCTTATGTCTCTGGGTGCATCTGCACTGTAGAAATAAAGCATTTTGACCAGGGGTAGGCAACTTTTCCCCTTTAAGGGGCGAGGGACTTCAACTCCCAGAAGCCTCAGCCATGTTGGCCAATAGTCCCATGTTGGCCAATAGTTCCTGGGATTCTGGGAGCTGAAGTCCCTCGGCCCTTAAAGGGGAAAGGTTGCCTACCCCTGATTTTGACACTACTTTAACTGCTAAATCTCCATCTTACAGAACACTGGGATTTGTAGTTTTGTGAGGTACTAGTACTCTTTGGCAAAGCAAGCTAAAGACCTTGTAAAACTTCAGATCCCAGGATTCCATAGGCTGGAGCTACAGCACTTAAAGCAGTGTCAAACGGCATTATTTCTACAGTGTAGATGCACCCTCTATGGCACGAAGCAAGCTTTTATATAGAAATGAGGGAAAAGGTTGCAAAATGGTCTTTGGAACTCTCCAAACAATGCCATTTTAGTAGTCAACATGGGAAAAAGCTTGTAAATTGGTCAAAGTTTCTTACATAACTTCACACGAGCAGAATTAGTGAGTCACATTATCATTATATGTGTCATTCAAATTACCTCCATTTGTTGCTGCCTCAATTAAGAAATTCAGTGGTTCTGAACAAGACAATCCACAGGACATACTCATTTATTACCTGAAAGACCAAGCTTAAAGAGTCCTGAGAGGTATAAATTTTATTGATTTATATCTGATCAGCATGTTATGATATGGTCACACCTGCTCATACAGCTGACATTCTTATAGCCAAAGAGGGATTTTTTCCTTTTAAAAATACATGTTTTCCCAGCAGGAAGAAACTTTACAAACAAACATTGTTTATATTAGGAATTAAAAACAATGGCTTTTATCAAATATGTGCAGAACAGGGCTGGTCAGCAGTGGATCTCTTAGTGTTTTAAACTTCAGCTTTGAGGTTCCCCCCAACCTTTTTTTTAAAAAAAACTTTGAAAAAAACACAGTTTCATTGTTAGCACAAGGAACACAAATCCAAACCCAAACAAAATCCAGAAGAGAAACAAAGAGGTAGACATTAACAAATGCACAGTTCTTGGGACTGTGCAAAGTGTGTTGGTCTGCTCCTAAGAGTTCCAATTGTTTCTATTTATCTATTAAGAGTCCCTTCTTAAAACATAAAGAAGAATAAAACATTTGACTGAGGGTTCAGACTATGTGTGGCTCTATGTAAGCACCTTGAGAGGGTTCAATGGTGCCACCAGACTTGTTACCTGGTAGCCCTCATCCTCAGGAGGTATTTCTGGGAACACACAACATCAGTGTTCACAGAACTGCTGCCATCTGCAGTATCATGGCAGCTCAAAATAAAGGGCCACACAACTGAGCAATCATATAGGAAATGCCAGTACTTACAAATCAGTGCCTCCGCATAAATCTTGCCAGGTCACAAAAGCACAGCAGCTGCTTATGGGATTGATGCTAGTCTGAACCAAATCTTACTGTTACTAGGGAGCGCTGTGTCTCACCGAGCCATCAAGTGAATGTCACCACATTGCTCTAAACTGGGTTGTTTTTAAGCTAAAATTTCTATCAATTTGAAACACAGTTGTATAAGTTACAACAAAGCAAAAGAAAACAGAAGAAAACAGAAAATAGCATCCATTTTCCATATCAAAAGAAGTTATGGTAATTTGTGTGTCTGGTAATCTGTACCCTTAAGCATAACAGTAATTTTCATAGCTCTAGATTGGTCTCCAGATACCTGCAGAAATATTTGTGGAGTTGTTATAGCAACTTTGCATTAAAAGAGAAGGCAATCCAGTCCCTTCTTGCACAGAAAGATAAGACTTGACATTAGCCTAAACCAACCAAGTGACCTCCAGATGTTTTAGACTACAGCCTCAGCCTACATAGCAAGGGTCAGGAATATGAAAGCGGTGGTCCCAAACATCAGGAGTGCACCAGGTTAGAGAAAGCTGCTCTGTGTTATTCCTGAGAGCTATAAATAGGACTATTTGTTTAATTGTGTGCTGGAAGTAGTATAAACAAACCATATATTCATCCAACTAACACACAAGTGTTCCACAAGAGCTGTCAATCTGATATTTTATCATAATCAAAACAATATGGGCACAATTTTGTCATCCCCTATCAAACATTCTTTAACAATTACAACATGAAACACAAAAAAATTGTCACGATGGACCAAAAACACTAATAATGCCATTTATTTGTCTGTGCTGAGGAAAGCATTTTTTAAAAAAAGTATATTTGTACTCAAGTTTTAAAAAGAATGTTAGCTGTTTAATTATGCTGATGTTGGGTGTGGACAGGCATTTAATAAATAAATTCAACCACAAATCTAAATGTGAATAATCCTTGAACAGAATCACAGTATAACCATATTCATCTGACCATGGCATTAAACAAAAGATTTAGGGAAAAGGAAGAAAAAGAGTAACAGAGAAATAGTAGAAGGCAAATAACTTAACTGAACAATATCATATCTACAAATTCAGCATTAATATCATACTGCAGGGAGTTAAATTTTGAAACATTATTTTTTGTATTTTCAAAACGTTAGTTTTTCTACACACAGGTATATTGAAAAATTATGAAATGTAAAGGACAGAATGTAATTTAAAAATAAAAGAATAGCTAGATAGCTGTTAGCATTGTTTGTAGATAGGTGTACAGAAGGGGAACATAGACATGTACAATGGAAATGAAAGCAATTCATAACCAAATCTGACAGCCTTGTTAAGAGTCTCTAAACTTCTCCGTGTGAATAACTGGAGTTTCATATGGCTTCTCCACTAAACCCCTAGACAGTAAAGTTACTTTAGCAGGAAGCTGTCCTTTCTTGTGTTTGGTTTGGATTGAAAATGAAAGCCATGACCAATCAATGACCAATCTCTCCTGAGTATAATTTCTCTCATTCGCCATAAAATTTCATGAACTTTGATTCCAAGTAGGTGTAATATTTTGTCTAGAGGTAATTAATGAATTCTATTTGAAGCCACATACTTATTTAGTATGGTGGAGATGGGAGTGAGCCACTGTACTGAACAGTTAAGAGGA
>CM034701.1:363086266-363110482 GCA_020142125.1 Phrynosoma platyrhinos | reverse complement strand
TCTTATATGCCGGAGCGTCTTATATGCCGAAAAATACGGTATATACAGTAAGCCTATTATACACTTTCACAAAAATTTATTTAATGGCTCTGTCACACTCACACACACCTATAAGTAAATATGAAAAAGCAAGAAAATTAATTTCTATAAAGAAAACAAACAGAATGATGTGGTGGCCAAGAAGTCTAAAGCCTTGCCTTTAGGTATCTTGTAAAAGACGCACCACCATTGGAATTCATATGGCTCACTAGAGTTTTCTAAGGAGTTTATCACACGGGGAGCCCCGTGCAAAATCACTCTTTAAAGTAAAAAACAAAACAGAATGCAAAAGCAGAAGCTTTTATTGAACGAGATTTCTCCCGTTCTGCCCTGTGTGAAAAGCAAAAGTGCTGTTAACAGGGAGGTTAATCTGAATGAAAACCCCTCATTTTTACTTTTGGGTTTTTCCGAAAGTAAAAAGAAGCGTAAATCAGTGGTTTTCATTCAGATTAACCTCCTTTTAACATCAATTTAACAGCGACGTCGTGTGAAATCATGACCGCTTTTGCGGTTTTTTTTCTAATTTAGAGCAGTGATTTTGCACAGGATTTCCCTCATGTGAAAACTTGAATGTATGCTGTCCTTTCTGTTCCCTTGAGGGACTGCTTCAGGTCTAATACAGTTGGGCCCTCTGTAGCCACAGATTCATCCATCCACAGCATGAAAACATTTTTTTAAAAAAATCCAAAAAGCAAACCTTGATTCTGCCTTTTATATAAGGGACACTATTTTACTACCCCACTATATATACAGTGGGCTTTTCACATTCAGTGGTGATAGGAGCGTAGGACCTCCATGAAAGTGGAAAAACCACAAATAAAAAAAAACCACTATTTGTTTTAATCTGAAAGAACACCTCTCTAGGAATCTCGAGCTCCTCCAGCACAACTCTATGGTTAGCATCTGCGAGAAGGTGACCACAGAATGGTGCTAGAGAACCTTCAAATGCCTAGATAAATGTTTTCTCTAGGAATCTAGAGTGATTTCTGGCAGACGTCGACCATAGAATTATGCTGGAGGAACTAGTTTCCTAGAGAGAACAAATTAATCACATCCACAAAAATCAAAGCCACAAATATGGAAGGCTGACTGTAATGGGACTTGGACATCCACAAATTTTGATATCAGTGGGAGTATCCAAATTCTGTATTTATATAAAGCACCTAGATGGGCATATAAGAACTATATAAATACCGTATGTAAGTTTTGAGGACTGTCACCAGCCAACAATACTGCAATACCTAATGTCATATTTATATAACAATTAAGATTTAGTTTAAAGCCAAACAGCTGTTTGACAGTGTAACACACTCCCTCAGAAAGTGGTGGAGTCTTCTTTGGAGGTTTTTAAAAACAGGCTAGATGGCCATCTGTCATGGGTACTTTGATGGTGTATTCCTGTATGGCAGGGAGTTGGACTGGATGCCTCTTGTGGTCTCTTCCAACTCTATGATTCTATGAAAGTCGACTTGACAGCAGTTAACAAAGCAATAAATTGTTAATTCCAACTATTAACTGCATGGAACTTACATAAATGTTGATTTACTGTAACAGGCTAACAATTGGATTTATGCTTCAGTGTTAAATTCGTGTAAGTGATTACTTAACATTCTTAATTATCATAGCATATAGGTAATGAATATATTATATACTACTTTTTCATAATTTAACAAAAAATCAATAAAGGGAATAGCTGGGTTTTAAAATAACCAATGCTAGCAATCAGATTAGCTTCACAGTTGGATAACTATATGAGAAACGTCTATATTGCGGGAAACTTTATTTACATCACTTTCAATCGGGACTTGTTTTTAGGGATTGTTTTAAATGATGATTTAAAGAGACTTAATCCTAACTGCAGTAATCACAGGACCAGTGCATTAATTTCCCATGCAAGCAAATGATGCTCAAAATTCTGCAACAAAGACTCTCACCATAAATGGAGTGAGAAATGCCAGATGCCCAAGTGGAGTTCAGGATAGAAAGCGGTGCTAGAGATCACATAGCAAACAAACACTGGATAATGGAATGTACTAAAGACTTTGAAAGAAAATCAGCCTGTGCTTTATAGACTATACAGCAAAACATTTGATTGTATGGCTCTCAAAAACCTATGGATTGCTCTTAAAGAAATGGGTGTGCTACAACAATTTATTGTCCTGATGCATAACCAGTACTCAGGAAAGAGGCCATAGTTAGGACAGAATATAGAGAAACATAATGCTTTCCAACTGGCAAAGAGGTCAGGCAAGGCTGTATTATTATATATATATATATATATATATATATATATATAATACAGTGGACCCTCCACATTCGCTGGGGTGTAGGGACAGGACCCCCTTGAAAGTGGGGGAAACCGCAAATAAAAAAAAGTTTTTTTAAAAAATCTGAAAGAACACCTCTCTAGGAATTTCTAGATCCTCCAGAGCAACTCTGTGGTTAACATCTGCTGAAGGTGGTCAATTGGAAGACCTACAAATGCATAGAGAAGCGTTATCTCTAGTAATCTCTATGTCCTGGAGCGCAACTTCTGGTGAAAGTTGGCTAAAGAGTCATGCTGGAGGACCTAGAGATTCCTAGAGAGATCATATTGATAAAATCTGTGAATAATTAAATCAGTAAAGTTCAAAGACACAAATGTGGAGGGCCAACTGTATATTTATTGTAGTAGTAAATTACCATTACAATAGCCCCTCCCAATTCACGGGGGATCTGTTCCGGACCCCCCTGCAAAAATGGTGACTCGCAGATATTCAAGTCCCATAGGAAATAATGGCTGTGTGCGTCTCCCATGAAGAGCGAGACCATGGATTCCAAGTCCGTGAAAAGGGAGGGACAAGTGTATATTAAGAGCAAAATTCCATCCAAATGTAAAGAGAAATAAATACGTTACTCTATGTTTTAAGACGGCATAACCCCATTTTACACAGGCTGAATCCTTATTCCCAGATCCGTCTTCTAGCTGATCAGAACCTCTGTCTTGCCTGGATTAAACTCAATTTATTTGCCCTCATCCAGTCCACTACAGCCACTAGGCATCAGTTAGCACAGACATAGCTTCTTGGAATTAAGTGGAAAGGATTAACAGAGCTGGGAATCATCAGCATACTGGTGACACTTGACCTCCAAACTCTGGAAACCTCTCCCAGCAGTTTCATTTACTGTATATGTTAAATAGCACATGAGATGAAACAGAAGTGTGAGGCCACAGGCCAATGGCCAAGGAGTTGACTGGAATCCCCCAGCACCACTCACTGAGAGCAACTCTCCAGGAAAGAATGGAGTCATTGTAGAATAGTGCTACCAAGCCCCATCCCAGCAAGGCAACCCAGAAGGATACCATGGGTGATGGTATCAAAAGCTGCTGAGAGAACCAGCAGGACCAACAGGGACACACTCCCTTTCCTCCAGTTCCCAGAATATGTGATCCACCAAGGCAACCAAAGCTACCTTCATTCTACAACAAAGTCTGAAAACAGTCCGAAGGGGTCTAGATAATCCACCTCATCCAGAAACCTCTGGAATTTGGAAACCACTACACATTCTAGTACCTTGCCCAAGAATGAGATGTTGGAGACTGGCCTATAATTATCCAGTAGAGTAAGATCCAGGGAAGGGTCTTTTAAGAAGAGGTCTTACAACTGCCTTCTTCAGGTATGTTGAGACTCTGGACTTTATCACACGGGAGACAAGCATCCTCCTCCCATGATTAAAGTGAATTTAATCCTGTCGATATCCTGCAAGAGCAGGATGATTTTCAGACGACGTCCCCCAACCTCGCCATTATCCCACAATTAACCCATAAACAATATGGCAAAATTGCACCGTTTTTTATTCACAGGAAAATCGTGAAAAGAAAAAGTGCTGTGATTTTGCTGCTTTATTCATGAGGGATAATGGCATGATAATGGCGATGTGGGGAACATAGTCTGAAAATCATCCCGCTCTTGAGGGATATTGACAGGATTAAATTCACTTTATTAATGGGATTGCTCCCGTGTGATAATGTCCTGTTGCAAAGAGGCTTTAATCACTCCCCCTACCCCCTCAGCAAGTTCTCCTCTGACCTATTTAATAAGCCAGGAGGGGCAAAAGTCTAGTACACAAATGGTGGCTCTCACTTCTGCATTCTCAGGTTGCACAAACTAAAAAGTATCCAACAGCACTGAATCATTCACCAGACCTATATCAAATCCAAGTCAAAGTGAATCAGAGCTATTTTATCTGCAAAGTGGTGGGCAAATTATTTGCAGTGGGCTGTTAATTGGCTAGAATTTTATTTGGGGCCAGACTGTAACAGACCCCTGGCCACCATTCAAAAAACCACCGCTGGACAATTCTGTGATAACAGAGCACTCCCTGCCTCCAAGTTCTTGCTACCTGCTGTACAGAAAAACCTGGTGGGCAGTGAAGAGGGAGAATGCTTAACCCTTCAGAATCTCATCCAACCAGGTCTTTTAATACATGTCAGGTCAGCACATTGAAGTCCTGGATAGCAACTGTTTTATCATTCACCAACCTGGCATTAAGAGCAACATTTTCAATTTAGGAGGAGTGCTGCCATGGTTATCCAGATTATTTGAAATGGAAGATGGTTTAACAGTTACTTTTCAAAGTGCTTTTAAAAACAGCAATACTTTTTAAAAAATTAAAAATAGAAAAAAAAACTCTGAAACCTGTGTTGCTCATTAACCCTAATGCAACACTGTTACATCTTAAAAAGGAACAACAGTGGTAAAAAACAAACACAAACCCTTCATGGCACGCAAAGTAACATGCTACAAGTCAGTGTGATTACTTGTAACACATTACAGTCGTCTCTCCTGATTTGTGCACTTGGAATTTGTGAATTTGGTTATTTGCAAGGTCTCTCCTGACCCCTCCCATGTCTGGAACAGTTGATCCAGGCATCGGACGGGTCAGAACAGAGCTTGCGTGGCCCCTTTTACCTCCTTTCCCATGCCTAGATCGGGTGATCGAGGCATGGCAGGGGTCCAGAGGAGACCCATGGGGGGTCTTTCTCCACCTGGCATGGGAGGGGTCCAGAGGGACCCACACAGGCCCTCTCATTATTCGGGATTTTTTCATATTCGCAGGGGACCTTTGCCCCTAACCCCATGAATATGGAAGGACTACTGTACTTCCAAGCTCTGCTATAGAAGAAAGGATGTAAAAATAAAATAAAATTGTAAGTGTTCAGTAAGCCTACAAAAATTGAATAAAATCTTCACAAAGGAAGCTCCAAGTGCTACTGCAGCAGATAAAAGGATTTGGAGAGGATAGCAGAAGCCATAACTTTTGACAAGTATCAGGAAGGGTGAATTCTGGTATACATGAGTCAGAGAGACCATAAAGAAAATCATCAAGATACAAAAAGAAAGAGCAGCAGGGAGACAGCACAGTTGAATGGAAAGCTCTTTCCCCAGAAAATCTAACAAGAAAAAGGGGAAGCCTTGTGTCACAGAAGGGATAACACAAGCAGGAAGATTATCAGAATCATAGGTGAAAGTATGATGGGGGTCAGTCTTCAGAATAAAAAAGAGTGAAGATAGGAAGGAGGATATCAAAATCTAAAATATGTGGATGACACTATACTTACAGACTTGAAACAATTATTAAGGTCAAAGAAGAAAGTCCAAAGGCACAAAGAAAACAAAAATAATGGCCACTGAGGTTCTACATAATTCAAGCTTGACAATGAGGAAGTCTAAAGTGTTAAAGAGTTCCCATACCATGGATCAAACATTGATCAGAATGGAGATTGCAACCAAGAAATCAGAAGAAAATTGGATTGGGAAGGGCAGCTATAAAAGAACAAGACAAGATCCTAAAGTGCAAAGATATACAACTGAATACTAAAGTTAGAATCGTCCAAACCATTACATTCCTCATTACCATGTATGGAGCTAGACAATGAAGAAATCTAACAGAAAAAAAAAACTCATTTAAGATGTGGTGCTGGAGAAGAGAGCTGAGGATACTGTGGACAGACAAAAAGACAAACAAATGGGTCCTTGACCAGAACAAGCCTGAAATCTGCCTGGAAGCCAAAATAATCAAATTGAGGCTGTTGTACTTTGGCCACATCATGAGAAGTATAGGTAAGGAACTGGGCTTTTAAAACACTAATAAACAGTTGACCATCTTTTAACACATGGAGCTTGTCTCCTCTTTGCTTGCCACATCATGACAAGTCATGACTCATTAGAAAAGACAATAATGCTAAGGAAAGTAAAAGGCAACATAAAGATAAGATGCCACATGCCAGATGGATAAATTCAATCAGGAAAGTCATGGGCCTGAATTTGTAAGACTTAAGCAGAGCAGTGGAATACAGGGGGTCTTGGAGATGCCTCATACACAGGGTTGCCATGAGTCACAACTTGAGGGCAGTTAACAACAGTCTTCAGAACTATACCCTACTACATCTAATAAAATTAAGAGAAAAACTAATGAATACAAAGGGACCAAAACAGGAAACACAGAGGAACAAAAGAGAGCAGACATACAACAGCTGGTATCTTGGAGATTTCTGTCAAAGGACCAGGAAGCAAGGTGATTCAGTGCTGCCCAAGAACTACTCCAGAAGGTTGTTTCCTCTAAAACAGAGACCCTTCCAGCAGGAGAGGGACACCAAAAAGTATGTCTAAGGGCTTTTACAGACTGCCAGAAATAATGCAGCTTGAGGCCACTTTAACTGCCCTAGCTCAATGCTAGGGAATCATAGGAACTGTAGTTTATTGTGGCACCAGAGCTTCCTGACAGAGAAGGCTCAATGTCTCAGAAAAAACTACAGTTTCCATGATTCTCTAGCACTGAGCCAGGACAGTTAAAGTGGTCTCGTTGCATTATTTCTGGCAGTCTGTAAAGGCCCTAAAGCAGAAGGACCAGCCTAAGATATACAATTGTTCAATACCAAAACCAAAAAAAGCATCTTTGTAATTAATAAATCCTGAACTACATAACTTTCAAATGATCCAGTTAGGGTAGGGAAGGTACATGTAAGTCTTTGCTGTCTCACTTTCTCGGCTGCTTTGCTCTTTCTGTTTGCAGGAATTTGCCTGTTGTTAACTGCCCTCCCCTTTGAAGTACAGGCCACAACAAGAGATAATACAGTACAACTCCCATATCTGCAAAGGATCTGTTCCCAAACTTTGCGTGAATAGTAGCTTACCACAGTCTAGCCAAGGGAGGGAGGGCTATGTATATGTGGGGCTTGGCCAGCTTGTTGTTGTTACTGTGTGCCTTCAAGTCATTTCTGACTTATGGCAACCCTAAGGCGAACCTATAATGGGGTTTTCTTGGCAAGATTTGTTCAGAAGAAATTTGTTATTGCCTTCTCCTGAAGCTGAGAGTATGTGACTTGCCCAAGGTCACCCAGTGGGTTTCATGGCCAAGCTGGGAATCGAAGCCTGGTCTCCAGAATCGCAGTCCAAACTCAAACCACTATGCCCTGCTGGCTCTCATCTGGCCAGATCCCCATGCATCTCTCCATCATCTGTAATGTTGATTAGGCTGAGAGACTGATTGCCTCAAAGTGAGCATGTTATGAGGAAAATGAGATTTGACCTAAATTATGATGTGCGTTAAGAAGACTAAGGTGAGATTGTCGTACTTTGGACATATCACATTGTTCAGCCACATGTATCCCAATAGTCATCTGTGAAATGCTGGAGGATGTACAATTATGGTCATGAGGTAATGACTGCAACTCTCCAAATGTAAATAAATACATGAAGAACAAAATTAAAGTACATATGTACATACTAAATTTATAATTTGTCTCTTTCGTGTGAGATTCTATGAAAGAGCTACACTCTATCTATATTCTGTGTAAGTAAGAAGCTGCCACCTCTTGCTACTATTCTCCTCTGGGTGCTCCCTATCTTTAAACAAGGAGGAAAGAGGAGTCTAGTATAAAATTAAAAAGGAAGTCAAACAAGCAACTGGTGAGAACGTGCAGCATACTTCAAGTCACACCGAAGAACAGCACAGCCATCACTACTGTACATGTAGGTAAAGGTAAAGGTATTCCCCGTTGACAAGGTTGTCAAGTCATGTCCGACCATAGAGGGCAGTGCTCATCTCTGTTACTAAGCCGAAGACCCAGCGTTGTCAGAGACTACTCTGTGATCATGTGGCCAGCATGACTGCACAGAACGCTGTTTACCTTCCCATCAAAGTGGTACTTATTTATCTACTTGCATTTGCATGCTTTCGAACTGCTAGCTTGACAGAAGCTGGGGCTAGTGACAGGAGCTCACCCCATCATGCAGCACCTGGGCCTCAAACTGCCAACCTGCTGATCTTGCAATCAACAGAGTCAGCGTCTTAATCACTTGAGCGACTGCATCCCTACTGTACATCTACAATACTTCTATTATGCTCATAAAATTTCAATTTCCAGTGGAATCTTTCATTACCATGACTATCTACATTTGTGTATGCCTTTCATTTGAGCAGTCTCCACTTCTCAGATGGCATTAGAGAATTTGTTCATATGAAGAACCCCCATCCCAAAGCTGCAGATAGCACAATTGCAGAACAATTAAACAGATCTGCATACATACACAAAAGAGTAAAGTTTTTTCTTCTTACAAAAGTAATGAATACAAATAATTTTTAGAACTTATTTCTATGACATTAAATCAACAGTTTTTTAACTTTTCAGCCCACAGACACCACAGTGAGTATCACCACTCTAAGTGAGGAGGAGGAGATGACTGCATTAGAATTGTTTTTAAATCAACCAGCTGTAAAAGATTTTGAATGCTTTAACACTGTAGGTGAGAACACTATGTATTCTGGTGGTGAAAGTCTAATGGATGCACAACTGGAAAACAGTCAAAGATATAAAAGTTATAATTTATACATCACTGTCTATTGCAAACCACTCACAAACCCTTCCTATGCAAATACATGTTTGCTATGTTCTGTGATCCCAGAAAAGTTAAACAGAAGCACTTAGATGATCCAAGAATGACCAGTTATCTTCAGGTATTTTTTAAGAAAAAGAAGCAATAAGCATTTGTTAATTATTAAAGGACCAAAGTGAATTTCAATTTGTTACATCTTAAAAGTGCCGCACCAGTTTGGATTACTGTCAAATTTACAAAGTAAGAATTCCAATATGAGTAAATTGGCATATATAATATGGTCTATGAATTATGTCACAGACTAAAACTTGACACTGACTGAAATTCTGATGAGATGACAACTGATTATACAAACAGTTGATGATGAACAATACCTGCTTCTGTAGCGTCTCCACCTGCCAAAGTTCCATTTTCTTGTTGAGGTACCAGATTTTTCAGTATAACTTGTGTGGCCCCAAGTCTTGGCAATGTAACATGTGTGAGAAATGGCAAATTGTTTTTCTTGGCAAATGCCTGACTGGTTTCTCTTCTTTTCCGAAGAAAACCACCCTCTGGAAACAATACAATCCATTTGCGATCACGGCTCCTGTAATATTTTTCTAGATGTTCTTGGAGAAGCACAAGCTGCTGGTCACGGTAAGCTTTTCCCTAAAATACAAAAGATAAGTGGAAATACCTATGTAAGATTAAAGTTATCTTTTTTCCCAAGCAATTAGTAAAGTTTATTTGTTCTTTTCAAAGAAAATTCCCAAGGGATCCCTCCCCCCCCCGTTAATACTGACTTTAGTGTGCTAACGAAAGAAAAAACTTTTTTTTCCTCAATTTTCATGAAATGAAATCTGACATCAGATTATCTTCAAAGATCCACAAAGGGCTCCATCCCACAAAATTGTGAGTAAGCATATTAGTATCTCGGTATCTCAGTTCTTCACCTCCACCAATGGACTGTCCTCTCCAACACCATGAGAGGCATGCCTTTTGCCGACCCTACACTTTCTCTGGCCTTCACTATAGACCCATCTATGACAGGCTGAGGTACTCATACTCTGGATTTGACTGTCACCAGTCAGAGCTGAGAAGCTGTGTCATATCAATATCCCTGAACTGCTTGTAGTGGAAAATGCTTTGTGCATTCCAGAGACTGTTTTGACACAGCACCATCCAGGTAGCTATGGACAACGCAACAGTAGTCTTCTACCTCAACAAGTGAGGAGGCATGCATTTTCACACTCTCCTTCAGCTTATCCTCCAGATTTGGTATTGGAGTATATGCAGGGACATAGGGCCTTTGCAGACTGCCAGAAATAGTGCAAATTGAATTCCACTTTAACTCTCCCAGCTCAGTGCTAGGGAATCATGGGAACTGTTGTTTATTATGGCACCAGAGCTCTCTGACAGAGAAGGCTCAATGTCTCAGGAAAAAATACAGTTCCCATGATTCCCTAGCACTGAGCCAGGGCAGTTAAAGTGGACTCAATTTGCACTATTTCTAGCAGTCTGCAAAGGCATCGACATCCTATCGATCTCGGCAAAATGACCTTGTCCTCCCATGAATGAAAGATGGATTCAGCCCTCCACTGCGTCTTCCAGGATTGGTAGACACCCAAAATAGATCTCTTCATGTCACCAGCAAATACCCACTGCACTCGCTTCTGCAGCAGGGGTCACTGACGCTCAGGCTCTATAGGAACCACATTTCTTTTCTCACAGGATAGTCTTCTGCTGTGTGCCTTTCCCCAGTTTCAGCTTCTCACACCCTCCTTCAGCTATGTATTCACACAAGATCACAAAGATTGAAGACAATGCCAATGTCATTTTCACCACCCCATTAGCCGTGGTTCTCCAGACTCCTTGGGCTGTCCTGCAGCAACGTCTGCATCCTTCTAGAGTACTGCAGCACAGCTGAATTCTCCAGCTGGCTACCCTCAAGCTAACAGCATGAAAACTTCACCCACATCAGGCCTACTGGATGACACTTGTGATGTCTATGGCTCACAAATAATCAATGAAGCACTCCTATGAGGCCAAGTGGGCTCCTTTATGTCCTTCCTACATACTGGGGGTGTTGTGTTGGACAACTTCTAGATCAAACACATATTACATTTCCTTATGTCACTGCAAGATATGTCACCATCTCACATTTCTTGCATTGACATCATTTTCTGTCATATAGAATCTTTGGATTTTGATTAGCAAAATCAGTAATTTCCAAATCCAGTTTGTGGTAAATTACTTTCCTGCCATATTTTCCAAATGCAGTAAGCCATAGTTTCCTACAACCCAAGATCTGTTAAAAAAAATGGGATGCACACAGAACAAGGTGCCTGCTCCTAACATCAAATACTTCCTAATGCTTGCTCTTAGTATCAAACCACTGCGTTTCCATAATCCTTGTCATAATTTCCACATGCAGCTTCATGGATGAATAATTTGTTCATGTATGTTACACACTTTGGATACCTACATATCTGAATAACTGGAAAGTAGATGATGCCACTAATGTGTGTTTTTTTAACTGTTACCTGTCTTATAAAGAAGTCTCCGTGAATTAAAGATACAATTCCAAAGTTTGCATATTTAAATATATGATCCATCAGCCACATCATCTGACGAACAACCTGAAAAAAATCAGATAAGAACTTGTCAGTATATACAAAGAAAAATGACTTCTGAGACAGGTTGCTGTATTAACATGACAGTGGATATGCTACATGCATTTCATTAAAAAATACACAAGCATATACAGAAATGGCCACATTATGAGAAAGCACAACTCACTAGAAAAGACAATAATGCTTGGAAAGGTGGAGGGCAGTAGGAAAAAAGAGAGACAACAAACCAGATAGATAAGACTCAAACAAGGAGGCCATGGCACTGAGCCTGCAGGACCTGAGCAAAGTGATTGGGGACAGGGATTCTTGGAGATGTCTCATTCACAGTGTCGCCATGAATCAAAGATGACTCGAAGGCAGTTAACAATAATACAGAAGTGGACAGAGTAAGTTCCTCTTAATATGGAAAGGACTAAATGTAAATGCTGTATCTTTGAGAATGCTTATATGCTACTAATTTTCAACACATGCTTATCTGCCATCTATTTCTACCCCATCCCAAGACCTTCACAATTTTTATTTTATAGAAGAAAATAGATTTGTTTGTATGTTAAGCATTTTGGAATATATCTTTTTCCCCCTTTGAATTTACAATGCTAATATGTTTTTAAAAGGTATTTGACAGAGATGACTTTAAACAGTCCTCACTTTCAATCAAATGTTCTGTTTGATTTTACACTTTTGTTTTTGCAAGAGAGAACAAGAACATACAAAGGAATAATCCAGGAATAAACAAGACATGGATAGTATCTGTCTAATTAAATATATCAGCTGCATTATTTAATTACTTCATTTTAAAAGATTCAAACAAAAATCCATCAAACAGTGATATGTTTATTGGCCAATCAAAATGTGCAATATACTTGCTGCAAACTTTCGAAGCTCCACTGGCTTTTTCATCAGGCAGGAGAGGTATCCACATGGTGGGAATTAAATTTTAAAGACTCTGTGCAGTAATACAACGCTAAAAGGGAGTTCTGAAATATGGGTGCAGCAAAAATAAAACCAAACTTCAATCATTTTAACTCCTACCAGATGCACCTGTAGCACACCTAGTGCACTTTGTCTATCTTACTTGTAGCATTTTTGAATAATACGCATTTTTAATAATACAAATACAATACAAATGTTGATGCACGTCAGATAAGGAAAAGTATGAAGACCAAGTTATGATTTTATGTCAACAGACATACATGTATTTTGCTGCTTATTTAGGGCCAAAGAACACTGCAGAAATAATCCAGTTTGAGACCGCTTTAACTGTCCTGGCTCAATGCTAGAGAATCCTGGGAATTGCAGTTTATTGTAGCACAGAGCTCTCTGACAGAGAAAGCTAAATGTCTCATAAAACTACACTTCCAAAAATTCCCTAGCATTGAGCCAGGGCAGTTAAAGCAGTCTCAAACTGGATTATTTCTGCAGTGTGTTTTTGTCTTAGTTATGCTAAAAGCTATGGCCAACAGCAGCTTCCCAGGATAAAATATCATGCACCCATTTAATTTCAAAATAATCAACCATCAATCAACCATTTAATTTCAACCATCATGCAGCCATTTAATTTCCAAATAATCTAACTCTATCAACAAATAATCCTGTATTTTGTAGTGCAAATTTCTCCTGTTTTGTGTATGTATCTACAAGTTGCCTGTCAACCTATGGCAACCCTATGGATTTCACAGGGTTTACTTAGACAAGGAATACTCAAAGGTGGTTTTGCCAGTTCCTTTCTCTGAAATACAGCCTACTGTACCTGATATTCTCTAGTAGTCCCATCCAAGTATTAACCAGGACTGACCCTGATTAGCTTCCAATATCATACAGGAGCTGGATTAACTAAAACTTTCTAGTAATAAGAATTAATATTTAAAATACACAGTTAATTTTGTGTGTGTTGATTAACTGCTATCACCTGTGTTTGATAAATTTGTTGTTGAGAAAACAATTTACATTAGTCTAAGGCCAAAAATCATATACAGGGTTAAACAATTCTGCCACAAAGCACAATAAAGTTGCAATAAAGTTTAAGAGTTTAGATTGGAACATTTGTACTTAATGTAAAGGTTCCTTTTCTGCAGTAGTGGGGAAAAATTCTTCATGCTAGGTCTCATTCCTCCCTTCCAGCTTTTAACCAGGGCTTTAAGAAGTGTCAATCAAACCTCACTACCCCAAGCAGGAGAGCCAGACCCTCCCCGCATCACAGTGATGGAATAACAAGCTCTGGGTAAAGATCAACCCCAAACAACAACTCAACTACACTAACCTCCACCACAAGGGCAGGAAGGATTCCCTCCCCACTAGCTCAGAAACAGAACCTTCATAGTAAGTACCAATGCTCTATTTTCTTGAAGTGTGGGGAGATAATCCTTTATGCTAAGACCTGCCCAGACAGTCATAACATAGGGTGGATAACTATTCTGGACAAAACTACACTACCTATTGCAAGACATTTCTGTCAAATGACACATCTGCAAAAGCAAACCTATCAATCTTTTATGCCTGATAAATGAAGACAGAGAGGCCCAGGCAGCTGCCCTACAGATCTCCACCAATGAAGACACTATGCCCACTGTCATTGAGGTGGCGGCACTATAAGTAGAATGTCCCTGGATCACCTGACCCTTGAGGTATTGTCCTCTCAAGGACAGCAGGTGAACCTTCCCTGTCGCAACAGAAGGATTGCTTCCACCATCAGGAACTGAAATTGAGTTCTCCCTTGTCTGTTTATATGGGCCTTGGTGAACACACAATATACCTGTTGCAAGCCTTTGAAGCTTCACTGGCTTCTTCATCAGGCAAGATGTTACAAACCAAACAGGAGAAAAAATTGGAGATGTTAGTCAGATGTCTGCATTTTGATGTTTCTGTCCTTAGTTAAGATGGCAAGTGGAGGGTATCTTTTGCAGGCTGGCCCCTCCTCCTTCTGTCCATGTGTCTATTGGGAGCTTGTCCTGGAGATTCTGCTGGGTGTCAAAGAACATCACTGCAACACCCATCATCCACACACTGACACTGCAAAGACCAGGAAATGTAAAGTCCATGTGCATCTCAATGAAGAGTCAAGAAGACTCAGTTTGTGCTTCAGGGTACTGGATGAATTCCAACTTTGAACTCAATTGGCACCTCAAATTGCTGCTTCAAAATGCACCCAATTTTCCTTTTCTCTCATCTTTCCCATTTAGCAAAAGCAGAAGTGATTTTGTTGACACTTTGAGGCACTGGCTGAATGCACAGCTGGCTTTGCTGTATGTGGTATAAGTGAGATAACTTTGAGACTGTTAGGGCCTTTGCAGACTGCCAGAAATAGTGCAAATTGAGTCCACTTTAACTGTCCTGACTCAGAGCTAAGGAATCATGGGATCTGCAGTTTATTGTGGCACCAGAGCTCTCTGGCAGAGAAGGCTCAATGTCTCAGAAAAAAAAATACAGTTCCCATGATTCCCTAGCACTGAGCCAGGGCAGTTAAAGTGGACTCAATTTGCACTATTTCTAGCAGTCTGCAAAGGCCTTTAGCCATGCTCACTCTTTTCTGAGTCAGTAGGGATCTGGGGAAAGGGCTCTAAAGAAGGAAGAAGTCTACACCAGCCTCTCTCAACTTCTTTTTACTCTGGAAGAACCTTTAAATTATTTTCAGGTCTCAGGGAAACCCTGCATAAAAACTATCACTGTGTATCTGCAATTCAAAATAATGTTTTTCCCAAGTCATAATCTCTCATGGAACCTCTAGTGATCTCTTGCAGAAACCTAGGGTTCCAGGGAAGCCTAGTTGAGAAACCCTGGTCTAGCCTGAAGACTTTGAAATCCAAATGGTCTCAACAGGCAGGGTAAATTTATCCCATAGCCTGGAGGCCTCTCATTTTCAGGGCATATGAACAAAAGTTCTGATTTAGAAGAGGTAGTTTCATATATTCCCTTATGTCTGGTGTTACTTCCTAAGTAAGCAACTTGTTTTTTCTATTGTTCAAGAGACAGATTATTTTATACATTGTATAATAGAAACAGTTTCATTTTAGTATCAGTTTTAGTATTAGCATATTTCTTACCATGTGAATTTTATTTTTAAACCAGTCAGACATTTTTTGAACAAATGAGTGGTAGTATATATAATTTTATATTTTACATTGCATAGTAATAAGATTATATACTAAATCAAATATTTACTTTAAAGTCAAATCCATTTTATGCTAGAGTAAAGCCTTAAAGAGTGGAGATCATAATTTTCTCCAAACTAACATTGTTTGCAGACCAGATTTCACTATCAAAACTGAAGATAATGGAATGTACACAATTTCTATTTCACCACCTCTATGAAGAAGTCAAATTTAAGAATGTGTTATAATGAATGACTACAGCATTCATTACTACATTACATGTACTCTGTTTCATTTGGCAGCCATTGTCTCTAGCACATAAAAGCACAAAGAAGAGTGTTGGCTGTTCTTGAATATCCACTGCTTTACTTTGTTAATGGGTAACATTCGCTATATAAACAACAGCTCTAGTAGGAAGTTGACAAGGGAAAGTAATTCTTTCTTTGTGCCTTCCCCTAAATCATTTAGCTTGGTTTACTTTCCTGGACCACCCAGATTGTTTTAAAACAGTGGTTCTTAACCTGGGTTCGATCGAACACCAGGGGTTCGGTGAGTCAGTCTCGTGGGTTCGGCGGAAGTCAAGACACACATCCGATTCATATGATTCATGATGACATGCCCCGCTCATCCATCATTGGCTGCAGGTGATAACCTGTATATGTTTTATATGCCCCATCCAACCGAACCAGCTTGCCCCGCCTCCACCGACAGAAGTGGCCCTCTGATTGGCCATGTGGCGTGATTGACAGCGCGGCGGCCCACTCCCCTCACCAGATGGCGCTGACAGTCCATCTGTATTGGCGGTAGAAGGGTTCGGTGAATGCGTAAGAATCATAAGAAGGGTTCGGTGAATGCGCATATGAAACTGGTGGGGGTCAGTACCTCCAACAAGGTTAAGAACCACTGTTTTAAAAGATTCTTGGCCTGTAAACATCTCGGTTGTTTGTGCATCCTGCTTTTGAGGAATAGCTATCTAGGAGACATTATTTAACATGCAGGGGAGGAAGATGATTAAAAGTTTCAATGGATATGAATTTGTGCCTCAGGGCTGGGTAGTAAAACACCTTACCTTTCAGTGTCTTCCAGTGCTGCAGTTATCAGAAAGTACCCATGAAGGCCTACCCAGTATATAACAATTATATATACAAAAATAGCATACCGTGCCTTTGTCCTGAAGGCACATCATTAGAATGCAAACATCTCCTGTTGCTTGATGGTTTACCAACATCACAGCTTCATCTTCTGAGATTGTTTTAACATCATCTCCCCATTCTATGACTTTTGTGGAGGGGGAGAGAGGAAAAGAAAGGAAAAAAATTATTTAAATTATATTATTTTAAATTAATATCTACAAGCCAATTCAATAGTACACAGGCCAAAATCTAATTAGTAGTTTCAACTAGAGTAGATCCATTGAATCAACTGACAAATATTAAGTAAGAACGTATGTAAGTCCCATTCCTTCACTAAATCTACTCCAGCTGGGAATGGCAATTTGATTTAGGGTGTGTTTTTACTTAGGTAAAGTTATTTACCTGAGCACATATTTTAAAACAACTCAATCCACATACATTCAAGAGATATACTAGCAGGCCACATTAATTTATACATGGAGAAAAAGCACCAGTTAGAACTAGAAAAAGTAGAATGGAACACTCCCACATTCTGTCAGTTCAACTTTACTTAATAAAGATAGAATTCATAGACATAGCCATGTTAGTCTGGAAAGTCCCTCTGCATACTGGTTACTTAATAAAATTCACATTTGTATCTTTCTCATTTGATTTGCTCTCTCTAACATGCCTTGACAGTGGCTTTTACAAGTCTTTAGGAAGAATACATACGGAACTGCTAAACTGATCAATTTGATACTTAACTTAAAATTAACTGACTTTTTTATTTAACTTTTTTTAGAGACAAATGTACGGAATCAAAATGTCAAGGGCAGTGGAAACAATGAGAGAGGAGCAAACCACAAGTAAATAGATGTCTATGACAAATGAGAGCTGTTAAGGTACTTGCTTCTCTGAAATGCTGGTAAAATATAACTCACTAAAATGATGACTTTCTAGAAAAGAATAGATATGAAAAAGGATTTGAAGAAATAGAGAGGAAGCACAAGTGTAACTGCTGTGGGAGAGAACTCCAAGCGTGAATATGTTTAGGGGGGGAAGCTATCCAAGAAAAAAAGAACAACCAATGATGGTATAACCAACTCTTATATAAAAAGCAGCAACATTTTATTTATTATATTTCAGCCCACCCAAGAACAATTCTCTGGTAAATGCCCCTCTCCCCCAATATAAGGTAAATGCCCCTCTCCCCCAATATAATCAAATATAATAGCATCGGGGGAGGGGGGCACAGGAAAATAAATGAACAGAAGCATAAAATATAAAATTCCTAAGAGAAAAGGAAGGATTTTTTTATCTAAGAAAAGATGTGATCTTCATTGGGGAGGGCAACCAGAGAACATGCCAATTTTTTTTTTAAAATAACAAAATTGAGAGGAGCATTTA
The DNA here is from genome assembly GCA_020142125.1 of Phrynosoma platyrhinos. NCBI lineage: Eukaryota > Metazoa > Chordata > Lepidosauria > Squamata > Phrynosomatidae > Phrynosoma > Phrynosoma platyrhinos. Next base: position 363,092,345 of record CM034701.1, on the reverse strand, counting down.
AAATGTTAACATTGGGAGTGAATCTGAAAAGATTAGAGATATTAAGGTTCCTTGTATTACTACTGAATGACTTATTAAAAACAACAAAGAGAAGTATCTAGTAGAAAAAGTGAGCAGAATTCCATATGTATGTCAGTTCTGTTTGTTCCTTCATATCACAGAGTTAATGCTGCTATGCTGATCATAGGACAGTAACTGTTCAAAGTCTACACTTTTTTGGCATTTGAATTAAGTTAACATTTTGCCTTAGATTCGAACTTGTGGTACTGTCTGATAATGGCACACATAACTTTTACACGTCCATAGCTTTGAAACTAGTTATGATTTGTCTCTAGCAGCGACCACATGTCGATGACTTCTGTTCTCATCTCAAAGTACTGGTTGTAAATCTCTTCACTATCTATAACAGCATTATCTGAGTGTTTTCCCTTCCATGAACCACCTAACTATATGACCATTATCTGAGACCCAGTTTCATCTCCCCATTAAAAGACATAAAGCAATCTGAAGCTGAAAGCAGGACCATCAAGTATTCACCCAGATGTGGCTTTATGTCTTCTCTTCTGATATTTTGTCAGTTATACAAAAATTGCACGTCTTACCAGTATTATTGCTATTTTAAGCGTTTAGATGGCATAACCTCCACTATAGTAAGGCTTTCATTTCCCTTGAGCTCTTCCAGAATATGGGCTAAAAGTGTTTTAAATATACACAAATATCTATGCACACATTATTTTGAAAAACTACCCCCAAACAAGTCCTAAATGGTGTTAAATGTAACAGCAAAACAAAAACAAAAGCAGCAAAATCACATGGTACCTTCAAAACTCATACATTTTTCACAAGTTTTTGTGAACTAGAGCAGATCAGTAGGGTTCCCCCCCCAATACACCAAGGACCAGTAACACATTAGTGTCCACTGGCTACAACTCTTTCTTTCTTTTTTCCCCCTGGACCACAGACCAGCAGCTGATGGCTCACAGACCAGCACCAGCGCACAGACCACCATTTTGAGAGGCAATGGAGTAGTTTATTTGATCAAAGCAATAAGGACCTTTATCAGCAATAATATTCTAAGCAACTGGAAGAAAACAACATAGTGGTAACATGCTGTATGGAACATATGAACTATGCTTAATTTGTCTGGATTTCAAATCCATAGTATCTCTGAAATGTATCCTTCAGTTTAGAATTGCTGTGTTTACAAGCATCCTTTTGACCTTTCAAACTTCTGGAACAAGAAAAACAAACATAGTTTAAGAGATGTTTATGTACTTTTTTCCATGCCTAAAGGTATTTTTTAAAAAACACCAACTCAACTTTAATTATCAACAGTACAGCAGCTAAACAAGCAGACACTGAAGTACACCACTGAGAAGTGATGAGAAACATCCACAGATAAACAGTTTAGAAAAAGAACCATTTCCTTCTGCCTCACCTTTTCAGATCACAGCAATAATCAAATAATAAAAGTTCTCCAAAGAGAGATGCCACCCTTGCAGCTGCAAAAAAAAGATACTTTTCTGTGCATATCAAAGAGTTAGAAAAGATCTTGCAGCTCACTTAATCCAATCTCCTGGTCAATGCAGGATCTGCGATGCAGGATGCAATTACAGCAAGGATAGACAACTCTGAAGGATTTTGGTCCCATTTTGTTCCTTCTCCAACCCAAAATGGGCTGCATCACCTTCTCCTGCAGAAACCACCAGTAGCCAGAGATCTGCTTAAGGTTTTCTAGATCTCCCCCCCCCTCATTTTTTAAATTTAAAACAAAAGAAGGCAGAGACAGTGGATCTAGATTTCTCTAAACTTGTTGATAAGCAGTTCACTCATCTTATTTGTACTTTAATCTCAATGGGGCCATTCTCTATCAGTCACCATGTTATCAGAAACCTTGCATGATAACATGATGTGATTGATAGAGAATGGCCCCGTTGTGATAGATGATGTGATAAATGTTAATAATTTTTGCCTTGGGCAATTTTTGTGCTATTTCTGCCCACTTGGACTTTCATCTTCCATCACACCTACAGGCTTCATGAATCAAATCTCTGCTTTTTTATTACAAATGTAGGCTAAGAGTTTCACAGGAATTTCTTTTGAATACTAACTGCCTAGAAACATGACACCTCTAATCTTTCCTCTGTAGTACAGAAGAAATAAGAACACAGCATGCAGCTAACTTCTGCAAACCTCCTTAGCTGCTGAATTTGATTTGCTATGCATGAAGCAAAACTCTCAAAAGGAACTAGCTTAATCACATGCTTGCGCCTACAAATAAAGTCTTCAGTCAATATGATTTTATTTTTGTATTTAACTTTTTCCTGTTCTGAGAAATTAATTATACTGTAGAGGAAGCAAAAATATTTATTCCCTTGTAAAAGAAAGAAAGAAAGAAACCCAACAATTTAAAAAGGCTATGGGGACAACAGTCCAAATAAATTTGAAAGAAACAATAAACACACAGAAAGGCCACTTCCTCTTTAATCTACTGCTCAGGGAAGTCATAACATTTAAAATTAAAAGCAGAGGTACAATCCAATACAAAGATAGGGAATGTGGGGCTCACTTAAATGATGGTACATTGCATTAACTACTGGTTAGGGCTGATGTGAGCTGTAATCCAACAAAATCTGGAGGCAGAAATGAACCAAGTCTGGAAATGATGCATCTGAAAGCGGGCATTTGGGGCTACTGACATGGTTGATGCCAAATAGGCCAGAGTGACCTGAACCTGCCATGCCTTGAGACAACAGTTATCAAAGGCAACTCTGTACCAACTTGCATAGACTGTCAAAACACTCAGGTGTAAGGAAAGCAAGCTGGTCTCTGGAGTCCAGGATCTCCCCAATGAATCGAATTCGGTGCTGGTTGAAGGTTGGATTTTTTGTTGAGGCAAAGTCCTAGCTTGTCTAAGAGAGCCAAGACTGTCTCTCCATGCTGAAGCAAGTGATTTCTAGAGAGGGCAATATCCAGGCGGGACATCTATGTACAGGTATAGGATGACATTTTACTGGCAAAGAAAAGCAACCACCACAGCCATTACTTTTTTAAACACTTGAGAAGCTGTACTGAGGCCAATTGGCAGGACTCAAAACCTGTATGCCTCTCTTCTTATGAAAAAACAGAGAAAACATCCAGCTGAATCGAAATATGGAAGTAGGCATTTTTTTAGTTTCACAGTGGCAAACCAATCGCCCTTTTGCATTAAGAAGGATGGAGGATAAGATCTCCATCCTTGAAGCATTGTGGGTGAATGTACAAATCTGTAACTCTTTTAAGTTCAGAACTGGCCTCAGACCACCACCTTTCCTTGTGAAAATAAAGTACCAGGAGAAAAGCAGGGGGCGGTGACAGGACTGGCCTGGAGCCGGTCCAAAGACCTCAGGGGGCCGCATCCGGCCCCCGGGCCTTAGGTTGCCTACCCCTGCTCCAACACATGATATGGAATAAGGCTCCAGGATGTTCAGGATGGAGAGTGGCATGGAAGGTGGAGGTGTCATCTGACAGAAAGTCAAAGCATTTGCTTGATGTCTAGAGATTTGTCCATGTGGAGCATCTGATCAGTAAATGCCTTGATATCATCAGTCAGGGAGGAAGGGTTCATGGCTCCTAACACTGCTGGAGCCAATATCCTGGTAGGCACAACCACATAATCTGAGTCAGATCCAGACACAGAAGAACCAGACATTATTGAAAGATTGGTGATATTTGTAGCAATGGCAACAATAGAGGTAGAAGGAACAGACTTCTCCCTCATACCAGAGGTGATTTCCTGGGTCTGTGCTGTCCGAGATACAGTCTGATCCTGAGATGCATTATTCTTCGTTGATTTTTTTTTCCAAAGTCCAACTTGTTGAACAAAGGCTAAGACAGCAAGTATGTATGGTCCAAAGGGCATCTCCTAAGGTTGTTGATAACCCCCAGGCTCTTACTTTCAAGGTCTGTTCATATAGTAGATCTTTAAGGCAGCATTCTCTGTTGTGTCTGGCCTGCAGTGTGAATGCTGTACAGTGCGTACACAAGGCAACAATATGAGACCTACCTAAACATTGAGGGCTCTCAAATACCCATCTCAGCCTGGAATCTTAGCACCGCATTCTACACACCATGAAAGCCCAGAGGGCTAGAAAGCCCATGCCAATAATCAATGTTCAGAAGATGTCTTCCAGTTCAACTATGTGAATGTTGTTCTGGATGAGGCAGATGCAGCAAGAGACAAAAAGGAACTGGCAGGATTCAGCAGGAAGCCCCTTATATAGGATTTCTGAAGATGTGCAGGACCATCACCAAAAGTCTTCAGAATGCTACAGAATGCTCTGAAAGAGGCAGTGCGCAGCCCAAGAATGCTCCAAGGAGACAAGCCCTGTCAGCAGAAGGAAAGAAACTGAGATGGTAGCTTGGCAGCCTGGAGCATGTGTGGTACTCAGCTCTAGAATATTTCATAAGTGATCTCTACGCAGGCACAGAACCCATCTGTGTGAGGCACAGAGACCACAATGAAGAACCCATTTGTGTGATCCCATAAAGAAGACTACTATACTTAAGATGTTTATTAGAAATGTAACTGAATCTGAGTGTTAACGTCCCAATTTTATACTGTCTGCTGTTTTAGCTTGAGAACATTTTTTTTAAAATTGCAACTCCCAGAATCCCTGATTCTATGAATTTTAATCCAAAAAAGTGTACCAAGCTAAGTAAAAGCCATTGTCTTCCACCCTGAAGAGTTCCAAGTCTATATTATTGCTGCAACATAGAAAATATTCAGGAGTTTATAAGAGTATTACACATTAAAAAGCTCTGCTACAGAACAAAGTTCATTAGCTTTGAATTTGGCATGCTGAACACTTTTTGCTATTGTTTAACTGATTTTCTGGAATAACAAAATCCCAGCAGTGCATTCATACTTCGATAACTCAACAAAATCCTGAAGCAAGTCACAAGTTGGTTTCAGGGCCATCTAAAATTACATATCTTCTAATTTAATATAAAGGTAAATATTTTAAGACAGACTTTAGCAGGTGCGTGTGTCTGTGTCTGTGTATAATGCACATTGGAACTTAGGATGCAGGGGAGCACAAACTACCCACCCAACCTTATCTACAAAACAACATTGCTCTACCTACCCAACTAGAGGTCCATCTTGTTTATGACCTCATGCTGTTTCAACAGCCATGAAATTATATTAATGATCATAGTTGAGTAAACTATAATTTACATTTTGGAAAGCTAGTTATATACTGGCCATGGGGCAATTCTGACTAGTTTCACTGTCCTAGGGAATTTTGGGAGATGCGAAAGCATCAAAAAAGTTAAGAATTCATTGAGCTGAAGATACTGCTGCTTATAAAAGAGGATCTTTTTGCAAAATTTTATCAGAACTTATGAAAACACTTCATAGAAAATCATGTTTATGATATTCAGGTTATGTCAGCCCCCAAATTGTAGCTTCAACAAACTACTAAGGCTTAGATTTTTACATAATCCCTAACTCTTCAGAGAACAGAGAAACCTTAGATTTACATACATCAAGAACAAAATATTAAGTGCAGGGGGAAAAAATCCCTTTTATAATTTACACTTCATGAGAAATAATAGAATCATAAAATCATAGCATCTGAAGAGACCACAAGGGCCATCCAATCCAACCCCCAGCCAAGCAGGAATACACAATCAAAGCATTTCCAACAGATGGCTATCCAATCTCTGGTTAAAACCCTCCACAGAAGGAGACTCCATCACACTCCAAAGGAGTGTGTTCCACTGTCGAACAGCTCTTACTGTCATGAAGCTCTTCCTAATGTTGAGGCGGAATCTCTTTTCCTGTAATTTGAATCCAATGCTCTGCATTTTAGTTTCTGGAGCAGCAGAAAACAAGCTTGCTCCACCCTCAATATGAAATCCTTACAATTTTTAAATGGCTATATTTTAGCACTTAACCTTCTTTTCTCCATGGAAAACATACCCAGCTACCTAATCTACTCTTCATAAGGCATGATTTCAAGAATTTTCACCATTTTGATCACCCTCTTCTGGACAAGTTCCAGCTTGTCAAAATCCTTCTTTAATTGTGGCGCCC
>CM034701.1:363067361-363080765 GCA_020142125.1 Phrynosoma platyrhinos | reverse complement strand
GACCTCCAAAGAAGGAGACTCCATCACTTTCCGAGGGAGTGTGTTCCATTGTCGAACCGCCCTTACTGTCAGGAAGTGCTTCCTAAAGCTGAGGTGGAATCTCTTTTCCTATAGCTTGCAGCCATTGCTCTAGGTCCTGTTCTCTGGACCTGCAGAAAACAAGCTTGTTCCATCCTCATATGACACTCCATCAAATACTTAAACAGGGCTATCATATCACCTCTTAGCCATCTCTTCTCCAGGCTAAACATACCCAGCACCCTAAGTCTCTCCTCATAGGGCAGGGTTTCCTCAGGTCCATTTATGAAAATGCCATGTCCTCTTTCAGAGGAAAGTTACTCTAGACATACCATATAGACTTGGCTATAAGTCAAAAAATTTATGCCCAAAATTGAACCTAAAATCCTAGGTCAACTTATATACAGGTCAATACAATAATACAGCTCAGAAAGATCCTAAAAGAAGCACTGCCCTGATGCCCCACTCTCCATGTCTTGGCAGTGATTTCTGATAGAGCTGTCAAGGCAAGTGTGTGTGTGTATGTGTGCATGTGAAAGAGGTGATTTTCTTCTCAGTCTGATGTTAAACCCTTCTTTTCTGTCCTTCCTTCTCCCTCTGGATCTTCCCTGCCCACCAAACACCACATTTCCTTCCAGTTCCTTCCTTCTCAGTCCAATATTAAAACCTTCTCGTCCCCTAAATTTTACCCTCAACTTATCCACAGGTCATATCAAAATCCATGATTTTGGCCCTAAAACCTTCTCTCAGCTTATACATGAGGTCAACTTGTACATGAGTATATACAGACATTATTTAATTATGGCATTGCATGTCCTAAAGAATAAAGATATATAAATGGTCACTAAAGTTAGAATTATCCAATCCATAGTATTCCCCATCATCATGTACGGATGTGAGAACTAGACAGTGAAGAAAGCAGATAAAAAGAAAATCAACTCATTTGAGATGTGGTGCTGGAGAAGAGTGCTGAAAATACCATGGACAGCCAAAAAGACAAATAAATGGGCCCTTGAACAGATCATGCCTTAACTCTCCCTGGAAGCCAAAATGATTACATTGAGGCTATTGTACTTTGGCCACACCACGAGAAGGCATGAATCATTGGAAAAGACCAGGGGTAGGCAACCTTTCCCCTTTAAGGGCCGAGAGACTTCAGCTCCCAGAATCCCAGGAGCTATTGGCCAACATGGGACTATTGGCCAACATGGCTGAGGCTTCTGGGAGCTGAAGTCCCTCAGCCCTTAAAGGGGAAAGGTTGCCTACCCCTGGAAAAGACAATACAGTCGTCCCTCTAGATTCGCGGACTTGCCATTTGTGGTTTCGATTACTTGTGAATGGCAAGCATGTGACTCCCTCCTTCCCTCACCTCCTTTTCTGTGCCAGCCTTTCCTTGACCGCGCTGGCCTTTCTTTAGCTGCACGGCTTTGCAGCATCCAGCACAGCTTTGCCTTGGCCCCAGAGGCCTTGAGGCAGCTGTGCCAGCCTTGCCTTGGCCCTGGAGGCCTTGAGACGGCCAGTGCAGCCATTTCTCCGCTGTACCAGCCTTCTTGGGGAGAGGGGGAAGGAGGTAAGGAGGAAGGGAAAGAAATACTCAAGTCCCATTGTCCCCAACGGTGCTGCCATTGAGGACAATGGGATTTGAATATTCACAAAATTTTGAATTTGCAGAGGGGGTTCAGGAACGGATCCCCCGCAAATTCGGAAGGATGCTTGTAATGCTAGGAAAAGCGGAAGGGATCAGAAAGAGAGGAGGACTGTGTGCCAGGTGGATAGACTTAATCAGGGAGGACATGGGCCTGAAAATATAAGACCTAAACAGTGCTGTGGAAGATAAGGGGGCTTAGAGATGTCTCATCCACAGAGTCGCCAAGAGTCGAGATCAAGTTGAGGGCAGCTAACAACAACTATTATTATCATAATATAGTTTAATTACTAATTTAACTAGTTAACGAGGGTTAGCCTTGGTTAGTACTTGGATAGGAAACTGCCCATTAATACCAGGTGCTGTAGGCTATATTTCAGAGGAAGGAACTGGAAAAACTACCTAAGAAAACCCTATGAAATTAATGGGGTTGCCATAAGCCAACAGGCAACAGGCACATAGACACACCACTCAGTAATCATTACAGCAACCCTAATCTTGAATCAGATCAGTTAAGATTGTTTCTATTTTCAGACAGGATGTGGGCATGATGCTACACATAGGCAAAGTTAGACAATTTTATATTCTGTACTTTGGAGTTGGGGAGGAGTTGTTAAAGTGTATTACTTCACTCAGTTCAAAATGTTTTTGCCACTTTGTGTTTAGGGCAAACTATAGTGCTCTGGAAACCTGCCTGCTCAGAAAAAGGTTCTGGCAACACTTCCTATGATCCATTTGCCTTTGTGTGAACTGAGCATGCTTCATGTTTCTAGGTCTAGAAACCTTTGCCAGTTCTGAAATGAGTTGCCTTTTAAATATAATAAAAATAATTTTACTCCTTATTTGTTTGTGGGTAGTTTTTGACATGCTACATGATAATCTTCCCTGCTTCAAAATGGATGTTGCAACTTCTTGTCTGGCTGATACAAATATTGATCTTGATGCCTCAATCTTACATATCCAAACCTGTTAAAGGCACAGCAAGCCTATGAAGAAGAGCCAGTGCGGTGTAAATGGTTTAGTGTTGGACTAAGACTCTGGAGAGCAGGGTTCGAATCGCTGCTTGGCCATGAAAACCCACTGGGTGACCTTGGGAAAGTCACAGTCTCTCAGCCTCAGAGGATGGCAATGACAACCCACCTCTGAAGAAACTTACCAAGAAAATCCTATGATAGGTTTGTTTTAAAAATGGGTCCTTTCAGGATCCACCATAATTTGCATACTAAAATGATAATAATAATTTGCTTAATGTGACTACTTTTATTTAGGGACCTAGAATATGGTGGCCCAGGGAGGGGGGAGTATAGGGAACAGAAGGTGGAGAGACAGAGACTCCTAGTGTTTGGAAAGGAAGAGGGGAGGGGAATTAAGAGAGACTAACTGCCTCGGCAGACGGCTAATTGAGCCGTCTTCCGGGCAGGGAAGAGGAGGGGCAGCCGCACGAGCGGCGCCCCTTCCTCTCCCTGAGGTCGCCCCCAGAAGCGCCGGCCGTCCGCACGGCCGGCGCACTGGGGATGACCTCACATGCCCACATGCGCTGCGCCGTTTGAGCCAGGGAAAGTGCGCCCGCAGCTTTTGGGGCGCACTTTCCCTTAAATCTAAAAGGAGCGCCAATTTGGCGCTCCTTTTAGATTCGCTGGGGAAGTGCCGCGGTGAGGCTGCCTTGGCCCCGCGGCGCTGCAGACCAGGGTGTCTTGGACACCCTCGTCTACATCCCCCCTAAAAGGGTGGAGGGAGAGTGAAAAAGAATAGTGAGAGGGAATGTATATGTAGGCCTTCAAGTCATCTGTTGACTTATGGTGACTGCATGAATTTCATCATTTCCATAGACAAGGAATACAGAGGTGATTTTGCCAGTTCCTTTCTCTTAAGTATAACCTACAGCACCTGGTATTAATTGGTGGTCTCCCATCCAAGTACTAACTATGGCTGACCCTTGTTTGCTTCCAAGATCAGACAGGACCTAGTGCCTTTAGTGTATTTAAGTCCTAGTGAGGGGGAATAAGACAGACCAAATGGAAAGCGAAAAGGCATGAAGCAAGGGAGCTAGGGTCTGTAAACCATACAAAGCTAGTACAAGCCGAACAAGCAGTGAATGATGAAAAAGACCTGTAGAGGTGAAAAAGAAGACTGTCAAGTTTTCAACCCAGCCAAATCTAGGTAGCTTTGTTGGACAATAAAGAAATAAAAGAATCACACTAACAATATGCATAGATTATCTGGTATCAACATAATAGCAGAAGAGTATGATAAAAAGAAGCAAATAAAAATCAATGAAGTGGTGAAACTAAATCCACAAATCCTTGTGATCACAAGATATTGCTTTGGCGATAAGCAAAATGTGTCAGCATTTCAACAATCCTGAAAAGAATTATGCGAATGTAAAGTGTTTGGCTGCCTGAAAAAATGTCTAGCCATGCTGCATAAGTATTATCAGAGTTTATATAATTACAAGTTCTCAGTAGAGTAAACTTCACTAAACTGGGACAGAGGAAATTTTTAAACTAGTACAGCATACTTCACTGAACTTCAGTATTACAGACAGATAGAAAATTGTTAAGATACTAACCTTGATACAACTTCTATTGGTATCTAAGTAGGAATTCCAACTATCCACAACTTTTCATAAAGAAAACAGTTGGGTGCAAGTGACAAGTTTTCTTCAGAGAACTTCTGCAATTTATTTCTTTACAGGTCCTTAACCTCAGTCCAAACTCTTCTGGTTTTTAACATTTAACTCATGTAAACTTTTCTGAACTAATAAAACATAATTCCACAGATAGAAGAAACAGAAACACTTCAGGCACTAAATCCTGCTAGCACATGAAAAGTCAAATTCACAGAAATTTTCTCATGACCCTATAACAGGGGCCGGCAACCTACGGCCCCCGGGCCGGTTCTGGCCCAGGGCCCCGCGCTTACCGGCCCAGGTGGACCCCTGCCGCCGCCACCGCCTGCCACTGCTGCCGTGCGTTTTGGTCGTGGCGCGGCTACGCGCGCCGGTACCATTTTATTTTCCAAAATGCCGGCCGCAATGCATTCGTGCATGCGCAGGAGTACTACACATGTGCAAACGCATCGCAGCCGCCATTTTGGAAAACAAAATGGCGGCCGCGACATGCGCAGAGGTGGCGGTGGCAGCGCGTGCGGCGGCGGCGGCGTGTGCGGGGGGGTCGCACGCGCCGCCATTCCCCCCCCCCCCGGGCCCACCGGAAGGGACGAGTTCGGGGGATCGGCCCCCGGCTCAAAAAGTTTGCCTACCCCTGCCCTATAATGACATTTCAAGACTATTTTGCATGCCAGATCCACAGCATACGGCAGGGGTCCCCAAACTATGGGCTGCGGGCCGGACCTGTACAGTCGAGCCCTTCCTACCGGCCTGTGGCTGGTCCTGCCACCACTGCGCCGCCGCTCACACCCGCCGTTGGACGCCATTTTGGAACACAAAATGGCATCCGGAGTCGTGTGCATGCATGCATGCCCCTGGTCCCCCGGAAGATCTGGAGGCCAGCGAACCAGCCCCCAAATCAAAAAGTCCGGGGACCCCTGTCATACAGTATACCTAATACTGTGAATGAAGTGCTGCAACAACTGTTTTTATTATTGTATAATTTATAATTGTAGTTTATTATAGTACCAGAGCTTTCTGATAGAGAAGGCTAAATGTCGTACAAAATTAGAGTTCCCAGAATTCCCTAGCATTGAGCCAGGGCAGTTAAAGCAGTCTCAAACAGGATTATTTCTGCAGTGTGTTTTGGACCTATGTCAATTACATGTATTGTGGGAGATCTGTGACCTGCCAGTACTTTTGTTAGGGCCTTTGCAGACTGCCAGAAATAGTGCAAATTGAGTCCACTTTAACTGCCCTGGCTCAGTGCTAGGGAATCATGGGAATTGTATTTTTTTCTGAGACATTGAGTCTTCTCTGTCAGAGAGCTCTGGTGCCACAATAAACTACAGTTCCCATGATTCCCTAGCACTGAGTCAGGGCAGTTAAAGTGGACTCAATTTGCACTATTTCTGGCAGTCTGCAAAGGGCCTTACTGCTGCAGGGAAGGAAGGAATTCAATTCTGATCCAAGCAGAAGTAGTAGAAAAGGACAATATATAAAATTGCTAGTCTTAAGGGTGATACAAGATTCATTCCTTCTTTTTACACCAAAATAAATGAATACAGCTCTAAATTGCTTGAAATCTCAATCTATCTGGGAAACTCCTGTGAGCAAGCAGTTTTTCTTGGCTAAATCCAAGGAGATTCATCTGAGTCAAGTTTCTTGTGGATGAAAATATCCTTTTAAAACAAGATTGGAATTACTTTCAGTCTTGCATCTATGAAGGATGCAATCTATCTTATCTTAAAGCAAGTGAAATATTTGAATTAATCTTCCTATGGCCATGAGAACTAGTTTTCCTGTTATTATATTCAGCTCCACATCAACAAATGAAAAAGTCTGAAATCACTGTTTGTACTGGGATAACTTTTGTAACTGTATTATTGTCAACTAGACATACCGGTACTGAGCATGTATTTAACTCACTACAATAGAGAAAAATTCCTATAAAAAGTACAGTAATTCCAAAATTCTCCCTAACTGTACTGCAACGGATACATATGTGTGACCACCACTGGATAGCCATGTGTCCATGAAATATTATTTTTCTTGTCCCCCACTCTATAGGTATATAGGCAGTGGCACCATCCAAAAGACAGGAAACAGGAACCTGGTGATTCCTGTGTTATAGCTGGCAGATGGTGGGGAATCTCATAAGCATCACATTTGCTCTGAAAGTATACTCTCATTCTTGAGTGGTTCTCAAGATTTTACAACAAAGACTTTTGCCCCATGTAGAGCAGCTGAATATAAAGAAGAAAAATGACCACAGAATAACTTTAAGGTGGGTGATGAAACATTCAAATTGTTAAAGATTATCTATATCTTGGATCATCAATTGAAATAGAAACTGTAGTCAATAAATATGAAGAAGACTGGGAAGAGCATCTATGAAGAAACCTGAGATCCTCAAGTGTAAAGATACATCAATAAATACTAAAGTCAGGACCACTCATATCATAGTATTTGCAATTTCTATGTAAGAATTTAAAATCTGGACAGTGAAGGAAGCTAACACCAAAGTATCAATTCACTGGAAATGTGGTGCTGGAAGAAAGTTCTATAGATACTGTGGAATGCCCAAAAGACATAGAAAAGGGTCTGAAAGTAAATCAAGCCTGAAATCTCATTAGAAACCAAAATGACTAAACTGAGGCTTATCTTACTTTGAACACATAAGACAATATGACAATAATGCTTGGTAAATCTGAAGGCAATAGCAAAAATGGCCACATTACAGATGGATTGATTCAATAAAGACACCCATGGTCCCAAGCAGATCTGTTGATGATAGGCTCATGAAGGTCTCTCATTCATAGGGCCACCTTAAAATCAAAGATGACTTGCCAGGAAGTAACAATAATTGCCTCTGAGAAGCAAACATACCATCAGATACCGATATTACATACTGTATAACCTTGAAAAAAATATATATAGTTTACACAATATTTTTCTAAAAGTAGCTTCATCTAGATTTAAATGTGGCGGCTACTGCTTTTTTAAAAATTAAAATAAAAACAGACTCTGAACATTAAAAATTCTTTGAAGGTATGTGTTCCTGTTTCATCGTTGCAAACATGTAATTGATATGGTGGACAGGAGGAGACGTGATGTTCTTTTGGTATAAGAGGTATATCCCTGCCTGCTGCCTGGATGGTTTCTTGCCCAGGGAGCCATAAACTCTACTTTAGCCATCTTTTCAAAAGAACTGAATTGATTCATATGAAGTAGTTAAAATTTCTAATAATCCATGATATATGCAAATGGAACTTTCAGAGGTATTACACCCATGAATGCAAGAATGCTGGAGGCAAACAACACAGAAGAGCTACAGCCTTTACGTATGCCTATAAGCCTCCCAGAAGCAACCTCTGAAAAGAGAATGATGTACTAGGTGGCCCCTTTGGCTAATCAACAAAGTGATTCTTAAATCTTATTTTACAACTGATCCTGAAGGAAATACAGGCATGGCTGCAAAAGGGAATGGATAAGCCTGAGCTGTAATTTCCCCTCTGCTCAACCTTCCACAGTTGGCACTTTACTTTCCCAAGGCTAGTGCTGTCACTGTTATTATTATTATTTTCTGATTAGAGAGCCAGGCATGAACACATGCCCTGAGTAAACCAAGTGAGAGTAGAATTGGGGAAGGGGGAAGCAAGCAAAGCATGTCCTAACTAGTTCTCCTTCAGCCATTCTCAGTTGTTCTCCAGACCCTGACCAAAGCCCAGCAGCAAAAGAAGAAGATTGGACATAAACCACTACTCTGATCAAACCAAATTCTTCCTTTTCAAAGTAATTTCCAGATATTAAGCATCTGGATACAGACATTGAAAGTCAAATCTGGGTTTTAAAAAAAAGGTTAAAAACCTATTACCATATATACAGGTGGCAGCCCTGATCAAGTTTAATTAACAACAGGTCTTAAATGGGGCCAATCATGGGATTGAAACACCAGCATACCTTTAAAACTGTTCCTTATGTCAGCCACATTCTATCTTTCATCAAACAATACCTGCCTCCCCCAAAAAAGCCTTCTGCAAGGTATCCATTTCTGTATGTAAAACTTTAACATTCTAAAATGTATCTTTATTTTGAAGAAGCTGTACTTTATACTCTCACCATGAACTCAGTTATCGGTCCCCCAGGGCTATAATCCATACACAAAACAGACAAGACTGCCAGCAAATTTAAGTTGCTGGTCCCTGCCATCAAAAACAAAATCAATAGCTGAAATCCTGATATTCTTCCTAGTGGTCATCTTGTTGCAGAAGTATTTTCTATATAAATGGATGGTGGACTGTTATACATGGCCATTTTGTTTTTAAAAACCCATTAAAGGAATCTGGCAATTTTTCAGTCTGAAAAAAATGCTTTATTAAAATAACTTTACTGTGAAAATATGTATTCTATAAAACCGAACAAATCTCTCCATAAAACAAGGTGCACATACAGATGTACATATCAAGAACAGAGAGTGTGCTATGTTTGTGCGCTATCCCTTCTCTCTATGTAACCTTCTCTCTAGAGACCAGCACAAAATTTCACAGAAATAAATTATAATTTCTGTGTGGACCTTCAACCCTCCCCCTACTTTCAAACTGCAAATGCTCACCTCCATACCTTTAGCCATACCTAACCATTAAGGGAACACCTTTCAAATGTAATTCTCAGCTCAAATGATTCCAGTTCATCCTCTTGTGAACAGATCACATTTCTCAATTTGCTTCTACTGGCTGTATGTACTTCTACTGTCTGTATGATTTTTTTTAAAAAAAGGTCTGGGCTTTAAACATAAATTCAACCCATTTCTCTTCCTATGTTAAAATAAATTCTATAGTTGCCCGATCATTTTTCTAATGTCCACTTTTATAACTGACATGACAAGAAAAACAATGAAATACGTACTTCCTGATAATATATGAAGTGACAAGTCAGGATTAAGGTCACAACTCTGAGCATCTTGAGGCTCTACAGAAATTTATTTTCATTATTCTCAGTATCTCAAACTAGCAATCTATGGCGTTGAAGAAGATAACAACTCTTCTTTGAAGACCACAGTGGAAATTGCCATGAGGTTCATGAAAAGGTGAACACTAGTGCAGAAAAAACACATAATCTACAATGGGAGTGTGGATGTGTGTGCACACATGTATGTGCCCTAGAATGGTATTTATTTTCACATATACAAGTCAGAGAAGTATCTTCTAGTGATATGAAAGCATACAAACTGTAAATCAATATGTGGAGAAATATACAACTCCACAAATATTTATAAGAAAAAGTTATTCACCTTAAGTCTCAGAATGAGGCAAAACTAACAAGCTACACCTCAGACCACAAAGAAAGAAACTCCTATTTCTCAGTAAAATATACATCTGTGCATGTAAATGTGCATGGCAAAAAATGTACCTCCAGTTTTCAACTGGCTAGACAAGCAAATGAAATGTAACTTCACAACAGCAAGCTTCTAAATGTGTTGTACAAGATATTAAATATGGATTAGCCAAAGTAAGAAAAGACATGTGGACCACACACATAAAATGTGCAACTGTACACATCCTAAAAGACACTATGTTGACATGGTACATCTGAAGATCAGAGAACCAACTACACAAAATGTCAAATGATCCGTTCTTAATCTCTTGAAGTCTATATGTTTTTAATGGGGGGTGGGGAGATTTGACATTGTGCTGGGGGAGTATGCTTTCCCTGCAGGCTATTTTTGTACTCAAAATGCCCCACAATGGTTTCTAACAGATGCATGGAAATGACAAAAAGCAGCAGAACTCAAATAGCAAAAACAATTTCAGATGTTTAAGCATTTCTTATCCTGAGAGGCTGTGGGAATAAAATTTTGGGCTCGTCTCCTGCTAAAACAGCGTTTTCAAAAGCACCATGCAAAGGGGGCTGCTCTTCCTCATCACACCTCCATAATCTTTCCAGCATTGCAGCTTTTGTTTAATTTATGAATGGATCTTTGCCAAATTGGAAGCTATAAGCATTATCCCATTTAACAAATCAACAACAAAAAATGAAAGCTATACTAATGAAATATCTATATGACACAAACCAAGGATGGGCAACAAACCTTCTAAAATTCAAGGTGACTGGTATAAACTGGAGCAAGAAGCTAACAATAAATGTGCCTACATTTACAAGGGGAGAAGACAAATTCATAACATGAAATAGTATCTATTGTTTGTAATCATAATTTAATTTCTAGTATCAGAAGCAATTCGCCTCTGTATATGCATTATTGGGGAATGTAAGACAGTGGGTGCTATTGTCCTGTTTGTCAACTTCCCATGGGTTGGAACTACATTGCTCTTTGGTCTGATACAAAAGCCCTTCCTTACATTCCTATGCAAATTTGAAAAGGATTTAGGGGGGAACATATACAATTAAAATGAATTCTAATATAGCTTAAGAGTAACATATTTAATGCTTCTCCCAGCTTTATAATTCTCAAATAGTTTTATTTGTCATAGACACCATCTGTGGATAACTTATTAAAAAGAACAATAATTATTGCCAGTTGGCCACTAGCAATCAATAATTTAAATGATACGCACATCCAAAAACTACAGAATATCGGATGTTCTTATTTACATGAATATTATTTTTATTTTAAAGTAATACAATTAAAATTGTCTAGGAGATATAATAGATTTTAGGGCTTTCTTTCACATGTGCATTTTTACATACTGTATATGGCAGGGATAGGCAACCTTTCCCCTTTAAGGGCCGAGGGACTTCAGCTCCCAGAATCCCAGGAGCTATTGGCCAACATGGGACTATTGGCCGACATGGCTGAGGCTTCTGGGAGCTGAAGTCCCTCGGCCCTGAAAGGGGAAAGGGTTGCCTACCCCTGGTATATGGCATCACAAGCATGTGATCATAAGAAGCTGCCTTATACTGAGTTAAAATGCTAGTTCATGTAGTGGCTGCTTTCCAGGATTTCTGCCAAGATTCTTTTGCAGCTCTACCTGGAGATCCCTAATATTTTTTGCTAAGTTCCCATTCAGCTACTAGCCAGAACCAACTATAGTTGACTCGAGTTTATATATTGGGAGAAAGACAAAATATAAATAAATAAAATAAATAATAATAATAATCCTTCCCCTCCCCCAAATCATGCAAAAATCAGGTATGTTTAGGGAAGTATCTGATATAGCTCATGACCCAGATGCTGCAAAAGTCCCTTATACATTCTCAGTTATGGCCTGCCAAGTGCTTAGCTGCTTCCCATGATGCTGATTTACCTGCCTTTTCCCTAGATTGGGTCTCAAAACAGCTTAAAGGTAAAGGTAAAGGTAAAGGTTTGCCCTTGACATAAATGTCTAATCGTAGCTGAGTGTAGGGGGTGGCGCTCATGTCCATTACTAAGCCAAAGAGCCAGCAATGGTCATGTGGCCAACATAACTTGCACTACAAGCTGGGACTAGCGATGGGAACTCACCCCAACACAAGGCACTTGGGCCTCGAACTGCCAACCTTTCAACCTTAAAAAAGCAGCTTACAACGATTAAAATAAAATTATTAAAAATCCACAAGATACAGAAGTTAAAACATAATTAAAGAGTCAGAAAAATTAAAACTAGCTTAAAACATACATCATTGAAGCACACACATCAGCACAACAATTAGCAATATCCAGTGTATTGTGTAAAATTCCCGGCCTCTAGAATCCTTAGAATCCTTATTTTGTCTTATCGGTCTAATTTGACCTTCTTAAATGTATTACTGCTGCCACTGTATGTTGTTTCCATTTGTTTGTTTAGTCAATCTGAGTTGTTTAACTTTTATGTATTTAAATGTTTTAAATTGCCTTTAGTTTAATACTTTTTTAAGGGGGGGGTGGGTATTGTCTTAGGATTTTACAGGATGTATTTTATTGTTGTTAGCCACCCCGACTGATCTCAGAGGGGAGGGATATATTATTATTATTATTATTATTATTATTATTATTATTATTATTATTATTATTATTATTATTAAATGGGCCTTATCTAATCCCTCCTCAAATGCTTGTTTGCTTGCCTGCGAAAAACATTAGGGAACCAGTCTAACTTCTCTGGGTAGGGAGTTCCAGAGCCTTGGGGCAGCCACTGAGAAGGCCTTCTCCCATGTTTCCACAAAAGGTACCTGTGAGGGAAGTGGGACAGAGAAAAGGGCCTCCCCAGCAACTCTCCGAGCACAGGCTGTTTCGTAAGGAAGAATACAGTCCTTCAAATAACCTGGAACTGAGCAGTATAGGTCTTTAAAAGTCATAACCAGTGCAAGACAGATGTGTCTTGGGGACTTTTACATTTGATCCTAACATCTCACAACATGTGACACACACCCCCAAATACTTTCCTACAAGAGAAGGTAAGACCAGCAATTAAAATTAAAAAAAAGATCATAGTCAGGAGATCCCAAGTAATTTTTGCAGCAGAACAATGTATACTACATTTCTAACAGCCAGTAGAAAAGGGGAAAATTAAGGGGGTTTGCAGACTGCCAGAAATAGCAAATTGAATCCACTTTTAGGGTTAAGGTTAGGGTTAGGGAATCATGGGAACTGTATTTTATTGTGGCACCAGAGCTCTCTGACAGAGAAAGCTCAATGTCTCAGAAAAAAAACAATTCCCATGATTCCCTAGCACTAACCCTAACCCTAAAAGTGGGCTCAATTTGCACTATTTCTGGCAGTCTGCAACCCCCTTAAATCTCCCTGGGAAAGAAGTTCTACAATTCTGACGCTGTTACTGTGAAGGCCCTGTCCCACACCACTCTCCATACCTTTAATTAAGGGCATCTCCATAAATAACCTATGTTCAAATAGATTCACACAACAGTGGTCCATGAAGCTAACATGCTGTATAAAGATGGTAAAGACAGATTCTAAGACTGAGAAGCTGATCTAAACAATAAATTCTGTAGATGATTCATTTTATTAAATATAATTTTAAGCATTACAAAAATGTCAATTTATACATACGGTATTTATATTTCTACAATCTATTGTTAATAATTATGATTTTTGGAATTAAATTTGTGATGTGAATCTGAAGGCTTCTTCATTATTCTATTCTGTCATTGTTTAGATCAGGGGTAGGCAACCTAAGGCCCAGGGGCTGGATGCGGC
>CM034701.1:363051805-363063349 GCA_020142125.1 Phrynosoma platyrhinos | reverse complement strand
ATAGTCACCTTGGCTTCTGGGTAGACGTTCAGGCATGATCTGCACTAAGATCCATTTATTTGTTTTTTAGCAGTTCATGATATCTGTAGAACTCTTCTCCAGCACCAAATTTTTGGATTTCATTCTGCTATTCCAGTTGCTAGTTTTCATTTATCTTCAAACACAAGAAGTCTCTTGTAGAGGTTAAACCAGCAGGAGTATGAACAGAAATAGTGCACCACATTGTTGGACTTCTCATTTGCCTTTCTCTTCCCCGTTCCTATGGACCACCACAACAACCAAAGTTCCTTTTCATCCTGCAGGCAACCAAAGCCAAATGCCATCTTTAACAACACGCTGGTGGTTCCACTTTCTTGACTCTGTCCCAGATTCACTAGAAAAGATAATAATGTTTGGTAAAGTAGACGGTAGTAGGAAAAGAGGAAGACTACATTACAGATGGATAGATTCAATTGAGGAAAATAAGGCCCTGAGTCTGCAAGACCTGAGCAGGGTTATTGAAGATAGGGTGACTTCGAGGTCTCTGATTCATAGGCTTGTTGTCCAAACTATAGCCAGGCCTTCAGCCAATGGATG
The DNA here is from genome assembly GCA_020142125.1 of Phrynosoma platyrhinos. Classification (NCBI taxonomy): domain Eukaryota; kingdom Metazoa; phylum Chordata; class Lepidosauria; order Squamata; family Phrynosomatidae; genus Phrynosoma; species Phrynosoma platyrhinos. The sequence continues at coordinate 363,062,773 of CM034701.1, read as the reverse complement.
AACAATTATTCCAACAATGGATCAACAATTAATTATCAGCAATTATTACATAACATAGTTTTCCCTTACTGTCCTCCAAATACCTTCCTTTTCCATACATAACCCTTTTACTGTGGCTGGTGAGGTCTGGCTCCTGTTTTTGCTTTCTCATTTCTTTGTTAAGTTTGCATTCAGTTCCTTTCTTCTTACCTTTTTGTCCACTATTTCCTTTAACACCTGCCCATATCTGCACTGACTCTTTGCTCCATGTTCTGTTTCCTTGCTCAGAAACTTTTAAAGGATCTTTTTAAAGGATCTTTTAAAAGTTAGAGCCATCTATGGCTGCCAGTCAGGATGGCTACATATAACATCCAGTATCAGAGATGGCATCTCTCTTTATATCAGTTGCAGGAGAATATGAGATGGAACACTTGCTGGTAAGCATTTCACAAGCAACTGGTTGGTCGCAATGTGAACAGCACACTGATGCTAGACTACACTAGGGTGTGAATTGGGTGGCACTTCAGACGTTAGTGGACTGCAGCCCACAACAGTCTTACCTGGTACAGCCAAAAGTGAGGAACTGCATGAGTTGCAGCCCAACAATACCAGGAAGGACAAACAATTTCTACCAAATCCTACAGAGGTTCTTGATCTAAATCAGCATGGCTCTTCCCACAATTACCATTCTACCAATCACCACTGTGTGTCCAACAAGTATGCTCAGTCCTTATGGAATTACTGGAGATGAGAATGCCCCTTCAGAGTCATTATTCTGTTTTGGTAAAGATTTCTTGTCTCCAAGATTCCCCTAAAATGGGAATTACTACCTTCTTTAAATGGTACTGCCACACAGAGCTGCACTTTAATAATTGAGATCACAGTATATATGATTTATGATGATATACTCAATAACTATTGTTAGCCACTTTATAAAGAAGTATAATTATTTTTACTACATTGAAATAAATTAGAAATGCAAGTTTAGAAGAGGCCCCAGGATCAAAATCTCTTTCTACACCTACTCCCACACATGTAAATTACAGTGTCATTCAGTTACACAAATATAACATTGTTAATTTCAACACACATAATTATGAGGGTCGTCCCAGCAAATGGTTGCAAAAAAGAAAGTCAAATGAAATGTCTCCCACCCTGCTTTCTTTCCCTGCAGCTATTTCCTTGTGTGTGTGTGTCTTCAAGTCACCTGTCGCCTTATGGTGACCCCAATAATTTCATCAGGTTTTCTTAGGCAAGGAATACTCAAAGATAGTTTTGTCATTTCCTTCTTCTAAAATACAGCCAACAGCACCTGGTATACATTGGCTGTCTCCCATCCAAATACTAACCCTGCTTAGTTTCTTCTCAACCTGACCAAACACCATTATTTTCTCTTTATGTCAACCTAGCATTGAAGTAACCAAGGCTGGAAAAAGTGCTTATGGCAGTGAAGAGATAAGGAAGGATTCAGATCCTCTCACTAGCAATCTCTTTCTGATGCTGAAGTGTTAGATCCCCTTTGTGTCTTTCACAGACACAAAGAATAAGCATTCACTGGCATGTCTAACTTGGCCCTGAGACTGTTGTCTCTTGGTTTGGTTTGAAAATACAAAAACAAAACAAAAATGAATAATCTGTTAGTTAATAGAAAAATTATACTGGCAACATACATGAGGCTATCCTCTCTCCACTACCGGATAATATTTAAAAATGAAACACATATTAAATGGCAAGCAGAAATTGTCAACTAAATTTCCAGTAATAAGGAAACCAGCTAAGCACCGTGTCACACAACCTGTTCACATAACCCCCTTAAGTGTCATTTTGTCACTGACAGAAAATACAGGTGAGAGATCAGCCATCTGAACTCTTCATCACAGCCCCAACCTGTTTTAGCACACAGTTGTGAATAAATATTGGCACCTGAACAACTGAAGTCAAATGCTTCAGAAATTGTCAGTAGATGACATAACTGTAAAGTACGTGCTACAAATGTAAAGCAAAAGGAGCAATTTACCTTTTAGGGCCTCTTTCTAAAATCACAAAAAAGTGTAGTGTCATTCTCTTAGGGGAAAAGGGACAGGATTTTCATACAATCTTAATATCATAAACACTGACTGACAATCAATGATCTTCAATACATTAAGGAACATTTTTTCAGTAGACATTCACCTATTACATCTATTTTAGTTATATGAAATATTCAAGATCATGATTACTGGAGGGAAAAAAGGAAGGAAAAATACTGTAATTCATTTTTCTTTGAACAATATACAAAAACAGATACTGGGGATGGGCTAGCTCAGTGATTCCAAAATTTTGCTCTCATAGGTATTTTGAACTTCAACTCCCAGAAGCCCCAGAAAGCTTAGCCAACAGGAATTTTGGGAGTTGAAGTCCAAAACACTTGGAGGACCAACATTTGGGAATCACTGCTCTAGCTGAAGATCCTGCACTGAGCAGAGGGTCAGGTTCAATTCAATGAGATTATATACCTGGTCTTTATGTTATGTTCTTAAATTAGCCTCTCCATTGACACAAAATGAGAGAAACCCTCTCCCAACCCCAGAAAAAAATTGTGAGATCCTCAATCTAATAAAAGAAGCTTCTTGAGAAATCACAAAATTATCTTCTCAACATAGTTAAGTTTACTAATGCTACTGATAAATGTATGAATTGAACTATTTTGAAAAAAATCACTTCCCCATTTTGCAGACTCACACAACACAGATTGTCAGCATCCACTAGTATGTCTAGAGATTTCTCTGAGATTGGCTGACACCCTGATGCCTACTCTGGCCACAAGCAGCAAAGAAAACAACTTCCTGGTTACTAACAGCCATCAAAGTCATACTTCAAATAATAGTTTGGAAATGAGGGACAGTGACAGGAGGAAAAGGTTGCTGACAGTAAGCTGCTCTTCTCAAATGGTTGGCTTTAGCAGCATGGGGGTGGGGGGAGATAACCACAAATTCAAGCCAGTATAGAAGGTATGGCTTGGGTATTGTCTTTCCTGTGGTATAGACAACTGTCCAAGATCCATATTACTTGGGCACCATGACACTAGGCATACGAGAAACAGGTGATACAGAGAAGGCAGTCTGGTCCTCCTACCTTCACCTCCCTGTGCAAAGAGGCAGAAATTAAAAGCATCAGCGTAAAGCAGGGGTAGGCAACCTTTCCCCTTTAAGGGCTGAGGGACTTCAGCTCCCAGAAGCCTCAGCCATGTTGGCCAAAAGTCCCATGTTGGCCAATAGCTCCTGGGATTCTGGGAGCTGAAGTCCCTCGGCCCTTAAAGGGGAAAGGTTGCCTACCCCTGGCGTAAAGGATCATTACACTAACATAATGCTACAGTAAGATGCCAGCTGCTGTTTGAAATGCAATAAATGTTGACTTTCACATAAGCACTTCTATAGTTATTCATAAGGGGGAATTCGATTGCATTAGGCTAACAGCATTTTTGCTGGTGTCATACAGCAGAAAAAAACATTTCAGCCCTGAGCAGCCTATTTCTCCCATTCCTAACCCCTTACATGGTTGCTGTGCCCACCTTTTTCCTCTTGCTGCCACCCCTATTGCCAACATAGTGTATTAGCGGTGTTGTAATAATATTTATCCAGGGCTGTAAGCATTCATAAATGAATGACAACATTTATCAGATTTCATACATACACACATTTAAGAATCAATTCTCAATATTCCACCACAGTGCTACAATCACAAAACACAACCTAGGAAGGAGAAATTCCCAGCAGCAGGTGCACCTCTTTTCTTTCTTTTACATTAATTAATGATTAACATTCAATGTTACAGAGAAAGCAAAATAACAGCTTTAGGAACCTTTCTGATTACTCAGATTTCTGTATATTTACTATCAAAATATTACTATACAAATTTGGATTTTTACATTTTTTGCGGGTCTGAAAGTTCACTCTTTGAACAGATTTTGTTAGCTGCCCTAAAACATTTTATTTTTAAATAATGCAAAAATGTGTATAGACTTGGAGTCTTAAGTTGTGTTATTCTATAAACAAGGAATATAACTGCATAGGAATAAATGAAACATCAAATACATACTTCCAGAGAACTTCAAAGGTGCAGATTTTGTGGAATTTGATTGTTCCCAATATAGTCACTGAATTTTAGGTTAGAGATTTATTCCTGTCTATATATACATATACATTTCATTAAAATAGTGAATAGCTCTTACCTGTATATCCTGCCCACCAGCCCCAGGAGGCCACCATAGCTAAAAGCCATTTAAATAACACTCCTTCAATATACCAGAATCGTTTACTATCCAACAAACGGAGAGGTTGCAGTACTATTAAATACAGGACGTAGGATGGAATAGCGACAAGGTTATTAGCAACCATGAAGCCAAATCTTAAGAGTGCTTTCAGAAATATATAGCCTGCCCTTTGGGCCTGTTCTAAAGTCACAGCCATTCTCTTCACACAGGAGTCTGTAGTCTTTTCCTACAGGAGAAGAAAGAGAGAAGTTAATCAACAAAAAGAACACACTTTTCTGATTACCGTTAGCCAGCAAAGCTTTACTACAAATAAATGGTTGTGTTCTTTGCAAGCACTGAGTTGCCTTAGGATAGATTCCCCCCCCCCCACATTTTCTGTCAAGAGTTTCACACGTATCCATGTGTGCACCGACACATACGGGTCCAAAACACACTGCAGAAATAATCAGCTTTAACTGCCCTTGCTCAGTGCTAGGGAATCCTGGGAATTGTATTTTATTGTAGCACCAGAGCTCTCTGACAGACAAGGCTAAATGTCTCACAAAACTACAGTTCCTAGAATTCCCTAGCATAGAGCCAGGGCAGTTAAAGCTGTCTCAAACTGGGTTATTTCTGCAGTGTGTTTTGGACCATGCAATCATATCTGTCTTTCCTCTCAAGATATAAGACAAATAAACCTGAGCATGTCTACCTAGATCAGTTACACAGAATGCATAATCATAATTTTCCTTTTTAAAACATTGAGGGGAAAAATTACCCCAGGCTGTAGATTTCAAAGAAGTAGCTGCATTAATCTCTGGCAACATAAAAAGGAGAAAGGAAAGCGGGGAGGGGGAAAAAAACAAGGAAAAGAAAAAGAAAAATGGCAGCAGCTTTAAGACTAACTGTTTGGTTTTGGGGTTTTTTTTCACATGAATTTTCATGGATATAAACCCACTTCTTCAGATGCAGGACAGAGTGATAATAAATGCTCAGGTATAAAGCATATTTATTTACACAGCTATGTGAGCAGGATGGAATGCAATAGTATCCAGAAAGATGTAAAGCATGTTCCATGCACTAAATTTTCAAAGAGCTGCTTAATATGATACAGGTCTTTCAGATCTTTGCAATGATCAGTTTCCCAGGGTTCAAAACCCTGAGAAGATTCCTTTTGTTATATCTGCAGTAGTGGGGACTCTTGTATTAATATAAATAATGTGCCATAAAACCACTGTTGATAATCCAGTTCACAAATTCAACAGTTTCTCTCTCTATTCTTGCTTTGTAATCTCCTTGTCCAAGGACAATCTTAAATCACTTACCATGTGTCCAGGAAGGTTATGTTCTGCTATTGGTTTTGGGGTATTGCCATTTGTGCCCATTAATCCTCTTGTATAGAAACTGTCCTGATTGTTTAATGTCAAGAGTAGAGGGGAATTGCTGGCACAGGATGACATATATCACACTGAAGGAAGAGCAAGTAAATGTACCTCTGATGTTGTGAATGATGTTATTTGTCCCCGTAATATTGTTCCCAGAATAAATGTGTAGACAGAGCTGGGGACAGAAATATGAGTTTGGGGCAGGGTCCTGTCCCAGCATGTTATGTATCTTGTTATGAGTAACTGTTTAAAACTTGGAGGCTGTCTGTAGACCAATAAAGGCCTGCCTTCCAGAGCTTGTGCAAGGGCTGTGTTATTCTCCAAAGCTGGTTGTAGCTCTTTGATGATGTGTTTGGGTGGTGTCAGCTGCGTATTGTAGGTGACCACTAGGAGTTTCTGTCATTTTGTGATTTAGGTCTGTCTTATAGTAAATGGTTCTTGAGTATGAACCTTGCCTTGTCAATTTGTTTCTTCATCTCCTTAGGTGGGTATTGTAGTTTGAAAAGCGCCTGTTGTAAATCTAAGACTTCTTCCAGTCCATCCCACTCCTACAACTGTGTAAATATGCTTTATACCTGAACATTTATAATTACTCTGTACTGGATCCAAAGTGCATTTATATTCACAAAAGCTCATATGAAAATAAACCAGTCTTAAGGGTGTGGCCACATTTCTTTTTATTTCTGCCCACCTTCCTTCCCAGGCTGTAGAGAATCACTTGCATTAATTGCTAGTATATGTTTATGAGAACTAGAAATAAAACTGACAAAACCCTTTTTTATGACCCCAGGGAGGTTTTTTTTAAAAAAAATAAGACATAGATATTTTGATTAAGCACAAGAAAATCACTGTACATTGAGTAAAGTCAGTTGCAGACTGCTAGAAATAGTGCAAATTGAGTCCACTTTAACTGCCCTGGCTCAGTGCTAGGGGATCATGGGAACTGTATTTGTTTTCTGAGACATTGAGCCTTCTCTGTCAGATAGCTCTGGTGCCACAATAAACTACAGTTCCCATGATTCCTTAGCACTGGGCCAGGACAGTTAAAGTGGACTCAATTTGCACTATTCCTGGCAATGTGCAAAGGCCCTAAGTCGTCATTGTCTTCAAAAGTCATAGCAGGCACACAAAGAAAATGTACATTCTGCATGGTAAGAAAGCAGCCAAATTTAATCGCAGTACATTACAGTGTTTGAGGAATCAAATTTTCCTCATTTCCCCCCACAAACTAATCATTTAGCATGACTTAAACATAAAAGCAGGGAAATATTTAACTATTCTGTAGTTAGCATGGGTGGCTGTCTGAGAGGTAACTACACAAGCAGTAGCTACATTTGCTATGCCTCTCAGCAATAATATGTGGTAAACCTCAAAGAAAGATATTAGAATAAGAGAAACTGGCTTTCCAACTTTCAATTTACAAGAGGAAAAGAATAGAATAAAATGTATTAGGTGACAATCAGTGGGAAAAAGCAGGGACAAATGAAGAGAGAGCCAGCTTAGGACCCTGAAGACGGGGTTCGATTCTCCCCTTGGACATGGAAACCTGCTGAAAACCCCTTTGTTATTGATGTGTGCCTTGTTTCCGACTTATGATGAACCTATCATGGGGTTTTCTTGGAAAGATTTGTTCAGATGAGGTTTCCTATTCCTTTCCCCCAAGGTGAGAGCATGTGACTTTCCCAAAATCACCCAGTGGGCTTCATGGCCACAGGGGAATCAAACCCTGGTCTCCAGAGCCCAAGTCCAACATTCAAATCACTATGCCATGCTGGTTCACCTTAGGGTCACAATAAGTCCCAAACTACTTGAAGGCACACAACAACAACAAAAATGAATACCCTTCCATACCATCTGAACTGAGGAAAACAACATACAGTGACCAAACATAGGGTTATCACTAACATTGTCATTTTTCCCCTTTTTTTCTCCTGTATCATTTTAAACACAATTGTCTGATAAAAAGCTAGTGGAGCTTTGAAAGCTTACAACATGCATTTTTGTTGGCCCAATAAAGGAATCACTGTTTTGTGGATTTTGAACAAAAATGAAGGCAGGGAAGTAAACGGTGTAAAAAAAAAAATCTCTGACACCAAACAGTAAGCAAAAAAAGAGATGATTCAAATCCTACAGACCTACTTACCTAGCATTAGATCCCACTGAATTCAATGGGACTAACTTCTAAGCTTGTTGTTGTTGTGTGCTTTTATTTCCAACTTATGGTGACCCTATCATAAAGTTTTATTGGCAAGTTTGTTCAGAGGGGGTTTTGCCATTGCATTCCCCTGAGGCTGAGAGAGAGTGACTTTCCCAAGGTCACCCGATGGATTTCATGGCTGAGTGGGGAATCAAATCCTGGTCTCCAGAGTAGAAACCCAATATTCAAACCACTAGGCCACACTGGTTCACCTTAGGGTCACCATAAATCTGAAACAACTTGAAGGCACACAACAACCACCACCAATATGAAGTAAAGGCAAGTTTCTTCAGAGGGGAGTTGCCACTGCCATCCTCTGAGGCTGAGAGAATGTGATTTGCCCAAGGTCACATCTAAGCAAACATCTGCAATATCTGTGTGTGTTTACACTGGACTGAATTAGAAGCGAAAGCATAAGGACGATATCAACAAGAGAAAGAGGAGCTGTCTGTGGAAAGCCTGGGAGTTTCTTAGGCAAGAGATGGGGGGGGGCAATGGTGGAACCACCAAAGCCCAGCTCAGCCACTGGGGCTCCTGGGATCACTCACCTTCTGCTGCGCAGAGGAAAGGCGGTGGGAGGGCCAGGAGAACTGGGCCCAGCGAAGGCTTGCACCCTGGTTGGTGGCTGCTAATGAAGGTGGCGGCAGTGGTGGTGGGAAGATGGCGATCTCATGGACACGGAGGTGGCTGGCCTGGCCCCACACGGAATGAGCTGAGAACCCTGGCACTGGCTCCTTATTCCCTTGGCTGCTCACTGAAAGGGAGAAAGACCAGCAGTGGGTAAGTCAGGCAAGAATGGCCACCACGCTGTCAAGAGGATTTGTCCCCAGCATGTGGCTAAATCTATCACTGCCTCTAGAGACAACTTTTGGGGCCTATTGTACCTTCTTTACCCCCTCCGTCCATCCTGAGAGTAAGGAGCTGGTGTTTGCTGCCAGTCCCAACAGCCAGGGTGACCAGACATCTTTCTTTTCCAGGACCCGTCCTCCATTTCAACCTTCTGTCCAGGATGGTTTCCAAAATGTCCTCCATTTTAAGCATGACTAAAAAGCACAACTTTTATATTTCTATTAGTGTTTTTAGCTTCTAATTGGTCATAGCAAAGGGCTATACTGGTTCCTCTTACTAGTTTCTCATACTATATTGAAGAACTATAGCCAAGGGCTATATTGGTTCCTCTTTCTGATTTCTCATACTATATTGAAGAACTATAGCAAAGAGCAGGCAGAGACAAGCATAATTTTTCTATTCTACTGTCATGATATTTCCATACTGGCTCCTCTTACTGGTTTCTCATACTACATTGAAGAAGTATAGCAAAGCAGGCAGAGATAAGCATACTTTTTTCTATTCTATTCTATCAATGTGATGCTTCCATACTTGTTCTTCTCACTGGTTTCTCATACCAGTTAACTATTTTCTCTCAGTATGCCTTATCTCAGGACAAGTCCATGGATGCACTTCAGCATCCTCTCTAATTTGGGGAGAAGATTCTTGGAGTTAAAGCCTGGACACATTTTTTTAAAAGGGAAAAGTAATGGGCTCCTATCTTTCTTGCCTTTGGGTAAGTAGGATGGGGCGGAAAGAATTTTTCCCCAAGGACAACAAAAAAGACATGACTGGAGACTATGACCAAAAATCCTGAGTAGCAGCAAGAGTTACCCCAAAACCCATGAGAAGAGGAGGATCCTCATCACCCAAAGAACAGAAGACCCTGGAAGGATACCAAAATAGGGGGGTTAAATTCAAGGACAAAATAATGGAACTGGTCTATGCATCCAGAGCTAAAATGGGGGCACCCACTTGAAGGTCGGTGGGGGAGAACTATAGCAAAGGACTATACTGGTTTCTCTTACTGGTTTCTCATCCTATATTCAAGAACTACAACAAAGGGCTATACTAGTTTCTCATCCTATATTGAAGAACTATAGCAAGGGGCAGGCAGAGACGAGCACATTTTTTCTATTCTATTCTATAATCATTTCTCTTATTGGTTCCTCATACTATATTGAAGAACTATATTGAGTAACTATAGCATAGGGCTATGCTGGTTTCTCTTACTGGTTTCTCTTATTATATTGAACTATACCAGAGATAAGCATACTTTATTCTATTCTACTGTCATGATATTTCGATACTAGCTCCTCTTACTGGTTTCTCATACTATACTGAAGAACTATAGCAAAGGACAGGCAGAGACAGGCATACGATAATTTTTCTATTCTATTGTCATGATATTTTGATACTGGAAGCTCTTACTGGTTCTTCTTACTAGCTTTACATACGATATTGAAGAACTATAGCAAAGGGCTATACTGGTTTCTCTTATTGATTTCTTATCCTATGTTGAAGAGCTACAGCAAAGGACTATACTGGTTTCTCATACTATATTGAAGAACTATACAAAGAACAGGCAGAGACAAGCATAATTTTTCTATTCTATTGTCATGATATTTCCATACTGGCTCCTCTTACTGGTTTCTCATACTATAGTGAAGAGGTACAGCAGAGGGCAGGCAGAGACAAGCATACTTTTCTCTATTCTATTCTATTGCATATTTCCATACAGAATAGAAAAAAGTATACCTATCTCCTACTGGTCTCTGATACTATATTGAAGAACTACAGCAAAGGGCTATACTGGTTTCTTATCCTATATTCAGGAACTATAGCAAAGGACTATACTGGTTTATCAGCCTACACTGAAGAACTATAGCAAAGGACTATACTGGTTTGTCATCCTATATTAAAGAACTATAGCAAAGGGCTATACTGGTTTCTTATCCTATATTCAGGAACTATAACAATGGACTATACTGGTTTATCAGCCTACATTGAAGAACTATAACAAAGGGCTATGCTGGCATCTTATCCTATATTGAAGAACTATAGCAAAGAACTATACTGGTTTCTTATCCTATATTCAAGCACTATGGCAAAGGACTATACTGGTTTGTCATCCTATACTGAAGAACTATAGTAAAAGGCTATATTGGTTATCTTAATGGATTCTCATACTATAATGAAGAAGTATAGCAAAGGGCAGACAGAGACAAGCATATTTTTTCTATTCTTTTCTATTGTTTTATTTCTATACGGGTTTCTCTTACTGGTTTCTCATCCTACACTGAAGAACTATAGCAAAGGGCTATACTGGGTTATCTTAATGGATTCTC
>CM034701.1:363010567-363029402 GCA_020142125.1 Phrynosoma platyrhinos | reverse complement strand
TGGTCTCTTCCAACTCTATGATTCTATGATTCTATGATTCTATGCATTTTAGCCTCCAAAAAGAGGGAGCCAACAGACTGGTAAACCTTTACTATTTCAGATTTCTACCTCCAACAAAGGTTTACTACTTGAGGTTTCTACCTCCTCCTTAGGATTGCCCCTTTGTCCTCCACTTACCTCAGTTTCTGCAAACTGAGTTCCAAGCGCAGAAGTAATTTTCACTCAACTCAGCAGGAAGGAGAGAAAAAAAGAGGCAAAATCTTGCCCTTCCCAGTAGGCTCAGACAAAAGCAAACTGCTGCATCCTCTGCTAGCCTGTGTGTTCTTCCTCATTAAAAAAATTTCTTGACCACGCTCTGATGTCACTTAGCCCACATGTGCCCCAGTTTTTCATCTGTGAAATGTTGGAAGGTATGGTATTTGGGAACATAGTTGCCACAAAGAAGTGATTTTGCCCAACAAGGCAACAAACAAGAGGGTCAATTACCCAAGTTAAATTCAGCAATTAGCTGAACAATGTGGCACAACAATGTTAACAGGAAAGAAGGATAGTCAATGTGCAAAGTGAGAAGTAGCTGTAATCAAATAAATATCCAGCCAGGATGCAGTGTGTCCCAGATTCTCTGATGATCCTTGGAGCCTGATTATCACACACCCAAAAGAGATGTCTTACCTCTTCTGGGTTCAATCCTTGATCCGGGATTCACCTGGATTTTATCACACATAATTGTCACTGATTCTGCCACGATGCCACCAGCCGCATCCAGCCTGGGTCGAAGCTGTGCTCAGCCGGCACTTTTTTGGAAATAGAAGTTTTCAGACTTTAAAAATTGGCCGGCTGAGCACTCCTTGGATTTGGGTTGGATTGCCAGTGAATTATGTGTGATAACATCTGGATGTATCCTGTATCGAGGAGTGAACCCGGAAGAGGTAAGACGCCTCTTTCTGGTGTGCGATAAGCTCCTTAGATAGGTCACCATGCATGGCACAGCAAATCCAAATTTGCATGTGCACATCCTGAATGAATTGTGAACTATACATATGTATAGTTGACAGGAAGTGTCTGCAAACTGAATATGTAAAATCTTTCATCAAATGAGGCATGATTTTAATTTGATCTCTTGTACAAATAAAGGTTTGTTCATTGAGAAAGCAGATTTTTTTTATTGTACCATTATATGTGACCTAATTCAAAGAAGTGGCTGAGAATGGCATTATACATTCTGATATTCTGATTTCACAGTTTGACAGTTTGGGGCAGGGGCAGATTTGTTTTGTTCTACAACTGGCTTGCCTTCTAGGCATCCCTATGATTTTGTTTGATACTGAACGCTGGCACATATTACTGGTATAAAACAAGATTCATTGCCTCCTCCTGAGGCTGAGAACATGTGACTTGCCCAAGGTCACTCGGTGGGTTTCATGGCCAAGCTGGGAATCGAACCCTGGTCTCCAGAGTCATAGTCCAACACTCAAACCAAAACATACTACATCCATTTGGGTGTGAAAAGGGAAGATTTGTCTCTACTGGCACAGGGCTTAATAATAATGCTGCTTCCTTTCACACAGTACCTGACAGATGTGAGGGATTACTATTCCCATTATTCACCCAACCAGCAAGGCCAATGGGCATGGGTAGGGGATAAGCGGTCCCAATTTGGTCAGTAATTGGCAATTAACAAATGTTTTAGGCTCATTATTTAACAAAGCCTCCAACTTCACAAGCAATCTACCCAGAATTTGAAAAGTTGCTTTTTTGGTCAAGAAATCCGAGAATCCCTCAGCCACTACTTTGGTGTATTAAACAAAAAACTTTTTTCCCAAGCACTGGACCATCCAAGCTCTGAGTGTCAAGATCATTGGCATCTGGTAAGCCACTGAAAGTTTAAACACTGAATGACAACAGACTGAACTGGAACAGGCCAACCTGGCCTGCGTTTAGACTGAAGAATTAATGCAGTTTGACACTGTTTAACTGCCATGGTTCAATGCCATGGAATTCTGGGTTTTGTAATTGTGTGAGATATTTAGCCTCCTCCGTCAGAGAGCTCCAGTGCCACAACAAACTACAAATCCCAGGATTCTATAGAATGGCACCCCGGTGGTGCAGTGGTTAGATGCCTGTACTTCAGCCACCACTCACTAACCACAACAAGGTTGTGAGTTCAATACCAGCCAGGGCTCAGGCTCGACTCAGGCTTGTATCCTTCTGAAGTGGCTAAAATGAGTATCCAACTTGTTGAGGGCAATTAGCTTACGATTGTAAACCGCTTAGAGACTGCATAGCATAGTATGAAGCAGTATATAAATGATGCTGCTATTGTTATTGCTATTGCTATTGGTATTGTTAAATCAGGGTCAAACTGCATTAATTCTGCATTGTGACAGCAGCCCTGCTGCTCTCCAGGTGTTTTCAACCATATCTTCCTTAATCCGTAGCCATTGACCATACTACTTAAGTTTTATGGGAATTATAGTCCCAGATTAACAGTTTGGCAGCAACAGATTAATCCTGTCATCTTATATTTTGTGCTTCTGTTGAAATGTTCCAGTTTCACTTTCCTCCTTCCACTTTCCCCTTTGTCCTCTGCTTATTTTAGTTGCTGCAAAGTAGTTTTAACTCAATTAACTCAGCAGAAGGGAGAGGAGGGGAAAGGGTGGTATCTTGTCCTTCCCAGTAGGCTCAGGCAAAAACAAACTGCTGCAGCATCTCTCAGCCTATGTATTCTTCCTCATTCATAACTTTGCCATCTTGACCTCTCTCTGATGTTGCTTGGCCACCTGTGTCCCAGTTTTCATTTGTAAAATGTTGGATAGTATTGTTGGAGCTTTGATTTAATCCAGCAAAGCTCACCTTCTGTTACTGTGCCATAAGGAAGAGAATGCATTGACTTTCAATGTATAATTTGTATTGAAAAATGTAAAGGTTGGGTGTTATTTAATTGTGTCTACCACTGATTTCAAAGTCAAAATCTTTTGGCTATTCTTAAGCTAAAATACCCTAGAGTCCATGCAACATTTAGTCATTTTCTTTGCACATCCTGAAGCAAATACCCTCGCTGGGAGATGAACAGAAGGAATGATCAGTAATGACTTCCCCTGTGGCAATTGCTACTGGATGTTTACATGCGTGAGCTCACTCTGAATCAGAGGCCTAATCTGCACTGCAGAAATAATACAGTTTGACACTGATTTAACTGCCATGGCTCAGTGCTATAGATTTCTGAAATTTGTAGTTTGTCGTGGCATCCATTCTCGGAAAGTTAAATATCTCACAAAGCTATAAATCCCAGAATCCCAGAAGTAGTTGATATATTCTAGGTGATGTTGGCATGAAAGAAAAGAAATGCTCCCATCTCATCGCCACACTGACCTGTTTAGATGATGCATGGGTCCAAAATGGGTAGAACATGGCCTCAATCCAGGGCAATTATCTAGAGTAAAAAGAGTCTCCTTTTGCTCCAGATCAGAGTGGAAACTCTGGAGAATTCCCTGGGCATCTGGACTGCATACCGGTGCAGGGACGGGGGAGAACCGTCAACTGGTGAGCAAGCTCCTGACCTCTTCCTGCCCAGAATTTCCAACTACCTGCTGCAGCACTTTCTCTTTCACATTGGTGTATGACCTCCATTTTCATTCCTTTTGCAAATGTTCACATTGATTGCAACAATGCACATTAGCATAATACCATCAGTACAGTGCAACAATGCACATTGATTGCAGAAGCTCACATTAGCACAACAATACCATCAGTACAGTGCAACGACACTCAATGGGATGACCGTGGAAAGATAAAGAGAGATGTCTCTTGGGGAGTGTGCGGACAGTGCCACAACTATTGTGCTATTGTGGGTGCCAGTTGTGCAGACAGCTCAATCTCTCAGTGGATCTGAACATCTCAAAGGTAAGCTGGGCTTTCCCATCAGTGCAGAAACGGTGCTAGAGGTAAATGATCCTATTAATTAATAAGCTAATAACATGAATTGCAATTCAGCATCCATTGGTTTAACAAACTTATGTTTCCTTAGCATGGGCGTTACTCAACTTCAAAGATGCTAGTGAATTATTTAAGATCCATACCAACCGAGGCACATCTTGTCAAAAATAAATTGAAGCTTTGTTGATTTAAGCAAAAGAATTTTAAGTATTTGTTCAGCATTCCCACTGAAATAGTTGGAACTTAATTGTTCCAAATTCAGATATCTCCACTCATCACCAGATATATTCAGTAGTATATGAAAACCTGCACTTCTGAAATCTCAGTTGTGGACTCATCCTGTTGCTAATGCCTTGACATAGTGCAAGTTCTTTGCTCAACAGGATTCCCATTAAACCTATTCACACAGTTGTTTTTGCTACTGAATATGATTCACAGAAAATATTTTGTGTAATTACATGGACTTGGCAATTACATATCCGTTGATCTCATTGCTGGTGGAAACCAGCCTAAAAGGAGCCTGCTGGTATATCAGGTTCCACATGGGAAATAATCAAGAGTATCTTGGATCTTTCCCAGTGCCTGTAATTTATGGCAAGCCCAATGGTCATCCTGTGCATGGTGCTCACATTCACGGCAAGTATGGTATTTCATACTATATTGATCATTAATACATAATGACCATGGAGGATCTACGTAAATTCTACCTAGACAATGATGAAGTTAAAATAATAAAAGAGTTCCTGTATTTTGGATTAAACATTGATCAGAACGGAGACTGCAATCAGAAGATTAAGAATGGAGAGGGGAGTATGAAAGATCTAGAAGACATCCCAAGGAGTAAAGATATACAACTAAGCACTAAAGTTAAAATCACCCAAGCCATTGTATTCCCCATGTACGGATGTGAGAGCTGAACAGTGAAAAAAGCGGATAAGAAGAACATCAACTTATTTAGGATGTGGTGCTGGAGAAGAGTGCTGAAGATAGTATTGACAGACAAAAATACAAACAAATGGATCTTTGAATAGATCAAGGATGAACTCTCCCTGGAAACCAAGATCAAATTGAAGCTGTCATACTTTGGCCACATCATGAGAAGACATGACTCATTAGAAAAGACAATAATGCTAGGGAGAGGGAACTAGAAAGAGAGAAAGAAAGAGAGGAAGATCACAGGTCTGAATTTGCAACACACGAGCAGAATAGAGGAGGAAAGGGGGTCTTGGAGATGTTTCATCCAGAAAGTCGCCATGAATGCATGTCAATTCAAGGGCAGTTAACAACAACAAATGGTATTTCAGAGATGCTATATCCAGTGTGATTATTTATCAGTGTTTCTTGCAGCAATAAGATCATATGAATGACCTTGCTGGATCAGATCAAAAGTCATGAGTTTGCAGTTTTACTTTAGGGAAGTAATTAAATTCCTGATAGTTGTTAGAATGCACAAAAAAGTTGTGTTAGTGGTGTATCATGATTGCTTTTTAATTTCTTTTAAAAACACTTAAGAATACAATATCACAAAAAAAATTGTCCCCCAATAACCACCCTTGGTAATATTTTTGGAAGAGTTCCAATGGATCTTGCAGTAGGCACAAGTTAGCAGTTTTACTCAATCCACCACCAGTTTTAAAGAGGTTTAAAGGATAAAACATCAGATATTACCTTTTCCAGAATAGGGGTTTATCACACTCATTTTTGCTGCATGGACTGGGGACATACGTGCATGTGTGTGAAGGAGGGGAAACGGATTTTATCACACTCCAAACAGTCCCCATGCTGTTGCATGACCACCACCCATCCTGGCACTGGGCTGAACTGGTTGATTTTTCAAGGATGGAAGCTTTCCGGATGAGCAAAATTGGCTGGCTCAGCACAGTACCAGGATGGATGGTGGTCAGGCAACAGCATGGGGACAGCATGGGGACTGTTTTGAGTGTGATAAAATCCATTTCCCCTCCTTCGCACACATTCACACACCTTCCCAGCCCATGCAGCAAAAGTGAGTGTGATAAACCCCATAGAGAAACACTTTCCTTCCAGACAATAAGACTGTAGTCGCTCACTCCCATCTAAACAAGCAAATCTATGCAAGCAAAGAAAACCCTGTCCTCTGAAACAAGATTCCAGCTGCTTCCTCCCCCCTGGGCCTTAATTCGAAGCAAGCAAAGGAAACTCCTTCTTTCAAATGACAGCAAGTTTTGAGTTTCTCTCCTCTCTCACACTCTGTATTCTAAGCAGTTGATGGAGACCACTTTTTCCAAAAGACAGTAAGATTTTAGTCTCTTCCCCCGCCCAACACACATTCCCTTTTATAAGCAGGCAAAGGAAACCCCTTCCTTCCAGAAATAGCAAGTGCTATTGCTTTCCCCCTCCTTCTCTTCCCCATCCTATTCAGATAAAAGAAATCCAATCCAGTGAGCTTTTCTTATTACTCAGAACTCCATGCCAAAACTCCAAACAGCCTCATAGGCTGCATCCATAACTGCATAAATAATCCAGTTTGACACCACTTTAACTGCCATGGCTCAATGCTACGGCATTCTGGGAATTGTTTGTTGGGGCAGCTCTGGTGCCACAACAAACTGCAGTTCCCAGAATGCCATAGCATTGAGCCTTGGCAGTTTAAGTGGTGTTAAACTGGATTATTTATGCAGTGTGGATCCACCACTATCTCACCTCACCCTCCTCACTGTCTCTACTTGCTCAACTGTACAGGTGGTCCAGGAGAGACTTTCGTTTTCTTATTTATTTCTGGAGAAATGTAACATTGAAATGTCATAAATTAGGGCAACACAAATTGAGACTCACTTATAATATATATATACTGCCCTCCAAAGTAGTAGACATACAGTGCTTTCCCTCCCGAGATGACACATGGCTGTCTCAAGCATGTGCATATTTTAGATCTATGAGAAGATCCATCTGATGTTTACACCTCTTATGTTTATAGGCCACACTTGTATAACACTGTTGTACAGATAACTATCAAAACTGCCACTTAAAGGCTCAATCGGTTTGGGACCCCTTTTGAGTGTGCGAAGGGTTCACAAGTTTGTACAGGGTGACCAGACATCCTCCTTTTTCAGGAAAGGTCCAACATTTCAGCCTCCTGTCCAGGAGGAATTCCATAATGTCCTTTCATTTTGAGAAGCGTGAATTGGTATTTATATTACAGTTTTTAGCCTTTATTTTGTAATGTCCAACATGACATTTTGCAGTATCTTGTCCTCCTTTGAGGTGATGACATCTGGTCACCCTGAAACTTGTATGACTTTCCCATGATGTCCAGAACAGAGAGTGAACACCTCCTACAATCCTGATTGGGGTCAAACTTTACTTTCCTGGGTGCTTTTGTCTGTGAATCCTTAGTCCATAATACACTATTAGGTTAAATAATTGATCATAAGATTGCTTGTATCATATACCGTATCGTATATCGTATCATAAGGAAGTGCAGGTGACTTTGCTCCAGAAAAGTTGCCTGCTTTCGCTCAGATTGTGTTGCTCTTATTTGATTGCTGTAGTGTATACAAGCAACCAGTCCCTCTCTGGTTTCGCACTGCACTGATTAAGTGATTGTGTTGCTGTTCAAAGTCTCAGATTCCTGTAACCTGTATACGAGGTTTGTCACTGATGTCTCTTGGAGGCTTTAATATTGCATAGCAGTACAAATGAGTCATCGAGTCCTACTTTTTCCTTAGGGCATAAATTATGCACTTGGCTTTGACAAATTATGAAGCAAAACAAAAGAAGCCCAGTTTCCGAATTCATCAAGTCATTTTGTCATCATGGCAAAAATACAGGAACAGATATATTGTTTGCCTGATGTGAACTCCACAAAAGGAAATTTATCTCTTCACTGGAAATATGACACCATATCCATTCTTTTGCATCTGTCCTGGCTGCTGCGTTTGACAAATTATCTGTCAACATGATAGAACATACCAGCTAAGCAAGCTGGGAACACAAAACCTTTAAGGAGAAAAGAGCCAAATATCATAAAAACTGGAGTTCTGCTGATTCTTTTTGAGGTCAAATGTGTTCAATGTGGTCAATTTCCAGGTACAATGACTCTTCTATCTGCAGGAGGGAACAAGGGATAGCCTTTGCATTTTATTTTGGGTCCACTTAAACACTGCTCAAAAAGAAATGCATTACTCATTAAGATGAGAATAGGGAAATGCATGAAATGTGCATGAAATGTGCATGTGCAATGTGCAGAGATGCAGATATAGAAGTAATCACTATAATTTAAATATGAAGTACCATATACTTGACTGGAATGGGGAAGATGGTTCCCAGGTGACCTTTATGCCTGCTCAATTTGCCAGTCAGGCTCTAATCTAATTGTTGGCTGGTCAAGCCAAGGCCCCATTCTCCCATGCAAGCGTTCTTCATCTTTGTTCTGTTTCAAGATGGAACTGATTGCAGTTCTAGACATCCCCAAAATGTTGTTCAATACCTGATACTGACACACATTACTGCTATAAGTTGAACTCTATTGATACTAATTGATGCAACAGATGGTATATAACAGAAGCAACCCATCCTTTTAGATGGTGAGACCTGGCATCTCCTCATGGCCAGTGGTAGAATGGGGGGGGGGGCAACAACAATGTATTATTATTATTATTATTATCCGTCCTTCCTCCTGGTATAGGGATTCAAGGTGGCTAATTCTAATTCTACCTAGAGGCTATTTCTACCCAGGCTATTCTGTAGCTGGTAATCCAATTCCCTGTGGCTAAAGAAGGCCTCTGGGCTCGGATGGGATGAGGCCAATGGAAGATGGACTTCTATAGGCCATATAAAGTGCAGAAACATATAAAGAAAAGCAGCGTGTGCAAGCATGAGCTATCTCTCATCCCGAAGCTATGAGAATTATTCAGGGAGGCCAGTAGAGAGGGGGCAATAGGGTTCAGAGAAGGATAATAGGTGGCATGGAGAAAAAAGCATAAGAGGACAGTTGAGGGAGTTGGGCATGTTCAGCCTGGTGAAGAAAAGACTGAGGGACTGCACTCTTTCAATACCTCGAGGGCTGTCACAAAGACGAGGATGCATTTTTACCTCTGCTGGCCCAAACGGCAGGACCCAGTCTAATGGTTTTAAGTTACAGAGAGTAGATTCATTGGCAATAGAATTAATGACCTAGGGAGGAAGAGGGCATTTATTTCTCTGGACATCCTCAAAAAGGGACTGGACAGCCAATGGTGTCCCTCCCCGGGGTGTCACCCAGTGTGGGGGCTGGGGTTTCTGGGACCAGGACTTCCAGGGCCAAAAGGGCAGTCCCCCATCTCACTCTTGCAGTGCTTAGAATGGCACCGTGGCAGCAAAGTGGGGCCACACTCAGCCCATCCTCACCAGCCTTCTGAGTCCCGTGTGGACATGGTCACGTAGGACCCAGAAGGCAGCCACCCACCTCCCTCCAGGGTGTACTACCCCACCGAGTGACATCCCCCCCCATAGTGTCATCCGGTGCACTCCACATCACTGCACCCTCCTAGTGACACCCTTAGTGACAGCTGCTTGCTGGGAATGCTTTACCTGAAGATCCTGCATTGAACAGGGGCTTGATGGCCTATGAAATCCCTTTTAAGTCTATGATTCTATGATTTTGCTACTGAATAAATGTTCATAAAATAAATGTTTGCTACTGAATAGATGAATAAAGTTTGGCCATGATACTGGCACTAAGGACTTGAAAACTCATTCCTTTGATGGCAGAGGCCAAATTCACTACAGTCTTTAAACCAGATGTGGACAGCCCTTCAAGTGCCCGATGTCTTCAAAGAGAGGACTGTCCTCTGTAAAGTTGGATCAATGGCCACATCAGTCCATTTTAGCAAGGTCAGCATATTAATTGGATTTCTTCTTTACGGTTTTGCTCATGTGTGTGTGCAGGGGCAGGGGAATAATAGATCAGAGCTAGAGACTGTGTGTTTCTCCTGAAATTCTTGGATTGCAACTTCCATCATTCCTCACCAACTTGCTGCTGTTGGATGACTCTGTTGGTTAGGTGTCATGGAAGGTACAGTCCAACGACTTCTTGAAGGCCACAAGTCCTCCACCCATGGAATAGAATAGTGATTGAAACTGTACAACAAGCCAGCCATCACAGATTGGCATCTGTTTCTAAAACTTTTGTGCCCTGAGCAGCTACTTCATCCCAAAATAAAAACAAACAATGCAAATCACTGGGTGGCAAAAGGGAAGGAACAGAGGGAAGCAGAACCACTTTAGCAATAAAGTTGGGCATGCCATTAGGCAAAGTGGGACAACTGTGTCAAGTGGCAGATGGTAGCAGGTGCAAAACAGCAGCATGTTGTTGGAATACAAGAGTCTGCTGCCTTCAAGTGTGAACCACACAGCCTGCCCTGCAACCTCTCAGCTACCTTTGCTGCCCTCAAGTGCAATGGAGGAAGCTGTCCAGTCCCCAGAACTTGAAATAAGATTCATCTGTCAGACCGGTTAGTTTGCCCTTTGCCTCAGGCAGCATAACACTGACCATGTGCTATCTTTTTTTGCTAAATTCAAGCATATCATGCAGAGCATGAGCCAGCTTTTTTGGCACAGAATTTTACTTGCTTTAGCACAGAGCCAAACTTAGTAGGAGATCATAAGATTCATGTTCTCTTGCACTTTTGCTCTAAACTGGATCGATATCCAGGGGGACAGGGTTCAACGTTTTTCTCAAAGCTGTCTTCCTTGTTGAAACTCTCGATGTCCTCTAAATCGGTTGTTTGCTTTTGGAAGAAACATACAGGTAAGTGGGTTTTTTCCTATATAGGCAAATAATTTTTGAAGACGATCTCAACTGATTAACTCTCCCATCTGCTTTCCTCCATGCCAGGATCCAGTTCAGATTCTTCTACAATTGGCCTATTCCCCCAGCCCCCCAAAAAACATCAGAGAATTGGATTTGAGCACCCCAAAAGAACATAATCCTAGAGGATATTGCTGATTCTCTGGCAGGCCAACCCTACCAATAGTTAGAATGATTCCACTGCCTCAGAATATACTTGTTAAATGTTACAAAAGGGAAGCAAAGTGTTTTGGCTTATCCAGAAGGATGTTTTGATTTTGAAATGGTCCTTTGGTATCCATTGGGGTTTGGTTCCAGCACCACCACCACCACATGCGTGGATACTAAAATCTGTGGATGCTCACGTCCCATTATATACATGGTGATTCAAAAAGAATGGTGCAAAACTGAATAAAAGCATCTTTATTTTTGCACTATTATTTTTAAATCATGTGATACAATGGTGTAGTAAATTGCTTGATCTCTGTTGAATCTGCGTCCATGAAATAATAGCTGTGTTTGCTGACGATGGCTATCTTAACTATTTCTGGGATGATAACAAACAGCTATAAAGACACATTTCATTTTGGAAAGAGCCGGGTTAATTTAAGCTGATTTGGGAAATAGGAATGAAAAGTCCATGGTAATGCTGGGAGTTCCCAGGAAATGCAGTACTTCAGGATGAAAAACAAAAATCCATCACTGATACCTTTATTGGCCAACCAAAATGCACACTATACCTGTTGCAAGCTTTCAAAGCTCCATGGGCTTCTTCCTCAGGCAAGATGTTACAAACCAAACAGGAGAAAAACAATTGTAGATGTTAGTCAGATGCCTACATGTTGTTTCAGTCTTTAGTTAAGAAGGTATATGGTGGGGAGGATATCTTTTGCAGGCTGACCCTTCCTCCATCTGGCCATGTTGCTATAGGGAGATTTGCAAAGTCCAGGAAATTTAAAATCCATTTGCATCTCAACAGGGACCCCTCTTTTGCAATTTTTGCAATGAAGCATATCATGCATATCATGTGGATCTCCAAAATAAAATCAGTTTTTGAAGGAACAAAATCTAGGACACTCAGATACTTTTTTTTTCTTGTCTTAAAGGGCTCTCTGTTTATTTGCGTATCACTCCTTGACCAACTAGAGGGTAAGATTTGGCCAAAATAACTTGACCAAATTGAGTCTGTATAACTTGATTTTGGGTTAGGGAGATGCAGCAGTTTGTTGCCCTGCCTCAGGCAGCAAAATGGCTTGGGTCAACCTGTCTTCCAGGTTAAACCAGGGTGGTATTAATTATATTAATGCAAATGATCCACATTATTTTGTAAAGAAAATAACCAAGAGGAAACCAGAGCTGCCTCATGATCATGGGGTGCGGTCAGACTCTTCCTTCTTCTTCCAGGGTCCTGCCAAAAATTGCTCCTCCCAAGCTGCTATTTGCACTTCAAGGGAAGCTTCACTTGGTACCAGTTCAGAATGACAAAGCCAACAAGATAATCTCTGATATGGTTTGAACCTATTCTAAATATCCAGGTTCTCTTGAGCTACTCTGGCATTTCCTGATGACTTTGCTCAGGAAATCACATAGCCCTGCAAAAATTACCTCTAGAACAATTTTGCCAATCACAGCTTGAGGAAGTTCCTTTTACAGACTACAGCTCCAAGAGCCCTGCACCAAGCCATCATGACCATTGTAGGTAATTAAAAACCATAATTTTCCCAAGTTCAGTACCTGATATACAGGAATAATTTTTAGGAGGTTAAGCATACAAAAGCAGCTGCAGGAAGGGTGTACAAGGACAGACCAGTTTATCCAACACATGGGAAAAGCAATAGCCAACTCTGGGGTTAACATGAATGTTTATCTCCGTATATTTTATATATTTAAATTCAGCTGGTCACATTTTTTGGTCTCCAGAAATGAAACTTGAACCATGCCAACTGAATTCCAAATGCTCTTTGCTCCAGTGGCCAGCTGTTGGTTAAATCAATTTTGGCTTGGCAACAATCTGTGTGTCAGATGCAGTCAAAGCCTCTCCTTGCCATTCCAGGTCAGCTTTTCACACAGGAAATTGTTTGCCACAATTTATACCTGTCTTTTCTCAAAAAGACTGGAAAAGTTTGTCTCAGAGAAGGACTACCTGGTTAGATCCCAGTAGAGACAGTAAGGGGACATTGAGTCAAGGAAATGAGTCAAAGGAATTTACTATAGAGACATTTTATTTTCTTTCTCCAATCATGTTTGTCCTCTCCAGTTCATCGCAACCAGTTTAAATTCTTTGTCTATGTGTTCATCTCTGTTGTTGGCTGGGAACTGTTTCCAAACAACTTATTCGCTCAATTGCCCTTCATTGTGTTCTGGTGAGTGGAGGATTTAACTGAATCAACTCAGTGATCTCATGGGGGTGGGCAGATTTTGAACTGTTAACTCCATCGCTTAATTTTGCTTTGCTCCCTCGCCTCCTTTTAGGGTTGGAAGTTAAAACCATCATAGTCCAAGAAAGAAAGAAAATGAAAAATATTCAGTATGTAGACTTCATTTGAGCCAATGTGGTGTAGTGGTTTGAATGTTGGACTGGGACACTAGAGCTGTGTGTATATGTTACTTCAAGTTGCCTATTAATTTACAGAGGCCCTATGAATTTCAGGAGGTTTCCTCAGCGAAGGCATACTCAGAGATGGCTTTGCCAGTTACTTCCTCTGAATAGTATTTGAATGGTACTATAGTACCCGCTGTTTGATGGTGGCCTTCCATCTAAGTACTAACCAGGGATGACCCAAGATCAAACAGGATTTTTTGCATATTGAAGGCTTTATTGAGGGTATTGAGCAGGGGTAGGCAACCTTTTTGAGCCTGGGGCCAGGTTGCTGTCCCTCAGACAATTGGGGGGCCGAAGCTAAATAAATAAATAAATAAATAAATATTAAATTAAAAAATATGTATGCACACTCTCTCAGCCCCAGAAAAGCCATGGCAAACCCCCTGTGGAGATTTTGCCAAGAAAACCCCAAGAACAAGTAATAACAACAATAATCAATATCATCATGGCAGGTGGTGGCGGGGGCCGGTCCAAAGGCCTCGGGGGGGCGCATCCAGCCCCCGGGCCTTGGGTTGCCTACCCCTGGTATTGAGACTGGGATACAAATAGCCGCTCAGTCACAAAAACCTTGTGATTGACATCCAGCAAGACACACTTTATCAGCATCGGAGGAAGGCCATGGCAGACCTCTACTAATGAGAGAATTGCCAAGAAAATCCTAGGATAATGTCACCTTAGGTCACCAGAAGTTAGAAATGACTTGAAGGCACACTAAACTGATGACACTTCATTCATCCAAACATGATCAACTGATGTTGAATTAAATTGGGTTGACTATAGCTGTGTATGTGTTCCCCCCACATACACACTGTTCAAGCTTTATTTTATGTTATTAGGTCCTGTCTGCAATGGATGTAACTCCAGGGCAAAGTTGGGTTAATGGGGAAAGCCTACAGTATTCCTTGGATGTTGCAGTGCATCGTGTGAACAGACAGCCCAGGATTTTGGGCTGAGGAGGCGAATTTTTACCCATTCAGGCCCCCTAGTTTTCTAACAGTGTTCTGAGGAATTATAGGCTTCCCTGGAGGTTGGCTATTTATTGGTTAGTAGCAGTAGCGTGCCATGTGCTACCCAGGTCTATAGCTAATACCTCCTATTTCCCCAGTCTTTCTTTCTTCTTATTTTAGCCTCAGGAATGTATCAGCTGTGTCTCAGAGAGCTTCTCTCCACCTCCTACACACACTTTTAATCTCAGGAATCTTACCAGCAATGTCTTATCCCTCTCGTTTTCTTATTCTTTTTTGACTGCCTCACAGCCTGTCTAGACTTTTGCAAAAGAGTGAGATTTCTTGCAACAGAAATTGTCATTTATTACCAGTTGGGACTTTTTGAAAAATCATTTTGAATTCACACGGACCTCTCCAGCCAGCAGGGAAGATGAAGGCAGCTGGGTGGGCAATTTTGGCCGATAAACACAGAGATTTCCTAATGCTATAGACAGGAGTTTGGTCAGTCATCGAATTCTTATGTGTCTCTGTGCCTCACTATCAGCTCTGAATACTTGGATGGGCATGCCTTTTTTAAAGGTATAATATTCCAAAAAATTTACTGTTCTAGCATCAAGGGTCTGTGCTCCTCCTCTCATCCAGCAATGAGCCCTTTAATCAAAACTTGAGAACCATGCCTCCTTTAATAAGGGTGGGGATTTTTTGCTGCCATGTACCCTGAAATTTAAAAAGAAAAAGAAAAAACAATCTCTATGTAAGAATAAAATATTTGTCCTGGGAATTGGTTCTTAATATTCTGTACAAAGGGAAGCATCATGTGCATTTAAAAATAAACAAACAACCAAAACAAAAACTTGATCTATGGATAGAACAACCAACAAACATTTCCTTCATCTGTTTTCCCTCTCAGGAATCTTAGCAGACAGTGTTCTTGTCATTCCCTGCTTCCAGGACCCCAGTGCAGACTCTGACACAGACATGTAGAGAAATCTTGTAGCACCTTTGAGACTAACTGAAAGAAAGAAGTTGTCAGCATGAGCTTTTTCATAGACTTAGGTCTACTGCCACAGATGCATTTGGATGCATTCCTCAGATGAGTAAATGCACCTGAGGAAGTAGACTTAAGTCTATGAAAGCTCATACTAACAGCTTTTTTCTTTCAGTTAGGGGCTCTACACACATCCCCTAATGGGTGGCTCCATACTGCCCCTGGGAGCACTGGATCGGGACCACAGCAACTGCATGCCGGGGCCCTGAGCCAACACTTTGCCACTGCTTTTTGGAGTGGCAAAAAGCTGCCCTTGCCGCCACTGCCGCAGCTTTTCTGCTCTCCTTTGGCGCAGTGTATCTGTACCCTGATGCCACTGTCACAGTAGCATCAGGGCAGAGTTGGGGCAGCCGGTGTGCAGTCGCCAAGCCCCAACTCCACCTCCAGGCCGGCCTTTTTGGCCAGTCTGTTCAGGCCCTTAGTCTCAAAAGTGCTACAAGATCTCTACACAGTGATTCTACAGACTAGCACGGCTATATATTTGAATTCTGACATGGACAGTGAGTACTCAGACAGAGCGACAGGGAGATCTGCCAGTGCCTGAGACAGAGGACATTATCACACCAGCGGCAAGAAAAGCGGCAAGGAATCAATCCAGAGCCATACCGGAATGATTCTGGTCGCGCAGCCGTAATTCCTCTTTGAAAGAGGAATTCAAAAGAGCTGGAATGATGCAGCGATGGCGCAAGGATGATGCAGGGATGGGCGGGGTTTGCTGCGACATCGTCTGATCATGGGGCAAAGGATCCAGAATGATGCAGCGATGGCGCAGGGATGATGCAGGGATGGGCGGGGTTTGCTGCGACGTCATCTGATCATGGAGGAAAAGGAACCGGAATGATGCAGCGATGGCGCAAGGATGATGCAGGGATGGGTGGGGTTTGCTGCGACGTCATCTGATCACGGAGGCAAAGGAACCGGAATGATGCAGCGATGGCGAAGGGATGGGGCTGCTTTAGACCCCATGTGATAACATCCAGAGAGTGAGACTCTCCAGCAACCACAGTTTCTGTTGTGGCCCACCAACGGAGACAAAGACCTGGCAGTAATGGTCCCAGCAGAGCATCATGGAGAGAAGGAGAGGTAGAGACATTCCAAGCATTTATATCTAAAACACTCAGCACTCAGAGAGCATCTGCAGGAGCCTGCCAGACCATTAAAAAGCTCTGCACCTCCATCAGGAAGCTATTGCTGACAACTGAATTCCTTAGTAGAAGCAACCTCTGTGCCTCATATTCCTGTTCATGCAGACTAAAGATAGCTTTGGACCTTGTTCTGTTTATTGACTACACTCTTGGATCTCCCTTTGGACTGCTACCTGGATTTATCATTGAAGTGTGTATGACTTGGACTGTACTGACTTCACTGCTTTGGCGTCTTTGTTGGAGAGCCATGCTTCTGCCTTGTTGGTGAGCCAGGTTTCTCTTGGGCTCTACATCTTTCTGCGTTCCCTTTCTGATGGCCTGGTCTTGAGCTGAGACCAAAAAAGGACAGTTCTAGTCCATATATATATATATATATATATATATATATATATTAATGAATTATGGTGCTTTTAGGATTCCCCCCCCTTTGAAATTTCAACTTGAAACTCAACACTGCATTTAGGCAAAAAACAAAAACACTGCCAAACCATGAAGCAAAAAACAACACTGCCAAACCATGAAGCATCTACCACCATGTCCCTATGGTGGCTATTATTGTACATTACAGATATTTCCATAATGCTTCTCATTTGAATAAAATCCTGGTTTAGAATCTCAAACAGCAATTAAAGTCACCACCACCATCAATATTTCCATCATCATCACTATTTTATCACAATTTGTGAAGAAAAGTCAATGTGAAAATATGTTTTAAATTGATACCAAAAACATGACAGTATCAAGACCTGAAATATTACAGATGTGAGATCGCTCTGTAGTTTGGGTGCCACTGCACAGAACACCAGTCTCTATGGTCCAAACCACACTGTTGAAATAATCCATTTTGAGACCACTTTGCTCTGGCTCAGTACTAGGGGATTCTGGGAACTGTAGTTTTGTGAGACATTTAGCATTCTCTGTCAGAGAGCTCTGGTGCTACAATAAACTACAGTTCCCAGGATTCCCTAGCACTCTGCCAGGGTCTGAGTGGTCTCAAACTGGATTATTTCTGCAGTGTGTTTTGGACCAGAATCACCACAAAATAGAACTTCAAGGTCCCCATTGCTCTCCCTTCTTTATTTTTATCTTGAATTGTACTTGGACTGGACTCTCCTTCAGAGGATTTGAAAATAGATCCACCATAGAAAAAAATAATAATGTAGAAACAGAGCTCTTGAGATAAAATCAATAATAAAATAGGAGTAGGTGGCAACATTACAAAAGTGTCCTAGATTGCAGCCACTGTCAACTGGCAAAAGCAACTTTCCATAATTTGGAGTGCACTGGTTGTCTTTGGTGCAGATAAATATATCTGAGACATGACTGCTGCAAGTTTTTCTTTAATAAGTCACATTAGTTTTATTAAGCTTCTTTGTTTTTCTGTAAATCTTGGCATGTTCCAGTTACAGTTACAGGATCTATCTTGCCTGTGCATCTTGAATTGTTTCTAGGAAACACAAAAATAAATTACTGAGTCATCAAGGGATAATTTATTTTAATTGACAATAAAGTAACCATACCACACACATCTTCCTGTGTGTTCATTCTGACTTTCTCTGACTTTATAATCTTCTGGCACTGAACTTTGATCTTTCTGCATTTAGATTAAATACTCTGAGCTGTAGGGTATTTTCTGACCCAATGAGAATTCCAATGTATTGCAGGGTGTAAATCCCCTCATGTACAAAAGACTCTTTGTAGAGGTAAAATAAAATAGATCTGGTTCTCTGTTGCTGGAGAACTAAAAAAAAAAAAAAAAGGGGGGGGGAATAACTGGTTCTAGATTTTGGGTTTTTTTATTTTGTTTTTTGCAATATTATATAATTTTCACATGAGAAAATAATATTGACAAAAGCAATATGGTTCTGCATTGTTTTAGATGACCCAAAGCTGACAGCTGTAAAGTTGACCATTACCTTAAAATGGAGAGAGAAACATGGAGAGAGAAATCCCAGAGGTCCAAGCAGGGTTCAGGAAAGGTAGAGGCACTACGGGCCACACTGCAAGCATTCGATGGCTAATAAAGTGCACCAAGGAATTTAAAAAGAAAATCAGTATGTGTTTTATAGTCTATAACAGAGCCATTGACTGCATAGATCATGAAAGGCTATGGAACACCCTTAAAGACATGGGAGTGCCAACCCATCTGATAGTGCTATTGAGAAATCTGTACTTGGGACAAGAGGCTGCTGTCAGGACATTCTGGCAAAGGAGTCAGAAGAGACTGCATCTTACCACCCTACCTTTTCAACTTATATGCAGAATATATTGTAAGAAAAGTAGGCTTGGATACAGGAGGAGGAGTGAAAATAGGAGGAAGAAATATCAACAGTATGAGATACGGTAACT
>CM034701.1:362980646-363002981 GCA_020142125.1 Phrynosoma platyrhinos | reverse complement strand
TATCAAAAAAAGAGATCAGATTTGTCTGGCATGACCTGTTTCTCTATAGGTTTGACTTTATCTAAGTCAGTGTAGACCGGGATATTCAACAAATGAAAATGGAAATGGAAATGGAAAGTGGTCAGGATTCAAAGTAAATAAAGATAAGACAACAATAACCAAAAACACTGAGAAAAAAAGAAGAGGAGTTGCTGGAAAGCATCTCGAATTATAAAGTTCAGAAAATGGTGATATATTTGGGAATAAACTTAACTAAGAAAATCTCAATTATTTGCTAATAATTACCAAAAAACCTGGACCAAAATGGCTTTTAAAAATGGAACAACCTAGGACTTTCATTATTGGGGAAGATAGCAGCAATAAAAATGATGATCCTTCCCAAATTACTATATTATTTCCAAAATATCCCTATAATAATAAACGAGATACCCTTTAAAGACTGGAGCAGAGAATTATCGAAGTTCACCTGGGGAGGTAGGAAACCAAGAATAAAATGGAAACTCATGTATGATGCTAAGGAAAGAGGAGGTTTAGGACTTCCAAATTTAAAGCTTTATTTTCAGGCGAGCTGCTTAAATTGGATTCTGGATTGGGTCAAATTACAAAATGTTAAATTATTAAATTTAGAAGGGTTTAATGCCAGATTGGTCTCCATGCCTATTTATGGTATGAAAAAGGAAAAATTCATAAGGAATTTACAAACCACTATGTAAGAAAACCTCTATTACAAACATGGTTAAAATATAAGGATAAATTATATCAGAAAATACCACTCTAGGTTTCCTCCCACGAGGCATTTATTAAAAGAGAAATATTGGGCGATAAAGGATGGGTACCATACAAAGAGATAATAAAAACCAAAGATGAGCAATGGCAGATAAGATCAAGAGAAGAGTTTTGAGAAAGGGGGATTAACTGTAACTGGTTTCCATACAGACAGCTAACTGAAAGGTTTAGAAGAGATTTTAAAATGATCGGATTCAAAAAATCCAAGATAGAATTTGATGAAATCCTACAATCAAACAAGGGAAAAACATTAGCCAAAATCTATCAATTATTATTAAAAATAGATATGGAACAGGAAGTAATCAAACCCTAAATGATTACATGGTCGTGAAATATAGGTAATACAATTCCGTTGGAGGACTGGGAAAAAGTATGATCAAAGTATTTAAAATTCTCAAACAGTAATATATTAAAGGAAAATTACTATAAAATATATCTAAGATGGTACTTAACCCCTGAGAAGATTGCTAAAAAATCTAAGAAATCAAGTGGAAAGTGCTGGAGGTGTAAACAAAATAAAGCAACATTATTTCATGTGGTGGCAATGTAAAACAATTCAAAAAATTTTGGGAGAAATGCACCAATAACAAAAACTCTAAATATTAATTATCCGATGAAACCCGAAATGTATCTATTAAACATACTCAGTGACCTAGATAGACCAACTGAGACTAAAAATTGGAAGATATTACTAAATACAGTAACAGCAGCAAGATTAGTTATAGCGAAGAATTGGAAATCAACCCCAAGCCCAGAGATAAAAGAATGGTTACTAAAATTATGAGCTATATGAAATGGATATTCTCACTCACCTGGTAAATGGAAGAGTGATAACAGAAAGAAAAGAGGACTGGAAAAGGATTAACTCACTATGAGAGAATAAATGGGGTGAAATTGCATCACAATTTAACAAGACTTGACGTAGGTTAAAGAGTAAATAGAACTACGTGTGTGTGTGTGTGTGTGTGTGTGTGTATGGAGAAACTAGAAACTGGGAAAGATATTAAAAATAAATATTTTTTGACAAATAGATTGTAGTTAAGAAAGGCAAGTGCGATATTAAAGTAATGAAGAGAAGTAGATAAGAAATAAACTAGGAATAGTTGAGCTCTCCAGCAGGGAAATCATTCAATACATTTATATTTATAACTTTTGTTTAGATAATTTAGAATACAAATTGGAGAAGGAGGGAAGGGAATGAAAGAAGACCAGAATGCAGAAGACCACAGCAATAGGATATACAATAGTAGGAACTTTTGTTGGAAAGTTAGTAACATAAATAATTTATTGGTAGATATCGCTTTCTCTTCCCCTTTCTTTTTCAGGAACCTGAAAATGGAAGGTTTGTTTCTTAACACTCTTTTTTTATTATCACACGTACGTTTGTACTCATGAAACAATTACAATATTTTTTTTTTTAGAAAAATGAAAAGAGGCAACTACTCTGCTCAGGAAGATTCCCATCTCTCCATGTTAAAAAGGCCCTCTCTCATTTGATATTTGAATTATTAATTGTTCACAAATTAATTTGATTGGTGTAGATGGGAGGTGAACTGTTTCCTCATGGTGAAACTTTCAACTTTTAAAGAATAACTTTATACATTCTTCTTCATCAGTTTGAAATTGAAAACAAATGTTTTGTTGGAATATTTTATACATAACAAAGGATTTTATCACACAGGGGAAACCAGGAGTTTAAAGAGCGATTATCCTGCCATTATTGAAAGATTTTCACACAACCTCGAGATTAAAAGCCATTATCCCAGCAATAAACAGCAACAAATCATTCACAGGGAAATCCTGTGAATGATTTGTTGCTGTTTATTGCCGGGATAGTGGCTCTTTAATCACGATGTGTGTGAAAATCTTTCTCCTGATCGTGGGATAATAGCTCTTTTAAACCCTCAATTTCCCCCCTGATTTTCCCCATGTGATAAAATGCAATGAATGCAATCTGTTTAACAACCACCGATGTAATAATAACTATCCAAGTAGGCTAAATAGACCTTCCCAATGTAAAAGGACAAACTCCAGAAAATGTTGCCTTTTTCAGATGTGCTGGCCCCCAATCACTTTCCAAAGCACTTTCAATGGGAACTCCAACTGCCACCCCTCTCTTCAGCTCCTTCAACAACCAAATGAACTACCGGCACTTGGAAACAAGATACAGTGGTCATTCAATAACATAATGCAAAAGGCAATTCCTTCCTGTACAGCTGTGACACACCATCCACAAATTATTTAGAGTACATGCCCTTTTCAGTAGTGAAGACCTATTGATGTAGATTACATCCATGTCAATTCACAAAGTAGGGTCTTTTTTTATAGGGACTCCTAGATGACTCACAAATCCATACAAAGTGTACTGTATCCCCTTCAGATTATATTGTGCACGCAAAGGCCATGTAAGCATTATATTTTTATTTTTACTTTACAGCAGTCTTCCCACCTGGCTGGGGAGTGATGGGAATTGCAAATCACATCTGTTGGTTTAAGAAAATCTTCCTCTCAAAAGCCTTGGCATGTTAATATTTATGCCCTCCACATTAGAAGCTTTTTGAAAAGTTATATACCAGCCTTTTTTATTTCTCCAACACAAAGCTTTCCAACCTTTCAGAGAAGAAACTAATTTGGTGTTGTTTTTTTCTTGAGGGGAACCCTCACCACACCCTGAAATGCCTTTTCCTGTTAAACAAGATCATCTTGTTTTCCAGTTGGCATTGCCAGAGCACTGTTATATGAACATTTATATACCTTTAAATATATTTTTGTTATACAAAGAAGCAACTAACATGCATTCAGAGCATAAAAGGACACCATCTCAATAACGGCAATGGTACACTATTCTTTTCCAGCTTGGCAACATTTAATGGGATTATTTACAGTTACGCAGAGGATGTCTGGGTATTTGTGTCAAACCTTTTACATTTGCAGAGGCATTATGTAACACTGAGAACAGGTGAGGTTGATATACACATAAATCTCCACCTGATTTGAGCGCCCAAATGCAGCATTTGAATTCTTGCATCTCCACAAGTGGTAACTTAATGGCTCAAAGAGCCAGTATGCAGGCATGTAAACTAGACAGCTTTCACTTTCTTGGTGACTCACTGTTTTCCAAGGAGGAGCTCTTACTGGTGATATATGGACGGGGAATGTTCAGTAAAGCACCAGTTCACATAATACTTTTTTGTGAGGTAGAATGCAAGTTTCCCGATATATGGAAAAGGCTAGACCAAATCTAGGTGATTGGATGGATTATGCAATGTGACAAGATTTCAATTCATCACATCATCCCAAATATGTATTTCACAGTGGTAGGATCAGATGGCTGTGTGACAAAGCCAACTGAATTTCAGGAGGAATTCAGTTCTCTCCATTCCATTGCCTCTCCACATAGAGAAGGATGGCAAGAACCAGATAATTTTTTTTTAAAAAACACAACTAAAGTTTCACTTAAGTTTAGCAATTTCCCCACATGTTAAGTGAGACAGTGGAAAATCACAGGAATTCTGAGAACCATCTCACTCAATTAGTTTGCCACATGGACATAGCTCTGGCTCTATCCAGGATCACTCTGCATTTTGCAGGTGAGAATTGAGCCTAAAAAAACCCCCACAAGAATGTGAATGTGTGTGCACGTGTGAGAACATGTGTTGCTCCAGAAAAAAGAAAGGTAGCCATCCTTGAGAACAAATGTGATAAATGACAGCTTATCAAAAGAAATGGAATGCCTTTCATTTAGATGATAACTGAGAACTAAAACCGGGAATATGCAGTTCGTGACTGAGGCTGAGACTGTGGCTGCTGTGGTGGCTGCTGTCCTTGTTGCTGCTGAAGTCGAATTTGCTGTGAGTATGGATCTTCAAGAGACTTAATCAAGAGAGTGGTTTTTGGCCCTGTCTTCCATATAATGCCATTGAGATCTCTAACAGAAGACTCCACTGTGATACTGTGGGTGCCAACAATGATGAAGTTCAAGAGGAACTGTGTGCTGAAGTAATCATTGTGAGGCTCAACCATCTGCTCCATCTCATTTGTCAGGCTGTCAATGGGCATCTGAAAAACAAAGAGTCAGGATAGCATTTCATGATGCATCTCTAAAGGAAATTTCAATTGTTACATAGGACACCATGGTTTCTCAAAGGTTACAACTTCCTAAAGAGGATTAAATAAAGTGATGATTTATATGCTACACCTTTAGCATTTAGCAAGCCTAAACAAAGTGCAATTATTCCAATCTACTCAGTTGTCCATATCTAAAACCTTTGTTTGGGAACCTCTGACTGGCCATGCCAAGTGATCAGCATTCTCTCACTTGAATAAATTTGTTTCTTGCTGCCACACAGCTGTGTGATCTTGGCAGATTACAATGCTAGGACATTTCAGTACCACTGACAAAATATCAAGTGGAGAAAAGGATTATCTGTTCCAGCAGTCCTTATTTCCAAGATGTAAATAATACATTAGGGAGGGGAAATTTCCCGTAAAGATGTGATCAGCAACATCTAGGCCAGCTCTTATTCAAGGGTCTAATTTTTGAAAGAGGTAAAATCCTCAGGGAAGTTTGTACTCACGTTAAAACAAACAGAAACAAGATGCGAAAATACCTGCTATCCAACAAGTGAAAGGAGACCTGAGATCCATATTCTCACAAGTTTCAAGCAGCACAACTAGAGATAATTTATGACTCTATACTTTTTCTTACCTTGTAGTCTTGCCCAGATTTGCTCTGCAGTGTTGAAGATACGTTTAGACAGATAGACTGAATTTTGCGGAAAAGACCTGGTTTGGAGCCATGCTGGACCACTCCTTCTACCTTTAAGGCCAGTTGTTGGTTATTCTGAACTACAATGGGCTCAGCAGGGTTACGTGGAGATGGTGACAGAGCAAGCTGAAACAGATTTATATTTACTGCAGTTTGTTTCTTTAAAAATATTACATTTCACTGAAGAACATATATGCTCATTCCCAAACCAATTTCAGACTACATATGATTGATTTAGAATCTTATTGCATTCATCTAATTTTCTGTTAATTTTTTCCATAGAGAACTTCAGATATCCTTAAGATAAATGAAAACCAATTTCATAACCTGCATACATCTTTGCAATGCATTCCATGATCTGTCTTGTTATTGAATTGTTTTATTTTATTAACATGAGCGAAGATGGACCTTGATAATATCTATGGGGGGTCCCAAAACCAAACCCCAGAAGATACCAAGGGCCCACTCACTATATTACATTCTGAAAACCTTTGTTCTAAAATACCTTTGCAACTGTACGGTACTACCACATATGCATGTAGGTTCAGCATCTAAATTGTTTAGGCAAGCTTTTCAGCATACAGCCTGATCTCGACAGTTATGTAACTATGTATTAAGTGTGTATTGTTTCACAGTTTACTGTTTTAGAGTTTTGTTACTTTATAATTTTGCTGCTTTTTGATTTTAGATTGTACACTGTAGGCAGGTTTTTATCTATATCTTGATGATTATGTAAAGCATACAGTGCTCTATAAACAAATAAACAACAACAACAACATCCTCTCCAGCAGTTTGGCGACAGGATACCATGAATACAATTCAACACTGTTGTGGTTAATTATCAGTAGTGAACTGTCTGTATAGCACTAGGGATGTAGGGTAGACGACAGGCAAAACATAAAAGCAAAGACAAACTCCACCAGTAAAAGCAAACAGAAGGGGGCAGAGGACAGACTTTTACAATGCTGAGGCTGGGGCTCGACTCAGGCCTGCATCCTTCCGAGGTCGCTAAAATGAGTACCCATCTTGTTGGGGGGCAATCAGCTCACAGTTGTAAATCGCTTAGACATCCCATAGCGTGATATGAAGCGGTATATAAATGAAGCTGCTTTGCACTGGGGTCATAATTAATAATTGTGTCATGATGAGCAAGTAGCGCACTATAAATTGTGCATCCACATCAGTATGCTTCTTCCTTCAAAAGCACGAAAAGATTTTTTCCCACACTTCTTGTTGTTAATTGCCTTTGCATCAAACTCGACTCATGGTGACCCTATGAATGAGACATATCCAGGCCCCCATCCTCTACTGCAAACTCATATTTGTGGTCTCTTTAATAAAATCCATCCATTTAGCATGTGGCCTTCCTCTTTTTCTACTTCCTTCCACCTTTTGTAACATTATTGTCTTTTCCAACAATTCATGCCTTCTCATGATGTGTGCAATGTATGACAGTCTAAGTCTTGTCATCTTGGCTTCTAGGGATATCTCTGGCTTGATTGGCTCTAGGACCCATTTGTTTGTCCTTTTGGCCATTCATGGAATCATCAGCACTCTTCTCCAGCACCACATCTCAAATGCATTGTTTTCCTCCTATATTCTTTCTTGACTGTCCAACTCTCACATCCACACATGGTAATAGGGAATATGATGGCTTGTATGATTCTGACTTTTGTGCTGAGTTGTATTTCTAGTTCTTTCATAGCCTCCCCATTCTTAGTCTAGTTTGAATGTGTGTAAGTTCTCTGTGGTCATTATTTTTGTTTTCTTCATGTTCAACAGTAAGCCTGCCTTTTCACTTTCCTCTTTGATTTTCCTTAGTAGGTGTTCCAGGTCTGTGAGGTTTTCTGCTAGTACTATGGTGTCATCAGCATATCTCAGATTGTTGACATTTCTTCCTCCTATTTTCATTCCTCCTTCTTCCATGTCCAAGCCTAAGTTCTTCATACAAGTTGAATAGGTAGGATGATAGGATGCAGCCTTGCCTGACTCCTTTGCCAATTGGGAACCATTCTGTTTCTCTGTGTTCTGTCCTGACAGTAGCCTCTTGTCCTGAGTACAGATTCCTCATTAGGACTATCAGATGTATTGGTACTCCCATGTTTTTAAGGGTGTTCCATAGCCTTTCATGATTGATGCAGTCAAAGGCTTTACTGTAGTCTATAAAGCACATGTTTATTTTCTTTTGGAACTCCCTGCTATGTTCCATTACCAGACATCCCATAGCGCGATATGAAGTGGTATATAAATGAAGCTGCTTTGCTTTGCTGCATTTGCAGGGGCATGAATGTTGCAATAGTCTACAATCTTTCTCTTCTAACTCTATCATTCAACAATTCTATTCTATGATTTCTTGCTTGTTAAGGATCCTTAACTTTTGACTCTGACAGCTGTTAAGTATACATACTTCAAGCAACTTCAAACAAACGTTAACTCAGCTGTTATTGACACAGCCAACTGATTAAAAGAAGGAAGTCTGAAACTTGGCATACCTGCTCTTAAAGAGAAAATTTAGTGCAGCTGTTCCCAAACTGGCACACCCCCAGATTTGCTGCTCAATCAAAACAATTCTGCATGAAGCACTGAGATTACATATGGAACAATGAAGGACAGCATACACTAAATTTAATCCATGTTTTTTATATGCCTATAAGGCTAAGTAAGACAGAGATGAACTGTCTGTATAGCATATATTGTTTACAGTATATTGTTTACTGTTGTAAGCCGCCCTGATTGGGTTTTCCCAAAGGGCGGGATAGAAATAAATTTTATTATTTTATTATATTATTATTATGAAGTGGTGTAGTGGTTTGAGCACTGGACTCTGGTGATCAGGGTTCAAATCCTTGTTCAGCCATGGAAACCCATGGGGTGACCTTAAGTCATACTCTCTCAGCCTCAGAGGAAGGCAACACAACCCCCTCTGAACAAATCTTGCCAAGAAAACCCTGTGATAGGTTTGCCTTAGGGTAGCTATAAGTCAGAAATGAATTAAAGGCACACAACAACAAAAGTTGTGTTATTATACAGTACATATATACAGTCCAGTGACATGGAGCTACAATCCATATTATTATATTATATTATATTATAATATATTATAATAAGAATTATAAGAATATAATAAGAATTATTACAAGAAAACTACAAAGGCACTATCTGAGAGTTTGCTTTGTGTTTCTTCCCTGCAACACAGAGACAGCATATCTTCTGTACAGTCAAAAGTACCACCTGGCTAAAGTATCTGTAGATTGTATGTGACATATGCAAATCAAACATGCACTACTTTATTTAAAACATGAACCTGTATTCCTGCAACTAAGAAAAGGTGCTCTCTGGCAGCATGGATAGTCTCTACAGGTTCCTTTCATTATATGCTTCATTTGTATAGAAGATCTGGGTATGTATTCGGAAACTTAACTACTTTATAGGAAGGATATGAGGTTAATGGCATGACAGCATTTAAGGCCCTATTATACCAAATGGATAGTCAATAAAACCAACTATTAAAATGAAGCATGAAAAATGAAGCATGAAAAATGAAGCCATAAGATGAACCACAAGAGTTTAAAAGGTACAAGAGTGAATATCAAAATCTGTCAAACCATCCAATTTTATTGCATACAAAAAACAAAACAAAACAAAACAAACAAAAAAACAAAAACAAAAAAACAGAGTTCACAGGCCCAGTTCAGCTTAGGAATGCCATCAAAGTTTTAAAGTGACCAGTGCTAAATGGAAATGAAAAATGAGAACACACAGCACAGAAATATGACTATGGAAGTGAAAACAATTGTACATCACATATACATATTTATATACAATCTTTGGAAAATAATTACAGTGCAGTATCCTGCAAATACTATTTTTGTTAATTATGATTGGCCCCACTTCCCAGGGGCATAACTACTGGGGCAGGGGAGCAAAATGATAACACTGGCTCCAAATCAGAATTCTCCACCCAAATGAAACTGCCTTTCACTTGCCAAATTTCTAGCATTGCAGTAATGCAAAATTTCACCTGAGCATTCAGAAATACAGTTTAGGCACTCAAAGGAAAGGGGAGGAAAATTTATTAAAGAAATATAAACAAGCAAATGCAAGAGTTCTAGATGTGAATAGTCTTAATATCTTTCTCTCTGCAATGCTAGAAATTTGGGGACTGAAATTTCATGGGGAGGGCAGAATTAATATTGGGGAGGCAATGTCCTCAGTTTGCCCTTCCTAGCTACACCCCAGTTATTACTCTACTTTACCACTGAGCCATTCCCCCAGTGTTCTATTCCACCTTCTCTCCCCTTCTTCCCACCTGTCTCCTTTGCGCTCCCCACTTACGTTGTACCTGGTACTATGAAAGATAAGAGAAACAGTCACAATAGGTTTGTGCTGCTCTTGACATTTAGGAGGAAAGAGATCCACTGGACTATTGATTGCTTACATTTTCCCCCAGTCTTAAAGGGGGCAGAAGATACAGAGCCAAACAGGATCTCTCATATTACAGAAAAACAAAAGAAAGCAATAAAATCAGTGTCTTTGTCCCTATCCCACCTATTTAGGGCAGTGGTACAGAATTAATCTGTTGGAAATGCTCCTTCTTCCCATACTGCTACTTGCCTCATGGGGCAAAACATATGGATACCCTATCTTGTTGTGACTCTTGCTTTGAGCTGGCACAAATTTAGCTATAGCAATCTCATTAGGCTGTGAAGAACTCAATAGGTTTTTCCATAATATCCTACCCTGCTTCGCAGAGTCAGGGTGACTGGATGGTATAGACCTATCTTCCAGATGAAGAAAGTGTGCAGCACAGCAGTGAGAATTTATATTGCAGTGGAAATGCAAAATGCAATCTGCCTCACATCTGATAGAGAACTGATACAATTCCCTCATAGGAGCAGCATGCTGCCCTTCCAAGGGAAAGACAGAAGTGCTCCTTCACATATTCTTTACAGAAAGAAATTTGTGTGAGGGGGAAGGTACATAGTCAAGTTTCGAATTACACATCTACATGGAAGGAGAGCATAAAATCTAATGGATATAATTTCTGCTAATAGCTTGGAACAGTTTGCTTAAGGTCTGTTTTAAAAATTATTTTCACATTTACTTCCACTTCAGTTATGAATATCAGCTCAGTAAGATATCATGGTAACATGTTAACCTTTAGACAACCGGGTAACTAGACAGTTGAATCAGAAATTGTCCCACTCTTTCTCCTAAATGCCACTACACAGATTATAACCAGAATATCTTTTCTATAACTCTAGTTGAAATCCAGTGTGACTATAGCTTACCTTAATACTAGTTGACTGTAGCTTCTGGAAAAAATACCTCTGAAATGACATGGGGACTTTCAGCAAGGCAATGACTGCACTACATAGACAAGCTGTGTGCTGGAACAAAACAATGCCAGGCCAGATCAGACTTAATCCTTTTTACAGCAGGGATAGGAAACAGCATGTACTTTAGGTGTTATCCCCACAGTAGCTTGCACTTAAGAAATCAAGACAAACAATCACTAGGATTATAGAACAGCACAGAGACTGGAAAACTCCTCAGCAGATCCAGTTGCTTTCCTGTACAAGATAGCAGCCCCTCTGATAGCTCTAAGGTAATTTGGGAGATAGCTTCTCCCTTTCCTAGGTATATAATATGATCATGAAATTATGGGAAAGAAAGCAGAAGCCAAAGCAGACTGATTTGTAGGAGCTTTACACATGTTTCCTGGGGATCTGAAGCCATGAAGAGGTAAAATAGGAAGCCAAAAACAGCGGTCCAAAAGAAAGGGTTGATAAGAAGTAAAGTTTTATAATTACTGGTGAATACGCCAGCTATTTTAATTTATAACTGGTATTATATGTAATTTTAAAGGGGGGTAATTTGTTTTATTATGTCATAATGTATGTTGTATGCTCACTTTGAGTAACTGTTTGTTAGCCGCTTTGATTGCCTAATAGGCAAAAAGCAGGATAGAAGAATAGTTTACTTAGGGGGACTGCAGACTGCCAGAAATAGTGCAAATTGAGTCCACTTTTAGGGTTAGGGTTAGGGTTAGGGAATCATGGGAACTGTATTTTATTGTGGCACCAGAGCTCTCTGACAGAGAAGGCTCAATGTCTCAGGAAAAAAAACAACTATGACTCCCTAGCACTAACCCTAACCCTAAAAGTGGACTCAATTTGCACTATTTCTGGCAGTCTGCAACCCCCCTTACCTACTTACTTACTTAAGTTGAAGTAGGAAGTTTTAGAAAGTGGGGAAAAAAGGAAAAGCATGGAAGGAACTAAACAGGAAACTCATCTAATGGAAAATCTTGAAACTTTAGGAAAAACAGCTATGCCAAAATGCTGGGCAGATTGCCCCTGGGGCTATATGCAATAAAATGGCAGAAGTGGCCAGCAAGAAATGAACACCAGAACCATCAAGTCAAGATCAAAACAAAGGCCTATCTAGTTGAGGATCTTACTTTCCACGCTGGGCAACCAGATGCCACTGGAAACTCTAAGATACAAGAAGAATAACCATTTTTTCTCTGAAGATGCCAGCCACAGATGCTGGCGAAACGTCAGAAAGAAACTCTTCTAGAACATGGCCACACAGCCCGAAAAACCCACAAAAAACTAAGAATAACTATTGTTTGCTGGTGCTCAACCTCTTATTTTTATTTTACTATTCTGCAGAAGTTCACACAACTAAAATTTCTTTCCCTCCAGATGATATGTCAGTATGCCTCTCTCTGCCCAAACCTATGATACTAGATTCTTTTTTTTTTCCCCCTTCTCAAAGGGAGCAAATGAAAATGACTTGAAATCAGACCTGGTTCGAAGTCTAGGCAACAGAATAAGCTCATCCAGACAAAAGAAATTGTTCTCCACCTTGTACTGAAGTTAGTGCAAATGGTATGTGTGGTCTTCAATGACCTGGTCCATGAGAGATACTCTGCACTGGTGAAAGGTTGTACAGAAACACAATCACCTTTAACAAATAAAGTAAAGGGAGTCTTTAAGAGACAAAGTTACTATTTTATAACCATCACAGCACCAGATTTGTTTAGCTTGGCTCACTGACTTTTGAACAAATGAACAAATATTTGTGAATCAATTCAATGCAGATAGCCAAGCATTGCTCTCTAGTTTTTTATAGTTTCAGCAAATGAATTACAGATTACTTTTGATTTGTCACTTATAAAGTTACTTATAAAGTTACACTGCCAATAAAATTTACAGTGCAAGTTATAAAAATGACTAGCCCCATCAGGGCTAGCCGGAAAAGAAGAAAGCCCTCTCTCCATCCACCATCATCTGGAGGGAGAGAAGGACAGGCTGGCTCCATCGGACCTAGCCTGGAAAGAAGGAGGCCTTCCCTCCATCCACTATCATCTGGAGGGAGAGAAAGCAGAATGCGTGCTGTCTTAATCTTATTATGTTTATTTCAATATTGTATTTATTTTACATTTGGAAGCCGCCTTGATTGCTTAGGCAAAAGGTGGGATATAAGAAATAAATTATTATTATTATTATTATTATTATTATTATTATTATTATTATAAAAATGATGCATTTTACTCTCAAAAGGAATCTCTAACTTTGCTTTGTGTTAGAAATGTATTTTCTCCTGTCTCTATGTTAAAATCGGATATGCTGTCAATAAAAACTTAAAGACTTGACTCCGTGACATAAGAAAATGTATAATACCAGAATTTTGCAAGCCTCAATGACAGAGTAGCTATTACTTGCCATGTAAGATACAGGTGTGTATTTTCTATTCAGTGATTCCACTTCCTCCAACACATGACTGAACACAGACATCATTCTTCTTTCATATTCACTTGTGACATGTGCCACTCCAGCAGAACCATATTCCTGAAAGCTAGAGAAGAAATTATATGCCAGTGATGCCCAATGTATATTTACTCTAACCTGCCCTCAGAGCCTTCTGAACTTTTACACCCTTTAAGTCTCATGACTGAAAGAAGAGAAAGGACAAACAAAGTTAAAAATATTAATTGCTTGCTTAATGGAGATTGTATAGTTCTGTACAAAGACCTAGAAAAAACTTTTCTTGGTGTGCCACCTTGCATAATAATAGCAAGAAGGTGGAAAGGAAATGATTGTCCTACATTCGATAACTTAAAATATGATTT
The DNA here is from genome assembly GCA_020142125.1 of Phrynosoma platyrhinos. Lineage (NCBI taxonomy): Eukaryota > Metazoa > Chordata > Lepidosauria > Squamata > Phrynosomatidae > Phrynosoma > Phrynosoma platyrhinos. The sequence goes on along the minus strand of CM034701.1, from coordinate 362,989,287 downwards.
AAGAAAACTGACCTCCCAAATTAGAGATAGCAACTAAACAAAGATATTACAGATTTTACAGTAAAGTAACTGGGTTCTCTTTATTCAGTACATCAGTGAAGACACATGACCCCTGAAAACTCTGACAACTCTATGGAATGATATTTGAAATCATTGATTGTATTTTATTGCTTACCAAATCTTCCTATACTTTTGCTTTATTTTATCGGTGCTGTCCAATTAACTGTAACTTTTACTTTTTAAAAAAACTATGGGCTCTGTGTTTGCTCTAAAAACCAAATAAATTTTGCTGTATGTGAAAAACAAATAGCACAATCTGCTCTGATGGTTTCTACAATGTCACAGACGATGTCTTCAGTATTATAACCCTTAACATGAAGATAATATTAATCTTGCTATTCAGATTAAAATGATCACTTAATCCTAACATTCCCAATCCCCTTAAAGTTTCCTTGCACATCTTTTTCCCAAAAAGATCTCCTCTCTCTCTCGACACATCTGAGGCATGTGTGCATGGTAGCTGCTTGTGCACTATGTTCAACACTTAACAAAGAACTGTGAAATATGACAGTAAGCCAGCAGTGATGCATAGATTGCATCTGTGTAGAGTGGACTCTCTGTGCTGGCAAAAGGATGATGTTCATCTACAGAATCCACCCATTGTGAGTGAGTTATAGCCAGTTAGCAGTGACACATGAGAGCTTCCCTTCCTCACTTCCATCCTGGGAGAAAAAAGGAAACACATTCTGCATCCCATTTGGATTTTAGAGCAGAATATAGACAGTGCTGCTTTTTTCTCCTCCAAATATGAGAGGAAGGGGTTGTCTCCATGGCCCAAGGGCGCATGTCTCTCCCCCCCCCCGCCTTGCATTTTCCAGTTCAGACAACACAGGTCAAAACCCTAGGGGCAGGATCATAATGGACATGGGTCCAGTGGATCTGGCCTGATCCCAGGGTAAACAACCATTAGTCGGGGTCAATTTGACCCCTGGTTTGCTGCAGAACTGGGCATACATTTTTTCATTGGAACAGAACTGTGTATACATTTTTCAGGAGCACCTGGCCACAGTGCTCACCCAGGTTGGCATGTGGATGGGTGTTTTACACACCTGGAAACTGTGCTGCAAGCCTTGCTTGTTTACATGGTTCCCCCATGCTCCCTACCTTGCTGCGCCATCACTGGTATTGAGAAGCCCCCGATTGCCATGTCTGATGTGGTAACAGGAACCTGACGACATGGGTACAGCCAGGCGCCCCGTTTCCACATCAGAAATGGTGATGAAGGGCTTATCAACACCAGCAACACTGGAAAGGTAAGGAGTGTGCACCAGTAGCGAGTCTCAGTTCATCATGGGAACAGGTGTGTAAAACACTCACCCATCCCAACCCGGGTGAGCACTGTGGCCAGGTGCTCCTGAAAAATGTATACACAGTTCTGTTAGCTTCAGCAATATGGAGTGTTGCTCTCCTTCCCACAAGAAATATTTTCAACCATTTGGGGGGAAAAACAAAACATATCTGTAAACTATTAGGACTTATATGAATTGAAATTTATTTGTGTGTGGTATCCCCATGGAGATACATTTTGAGATTTCCATGTGGAAGTGAGCCATGATGTCTCCAGAATATTTTTTTCCAATTTTTAGTCTCAAAGGATCTGATCTAGCATTTATTATATCAAGAAATATCAGAGAAGGCCCAAGGGGGTATTTTTTAATCAGTGCTAACCTTATATTGCTAATGTTGTCCCTCATGTAACTCCATCCCTGCCAATGGCATTGCAACAAAGATTAATTATCTTCTTCATTTAGGAAATTGGAAGAGCTAAGGAGGAAAATGCAGATGATTCAATATGCAAAGGGATCTTATAGCACTTTTGAGACTGAGAGAAAGAGTTGGTACCATAATGCTACCAACTTCTTTTTCTCAGTCTCAAAGGTGTTACAAGGTCCCTTTGCATGCTAATCCATTCAAACACAGCTATGTTTTTGAATTCTACAGACTATTCAAGAAAGCCCAATGCTAAACAATCATCAGTGCACAGTGTTTTCTAAACAATCATCAGTGCACAGTGCCAAAATATATGTATATTAATACTCATATATTACATTTTTCTTAAAACAATAGTTTTCTATAATATGGTTGCTGCTAAATTGAAAAAATAAAAAGGAACAACCCATTTTCCCTTTAACTGTGAAGTAGAAAAAATATCAAAATGTTAATTGAATGATGAATATGGCAAAACAGTTAAGGTTTCTGAAAAATAAGTTGGGGCTCTTTCAGTTCAATTAATAAGGCCCATTTAGCTTTTAATGAAACATAATTTAAGTTAAAGATGACCAAATAAAATAAATGATAATTTGAAGGGACTTGGGAATACATTTGACACTTGGGTAACTTTACACAATATTTACACTATAGCAACATAGAACAGATAAACTTCTACTGATTTTTTTTTTCATTCTTGCAATTTTTCAATTTAAAAGATCATTAGAGAAAAGGTTGGGTAATATAGACAGTAAAGAAAGTATCAAACTTACCTTACAGAGTCAGGATCTAAAATCAGGGCTTCAATTGCATGTGATATCAATAAACAACTCTGCTGTTGTCTGGTGTAATGTTAAAGATGAACAAATAAAATGTGTGAAATTTGTTTTACATTGTATGGTACATAATATGACAGCCATGAGTTATTATAGTCAAAATGGCCTTCATTACATGGTGTGGAGGCAGAGAGACATAGGTCATCATGAGTTTGATTTAAGTAATTCAAGTAAAATATTGGAGTTGGAAGAGACCACACAAGCAACCCAATCCAACCCCTTCTCATCCTTAGGCAGTTGGGCAAGAAGACTTTACTTTCTTCTGTAAACTAACTACAGTTGGCCCTTTGTATCCATGGACTCGGCATCCACGGATTCAACCATCCATGGTTTGAAAATATCCCCCGCAACAAAAACAAATAAACAAGTCCAAAAAGCAAACCTGGATTTTAGATAAGGAATACCATTTTGCTACGCCATTATATATAATGGGTGTTGAACATCCACAGATTTTGGTATCCACAGCGGAGCCTGGAACCAAACCTTAGCAAATACCAAAGACCTATTGTACAATTTGTTATTACATATGAACTGGGGCAAATTGTGTTAATTTAAGCTATGGATTATTGAACCAAAGACAAAATTGTTGTTTCTCATCATGGCTCATTTAAAAAGAATATAATTTCAATTTACCACAGTTTTTCCTGATTCTGACCCAGCAACAAATTGAAGTTACCATAATTTAAACCACAAGTAGATGGTTCCAATCTATTTGTGACTATACTAGAGAAAAAGAGGGGAAGAGTTTCTAAGTGTTATGTTTGAACAAGGCTATTATGTGGTGCCAAACAACTTGACTATGCTATGCACACATGGCAGCAAGATGTAGTCAGTCCCAAGTTCGTGTTACACACAGAATGGTTTATGCAGCAATGTAAGCAGTAACTCTGTTTTGACCAGGATCTAGAGAATCTGAGCTTACATGCAATAAAAAAGTAGTTCTCATAGCTGTGAAAAACCCTGAAAACACAGAAAGAGTCTGGGTGAACAGTTCAAAAGATGTGGTCCAGGAACACTGGAATCTGTACATTTACATTTAAATGTAGTACATTTACAATCATACTGCAAGAGTCACATTTGCAACTGGAACATTAAATGCTGCAGCAGTTCCCAGTGCCATAGAAAAAAAACTGTCCCCAAAAGAGAGCAGCAGAGCAGAACTAGGAAGAGTTACTTTTTTGGACTGTAACATCCAGAAACTTCCAAGGGATTCCACAACTTATAGTTCAAAAATAAGTTTTTAAAGCTCTTCACATGAGCCTCTTCAATAAAAAAAAATCTAGGCAGATTCTGGGCCGCTTTTATTTACAGATCTCCCTGCCCAGTAAAACCCAAAACCAATTTTATATTAAATTCTACTTGGTTGCAGGTTTAATACACTGAATAATGGGGGAAAGACCTTGGGGAGAAGAACTGGGAAAGTCCTGTCTCTGAGACTTTAGAACCCATAACTAATGGATGGAACTGAGTAAACTCTGCTGAACTGGATAAGAATAATCATTTGACTTAGCAGCAAAGTTATTAGCATTGAATTCTGCCTAACAAACTGCAATAGCATTTGACATTGCTTTTGAAGAGGAACTGGTATGTAGAAAACTCTTTATGTTTGCCCCTCAGGTTTTGCAACTCTTAAATTCCCTTAATAAATACTTCATTTGAAGGCATAGTCCCTTGGGGAAAAATGACTCGGCCTTGCATTTTAAAACAGCAGGATACAGTTCCACATTCCTCAAAGTTGCTGAGTCTGCATCAAAAGATGATTGATAAAGATCTCCATATCTTGCAGCTAGGTTCCTGAATTCTTCCATGGAGAATTTCATCTGCAGTCATGGTCAGGGTGCGGAGAGGTACAGGTGAAGAAAAATAGAACACTGCTCATGACTCATTATACAGAATGCAGAATGAATTGAGCTAGGACTATTACAACTCTCAGGTATTTTATTATATTTATTTCCAGGATTTATATCCTGCCTTTCTCCCACAGTGGGATTTGAGGAAGGTTACAATATATTAAAAAAGACAAAGCTAAAACATTGATTACAAAAGTTAAAAATGAATTAAATACTACCAACATTAAAACATTAATAAATACAGCATTGTTTAAAAAAGTAAAACTCATTAAACATTAAACAGCACACCATATTACTCAAATAAAATCTACCCACCAACACCTGCCTAAATAAAAATGTCTTCAGCTGCCAGTGGAAAGAAAGCAGGGAGGGGGCCAACCTGACCTCCTGTGGCATAGAGTTCCACAGTCTGGGAGCAGCCACAGAGAAGGCTCTGTTCTGAGTCCTCACCAACTGCACTTGTGAAGGTGGTGGGACTGAGAGAAAGCCCTCTCCTGCTGATCTTAGTGCTTGGGCTAACTTGTATAGTGAGATATGGTCCTTCATATAGTTTGGACCAAGCTGTTTAGGGCTTTAAAGGTCAAAACTAGCACCTTGAATTCTGCCCAATGGCAATGTCACTCCTTCACCTCTATGTCTAGCTGGTGTTTCCTCCAGAACCTCAGCAGAAGCTGTGCTGGACAGTGGGGCATTCAGCATGTCTGTATTCTCACTCTTTCCTGTTGCCCAAGAGAATCCAGTCCTTCCCTCTCCTCTGAGCCTCTCCTTTCTGTCTTCTTTGTCCATTCTAGTATCTTCTTCCTCCTCCATTAAGTTCCCCAGCCTTTGTGCTTTTTAACACTTTATACAACCAGCTTGGGTGAACCACTCTGGGGATCCCACTGTAAAACCACATAATAAGATCAATATTCTATCTATAGAAGACTTGTACCATCCTGCAGCTTATTGCAAAAGGAGTCTCATATTCCAACAATATATTGTTCAGCAATTACAGCTCCCCCTTTTTTGTGTGAGAGTGCTCACTTTCCTTATCTTAACACACCAATCCAAGCAAAAATATAGTTGCATAATGACAGCAGAGTCAGAAGGGAGCACTTACCTGGTTGGAAATCCGTCCACACCGTTGGAGGTCACTACCTGAGGCCATGGCAATTGTTGTGGCAATGGCAGGTGGTGGACTAGTCTTCAGGCTATTACAGGTGCAGATGAGCTGAGAGAAAGCCTGAAGAAGGTCAATCCGCAGTTTGACAAATCCACACTGAAAGCTCAAAGGGTTAAGTGGTGTGCTGGCAGCCTGGGGAAAAGAGACATCACAGAAGCAGGACTTGGAGGTGGATAATCTGGGTCAAAAGCAAAATATCTGTAAATTTTTCCCTTCAGAAATCATTTCTGAAGGAATTTGCTTTTGTGAGATCATTTATTAAAATACAGAATAACACTACTAGAACTCAGTTTGCAAATGATAGCTTGTGCCTTTATAATGAAATTCTCGCAATAAGGGCAGGGTAGGGGATACCTTATATTACTTGGGGTCTAGATAATATAGAGGGGGGGATTATCACTAGATGCTTAATTTGGGAGGCTCCCATAAGGCTCTGATCTTGTTTCTTCAACAACATACATGGCACACTATCCATCATAAAGATGATTAATATTACCATTTCCTTTTTTCCAAAAATAGAACTCAAGGCAACTTACAAAAACACAATATATATAAAAAATAAAAGAGGTCAACATTAAAAAGGAATTAAACTATCAACAACTTTTAAAAAACAATTTAAAACATACAATTGAAAATTATAAAAATCTTTTTTTAGAAACAGTACAATATCCTCTCAATAGCTCTTTCCTTAAAAAAAAAAATTGTGCCCAAAAGCAGACCAGCAGCCAATGGATATGTTGTAACAAGGGAGTTGCATGGTTCCAGTAACCATCACCAGTTTAATCCTCTGGCTGTAGTTCTTTTTACTGAACTTTGTTTCCAAACATGCTTCAAAGGCAGCCCTAGAGTGTGTTACAGTAATGTGGCAGAACTGCCTGCCCTCAGCACAATGATGTGCAGCTAATATGGGTTGCTGGACTTTCTTGACATCCCAACACAATAACTCAAACACAGACGTGGCATTAGTTATTATTGATGCAGGAACAAAGTGCAACTGTTGATTAGAAGGAAGCTTGGCCCATGTCTTCAAAGGGCCTTGGGTTACTTTAATTACATTTACAATCAGCCCTCCATATCCATGGATTTTTTATCCATGGGTTCAAGCATCCACAGTTTGAAAATATTTAAAAAATAATTAAATTCCAAAAAGCAAACCTTGATTTTGCCATTTTATATAAAGGACACTCTTGTGCTATACCACTGTACTTAATGGGACTTGAGCGTCCATGGATTTTGGTATCCACGGTGGATCCTGGAACTAAACCCCAGTGGATACTAAGGGCCCACTACATTTGTTTACAACATGTAACAGTTTTCTCAAGACCCATTAGTGTGCACTGGCATTACGGTTCGTTGAAAACTAGCCTAAAGGGCCAGTCTGTGGGTGGCGTTGGGGTGGGGCAGCCGCATGCCAGCTGCCCCAACCCCACCCCGACACTATCCTGACACCGTGCACCCGTTTGCGTGTAGACACGGTGTGCCGAAAGGGCGCGGAAGAGTCGTAGTGCTGGCTCTTAGGGTGGCCTTTTGCTGCCCCTAAAAGGAGCGGCAAAAGGAAGGATCGAGGCCACAGCATGGGGTTGCTGCGGCTCCGATCCGCCACTAGCAGGGGTGGCCCCAAGCCACCCAAAACGAGCTTCCTGTAAAGGCCCTAAATGTATCTCCTTTTTGAGCAAGCATGGACAAGAAAGATTTGTTGTGTCCAGAAAACTCAGTAGAGACCAACTACAGTGTTTTTTGTATATATGAACTTATCTGGATTAGATTAAACACTGTGATCAATATTCTGTAATATTCATCAAGGCCAAAGACGACCTTCAAAATTCCTGCAATTTCCATGAGTGTCCAAGGCTATCTTACTAAGCTTTAAAAAAAATCTTGTTAATTTAAAATAATATGGCCATTAATTTGAGCATCAGATGCAGTTTTCCAGTGGTGTAAATTTAAGGAACAAGTAACTAGGTGCAGAAAGTCTGAAGGGCAGGGAAAGATGAGGTATGGTGGAACTGAGTATTTGGTATTTGTTCCATCCCTATGAAGGATGCCATTGGATTGTCTGCCAATAAGCGGGATACAAATAAATTTTATTATTATTTATTATTACTAAAGTAACCATCATTTAGATTTATTTACATTTATTTATTTATTGAATTTATACCCTACTTTTTTCCCAAGATGAGATCAATAAGACCTTAACTCAAGTGGATAAAAAGGACTACAGTCTTCACTGAAGGTTTTGATTGGAGCACCACATGTGGGGTACAGTCAGAGTTTTAGTTGTAGGTATACTGGTATAGTACATAAAGTATGCAGGGGTATCTGTGTTGGCCATTTAGCAAATTCAAACAAAAATCCACCAAACAGTGATACCTTTATTGGCCAACCGAAATGCACAATATACTTGTTGCTACAATACATGTAAGCTTGGCTTGCAAAAGATGCTTTTATAGTTATAACTAACTAAAGATATATATATATATATATATTATAAAAGATCATTTTTGCTGAAACACTGCACAAAAAATATATACAGTTATTTTTGGTGCCACTGCCTCTGATAGTGTCAACCAATGCAGTACACCTTGTGAAACCACTGTGACAAATAGCTTTATTCCAGAATCAGAAACACTTTCACTCACATTGTGCAATGCAAGACTGAAGCAATTAGATGAAAACTGGGAAGTTAAACCACACTTGTGCTTGTCCTCTTCTTCCCACTAGACCAACTTTGATAATAATTTTTACATCTTGCAATTTTTTTGAGATCAAATACAGACAAGCTACTGTATTTTTCGCCATATAAGACACTCCGGCTAAGACGCACCCAATTTTAAATTAGGAAAATCTAGGAAAAAAAGATTCTTAACCAAATACAGTGGTACCTCTACTTACAAAATTAATCCGTTCCACAACCCATTTCGTATGTAGAAAATTTCGTAAGTGGAAGCAAATTTAACATTGAAATGCCCTAATCCGTACCGCAGCTTCGGCCATTCCTTGGGCCGATCCTGGAAGCGGAGCCGTCC
>CM034701.1:362922345-362935898 GCA_020142125.1 Phrynosoma platyrhinos | reverse complement strand
ATGGCTGCTGGAACGAATTAATTTTGTAAGTAGAGGTACCACTGTAATGACTAATTTGCATTCCCACACTAGAGTTATGCCTTTGATAGAGTCTGATTCCCTGGATCCCTCTAAGTTTTGGCACTAAAAATGGCATGTTAATGAACTGTATCAAAAGAAGTAGTGTAATGGATTGGCTTTCTGGGGTTGGAGCTTAAAAGGCATTGTACCTTCTTTGTGGTCTCTGCGAATCACACAAATGGGTTTTGTCTGCTCATGCGCAGCTAGCTCGGACCACTCGAAGAAATACTGTTACAGGTGTGCAACCTGTCCTTATCAACTTTGTTGTTAATTAGAATATTGGTTGCAGATGTTTGTGTTTGCTCTTTTGGGAACTATGGAAATCATCTTATAAGGTGATACAGCTTTTGTTTCCTGTGCTTCACAAAATCTATGCCAGAGGTGGACAAAGTGTGGTCCTCCAGATGTTGCTGAACTGTAACTCCCAACATATCTCACAACTGGCTTTTCTGGAAAGGGCTGATGAGAGTTGCAGTTCAGCAACATCTAGAGACCCATACTTTGCACCACCCTTATTTGGTGGCATCCCTGGGGAGTGGCCTACACCAGGTGACACCCAGTCATGCCCTCCTCCCATTGCAGGGTGAGAAGGGGTGAGCATGCTCCTCTCGGCTTCATTGTATGGGCAACTTCCTACTGGGGTCTGGGATCAGCCTTGGGAGAGCTGCATGCAGCCTGGTGGGCACACTTTGCCTACCCGTCCTAGAACTCTCCATATATATTTGAACCCCTTAGTACTGTTGATACATCTTTATCTTAACACGGTTATGACTGGATATGTCTGTTGTGTAAAACTGATTGCTCCCTCTGATAGCAAACTGAATGCCAGCAGTGCCAAGAGTGAGATATTTGTATGTTTGGGGAGAAAACAAGATTTAAAATAAAGTTTTTAAATTATGGCAATTTAAGAACTAACCAGTTTAATTCAATACAAACTTTCAGGGCCCTAGAGCATACTTATTCAGATGCATGGAATGACTCCTCGTTCCAGATGCATTGTAAAAAAATTCTTCAGGGATTACAACCAGGTGGGTGAGGCTCTGAAAACACCATGAGGGCAGGATGTGACTTCAGGATGTTGACTACTTTTGGGAAAGAAAAAGGAAAGGAAAGCCAAGGGAGAGGGGAAATGGAAGAGGACCAGTGAGGAAAGAGCATTGCTGATGGGCTTACTGGGTGGCACACTGAACCACTGCAATGCAAAATCTGTGGCAGGTGTCACTTGTTCCTTCTCAACTTTATCATTTCTGAAGGAGATTATGTATATTATTTAAATAGGTAACCTTCTTTCCTCTAGGTTATTCTAGTCTTGTTCTGGACTCAACTGGTACCAGCCTGTTTGCTAATTGTACCGATGACAATATATACATGTTCAACATGTCAAGTCTTAAGACCACTCCAGGTAAGAATGGTATTGTTCATTCATTCATAAATCTTAAACTTACAACGGGTATATCATGTGGATTTATTGTGGCAGTCATTGCCTAACAGCATAATCCTGCGCGTATTTCCTAGGAGGGAAGCCTCTCTATGTTTAGCAATGCCTAGTTTAGGGCATAGAATTACAATCTAGAGCAATTGAAATCTGAGGCCCTGTATATGTACCCAGACTCTGTTGGTGATAATATGAAATGTTTCTCCCTTCAGAGATCTCTTCTGCTATATTTTATATTTAGATCAGGGGTAGGCAACCTTTCCCCTTTAAGGGCCGAGGGACTTCAGCTCCCAGAATCCCAGGAGCTATTGGCCAACATGGGACTATTGACTAACATGGCTGAGGCTTCTGGGAGCTGAAGTCCCTCAGCCCTTAAAGGGGAAAGGTTGCCTACCCCTGATTTAGATGGATGAGAGGGTATATAATGGTGTTTAACATCGTGATTCTCAGTATATTTGCTTGGCATAAAAAAAATGGTATACCACCATATGGCTTATATACTACTATACCATAATACACCATAATATGTCTAACTGTGTTTACATCTACAACTACATTGTATGACACAGTATGGCTTAGATACTACTACATCATAATATAACTATATTTAACAACTCTATGGTTGGGCATATTATAATCCTGGGACTGTATGTGGCCCCAAGGCTGTTTTTGCAGCTCTTGGTCTCTTAACCTTCTTTATCTGCCCAAGAAAGGGAGAACTGCCTATTCTGGAAGTATCTGGGAGAGACAATTGGCCTTTCAGGGCTCCTTTGTTGTTTAATGTTTTAAAAATACCAGTTTGTTAAAAACAACTGCAGAATTCCTGACACTTTTAAGTTTTCGTTTTTATTTGTTTGGCATTTTTGACAGTCCCTGCAGCTCCCAGAAGTCCCAGAAAATTTGCCCTGGATCTGCTACTGTTGCCCATCCCTGACCTTGATGATTTATTCACATTTATTTATTATTTATTTATTTATTTATTTATTTATTAAAATATTTCTATCTTTCCGTCTATATGACGATCTCAGAGCAATGTACAATATAATTATCATGATCAATTTAAAACAACCTGAATAGTAAAAATGATTTTAAAAGGCTGAAAAGGTATAAAAACAGGTTAAAAGAAGACAGTTCAGATGTCAGATCCACTGTCTTCATGGGACTAAATCAAATAGTTTGGTCAGTTAAGAGTCAACCCATTGAATCAATGGGGTTTGTTAAGTCTATCTAAATAAACTCTCTAGTTGGGTCTAATAATTGGATTTAGTTAATAAATCAATACTTTTAGATAAATTGGTATGTGCATTAGACTTATGAGATTTGGATTCATCCATGAAATATCAGCCAGATACTTCTGGGAAGCCAGCAAGAAGGACATGAGTAAAATTAACATTTTCTTCCTCATTTTTCTTAGCAATTACTATATAAGGCATACTGCCTCTGTCATAGAAACAATATGTATCTTTTGTGATAAATATCCAGTGATAGCCTCATCTAATCATCTTTTAAAGCCATAGAACCTGGGGGCTATTACTATACCTTGAATGTGTTTTAAACCCTATCTTGTTTAGTCCTTGGCTTTTCTTCTGCATCTCAGTCGAATTTCTTCTCAGGCCACCAGAGAGCAGCAAATACTGAAAGGTAGATTCAAATAAGTTTGAAAAGAGCAGGTGCTGCTAGTTTCCCTCCTTATTTCATCTGATTGAACTCTTTCTTAGCTTCAAGAGTTTCTAGAATATAATTACTTCACCTTTTCCCCCTTTTGGAGGAAACTGGGTCACAGAAACCTTCTGTAGAAACTTGCCTGCATTCCAACCATCTGAGCTCATACTGTATCCTGTACACTTGAATGCCAAGGAGAACTGCAAAATCCTGCCATTTTTACCATGAGAAAACCAGCTATTATGACAGCTTACAATATGTACACTTTTTAAAAAGTGCAACATGTGTCGCTTCCCTTTATGGATTGATAGAAGTTAGGGGTGTGCAAATGAATAAAAATCACAGCTCAGCCTGAATCAAGTGTGTGTCAGATAGTGAGATGTTTTTCTTGCACTGAAATGTGTACTTATGCGTGCATTTTTTTGAAATGTGTGCATTGTCTGCAGAAAGGAACTATAGAGGCATAGGTTATGTCCCTGTGCTACTCCGGTAGGGCAGGGATTATTTCACTCAAATTTTGCAATTCTGTGTGCTTTTTTTTTTCTCCTGTTGGCCAAAATGTGATTGTGTGCACTTTTAAAATGTCTGTATTTTACTGGCACACACCTTTGCTTGAAACTATTTTTAGGTGCACAGGTCAGACTGCAAGCTCCTAACTATGATTCCCAGCTACTAATTGCAGTTTGTGTTCAAATCTTGGAAGTACAAATTGAATAAATTCTGGTCCAAGATGACCTGTAACATTTTTCTCTCCCATTCCTAATGTTACATTCTGTGCTAAGTCCAGGCATGTGTCCTTTCCACTCCTGCAGCCAACTCTTTGCATCTGGATATAACTTTCCCCAGTTAGTGACAGGCACTTCCAGTTCTTGACATACCAGGGGCCTTGACTATTTGGGGCAGTAGTTCCATGGCATCACAGATCAGGGGAAGTTTACAGAGTCCTTATAAATAGCCATGTGACCCATGTCATTCAGCCTTTGCACATCCTCCTCAAGAAATAAGATACCAGTTGCAGGAAATAGCTAGCAGCTTCCCTGAAATGCTGAATGCCAGAGGACTGAAAGAGCCTGTAGTAATTGGTACAACATGGAACTGAAGCAAGTATAAGGTAGCTGACCAGATAGAAATGATGAGCAAGAGCAATTTGTTTTGTTTTAAGTTTATTGTATTTTTAAATTGTAAACTGCCTTGAGAAACAGTTGAAGGGCAAGTTACATATATCTCTTTGCTGACAAATCTAAAGTCCGAGAATCCAAGTAAATATAAGAGCTTCCTGGATAGTATGGGGACTAAATAATTCTTGCATACAGGACCATATTTATTTGACTCATGTCGGCCCAGCTGATATTGCTCAGCATGTTGGCACAAGGTGAGAAATTTGAATTGTTAGGTAGATTAGAGCCAACATTCAGATTTCGGCTGCATTAAAAGTTGCTGGTGTTCATTGTGTGGTCAAACATATGGAACTGTAGAGGATAATTAGTCTAAAACACACTGCAGAATTAATCCAGTTTGAAACCGCTTTAACTCCCCTTGCTCAATGCTAGGGAATTTTGAGAACTAGTTTTGTGAGACATTTAACCTTCTCTGTCAGAGAGCTCTGGTGCCATAATAAACTACAATTCCCAGGATTCCTTAGCACTGAGCCAAGGGCAGTTAAAATGGTCTCATACTGGATTATTTCTATGGTGTGTTTTGGACCTTAGATACAGAACTCTCAAACTCTATTTGTCTCAGCTCACTTGTTCCCTGGAAAGTCAGTTTAGACCTAATGCAAAAACATAGTTTTATGCTATGCTAATGAGCCTCAGTCTCCTGAACTTCTCTTTCCTTCCACCTTCCCTGGCTTACTGCAAAAACAATGGATGCATCCTGGCTTTCTGGTTTAAAGCTAATCACATGTTGTTGCTCCAAAGACAATGATGTGTAATGTAAGGATGCAGCTCTTTAGATATTGTTGATCCTACCTCTGGTGCCACAATAAACTACAATTCCCAGGATTCCCTAACACTGAACCAGGGCAGTTAAAGGGGTCTCAAACTGGATTATTTCTGCAGTGTGTTTTGGACCAGTTGCCTACTCTTGGCCCAAACAGGATAGAGTGTGGACACAGTTTTCTAGTAGCAGGGTCTGCCTTTATATACTATCTAGGTTTGTTTCTGGTATGTGTCTCATGTAACAATCCCTTGCTTTTCCATTCTGAAATGAGGAACTTTCAGTACATATGTTTTTGGACTTTTTGGTCTTCATGCATGGCACAAAAAAGTTATAAAGAATTGAGTGGAAGACTGTAGTATTTAAAACAATGTGTTTCCTTTTTCGCTTTGTTAATTTGAAGGGCTATCAAGCTGTCAAAAAAGACAGAAGCCCTATTCAGGCCCTTTAGCTTTCACAGTTATAACCATATGAGCAGACAAGCAAGGCTGCTGTCACTGTGTTCCTCCCTGCCACCCCGCTGACCTTGTCCTGTTGTATTTGTACACATCTGAAGTTAGTAGCCAATTCTGCCCTGCGGTGAACTTCTGCAATTGATCCCTAGAGGTTTAAATGGAATAATGTGCTAGAGCCTACTCCTTCATGTCGACATTAAACCTCTCCAGATCAATTGCAGCAAGACTAGCTCATTGCAATGAAGCAGGCAGTTGGAGATACACCATAAGGGTCGGGCCAGTGAGTACATACTTCTGCTTCCACCTCTTACCACATAATGGGAATTGCATGAGAGGAAATTGTTTGAAGGGGTCTAGTGAAATGTTGGATGGGGTTAATGGGAGCTGAGAGGGAAGGGTTATGGCACCATGGTGACACTGACAGATGTGACAGTACGAGGGCAATGTGACAACCAAAGTTAATTTTTAGACTTGCTTGGCATCCTGCTTTGCCTCCTAACATTTGCCATCTTCACCTTCTGCATTTCTGTTTTTTCCTCCATTTAGCTTTTCAAGTGGTAAATATCCATGGGCGCTAGTGAGAGAAGCCATTTGCCCTAGAGTGAAAAGAAATATTCCTAACAATTTAGACTCAGGGTGTGGACAGGCAGGAAACACCTGCATTATTGGCCTGTGTTGTATTATTGACTTACACTCAATTTGTATCTGGTTGTTGTACTTTGTTCCCAACCCCTTTCCCCCTTGAACCTCAGTGTCAGTTTTCAGCGGGCATCAAAACTCCAGCTTCTATGTCAAATCCAGCATCAGCCCAGATGATCAGTTCTTGATTAGTGGCTCCAGCAACCAGAGTGCCTACATCTGGAAGGTAAGCAATTGGAATCCTTGTAATTGGTCTGCCAACAGTTCTGCTGCCCTTTTCTCTGTGTTTGTTATGCCTGTTGAAAAGGTGGGAAGGCAGTCACAGGCCATCATTGGAAGATGCTGGTTGGGGACAGGTGTACACTTGTCAGAATGCTCTGGCCCTAAAATCCCTTCCATCTGCTCTCTTGGTGCAGGTTTTCAGCCAAGGGTAGGCAACCTAAGGCCCGGGGGGGGCCGTATGCGGCCCCCTGAGGCCTTTGGACCAGCCCCAGGCCGGTCCTGCCACCGCCCGCCATGATGATATTGATTATTGTTGTTATTACTTGTTCTTGGGGTTTTCTTGGCAAAATCTCCACGGGGTTTTGCCATGGCTTTTCTGGGGCTGAGAGAGTGTGCATTCATATTTTTAAATTTTTTATTTTTAAAAAAAATAATATTTATTTAGTTATTTATGGTGCTTTGGCCCCCCAATTGTCTGAGGGACAGCAACCCAGCCCCCAGCTCAAAAAGATTGCCTACCCCTGTTTTCAGCTTTTGCAACAAACGATGAGTGCTTGTGTTTCCACACGGCCCCTGTTCATTGCCCGATGCCACTGCTGAGATCAGAATGAGGTGCCCAGCTATGCTATCAATGCTAGGCACCTCATTCTAACCTCAGAGCAACTCGCACCTGCAGTGTCGGCACCAGGCAGCTCACAGGGACTGTGAGTGAAAAGGCAGTCAATGCCATCGCTGCAAAGAGAGGTGAAATCCTGCAGCAAAGAGTGAGTTATTTAACTGCAGATTAAGGGAGAAGGACAGGTTGCTTATGTGTAACAGTATTTCTTCGAGTGGTCATCTGCGAATTCACACAAATGGGTTATTCTGCGCTTGCGCAGCAAGCGCAGAATAACCCATTTGTATGATTCGCAGAGACCACGAAGAAGAAAGCCCTGAATTTGGCGCAGGCATCGTAAGGTAATCCAGACCTGATTCAGGGTTTTGGCCCTGTGTTTTGTAACCAGGACACAGCAAGCTGCTGGAAATTCAGGGGAAATCACCCATATAGACAAAGCCTGGGAGATTCTGGGAGCTGCAGTCCAAAAAAAAGAAAAAAATTAGCCTTCTCTGTGGCATGCTGTGCATATCTTAGATAGCTGTCATGGCTGAGAGCAAGTCTCGATATAAAGCAGAGCCAAATTTCTGCCTTGCCTTTCTCTCCTTGCTGCTGCTTATTTGAGGTTGCTGGTCTTAATCTGGTTTTAATGGGTCTTTAAAAATCCCTCTTCAATCCTGTTTACCTACAACAAAGTGATAGTTCTTGCTTCATATTTAACAGCAGTCCACATTCACCAGAGTCTGATGGAGTTAATGGTTTTGATTTTCTCTCTCTCATTCTTCTAGCACTTTCCCCTGTTTATAAGCTCTTGCATCAGACTTTTTTGTCTGCTCTCCCCCACTCCATGCTTGCCCCTGGGTTGCTTAATTTCCAAGAGTTAATACCTCTGCAGTATTACAGCAAGGGCTCAGCTACAGCCTTGAGCAAAATTCCTAAGTACTAAGTGGCAACTGAGAAGCTTAGTCGGCATGTTGAGCTGACGTGTGAGAAATGCAAATATTTTATGTATTATTTTTCCATCCTCAAGGACATTTATTTAGACATTTTGGAACCAGTCCCATCAAATATAAAATAAGCAAATGAAATGTTTTCTGCTAAATCAAATTTCTGTGTCAAAACTAAAATAACCCAATATACTGAAAGCTCATCTGTTTAAGGAAGGGAGGATTTCCATGCTGCTTGAATAGGTTCATCTTCTCCTCCAGCCCACTTCTGTTATTTTGGTACACTGGAAACAAAATGAAGAGGTCCAGTATTTTGGTAGAATATTAAGGAAGACAGCTGGTCTGTCCACATATGAAATTCCTAGGCTTCGTAGGGCTACCTTAAAAACATATGTACTGAATTCTAAAAAGCTATTGCTTGGATTCATTCATGTGATTTTCTATACATTTACATATTTCTTCCCATTTCACTGTTCCATGCTAAGAACTCTTCCCATCCTGCAGGAATTGGACAGAGGACCTTCCAGATACTCCAGAACAAATCATGAAACCTCTGGATTGTATCTAAATCAGCCTTGTTGAACATATAGTCTCCATATATGTGGGACTACAACTCCAGTCACCTGCAGCCAGCATAGACCATGCTGACCAGGGATAGTGAGAGTTGTAGTCCAGCATGGGAGGGCACCAGGTTTGGGAAGGTTGATTTATAATGCAAGCCTGCAAACAGAGTCTTGTTCTTCATTAAATATGGCACTGCATTGTACACAAAATACGTAAGCAGTGAACTCTTGCCTATTCATTCTTTTATCAAATGAACACAGAAAGCTGTCTTGTAACTTGTCAGCCCATTGTTTCACTTGTTGAGAATGATCTGTACTGACTGGCAAGGACTCTTCTGGTCTTTAGAGTGGTGTCTTTTTCAATTCTACTTGGAAGTTCAAGGAGCTGAACTTTAGACTTGATGACCAAGATCCTTCATTGCTTCAATGTAGCATAAATATCCGCTGGCAGAGTAGCATTATGCAGCTGACTTTCAAGCTCCAAAACTAACCTCAATTGGAAAATGAATTTCTATATGGAACACCAACATAGCACAATCTACGTGGATCACTGGTCAGTATGCACGGCTGACAGCCCTTTCTGCAATTGCAGTATACACTGTAAAAGCAATGCATAGAGGTAGTAGCCATTCACACACTACTCTCTGTACTTTAATGCACTACCACATGCACTGTGATTCCACATCGGCAACTATGCTTATGGGGCTGTCACTTGGATATGACTACTGTGCACTGACCAAAAAACAGCAACAGAATTCAACACATGAAGTGCAACTTAGGCCTGTGTATGTCACTAACAAGGGGCTGGCTTTTGTGTAAACCATGTGTTCTGACCCAGGCTGTGGCTGTTTACCTAAGTTGAGTCTTGGACATTGGGTCAGAGACACAAATGGCATTTATTTTTTTTGCCTAACAATTTTTCATACTTGAATCAGCAGCTAGTCATGACAATGCTGTTCTGTTGAATTACTCTTCATGGCAAAGTATCCAACTATCTGATTGTATTTAAAAAATAAGCTTTTGTTACATTTCCTATATGACTAGGGTTGAGAGGTTTTTTTCACCACAGCATGATGCTGCCATTCCTCTGACATCTCAAAACGTTGCTGCCAACCCCAATCAGAATTAATTGGTGTCATGTTTGACTCTCAGTTGTCCTACAATTCTGCTGTCTGTATATATGAGTATGCAGATGGACATTTCAGTAAGTGGTGGGGAAACTACTCAGGTTAGTGGTCTACTGCTATTAAGCACTAGGTTAAATTGTAAGTGCCATCTTAAAAACTGCCCTGTGGAAAAGCTGTTCATATAGCAACATCCTGTTGCCACATAATCTATGGGAATAGTATAAACTGCTTGCTTTTATGTTGCCTACACTATAGGTTTTGTAAGGGAAGGAGCTGAGTTGGTAGTAAAGAGGAAGTTACATGGCTGTGTCAATATCTGGGAAGCCTCTGGGACGGAGGTGGGTAACCTCTGTCCAAGGGAGTACACAACTCACTTGTTCCAATATCTCCATTGACTGCCAGACCATTTCTGGGTACAATCCCGAATACTGATTGTGACCTATAAAGCCTTATATATCTTAGGTCCATGCTATCTGACAGATCGTATCTGAACATATGTAGCTGCCTGTGTTTTGAGATCTGCTGGAAAACCCCTATTCTCTGTCCTACCACCCTTGCAAGTATATCCAAGAGGATGGAACAGGGCCTTCTTGGTGTCTGCTCCCAGGCTCAGGAATTCTTCCTAGAGAGGCTAGTCTGGTGCCTTCCTTGTCATTCCCTAGACAGCTGAAAACGATTTTTGTTTCCTTTGAGTGTTGTTGTTGTTAGTGTTTATTTACATAGCACTGTAAAATTTGCACTGTTTCATCATATGGGGAAAAGGCCTTTAGGTAATGCACTGTATTAACTATATTTGTTCTTTTTAATGGCCATGCTTTTAGATCTGTTGATAATTGTAATTGTTTGCGTTGTGTAATTTTAGTTGATTCTGTTTTAAGTTTTGTAAGCCGTCCCAAGGCTGGGGGGAAAGGCTGAAGATAAAACAACATGGTGCTGCCACCACCCCCTTGGCCCTGAAGACCCCTTATCATTGGCCATGCTCACTGAGGCAGTTGGGAGTTCAAAACATCTGGAGTATTAATGGTCCCCACATTGCTCTAAGAGATGCTACACAGTAAGCTATTTCTACTGTTTGAGCAACATCTGTTCCAACTGGAATCCTGTTGTATGATCTCCAGAAGTAGTCAGCCCTCCATGTCGGTGGGCTTGCCATCTGCAAATTGAAGCAATCAGCTGTTGGAAGTGATGACTTGGACAACGTCAATTTGGTACATAGGTTGGCTCCACAGTGCAAACCTGTTTCTGTACAGGGATTAATTTTTCTGGACAGGAACATCTGTCAGCCTACCAGTCCTTAACTGTAGGCTGTCCTCCTTTGACTTCAGTTTCTTTTAGCAGAAATAGATATTTTTCCTTCCAAAGAACTGAAGAGGGCTTGCAGTTGTGTTACTGCTACCAAGCCAAAGCTGAGTTTTTCCCATGTTCATTCCATCCTGCAGTCATTATAACTGTGAGATGAACATTTTGACAATGGATAGGTTTTGGGGTATCTTTTCCCTTGAGTTCCACAAGCTGTCCAGATCCACAGGGCATTGTTATTCTGAATCTAGACCCAACAGGAAGCTAGGTTCTTTTGCCTGCTCCCATTAATAAGGGATTAAGAGATCTTGCTACACAAAGTGGAGAGAAAATCTGCTAAATGTAAACAAAGGTATTTTCTCTACCAAGAGCTTAGCTGTCTTCCCTAAAAGGGCTTTAGTTTCCATGGTATTGCCTGTTTTGACATAGAGGTTGGATTTAAAACATGACATTTTTTTAAAAAAAGGCAAGAAGCAGATCTAAACTTGGAAGGAAAACCCTCTTCAAATGAGTTGACCTGACTTAAACCAATCTTGTGTATCCTTAAGAACTTTATATATAGCTTTCAAGCTGCCAGGACAAAGAAAGAGCTTCTGAAAAAGAACTGGATCAGGCAAAGTGGAGCATCCTTTCACGCCTCTCTGCCTTTTATACATACTTGCAAGCTTCATTTACACACATGGTGAAGAATTTCTTAGGTTCGCTTAGTCATCAGTGCAAATCCCCATCAAATATTACATTACTAACAGTGACTCATAGCTTCAGGAAGTAGAGCTTATTGAAATATAGATATGGGCATCTGAGATTCTTTGCGGTTAGCTTAGGTTGCTCTGTTCATTCTGGGTATAATGATTCAGATTGTGTGGAATGGGATTTTATCACTTGCTCCCTCACCTGTGCCATTATGCAAAGCTGCTCCTGAGTGTTCTGGCTTAGTTAGTACAAATAATTGGCCAGAACTGAGACTTACAGGATAGGGCATGGAAGCTCCAGGAAGTGGAGACATTGGGTTGTATCTTCATGGGAGTCCAATGACATCTGAATGAGGGGTTGGAAAAGCTACATTTAGGACTAAAGTTCCCAGGATCCCCCAGCTTGCTTAGCCACTGGCCATTTAGACTGGGGAAATCTGGGGGTTGTAGATGACAAAGTGGCTTTTCCAAGCTCTAGTATAGAGGGCCACATGTTTCCCACCCCTGTCATAGAAGAAGTAAGGCTTAAGTCATCTCCCTTGTGTTTCAGTTCATTAAAAAGCTGGCTTAATAGAAATTGAGGATGCATTAGCACAGCAAACTAAAGGCCTCTTGTATCTGCATCTCTAAATTTCTGCCACAGAATATGTCTCCCTTTCTATTATGTGTGAAGTAACAGTAAGCAAATCTAGCTTCAGGGCCTGTTGGGGCTTCTGAATTTATTGTGCTCAAAACAGCAAGGATTGTCAAAATGGGTGACCTTTTCAGACTGCGATCTTTTACATTTACCTGTGAGTAACTTTCATTGAAGGCAATGAGTTTGACCCATACGTGGGGTTGTGCTGTGATTCTGATTTAGAAGGAAATTTGTATGTGGAGATGTGCAATTTTGCATGCTTACTGTATAACATGAAATTTTCTACAGAACTGGGCAGCAAGAGGACCTTTGCTTTATTTCTCCCAGCAAATTTCTATGCCTCATTGTCTTGAGGGATTTGCAAGACGGATTTGCAAATGTGCTAGCAGATCAGGTGACTTACAAATCATAGCAGGATGGACTATGAGGCAGGCAAGGGGATTTTGACTCATTGTGTTCTACCTCACTCACGAAATACTCTGAATGCACACGTTATACTGCCGAAGCTAAGCAGCTTCAACCCTGTAAGCTCTCTGGATGGGTTCCTGCCTCGGAGCCAGAGGGAAGCCACTTTGAATTCTTTGGTGTTACAGTAGGATATAAACATGATTGAAATCCCACTCTTCTCTCCTTCCACCACTCTTGTTCCCCTTTTTCATCTTTAAGTATTGCCACTCCAGACTTTTCTATAATGTTTGTAAATGGGAAGATTGCATGTGGAGTATGTTACGCATAACTGCTTTATTTTGCAAATAAAGGCAGTGGGGACACAATCTTAGGTTTGTGTATTGTAAGATGAAAAAGCTAGTAATTCATATTTTTGCCTGCAGACTTAAATTCTTTTTCAGTCATTTTATTGGACAAGTAATGTTAAGTGAGAAGGCCTGAGGCTAGGAAGAAATGGGATAATTATGCCCATATTTCTTTATATTGTAATGGGAAGGGTACACATAATTTTTGTGATTTTTACAGAATAGGAAAGCACAGTGTAGTATTGTATGCAGACCTGTAAAGTCTGGGAATCTTCACCTTTACTTCACTTTTTTTTTTAAAGCAAATCATTATAATTATTGGTGTATACACTATACACCATTCTATCCTATAAAGTGTATTGGTACTTTCAGAAGTTGGAGTGGTGGAATAATGTTCCAGTGGCTAGAAGTAGGGGTTTGAAGCCTTGCACTGGTTCTTTTCAAAGCTTAGATATGTTACCATATCTTCCAGCATATAAGACGACTTTTAAACCTTTTTAAATCCCCTCCAAAGTCGGGGGTCGTCTTAT
>CM034701.1:362897408-362919573 GCA_020142125.1 Phrynosoma platyrhinos | reverse complement strand
TCGGGCCCTGGGCCGGAACCAGGCCGTAGGTTGCCGACCCCTGCCCTATGACATTTACATACCATCTCAACTTTATATTCCCCCCTAGATTGTTTACTCTAATTTTTATGTTCCTTTTAATTGCTTAGACATTCATTCTTAATGTACATTTTTAAAAGATTTATAATCTGACATTTCTGAAAATAAACAAAGGTATCTTAACATACTCACTGCTGAAATAATAAAATGTTAAAAATTCAGTTACAAAATCTGTGTAGCATAAACCAGAGACATATAAAATCTATAAAACCAGCAGGAAACATAAACAATAACTACAGCTAGCACCTCAGCAGCACAAAGGCATCTCAGCCAGCTATTAGAACCAAATGTTATAGCCCAAAGTCAATTTTTATAACTGGATTTCTCCCCTCTGTTGCTATGTTTTGTTGTTGTTTTTTAATCCTGTAAAACTCTGGAAATTTAGGTTTAAGGATGGTTTATAAAAGTGTTGCTTAAAAAAGATAAAACTGTTTAAGCAGTTTTTGTTACCCTTTTATCATGGAGTGGAAATAAGTATGGCTTGTAATTCCAGCAAACATTTAACTAAAATGGTGTGTCACTTCCCCTAAAATAGCAATAGCAAGTACATTTCTATACTGCGTATCAGTGCACTTAAGCACGCCCTAAGTGGTTTACAATGTGTAAGCTAATTGCCCCCAACAAGCTGGGTACTCATTTTAGCAACCTTGGAAGATGCAGGCCTGAGTGAGCTTGAGCCCTAGCTGGTATTGAACTCGCAACCAGCAGCAGTACAGGCATTTAACCACTGCACCACCAGGGCTCAAAGTCAAATCCATAATAAGTGAGTCTGAGATTTTCAGTTAAAAAAAAAAGCTATGAATTTTCCTTTCTAGCATGTACCAGTTTCAGACTCTTCACACTTTCACTACCCATTGATCAGCACATTCTATACTCTGGGAAGTCCAGTATTTTCCAGTTGACTCTTATTTCCTGTTTTGCAGATTGCCACATGTTCAGATGACAACACCATCAAGATTTGGCGCTTAAAGCGAAGCTCTGTGGAAGCGAACTGGCCAAAAAAAGGAAGCTTGGTAGGTTGGACCTACCAGAAGAAAATGGAAGGACAGAATGGAACTGGTAAGATTGCTTGTAACACTTGACAAATTTTCTATTGTAGGCTATGGAGTTGGCGCTTGGAGACTTCTTTGTAAAGAAGTGAATATGTTCTGTTAAAAAATGGCTCAAGGAGCACTTGTATGAAAGTGTCAGCTCCCATGTGTGTGAGGATGATATCTTGTCTGTGAAATACCAGCTGCAGCTAATTTTTGTCATGTTTAGCACCTACTAATGAAAAGCTCACAAGGATGATTCAGGTGGTCAGGTGTGAGATGCAAGTAAGACAATACACTGCCCCCCACATGGATTCTGGTAAAGCAGGGGTCGGCATACCTTTTGCCGGTGGGACTGGTTCTGCTGTCCCCCGATCGTCGGCGAGCCAAAGGGGGGAGTATGCGCATGTGCACTACTCCCACCGCCGTGCGCATGCACGCGCCAGTGGACACCATTTTGGAATGCAAAACGGCGTCGCGAGTGCATGCACGCGACTCCGGCACCGTTTTGCGTTCCAAAATGGCGGCGCAAGCGGTGGCAGGACCGGCCATGGGCCGGTTACAAGGCCTTGACGGGCCATAGTTTGCTGGCTGCTGTTTTAAAGTGTGTGACAACCTTTAACTGTTGAAAAGCAGTGGAGATATGTGCGGAAGGTGCTGTTCACTGAACACTAACCTATAACTTGTTTCAAGACATGGTAAAATTGTAATCTTGACACAGACTTTGGACATATCAAAGCACTGCACTGAAACAGCCAGGCTTCATGACAAAAATGAATTCTTGCATTGGTGGCTTTCACTGTAAGTTAGTGTGTTAAGATAATTCTTTTAAGTTGATTGAGTTAGAGCAGGGGTAGGCAACCTAAGGCCCGGGGGCCGGATGCGGCCCAGCAAGGCCTTCGGACTGGCTCCAAACCGGTCCTGCCGCCGCCGCCCCCCCCCCACCGCCGCCGCCCCCCCCTGATGATATTGATTACTGTTGTTATTACTTGTTCTTGGGGTTTTCTTGGCAAAATCTTCACAGGGGTTTTGCCATGGCTTTTCTGGGACTGAGAGTGTGCATGCATTTTTTTTAATTTTTTTAATTCTTTATTTATTTATTTATTTATTTATTTATTTATTTATTTTTGGTGCTTCGGCCCGTCAATTGTCTGAGGGACAGCAACCCGGCCCCCGGCTCAAAAAGGTTGCCTACCCCTGAGTTAGAGTCTCTGGCTTTGTTTGCTATAAAACAGAGGCCAGCCTATGAATGGAAAAGACTGAACAGACTGATCACTACTATCAAGTGATTAGAGTGCCTTTCCTTCAACCAGAGGCTAAAGCATTACAGTAGACATTTTAACAATACATGTTGAGTCTCCCTTATTTGAAATGCTTGGGAGCAGAAGTGTTGGGTTTTGGATTTCTTTGGATTTCTTTGGATTTTAAAATACCTTTATTTACATATACATATATAATGAGATATCTTGGAGATGGGGCCTAAGTCTAAACACAAAACTCATTTATGTTTCATATACACCTTATACACATAGCCTGAAGGTAATTTTATACAATATTTTCAATAATGTTGTGCATGAAACAAATTTTGTTTACACTAAACCATCAGAAAGCAAAGATGTCACTTTCTCAGCCACTCATATTGACAATTTTGGATTCTGGAATATTTTGGATTTTGGCATTCTGGATAAGGGAAGCCTACCCTGTATATGGGAAGACTTCTTCAAAATAGTGAATGGAATAGAGAGAACAGATAGAGAAAAGTTTAACTTGAGCAGCTATAAGCTCAGGAAAGTACATGCGTAATGCATCATTGTATAATTAAAGGGTGCAATTCATTGTTGGAAAACATAATGACCCCTCTCTAAAGAGGGCTTCAAAAAGGGCTGGAGTGGTCTCACAGAGCATGTTTGCAAGCAGGTATTAACCATGATCTCTAATGGGACTTGATATTTGGAAGCACCATACCTCTGAACACTAGATCCTGCGGACTATACAACTGGTGCAGGTATGGCCCGGGGAAGGGTCTGTCACATTCAGTCCCTGTGTGTCATCTTACTGGATGCATTTAATTCAGTGTTGGAAAACTGAAAAGATCAGGAGCCACTTTTCAGGCGGTCAAATGACTTGATCACAGCACTTGTGATTTTGTAGATTTTTAAAGAAAAATTGTTTTTAAAAATTAGCTTCATTATCTATACTTGCACTTAATCAATTTCTCTAAAACTGATCAGTTTTTAAAATTCCCTTCAAGCTATTTATTTAATTAAAACCATTTACAAAAATTAAATAAACATATTAACAGTTCTAGCAACGGTGGTCACAGAAAAGATTTAGCGTATCTATAGCCTGAGGCTTTCAGGATGTATCCAACCGTGTCCTTGGGTGTAAGTATGCAAGTAGAGCAGACACTGGTGATTTTCCATCTCTTCTGCATGCTTCCATTTCCAGATCTGGAGAGCTGGTTACACTCCCAAGCAAATTTGAAGGCAATGTAAAGAGTTGTAGCAGCAAGGAGATGAAGGAAGGGAGTCGTGTTTTATGGGTGGTGGGTGGTTCACACAGTGTTGGATGCAAGCCAGATGGAGTTGGCTCAAGTCTTCGTAGCAGCTTTTGTATACACAAAAGTCCAGAAGGGTGGCACCTGTTCTGCAGGAAATGGAATGTTTGGCTTTGCTTAAATGAAAAAGAAACTGCATGTTGCCAAATTGAAAACAAAAGTACCCTGCAGGGTATTAAATCCCCTACCAGGTTGGTTAAAGAGCTCCTAAAGTTTCACATGCCTTTATAGCATGGAACTCCAAGCTGCTATAAATGTAATAGCAGCAGCAGCAATCACTTTGTGTGTCTGGTTATCTTTAAAGCGCTCTTACTTAGTCCGGATTTCTTTGGGGACAGGCATGTGTACCTTTATTACTGTTCTAGAACAATACAAAGACAAGGAATGTAAACTTTAAACATAGTTTCCCAGTTCAGACTGGCTTGTATAATAATGACAAAGCCATATTTATCTAAATTCTCTGGGTAGGACATAGAAATGTTTGAATAAACAGGAATGCTAGTTATCTAGTATTGCAGAGATGGTTCCAGGCTAAAAGCATACAACCTCCTTCTGCTCCACCCCACCCCTTTCTTCCACCGAAAACCCACATGCCTGTAAATAATTAGGAGCCTTAGGGCTAGTTCACAGTTTTAAATATCTCCTGAGCTTGCATCCTGCTGATTCTTTGGTTGCATTTGCAAGGATTTAAGTGGTTAAAGTGTAACTTAAAATTCTCAAATTCCATTGTGAGAAGGATTATTACGCAGATTTACATGGCTTGTTTATTTTGTAGACTGCTCTCAATGGGCACGTTTGCACTTCACAGTGTGAAAGCAAGAGAAATCACTGCCCTGAGAACCTTTCACTGCAATATTCAGCACAGGCAAAACTGCAGGGGCAAAGGAGAAATGGAGGGGAATGGAGAAAGTAAGAATTTGTGTTGAATTCAGGTCACAAAATGGAAGGTTTGATTTCTTCTGTCTTGTAGTTCCTTAAACATCAGCATAGATGGGGCCATAACTTATTCAAGACAGTATCATTCTTTTTTCTTCATCTTTATTTGCAAAGAAGAGCAATAACAGAAGGATAAGAAGAAGAAATTAAATTTGTGGCCTTACAGGAGCTATGGGGTTTCTGAAGTGAAATTCTTATTCTTTCCACCCCAGTCCACCCCCTCCAGGTTATGTTGTCTTTAACTGTGAGTCCCGTTTTGGGAGGAAGGCAGGATATAAATCCAATAAATAAATAAATAGTGTTAAGTCTGGTTCTTCAAGACTAGGAACTAGAACTTAAACAACAGCCTATGATAAGAGCAGCAGTTAATGAAGGTCCAATCACTGAATGTAAATCAGCCTTGTCAAACCAAAGACTTCAGGCATGGGCAGCCTTGAAGAGTCCAATGTCCATTTTCATTCCCTCTTGGACCCACTTCTCTTGCAAAATATACACCTCCACACATGCCAAATGACCTTCTGGTCATTTCAGTTTTATAAAAAGGCTACTTGGGGTCTAAAACAGTTCATGGAAGAAAAGAATAGACTTAACATAGCTGGTCACATGCCCATGGAAGCACACAATTGACCTTTTTTACACTAAAAAAATTGGTTGGGGACTCTCACGGGCCACACTTGGCCTACTCCTCACCAATGTAGTCTGAGATTCTCTTGTCAGGGTGGCTAACAAGATGTCCATGTGAAGGCCATAAGTGGAACATGCAAACATTGGCACCCTCCTGGTTGTGTTCCCCAGCCTCTGATATTCAGAAACATAACATTTCTGATACTAACAGTAGTAGATATAGCCATCATGACTAGTAGGCATTGATAGCCTTATTCCTCCATGAATTGATTAATTCCATTTTAAGGATATACAAGTCAGTGACGGTTGTGAAATCTTGCAGTAGTAAACTTCATAATTTTAACCTGTGTGAAGAAATAATTCCCCTTTTTTGTCTCCTGAATCTTCCACCAATAATTCAGGGGAAAAGAGAAATATCTTCCTACTGTCTGTTTTCTTCACATCATGCATAACTGTATAGCCCCCTAGCATGGCTCTTCGTACTCACCTCTTTTTTCCCCTTAAGCTAAACAGCATCAAACTTTTTAGAAGGAAAAACCTTTTTGGATTACAGTGCCCACCATCACTCAACATGTTAGCCAGGGAATTCTCAGAATTACTGGCCAAGGTCTGAGTCTGCAACTGTGTGCACAAGTATCTTGATTGATTGGAAGCAGGGCTGTTTCAGTTGTATCCTGTGTTTCAGCTTGCCTTTTTAAAAAGGCATAAGGAAAGCCCTGTGATGATAGACTTGCAGGAGACAGAGTCCAAACTACTGGAAGTAGTTCCAGTCCAAACTAGAAGGCTGGAATTTATTCTTATATACCTCCTCCTTCCCCAGTAGGGCTCAGACCAGCTGATATGATGCCTCTGCAATCTCTTAATGTGCTTTTACTCTCCCGGATGGCCTCTTTTCAGTGGGAGGAATGTAGTAAGGATTCTTTTGCCATCAAAGAATTCACATGCAGGAAACCTGAAGAACAATAGGAGAGTATGTGCCAGTTCTCTTTCTTGGTGTGTGTGTATCTTGCATTTGCACGTGCCATTATCCTCTTTGGAAGCCTGTTCCCCCCTCCCTTTTTTTTCCTTTTCTTTTAAAAATGTTTCTTACATAGATAAATGGCACAAAGGTTATTTAATCTCCCAGCTCGAAAACTGTCAGTAGTGTGAATACTTGGTCTTTACAGTCAAACCTGGCACTTCAGTTAGGTAAAATGTCATACCTCTTCTTTTTTCTGTTTTGATACAGCCCATGAATGGAAAAGGAAGTGCATGAATCTTGCAAACATAAGCAGGCTTCCTGCCAACCTTGGTTTTTTGAACACACACCACATGCAATGTGTATTCTGATTCATAGCTACCTTAACCAAATTCTATTTCAGGGACTGGCTAGATAAAAATGTGTATTCCCACATATTTTGATGGCACAAAATCATAGTGTTGTCACTGCAAAAACTACTAGTGTGGTTGTAATGCAGCTGTTTTCAGAGCTGTACCTGTGTATAGGCTTTGTTTAAATGGCCTTCTGAGATCATCTGTCTTCCATGATTTGAAAGAGCAGGTTTATAGCCTTGACAATGTAGACGCAAGGGCTGCTACAAGCCTGGATACAAAAGGAATTTCTCAGGTGGGCCTTTGTACTTTATGCAACTCTTGACTCTTTGGATGTCTGCATTTTAATGACTACTATTCCATACCTTCTTGCTTTCCACAACCCAGAATGCAAAAATTATTCAAGAAAACATCTGTTGCATGGTGTTTTCTCATTTTATGCACACTTCCATAATTTAACCTGAAATGTTAGGCATAATTATGAATAGCTTCCAAGAGATTATACCACTTTATAATGGGGTGGATAAAGTGCAGCCCTCCAGGTGATGTTGTACTGCAATTCCCAACAGCCCTAGCCAGCATAGCCAGTGATGAAAAATGGTGGAAGTTGCAGTCTGGCAACATGTGAAGGGCTGGACTTTACCCATCACACCTTATGATGAAAGTAGAATCGGTCCCAGCTAGTAGGCAGAGTGAGGCCATTGCCTCAGGTGGTATACATTGGGGCTGTGGAATTAATGGGACTGTATGTTCCACATGGCATAGTGGTTTGAGTGTTGGATTATGACTCTGGAGACTATGATTCAGTTCTCTGCTCGGGCATGAAATCCACAGGGTGACCTTGGGTGAGGCACACATTCTCAGCCTCAGGGGAAGTCAATGGCAAATCTCCTCTGACCAAACCTGGCCAAAAAATCATGTGATAGTCACCATAAGTCAGGAATGACTTGAAGGAACACAACAATAACAATAAATGTGCCACATGACCTGACAGTAAGGGTGGTTCGACAGTGGAACACACTCCCTCAGAGAGTAGTGGAGTCTCCTTCCTTGGAGGTCTTTGAGCAGAGGCTGGATGGCCATCTGTCGGGGATGCTTTGATTTTGAGTTCCTGCATGGCAGAATGGGGGGTGGACTGGATGGCCCTTGTGGTCTCTTCCAACTCTATGATTCTATGACCTGTCTTTTTCTTCTAAACATTTCTGCTGCCTTCAAGTACAGTGGATGGTACTGTCCCGATATCTGTACTGAAATAAGATTAACTTGTTTGTCTGATCAAGTTCTCTGCATGGAATAAAACATGGATGGGAACGTTGCCACTTGTACTGAAGTAGAATATTTTGGGCCAGCCCTAATGTGTGAGGCACTAACATTCTGTGCCACCCAATTATCTTATGAGTGTAACCTTGCTTTATTGACCTTTAATACATTTTCCTCATTTTGAGTGCATGCTTTTCCTTTCATTTTAAGGAAATCTTAGGAGAAGGCACAGTACTCCTGCAAAAGTACTTCCAGCAGGAAGCCCCTCTATTTCTTCACCGCAGCCTGCTGCTTGTGCTCCAGCTTATACAGGAGATCTTCCTCTTCCCACCAACACACCCACATGGTCTTCAGGCAACACCCCGACCTTTACAACAAGTACCTCTGTTCCAGGAAAGCAGCAAATGGAAGGCACATCACCCAAACCAGCACCTTCCTCAGCAATGTCCATTAGACAGTGGGTTACCAAGACTCCAAGTTCATCTCCTCCTGTAAAAGGAGTGAAGGTGCTTTCTCCACAGAAGGAACTTTCTGAGGCCACGTTTGCTTCTAAATCATCACACTTGAGGTCTGAATTACGAGCCAAGCGGAGGCTAGAATCAAGCAAGGAGGTAAATGCAAAGTGCCTGAAAAGCTGCAACTGTGTGGCTGAACTTCACCCGGTCTCTAAAAAGTCCAGGCTAGAGCAGGACACTCTGGCAGATTCAAAGCCTTGTGAGGAAAACTGTCTGACTCTTGGTGGATCAGCCCAAGCCACAGAAAGCCTGATGAAAGAGCCTCCTCCTGCTTCTGGAAGCCCTTGTTCTTCTGCAGGCTTCCAAAATCTTTCTCGTCTCCTCAAGTCCTCCTGTGATGAAATGGCTGACAAGGAGAATGGTTGTCCTGACAAAAGAAACTGGCTGGCTGCTCTGGGGAATAAGTTGCGGACTAACACATCTAAAAGCCCAAATGGAACAGGAAGCAAAACTCAGTTATTGCAGAATCTGGGCACGAGACAACAGGAAAACAAGACAGGAGGGCATGTAAGTAAATTCAGCAACTGATGAGTTTTTGCTAGTTGGCTTCACCTTTACTACCTACCTCCTGCATAACATAAATGTTGCACTTTACATTTATTTATTGTTTGGTACTGTATATTTGATTTTCATACACTAACTGGAAATCTTCAGATAAAGTGATTTATAAATGTAAGTAGTATTTTGGTTTATTCCAGGGATGTGTAAGCTATGCTGCTTCAGACTGAACTACAGCTCCTATCACGCCTCGCTTTTGATTACACTAAACCTGATAGGAGCTGCAGTTCAACAGCACCAACCCACCTGGTCCTGCCAGTATCTGTTCTTTACTTTTCTGGTGCAGCAATGCTGCCTGGGGAATTCTGAACATTTTAGACCAAAAATAAATTTCTTTGAGCTCTGCTTCTAAAACAAATTGCTCTCCATTCAGAATGATAGTTATAATAAAAACTCTGTTTGAATGCTTTGCAAATTTTATTTTTAAAATACAATATAAGATAAATAAATGGAGAGAACAAATCAAACCTGAACCCTCCCAAGAAGCCAAAATGCCTAAATTTAGGCTATAACACTTAGAATCATAGAGTCGGATGAGACCATAAGAACCATCCAGTCCAACCCCCCTGCCATACAGGAATACACAATCAAAGCACTCCTGTCTCTGCTTAAAAGCCTCAAATAAGGAGATTCCACCATACTCCGGGGTGGGGTATTCACTCTCAAACAGCTCTTAATGTCAGAAAGTTTTTCCTAATGTTGATGTAGAATCTCTTTTCCTGTAGTTTGAATCCATTGTTCCATGTCCTAGTCTTTGGAACAGCAGAGACAAGTTTGCTTGATCTTCAACATAGCCTTCAAATATGGCTATCATGGATCTCTTAATGTTTGGGGATAGAAGTAGATAAGTAAACCACAAGTTGGGGAACTTGATTTTCCAGGTATGTAGAATTTAGAACTCCCATAATCCCTTGTTGTTGGCCATGTTTGGTGGGAGCTGAAGTCTGAGCTAGAGGGCAGAAGATTCCCCCCACTGGTGAAGGCCATTCATGGGAGCATCCAAACCAGTTTGGAAAATGCCAGGCATAGACAAAGCAGAGCAGTCTTTGTAACTCTATAGCCCATCATTTTCCATAGATCAGAATGGCTTATATGTTTCAGGACCCTTTCTACCTTCTCAGGTCCTTTTCAAAGTCATGTCTGGCTGAGAACAGGAAGGAAAACATCCATTATTATTTGTGTTTGTTTTACTTTTCTGATCCAACAGGACAATCTCTTTCAGTAGATACAAGGAAGTGGAGCTGAGCTGTGTAGAGTGAAAAGCAACATTTTTATAAGCAGGGCTCCTATATTGTGTTCAATGTTAGGAAGGGCACTGCTGGACAAAACACAATTTCCCTGTCTTTGGAGACCAAAACATAGACGAGGCTCCGGTTTTCTGTACAGATCTGTATATAGCAGTAAAAAGGCAACGTTACTCTTCAATAAGGATTCTGCCCCAATGAGATTTTCCTTCAGTCCCCAAGTTTTCCATTTCCAGATGCTGAAATTATTCACACCTAAAACTCATATTTGCTGTATTGTATTCCCTTGAAAATGTTGCCAGTCCTTTTTCATTGGATTCCTGAATTGTTTTTCTAAATGTCCAGTGGTGGTTTTGAGTTTTTTGCAATGCTAGAAATTTGGAGGGACAATTTTCTCATTTCCCCCCACCCCTTGTAACTACAGTCTACCTTTTCCTTAAGAGAAAGAGGCACCCTTCCCAACCCACCACCCTTTAGGAGTGTTGGACTGCAATGCTTCTGGTGGTGTGATGGGAACTGTAGTTTGTATCATGAGACAGACATGGTGGGTGGTGTAGTCCAATACACCTCAAGGGCATCAGTTCTGTAGCACTTGAGTTAAAGGTTCTTTCCTAGCTCATCAAGAAGCAAGTTGATAATCTGACAAGATGGAAGGGTAAAATTTTGCTCTCTCCTCAATACCTAGCATGGTGTAGTCTCTAGCAAAGGAGAGCAGAATATAGATGGGAGAGGGATTTGCTAGTAGGTCTTTACATGATTTGCAGTAGATTTTCAAGGACTCCCATTGTTTAACAGGAAGGCTGGGCAAAGTGCATCTTTGGGGTTATATGTGATCCCTCCAAAGCTGTTTTTGTGACCCTTGACCCCTCTAGACAGACCTTTTGGGGGGCAAGTGGAAAAGTGGCAATTAATCTTTTCAATAGATTGCAGAAGGCCCTGCACTAATTACATTAAAAGTAGTGAAAGAGAGGAAGACTATAAAACACAGGTGGGACCTGCAAAAATTGTAGTGTAGGCTCTTCCTGTTAATGGTGCCATCCAGCCATGCCATGTCTTTTAGTATAATGGGCTTCACCATCCTCTGGATTTTCCATTCACCTTGCCAACTGTGAGCATTTTGCATCCACAGAGCATGCTTAGTCTTCATTGTGATCTTTTGCATCCCCATCCCCTTAAGAATTACCCCTAGATATTTCTTTTGTACTTAAACATATATTGGGATACCTTTCAGATCTGCTAATATCTCCCAATTATGTATAGGTAGTGCTGATGTTGCTACATGTTGGAGAGGTTAGAAATCCCCAGTGCTCAGAATTTTATCTGACTTAATACTCTTTTTTTTCTGTGCCAGATTTCAGCTACTTCTGTGCCCATGAGGAAGATTTGCACATATTTTGAAAGAAAATCACAGAAAAACTGAAGATAACTGTCCTTCTAGATCAGCCCTAATGCTATAACATGTTATGTAATACAATGAATGGATTTTGCACTGCCCATGAAGAAACACAAGTGTCCTTGGATCTTAGCTAAAATTAAGGATTTTTTAACCTTCCTGGTTTAAAACATTTTACTTACTTACTGCATTTAGTTAATTAGAAGACGGTAACAAGAGAAATGCTCATTTAATATAAAGGAATTAAAATGTTTTAAAATACAAGCTTAAGCTTTAGGGAAAACAACAAAAATGTTTTCTCAAAGGTTTTTTTGGGGGGGGGGTTGAAAATTTTTGCCACATCAGCTGGAGTGTTGCTGTTAAGCAAATATTTCAAACATAACGGCAATATCCCGTCTATAAGAAGATCATCATCTGAGAAGCTGTTGACTTGAATTTGTTTCCTGTTGAAAGAAATGTGTATATTTTGTACAGCACAGTGTCCCCTTGTTACAACACTGTAAAAGTGACCTTGTTTTCTATGAAATATAAAGGTTTGTTTTTTAACAGTGGAGTGAATTTTCCCTTTCATTTCCAATATACCATAGGTATATTGACTAGGCAAGGGGATACATGGGAAAAATATGTAGTGTACTAGAGATGTATGTTGTGGTCTTCCACCTATGACGGGGCTACAAGGTCCGCCATTGCCAATATTCCTCCAAAGTCTGAAAGTGTAAACCAAAAGCAAATTCTAGCTTCCTTTTTGGGAGAAAATATTCCAGTGCAGGGGTAAAAACTGTCCCCTGTCACACCTACCTTTGTACAGTATCAGTTTTGCTAAGACTGACTCCCCAAACTCACCACAGTTGCCCACCTCTGTATTCGATGAAATAGAAATCGGCTCACAAAAGCTCACTCTGACATTTATATTAGTGTTTCAGGTGCCACAGCACATAGGTTACTGTATTTTCTGTAGTGCAGCAACTCCACTGCAACTTAGAGACTGGGCAGATGGGTCAGGATACCATGGGCCAAGCCTGTCCTGTCCCAGGTTGGTCATCAGGCATCCCATTTCCATGTCAGATGTGGCAGTAAGTCTGCTCAGTAGTAGCAGTGGTGGAGGAAGGCAAGAGGTCTACAGGGCCATCCAGTCTGTTGGGTTGTTTTGATTTGAGTTACTTTGGCCATTTCGACCCACACTAAGGCCTCTTTCCTCTGGAGTTAGACCAGTACTGCTGGCTCAGTGTCGGGTCTGCCTGATCCCATTCTGAGGGTATTGGCCTGCATCGTCCAAACAGGATGATGCAAGGCCAGGGGGAACATGGGCCTTTTAGCCAGTGCGGACAGCCCCCTTGTTTAAGTTTGCAGTAAGGTGCATTTTACTGTTTCAAGATTTGCAGCCATACCCTACCCATGTTTACTTGGAAGTCTTGTTTCTTTTGATGAGAAAGTAAATGACTTCATCATGCTCCTTCTTTCCCCCTCATCCACAGTACATCACAAAAAATTATTTAAACTATGGGTTTTTTAAGGCAGATTATTGCTACAAATGCTATTTTTTCAGTGCTGGGGGTAGGGTTTTTCTGCACTGAACTTACATTTTTGTACAGACTCAGTGCGAGCTAAC
This sequence comes from Phrynosoma platyrhinos, assembly GCA_020142125.1. Lineage (NCBI taxonomy): Eukaryota > Metazoa > Chordata > Lepidosauria > Squamata > Phrynosomatidae > Phrynosoma > Phrynosoma platyrhinos. Next base: position 362,906,457 of record CM034701.1, on the reverse strand, counting down.
AGTTTAAATTGGCAGTGAAAAGCTAATTACCAACCAAATGCTCATGTTTCTTCAGCAAAGCATGAAAAGAAAATATGCAAGTCAACTTTTCCCTAATATCTCAATGCAGGAATCTGGATTTTCAATCAGAAAATGAAAGAGAACAAAATACTACTGAATTTTAAGTTGTTCTTGGCTTGTTCAGTTTGAACAACTCTGGCCTGAAGAGCTCTCGTTAATATAAGACCCGTTCAGGTTTCCAATTTAAATTCTTTTCTTTATTCCTGTACAAGTTTTGTCATGGAAATGTCTTACTCTACTTATCATAAAGCAGTACTGGCACCAATAATTCTTGTACTAAGAATTTTCCCCTCTAAATGGACTGGAATTAATTATATCAGTCTTGCACCAACTATCAAAAAACAGCCACATATGTAAAGAACTAATGAGGAAATATCTTTCCTTTGGGTTATAGTCTCCATAGGGATTTTAAGTTATTTTCCCCTGCTGTTGGTCCAAAATAATCTCAGTGTATTGTAGGGAAAGCTTTGCAGTTCATTTCTTTTCACATTGAAAGTGTTAAAACACAGGTTCAGCCTCTCACTTGTCTGACTATGACAGTCATATTAAGCTCTGATTTCATAACTCCATATTTTGAAGGCCAAGAAGTGGCATATAGACATGCATGGAGTGCTTGGCACCAGCTACGGCATTTCCTGGACAGAGATAACCTAGCCACAATAGTCCATACACTGGTAACCTCCAGGTTAGGCTACTGTAATGCTTTCTGCATTAGGCTGTCCTTGAAGACTTGGAAGCTACAGCTAGTGTGAAATACAGCAGCTCAACTGCTGACTAGAGTACTGTATAGACAAGATATGATGCCAATCTTGGGCCTCAGTAACAAGGATAGATCTAGGAGTACTCCCAAGCAGTGTACCTGCTCTTTCAGGGAGAGTGCTACTCCATCCAAAACATGCTGTTTGCTCAGTTCCTGGACCCAAGAACCATCAATCAGCAGAGCCTCCATCTTACTGGGATACAGTTTCAAATGTGCTCCTGGCCACAGCTGAAACCTGGGCATCCAGGCTCAGGTTCAAGTCTAGGAATGCATCCAATCTACATACTTGATATTTATTTATTTACACGATGTAATGTTTTCTTAGAAATATTCTTACAGATAACATTTTAAGTTTGGCCTACTGAAGTTTCAACCAGCCCTCTGAAATACAGATAACCCGTTGAATACTGTATATTCTATCTGTAGATAGGTACTTTTACTGATATAATTGTGATAAATGTCATTGAGTATTGTATATTTGCAGATACAAGTTGCCAGTATTCGTACTGACACAGTTTGTTAAATACCACATAACAGGATGGATAGTTCAACATGTTCTCATGTTTAATTCCCTGTATATTAGGAATAGCAAATGGGTGACCTTCCAGATGTTGGACTGCAACTTTTATTAGCTCTAGCAATATAGTGAGCTCTAGTAATAATAAAAATAATGAGAGTTGAAATCCAATAGTGTTTGAACAGCCACATGTTTCCCATTCCTGCTGTACAGGAAGGGAGAAGAGCCTATTCCAAGGACAGCAGTGAATGGGGACAATTGCATTTTTCTGTTATCACTTTTCCCTTGGAACAGATCCTACGTTTTAAACAGCTACAAAAATCATTTTGGAATGATATTGCATCAATGAGACACTAGGGAGCAATGATGTTAATACTGTTGAGTTGAAAGGAAAGGGTCTCCAACTTAATGTTTTCAACAGAGGAGGGGGGAAAATAACACCTAGAAAAACATGGGCTACAAAAAAGTATGTAGTTCCTCAGGGAAATGACTAACCCTTGAGCACACATCATTTTCACTTACATTTTCAGGAGAGAGGACTATAAACCCAAACACCTTATAGCGCAATCTTGTACTTGCCTACTCAAGTGTAAGTATCACTGAGTGCCATTGGGCTTATTTCTGAGTAGGAGAGCCAGCATGGTAGTGTGGTTTGTTGGGCTATGACAGGAGATCGGAGTTCAATTTCCCATTCAGTCATGGAAACTCACCAAGTCCGTCTATCGGTTTAGATGTGTATTGTCCACTGCATATCAGCAGCTCTCCAGGCTGCTAGATAGAGGGTTCCCCCAATCCTTGGAGATACCAGGGACTGAAGCTGTAGTCTTCTGCATACAAGCTATGTGTTCTAGCAGTCTGTCCCCAATCTTTTAAACAGCTCTATCTGGCTGAATATTAATTTGTTTAACCAGGGATTACATTCATGCTTTTGAAATGCACTTTCTAAGTCCCAGGTTGCTATCTAATTTAGACTAAAAAAGAGTCTTGATAATACAAAGTCTTCATATATTGCAGCATCAACCTTTTCCTTCTAATCAATGTCCTACTCAATAAAAAACTTTGCTTCCATTATATTGCAGGGATTGTCAAGTATGGTGGGATCTGGGGGACTGTTTTCTCAAATGTCTGGGGGCTACACCATTTGCCAAAAACATAATGTCAAAACTTGAAAGTCCATTTCTGGTTTTGAAAATCAACTTTTTTATGTTAAATATTCCCAAGAGGCCATTCACTTTTTTTTTTTTTTTTTTTTTTTTTTTTTTTTTTTTTTTTTTTTTTTTTTTTTTTTTTTTTTTTTTTTTTGGAATGAGAAAAAAAGGGTGGTCTGTGAGTCTAGAAGAGTCAAGGGCTACAATTACAGCTTTGGAGGCCACACTCCTGGTTTAATTTGACGGACTCAAACCTGCTGGATCTAATCTGGTAGAATTGGGGCAACATGTCATAGAAGATACATTTTCCATGGAGGACTTGGGCAAATGTTTCATGAATGCCCATGCCTTGCAAAAAGGAGTATAATGTTTATTATTTTATTTCATTCACATTCATCATTCTGATGAAACTGGCATTTCTATAAATCATGAAGAACAAGCCAAAGACAATACAGAAAACAGATGTTAATGAGAAACTAATGTCAGGTATAGAATCTTACCCACCCACCCCCCTCAACCTCAGTCTTGAGGTTATGTGAGCATCCCATTATAATTATATAATTTTTGAGCACATGTAAAATGAATTGGTCCCTGGACCAGTGCTATTCCCAAAGCCAATGGGTGTAGGAAATAAATAATAAATAATTGTAGCCAAAGAACAAAATGTGGGGCTGGACCCTGGCATATTGTGGGTGGGTGGAAAATAGCTGGTCCCACACATCAGATAACCTTAGAAACAGTGGTCTAGCTGATAAGATGATGGATAACATGGAGAGACCCAGCTTCAAACCACACACAGCTGTGAAGGTTTGATACAGGGCAAGACTTAACCTCTTTGCCTAATTTACTTCACAGTGTTGTAAAAGTAAAGTAACATTTTTCTTACACATGCATATATATTGCTCTGAGTTTGAAGGATGACATATACACATATGGACTATGTATGGCGCATATATGTATGAAGGGAAAAAATAGATAATAATGTTCTTCAGGGGCAAGAAAATGTGTGGTGTAGTTGTAATTAGGACCTTGGAGATGGGGCTCCCGTTCTAAGTCCTTTGGCCAGTAAGGGTGACCTTATGGGGTGTTGGAGGGATAAAACAGCTGGGGGAGACAAAGTATGAATGCCTCCTTTACTTCTATTGAGGAAAGGTAAGTTACAGAAGTATCAAAATTAGGAGGAGTTGTGTGCCTTCAAGTCCAACTTATGGCATCCCTAAAGCCAACCTATAATGAGGTTTTCTTGGCAAGATTTGTTCAGCGGGGGTTTACCACTGTCTTCCTCTGAGGCTGAGAGAATGTGACTTGCCCAAGATCACCCAGTCAGTTTTTATAAGTTCAAGTTCCTACTTGGCCATGGAAACTCAAGCAAGGATTCAAACCCTGTTCTCCAGAGTCCTAGGACCTTATCACACGGGGCCCAATCCAGACAGAATCCAAACAAAATCCTGACCTAATACGTATTATTTTTCCATGTGTCCAGACGACGTCGCACAGAACCCCAACAGAAAGTGGAAAGAACCGAGATCTTTTGAATTTTGGTTTCTTGGGGAATTGCAATTGCGCAACGGGAATCACTTCGCTTTTGCCGTAAAGTCTGATCACCAAATACGTATTGGGGAGCATTTCCCCGTCATTCCCTGTGCGGGGTCGGCACTCCGAGGAGGACCTCGTCAGAGAGCCGTCTCTGCGGGGAGACCTCCTCGGAGCACCGATCCTGCGTGGGGCCTGCGCTCCAAAGAGGACGTCCTCAGAGAGCCGGCTCTGCGGGGAGGACCTCCTCGGAGCGCCAACCCTGCATGGGGCCTCGCTCCAAGGAGGACCTTGTCAAAGAGCCGGCTCTGCAGGGAGGACCTCTTCGGAGCGCTGACCCTGCGCGGGGCCTGCGCTCCAAGGAGGACCTCCTCAGAGAGCCGGCTTGGGAAGGGGTGACAGCCGCGGCAAGTGACGGCTGCAGCTGTATTGCACATGTGCAAGAACATCATTGCTTGGTTATGTACGGGATTTTCTCACTTGTGTGTGAACGGCAAATACGGTTCCCGGGAGCGCTTTCCTTAAAAGCGCGATGAAGGTAATGGCATGTGATAGCCATTTGCATATTGTGGGGTTTCTTTCGGTTCGTTACTGGATTTATTTTTATTTCACTTTATTATCGCTTTGTGGGCCGCGTGTGATAAGGTCCCTAGTCTAATATTCAAACTACTCCACTATGGTGGCTGTCTACCAAAATGAGAAAGATATTTTAAAATTTGGAACTTGATCTCACCCAGTGGTTTTTAGCAAAAATAAGACAAAGGAACAAGGGACAAAAACCCAAATGTCTTCTGATGAAGTGGTTTCCAAGGGAAAGGAACTGAGCATCAGATGTACCATTGTCAAAGAGTGAAGACTATTACTTCAGTCACAGAAGAATAAGAAACCGAAACCTGGCATTAATCCTCTGACTACAGCAATGAGCACATTTTTTCCTCTGTCAAAGCAGCCTCCTGCTAGGAATGTTGTCCCACCAGCCAGGAAAGACCTCCCTTTGTCAGTGAAACCATCCATAGTCCCCCCCCCCCCCCCCCCCCGTGTTTACATTCATTGTAACTTATGAATAGTCTGTGGGACTGCCTTCATGTACTGACACATGCAACAGTTTTGACTGTTTCAGATGCTTTTTCACATAAGGTGCAGGCATCTTCACTGTGGTTTGTCATAGACTACTGCAACAAATTTTACCCACCTTTTGTACCCCAAAGCAGGACAACTGGAAACAGTAGGGCAACCAAATATCAAAAAAAGTTAACACTAAGCTATTTTAATCTGAGTTTTAAGGAAGATTTCCTTATTGGTGTTTCTGTTTCAAATATATATTTAATTTAAAAAGTGCTACATTCCAATCAAATATTTAAAAGAGGGGATTTAAGTAAATGCAGCTTTTCCAAACCACTGAAAAGAATTCCTTCACTGATATTAAAGGTCCAAGAGCCCTGTCCTTCTTTGCATCTGTCCATCTTAAAAATGGATTAAAAAGTAACTCTTCTATTCACACACACAAAAATCTTTTTGTGTACAGTTGGCTGAAACACAAGTATGTGTTTTTGCTAAAAAGAAAAAGAAAAGTTGATGAACAATGAACGTCTCTCCTCTGTTCATTCTCTCTGTTCTAAAAAAGACTTGTGCCTATGCCTGTTTTTCCAAAGTTGCAGTCAAGGTTTTAATATATCTTTTAAAGTAATGTATCTTAGGACATTGCTCTTGTGCATTCAAGCAACTATTTTGACATTTAACATAATTTTCTGAATTAAATTTGCTGAAAACATGATGGATTTTCAACATCTGGAGGACCAAAGTTTGGGAATCACTGCATTAGGTGATCTTGGGCAAGTCCTGAAAGAAAGAAGTCCATCTTGGACCTCAAGAACACCTTTCTGGCTGTTTATATGCTATATGTAGTATTTGTTTAGGAACAGCAACATGGTTTGTCTCATGATCTCACGCAAACACAATTTTCTAGCTTTGCAGAGTGAAAAACTGAAATTTGTTGACACTTAGCACTCTTATATTGGCTGTATTCAAAGATACAGCCATGTTAAGTCTGTAGAATCAGTATGTAGAGAGAGCTTGTAGCACCTTAGAGACTAACTGAAAGAAAGAAGTTGGCAGCATGAGCCTTCGTAGACTTAAGTCCACTTCCTCAGATGCTTCCTAAATGCATATGAGGAAGTGGACTGAAGTCTACAAAAGCTCATGCTGCCAACTTCTTTCTTTCAGTTAGTTTCAAAGGTACTTATAGTGGTGGTGTTTGTGCTATCTTGGTTGCTTTGCCTACCTTTCTTTAGATGCCTAAACTCAATTTCTGAGCTGAAGGTTTAAGTTATTGCAATGCTAGAAATGTGGGGGGGGGGTTTCTTGGAAAAATTAATCAGAGGGCAGAATTATTATTTGGCAGGTGATGTCCTCATTTTGCCTCCTCCCTTAGCCCCATAGTTACACCCCTGATAAAGTAGGGAAGAAGAGAACAAGGGATGCTGTCTTGGGCTAACTGGGAAAAAGGCAGGGTGTATTATTACTATGGACACTACCACTACTATTGGAGTGCATTTAAAACAAATCAGTTAATACTGAAGAACAGTTCCTGCCTTGCATGTATATTTTAAAAAGCCCTGGAAAACTGTCTGTGAAAGATCCCAGTGTGATGGTAAGAAATTACCCACCAAACTACTCAAAAGCAATTCTATGGAATAACTGTGGAATACCCCAGAATGACATAACTAGCACTCCTAACTACATAACTAGCACTACATAACTGGCACTACCTCAAGAGTAATAGCTTCTGAAAGATCAATGGAGATCTCTTTCTGGAGATCAGTGGAGATCTTTGTTTCAAAAGCTGCAATTCTTGACGAGTTGCAGCATTGTTTGCAGAAATCAGACATACCAAGCACACTTTAAAGCAATGGGCAGAATGCAAAAAAAAGTTTCATATACTGGGCATAAGGAACCAATTTTGTGGCCAGTGTTAACTCCTTGCTCCCAACTTAAAGAGGCGTCTCTTATCTCAGGCCTGTCTCATGCGCAAGCACATTTCCTGCCTGTTGCCAAGCAACTGTCTTTCTGTACTGTGGCGAACAAATGTTACGCAACCTCTTCAGTTCTGCTTTTCTTATTAGGAGAATATGCACCTTGGCTAAAAATGGAATGCTTTTTTCCCCCCTTCAGGCAACCTCAGACAAATTCATCCCAGGGTTATTTTTTAAATGGAACCTAAATGCTTAAGCAATTGCTTTATGAGAGTCTTTATGGATCAGGTTACAGGATCACAAGAGGACAGGCTGGCTGATTTTGGGTATCTGGTTGGTTCACTCTGTGGCATCACAATAATGTCCATTCTCCACCAGTCCAAAAGGAAAGGTTTCTCACTTAGAGGTTAGTCAGACATGTGGGTTTGTTTTTTTTTTTTATAGCACGACTATCCAAATAATCTCACTCATGCATTCTGGTTTTGTTGTTCACACTATTTTCACAACGCATCTATGTGCATCTCTGAGAGTTATGTTGCTCCCACGTGTCAGCACTGTGAATAAAGATGGAGTCAATGATGCAGATGAATTCAAAACACATTCAAGGCATGCAGAGTTTTATTCCGGGCCTATTCGCATTCGTTATTCACATGCCAACAATGCAAATCTTGTAGGAAAACATGGAAGAAAAACCTTGAGATCAATTATCCCAAGTTAAATGGGGGGTTTTTGGCAACCCCTCCCCAATTTGGCTGCATTTGAAATACAGTTGTCCCTCCTTGTTTGCGGACTTCAAATGAAACCCCTCCTTTACGGGAGGGACAAGCGGGAAGGGATATAATGGCGGCGCACACCACTATTTTCAATGGGACTTGAATATTTCCGAGCCACCATTTTTGCAAAGGAGTCCAGAAAGGATCCCTTTCAAATTGGGAGGGGCTACTGTACATGTGAACAGCAAAGATTCAGCCCACATTCTACCAGGATTATTTTCACCATCTGAATAATCCCTAAGAATTTGTACCACTGCCGGAATTCAGCCAAATGAATCTGGATGGTATAACAAGACATTTTAAGCAAACAGATGACTTGTTTTAATGGCCACAAATGATGGCTGTCTGAGACTGGGCAATAGCATCTGGCTTAAGGGTATATTTTTCCATTGAAATACAGGTGGTTGGCCTGGAAAGGAAAACGAAGAGGTATGGAGGAGAGGAGCAGAGATATGTGTAACACCTTAGAGCACATGGTAGATGAAAAATATTGCCATGGTGATAACCATCATTCCCATGGTGACAATCTCTCTGTGACTAGAGGGAATGGAGACCTTGGGGTAAGAGAAAGAGAAATTATCCCACATAAGGGAGGCATTCTCAGTGGAGGAACTTCATTATGTCAAGGATACTCCCAGGGGATAGGGGAATGATGCTAAGTGGCAAATTTGATAATTAAAAACCTACTCTGGAGTGGATAATCTGTGGCCCTCTGGATGTTGTTGGATTGCAACTCCTATCATTCCTCATTATGTTGGCTAGGGTTGATGGGAGTGTACTCCAACAAAATTTGTGTGTTGTGTGCCTTCAAGTTGTTTCCGACTTATGTCAACCCTATGGCAAACCCATCATGGGGTTTTCTTGGCAATATCTGTTCAGAAAAGGTTTTTCCATTGCCTTCCCCTGAGGCTGAGAGAATGTAACTTGCCCAAGGTCACCCAGTGGGTTTCATAGCCAAGTGGGGAATCAAACCCTCACCTCTAGAGTCATAGTCCAACACTCAAACCACTATGCTACACTGGCTCTCTAGAAGGCCAGAAATTGTGCACCATGGTGCTACATCAAGAGGTTTGTGGTGGTATAATGACTTCATAGTGATGGCTCTTAGATGCGAAGTTTGCAGGCACCACACACTTCCTAGTTAGCCTAACACAGTTAAGTCCCAGATGCCAAGTGTAGGGAGCTAGTTAAGGTATTTCAATCCATGATTTCCAAGTTAGTATTTTAAGGAAGGCTACCTATTCCAAAAGTTCCACTACTAGATAGCTGGAACTGCAAAAGGCAGT
>CM034701.1:362883339-362897308 GCA_020142125.1 Phrynosoma platyrhinos | reverse complement strand
AGCAACCCGGCCCCCGGCTCAAAAAGGTTGCCTACCCCTGACTTAGGCTATACCAAGAGAGATGTGATTGATTTACAGTTAGGGCTCTATATCAGTTTGGAGAATAACTTTTAAACTGACAAATTCTTGCCATATGCTATTCAACCTTTTCTTTTAAAAAAAAATAAAATAATGTTCTTGACAGTGGTGGTTGTTTTTGTCCACATCCGTTTTGAACTACCTCACTTTGCAATATAGTGGAGCTAATCATGTTAAATGACTGATAGTCAAAGAGGATCCCACACACTTCCTGGCTGTGGAGTTGGGTGTGGGTGGAGGTAGCATCACAAATGATTTGTTGTACACTGATGGATTGGCCTATTAAGACTTCAGACAGCTTGTACTTTTGGCAGCTTATAACCAGCTCCATTTGGCCTTGTTGAGCTGGGATTTTCTTGCTTTGTATTCTCCCTCTTCTCCCCACTATCAACTCCCTCTTGTTCTTGTGTTCTTTGATTATTAGCTAGCAACGGGTAATTTTTAAATCATCATTTACATTTAGAACATTTGCATTCTGTTTCATCCAGATTAAATCGCCATAATATCAGAGATACTGGGTGCCGGTACAGAGACAAGCAAAACCTGAAATTTAACACCATGTAGATTTTCCTTATGCTTTGCCAAATCTTTGTGTGTTTTGGATGAAATCACTGGCTCCAGGACTAACTTCTTGAAAAGTTAGCTAGGCTTAAATATAAATCTTCTCCCAAATGCACGTGTGTGTGATTTTTATGTATTTCTATGAGAGAGAGAGAGAGAGACTGATTCAATTTCAGACAGTGAATATGTCAGCAGCTTTTCATAATTCTGTTGTCATTCTTCTAAATTCCCTGCCTGGGGTTGGATAGGGGGTGATAATTTCCAAAGACGTATTGTTTTAGTTTTAGTTAGTGGTCAGTTAATTATGATATGCTACCAAAAGTGCATTTTTCTGAATTTTGGTATGTGTATGAATTCCACATAACCCCAGATGTACACTGCAATGGACCCCAAGTGCTACCAAGGCATGGCAGGCAGGTTATGCCTAGGTCACTTGGAAGACTGGGAAAACCCCAATCCCCAAAGCCAGGCAGATAGTGTGGGAGTTGCAAATGGACCATCATCAGCTCCATAATCAGAAGAATGGGCAATAATGGCCTAGATGTCTCACCTGATGGGCCAGCTTATGAGTTAATATTAGTTAATATTAATATTAATGAGCCCTCCCTCCATTACCATCCGATGTCATCTGAGGGAGAAACACTAGGCCGAGCACCATCGGGCCTAAAATAAGAAGAAGAGCCCTCCCTCCATTACCATCTGATGTCATCTGGGGGAGAGACACTAGGCCCAGCACCATCAGGCCTAAAATAAGAAGAAGAGCCCTCCCTCCATTACCATCTGATGTCATCTGGGGGAGAAACACTAGGCTGAGCACCATCAGGCCTAAAATAAGAAGAAGAGCCCTCCCTCCATCACCATCTGATGTCATCTGGGGGAGAGACACTAAGCCCAGCACCACCCAGCCTAGAATAAGAAGGACCCTTACTTCTTAAAGGATGGGTGGGATTCAGGATTTTATGTTTTCTTTGATGTATGGAAGTTGTGGTGTTGTAGGCCGCCCCGATTGCTCTGCAGAGGGGCGGGATATAAATAAAAATTATTATTATTATTATTATTATTATTATTATTATTATTATTATTATTATTCCTTTTCCTATTCACCTTGAATATTGCCAGACCGAATTACCTCACCCATGCAATCTCACACCTTTGACCTTCAGCTAGTTTTATCCCTTAAAACCCCTGGATTTCCCCCCTCAGTGTCACTAGTTTAGGGTTCATGGGGACACTGCATCACTGTGATCTCTTAGTCTAGTTACCAGCACCTCTGTTCAAACCCATGCTTTCGGAACAGTTGTGTTTCATGCCACATCACTCAATTGGATCGTGGAGAAAGCCTCATCTGTAGTAAGTATCACCCATGGTTCTGCATCAACGTCTTTTCCAAGCAAATCCCTGATTTCCTGAGCCTTGAATAAGTGTGTGCATGTATGTGGATTGTTGTGTGATTTTCCCCTTTAATAAATAATACTTTAATTGGAAAAATCCTGTCTCTGCATCAATTCTTAGATTCCCCCGAACTTTTGGTATACATGTGGGAGACGGTCTCGCAGGGTCCTTGTAGCTGACCTCCTCTCAGTTTGAGCTAAATAAAATTCCCCTTAATAGACTTTTGGCTACATATAGTTAAGATAGTTAGTCAGAGTAAGAATCTCAGGCAGAAATAGAAAGCCCCAATTAGCAGGACTCCAAGTATACCTTTCCACATTTTGGAGTAATATTTTATGATGATCTAAAGAGCACACCTCCTAATCTAGTAAGGCAAATCCAGAGTATAAAATTACCAAACATTGGCTGGAATTCACAATCATAGTTACGAATGTATAACCTAGAGTTTTGCATTTGTAACTGATTCCTATTCACAACCCCTACAAAGTCGATAGTGTAGAAAATACATAGAAATCACAAAACTTTCACTCTGGGAAAGAAATTATGTAAATTTGACAATTGCATACATTTCAAACATGTTTTATTTTACTTGTAAAAAATTTTTAACAGCCAATAAAAGAGAACGCCATAAAAAAAAGTCCCCCAATCCTGACTTATCGGGAAGGTAAGTGATGAAGGTATGTTCTTCTGTAGATCAGACTGTCATTTCCATTGCCATCTGCAATCTTTGGTGCAACAATCAAAAGCAAGATCCCTGTCACAATTCCTCCTCACTTTTATTATATTCAGTCATAGATATACAAATATGCACTCCCCTCGGGGAGAAACATAGACCCATCAGTGTCCTACAGCTCTAAAACACTGAGAGAAACTAGATCCAGAGCATATGTAGAATACAAGATAATTACAGAAAAAACATATTTGTGGATGCTGCTCACTCAAAACAGCTCCCTAGCCCCATTTTCCTGCCCCATCTCAGCCCACTCTTAACTCTGTGAAACAACTCTTTAAGAGAACAGAGATGTTTCCTTGGGCCATTGAAAACATTCTACTCCTACTGTGATCCAGATTTTCCAGTCAAGCCATCATAACAGTTGTCATCTTGAGGGCATAGTCAGCAGAACAAATTCTCCCACTCACTGTCATTCAGTCATCCTTTAACATGAAGACTGTTACAACCATAGTGCTCACTTATAAGTCCTCTCCATGTGTCCAGTTTAGCTTACTCCCAGGTAAGGTTTCACAGAATGGACTGCACTCAGCCTTTGATATTCCTGGAACAGCTCAACTACAATAATATTCTTAAATGTTGTGTGTATGTTTCCTTCATTTCTAATTTATAATTCCTGATAGGGTTTGATGACATAGTAGTTTTAGAGGTCACATTTTACCTGGTGATTTCAGGATAGGGGTCAGCCCCTCTGGTCCTGAAGAGCCACTCTCCTCCCAGTTCCAGAGTCCATGATTATAGCATTGCAGGAAGGCTGATTTTGTCTGTAACTTCACTTAGACTGGTTCCCTTTGCTAGGAGAAAAAACACAGTGGGTATAGGAGTGAAGGGAGTATTTACACAAATATGCTGCTCATAGCCAGCAAACATCTGATTTGGATCACCATTTCTGCATGAAAAAGTACAGCCATAGTAGACTCTACAACCATTGGGTTCAATGAGACTGCAGCTTAGGTAATTCTTGTTGCAACATAAATCTGCTGTGCAAAGAGATGATAGTATTGCATACTAAGGAAGATTCTTGATACATGCTTATCTTTTTGAACCTTTTGCACAGGCTAATACCAGACAGGACTATTTATTTTATTTTTTAGTAAGGACAGGCAGCCTATAGCCTTCTTGATGTTGTTGGATTATAGCTTCTATCAAGTCTCACTGCTGGCTATGCTAGCTAAAGGATGGTGAGAGCAGCATTCTGACAACATCTGGAGGTCTGTATCGTATTCTTTAGTTGCTCTACTACTGGTTGATCTTAAAGAAATATAAAATAGAGAGCTTTCTCATAAATAGGGTTGCTACATCTCAGGATATGAACTGTCTTCAGAGCCTGAGATCTGGCAACCCTGTTTATAGTGGAGGGAAGAACAAGAGCACTGCCTTGAAAAGTCTGTGTATCCACATTTCCCCAGTGTGTATGTTTTTTTTTTAATTAAGTGGTTTGCTTAATGTATCATACTTAATGACCTCATGAGGAGTTATCCCATGTAACATAATTCTTGTAACAGAACCAGGGCTCACTTCCTGTGACATCACAAGAGGTAATCCCTAGGTCTCAGGTTTTGGTCCTACATCTCAAGGGCTGGCATAGTCCTGACTGGGACCCCTACTCATAAACATGTACATACACACCCTTTCCCCACTAATGTAGTTAAAGTATTCACAGAGATAACCTTACTAGTCTGTTTTAGCATAAAGGAAGCCAGTAGTACCATTGAGACTTAACTGGTTTATTCTAGCATAGGTTTCCATGGACTTCATCAACTGTAGTAAAAAAAATGTGGTTAAAAGTAATGACACCTGGTTATTTTAGCAAGCACCCAAATAAAATATATTGTCCTTTTAATGATATATTTCAATAGGGTATTTTGTTTGCTATGCATATTTAAAAATATCTTACATGATAATTTTGAGAAGTTTCAAGGTGGCTTAAAACAATATTATAACAATAATAATGGCTGTTGTTAACACTGCAGAAATTTCTAGGTGTGTGTGTCTGGCTGTATTAATCTGTTGCAGCAAAAACAGAAAAGAGGCTTGTGGAACTTTAAAGGCTGACAAGTGTTATTTGACATAAAACCTTCTCAAATGGCATTTGATTAAGCAGGCAGCAGCTCAGTAGAAAGAAATGCAAATTACAGCTTGATAGTCCTTGATAGTCACCAAAATAAAACAAAAACACAACAATTGTTCACCTTGCAAAATACATGATTGATCTGAGTGAGCATCCCATGCAAAAACAGCACATTATGTAGTACTGTCAGGTAAACCACAGATGAGAAGATAATGGGGCTGTCCTGAGCTACTGGCTTGTTTGCTGGTGCTTTGGAAAACCTGTCAGCTTTTCTGAGGTTAAAAATTACTACTGTTATAAAATAGGCAAGCCATAAATGACACAGTTTGTGAAGGATTAGAATTTCTTCCAGCACTGATTTTCCTCATATGGGCTGCATCAGCCACTCGCTTGTGCAACATGGGCTTGAAGGTTAACAGAAAGGCATTGTGCATTGCTTATTGCACTGCAGGGCAAGACAGCCCATTAATTGCTACCCTGAAGACATATGGCCCACTGGCATGAATCTATGCAATACAAATCCTATATACATACTTGAGCATCTACAGTATCACACAAACACATGATTTCTGGAAGTGAAGTGTCAGAAACAACAAATAAAATAGATGGGGACAATGGTGATTGTAGAAGATATATACCCTAAAGAATCTTGCAAGGCTTGGGTTTAGGTGATCCAGACTCTGAATCTGTTTTCTAAGGCCTCCAAGATCTATTCCTATATGTCTAATGTATATACATACATTAGCAGAGGTAAATTTACACAAATTCATGTCCCATAGGCCTAGGCAACAATTCTTTTATGGGTCAAGCAGTGCCCTTGCTTGCAGGACATATTGGAAATGTTAAATGGACTAGAAGTGGCTGTCAGGCTACCCCCTACAAAACAAGGTCTTAAAAGAAAAAAAGATTCCACCTAAACATTAGGAAGAACCTATTTACTGTAAGTGCTGTTCAACAGTAGAATAGAGTAGCTCAGAGGGTGGTGGACTCTTCTTCTTTGGAGGTCTTTAAACAAAGATTGGATGGTGATCTCTCGGAGTAATTCAGTTGTGTATTCCTGCATGGCAGGGGGTTAGATAAGATGGCCCTTATGGTGCCTTCCAATTCAGAGAGTCTATGTCCAGACATACATAATATGTATATACATTCCTATCCACAAAAAAGGAGACACAAAAAACTGCAGCAACTACAGGACTATAGCAATAATATCCCATGCAAGCAAAATTATGCTCAAAATTCTGCAGTACAAACTCCTGTCATATATGGAAAGAAAAATCCCAGCAGTGCAAGCAGAGTTCAGAAAAGGAAGAGGCACTAGACATCATATTGCAAATAATGGCTAATTATTTGCACACCAAGGAATTCCAGTATAAGATCAGCATGTGCTTCATAGACGATAGCAAAGCCTTTGGCTGCATAGATAATGGAAAATCTATGGGACGCTCTTAAAGACATGGGAGTGTCACCATATTTAATAGTCCTGATGAGAAACCGTATTTAGGACAAGAGGCTACTGTTAAAACAGAATATGGAGAAACAGAATGGTTCCGAATTGGCAAGAGGGTAAGGCAAGGATGCATTCTATCACCCTATCTGTTCAACTTGTATGCAGAAAATATCCTACAAAGAGCAGATTTAGACCCAGAAGGAGGAGGAGTGAAGATAAAAGGAAGGAACATCAACAGTCTAAGATATGTGGATGACACCATATGACTAGCGGAAAACATCACAAACTTGGAACAATTACTAAGGAAAGTAAAAGAAGACAGTGAAAAGGCAAGCTTACTGCTGAACATAAAAAAAAGATGACCACAGAAGATCTACATAACTTCAATTTAGACAATGAGAAAATCAAAATAGTTAAAGAGTTCCTGTACCTTGGATTAAACATTAATAAGAATCAGTCTGCAATCAAGAATAGGAATGGGAAAGGCTGCTATGAAAGAACTAGACAAGATCCTAAAATGTAAAGATATACAACTGAATATCAACAGTAGAATTGTCCAAGCCACTGTATTCCCTGTCACCATGTATGGATGTGAGAGCTGTACAGTGAAGAAAGCTGATAGTCACAGCTCACTGGAAAAGACAATAATACTAAGGAATGTAGAAAGAAGCAGAAAGAAAGACAGCACACCAGATAGACAGACTCAATTAGGGAGATCACGGGCCTGAATTTACAGGACCTGAGAAGAGCAGTTGAGGACAGGGGGTCTTGGAGATGTCTCATCCACAGGGTCACCATGAGACTAACTGAAAGAAGGAAGTAGGCAGCATGAGTTTTCATAGGCTTCAGTCTACTTTCTCAGATGCATCTCTCTACATACTGAATCAACAGACTAACATGGCTATATCTTTAAAGGATCACCATGAGTCATGGTCGACTGGAGGGCAGTTAATATCAAAGTTCACCAAACCAGGTCCAAGCTATTAACCATGCATTATAGACCACCAGGTATTTTTCATCAACCTTTTATTTATTTATTTTGCAGTGTGTTTACCAAACACTCAGCAAGACATGAGATTTACTGAACCCCTGCAATTTATTGAATTATTTGGCATATTTCAGGAGTAGGAATTGTGGCTCTCCAAATATTGCTGGATTTTAAATCACAGCAGTCCTAGCAAGCATGGCCCATAGTGAGGAATGGTGAGAGCTGTAGTCCAGCAACATAGGGGGTTGTAGACTGCCAGAAACAGTGCAAATTAAGTCCACTTTTAGGGTTAGGGTTAGGGAATCATGGGAACTGTATTTTATTGTGGCACCAGAGCTCTCTGACAGAGAAGGCTCAATGTCTCAGAAAAAAACAACAATTCCCATGATTCCCTAGCACTAACCCTAACCCTAAAAGTGGACTCAATTTGCACTATTTCTGGCAGTCTGCAACCCCCCCATAATTTCCTCCCTGGAATAGTTAATCAGTTTGTGCAGAGTGTACTAAGCCCTCTGCCTTTTTGTGAGAGATGCCCAGATGGTAAAACTTAATTATGTGTTCTATTACATTAAAAAAGAAATACATTGGACTTGGCTGGAGCTATACAACCTTCTTTATGCATTTGCAGCACAACTCAGAGTGTTCAAGGAGATATGACTCTAGTACTCTATCTCCATCAGGTTCTGACTGACTAATTTGGTTTGGTACCATGGCCAAACTGTGTTCATTAAGAATCAGCTGCAGAATCGTTTTTGGATTACAACTCCTAAATTTCCCCAGCTAGTACCATTAAAAAATAACCCTTCTAATTTCTGCTGATCTCTTCTTCTCTACTTTCTGGTTTATGGCCACAACAGTGCTTTTAAGTGACAATTAAGAAATATGATCTGAAGATTTCTGGTTCTGGTTTCTTCTGTGTGTGTTGTTGTTGTTTTTTAAATCAACCAGAGATTCTCCAGGAGTATTAGATAGCACCTCCCATTAACCTAATCCATCACAGACACAACCATGTGAGCTAGGAAGAACCAAAACCATGGTCTTCCACAGATTTTGAGGTTGGAAAGAGCTATCTTAGTGGGAATCATATAGTTCACTCAACATGGCAATCACAGTAAACAAACTATGATTATTAGGAACAAGGAAGTGAAGAAGGAAAACAGAGGAAGAAAATGAAGGATGGGGAGAGGAAAATGCACACAAGCCCACAACATGTTCTCAAGAACCAAACATGTTTTAGTGGTAGCACCAGAACTAAGCCATCCTATGGCACTGTGAGAAACTCATTACTGTAGAGCAGGGGTAGGCAACCTGTTCCCTTTAAGGGCCGAGGGACTTCAATTCCCAGAAGCCTCAGCCATGTTAGCCAATAGTCCCATGTTGGCCAATAGCTCCTGGGATTCTGGGAGCTGAAGTCCCTCGGCCCTTAAAGGGGACAGGTTGCCTACCCCTGCTGTAGAGCAAACACTGTTCAAAGTATACAGCAAATAATTCAAACAATTCATACTATATAGAAAATTATAACAATATACAAAATAGCATTAAAAGTCTATCCTGCTCTATTTCTTTGCTCCACAGTAACCTCAAATAACAGTTTAAGGAAGGAAAATAAGTTTTTGTTACCAAATGGAGCATGCCAACAACCTTCTAAAATAATAGAAAAACTCCCCTTTGTGGTATATAACATGATATCTGCTTTAATACTTTCTGATAGACTCTGGTATACATGGCAGAGTGAAATAGCATTTAGGAATAATCTATTGTTTTGCATTTCCCTTTCACCAGGCAGTGGAAAGACTGAACCAACTATTACATATAGTTCCCTTTGGATATTACAGCAGGAGACAATTTGCTCCCTGTGTAACACTACAAACTTTGAGCTTAAGCAACTATTTTAGAGGCTCTGAAACAGTACCATCTATCGGCTCTCAACAACATTCACAATGTGCTCCCCAAAATTTTCTTAAGAGGCTAGCCTGTCACAGAAATCACTCCTCTCAACTTTACTTGCCTCCACACCCTTGTTATCTGACTGGGCAAACCAGTTTTAGCTGCTTCATATGTACCCCGAAGGATAGGTGTGTGGTTTAGGATACCAATCTCTTGCATTCCTTGACCTTTTTCTTATTTTTGCCTTTTACACTATAGATGGAAAAGTTTTCTCCTTGTACGCAGTACAGAGACCAATATTATCTAACAATTTAGGGGTCATTTCTTTATGCAACCGCTGATGTCAGCTCCCACCCATAAACAAGACCAGCCCTCGCATTGGCAGTGATGCAATTACTGTAAGCAGCAGATACTGGTGGGCACCAGTGGCAGTCTCCTAGCTATTCCTGCCACACTCCTAGGCTATTTCTGTGGGCGAATCAGGCTTTTTTTCAAGCCCTCCTAGAAAAGCTTGCTGCCCTAGGCTTGGTGGAAGACCCTATTTCATAGCCAGTATTGAAATGAGATTCAACTGCAAGGAGATTTTGAACAAGGAATGTGGAAGGGACAACATGCAAAAAAAGACACAAAGTGACTTGGCTAGCTGTTGCCATATAATTCTATGACTATTATACAGTCAGCCCTCTGTATCCACAGTTTCTGCATCCACAGATTTAACCTTCCACAGCTTAAAATATTCAAAAAAATTCCCCAAAACAAATCTTGATTTTACCATTTTCTATAAGTGACACCATTTTACTAGGGACGTTATCACACGTGGACCAGAAAGCGATAATAAAGTGGAAATGAGGCATTCTGAAAATAAACCGAAAATAAACCTTGATTCCGCAAATGGCTTTCACACGTAATTACCTTAATTGCGAAATTACAGTAAGCGCATTTAACGTTCACACACAAGTGAGAAAAGCTTGTAAATGTACTAGAAATGATCTTCTTGCACATGAGCAGATAGAGGAATGATAGAGGAATGCTTGCCGAGGAACCATGGGAAAAAGCAGGGAAATGCTCCCAAATGCGCATTTGCTTTTCATATTATGGTAAATGCGAAATTACTGTAATTTCGCAAATGCATTTCCTCAAAACTACCGAATTTCAAAAGATCTCAGATAACACCAGTTTCTGTCCAGTTTCTGTGCGACGTCGTGTGAAATCGTGAGACACAAATCCAGTTTCTGTTTGAGATTTGTGTGGATTAACCAGCAGATTTTCCCGTGTGATAACATCCTATGTCATTATATATAATGAGCCTTGAACATCCATAGTTTTTAGTATCCACTAGGGTGGGGGGCTGTCCTGGAACCAAACTCCAGCAGATACCAAATGGTTATTGTAAATCTTTTAGACTTTAAGATGCCAGAAGACTCTTAGTTCTTTTTGCTCCCACTGCTCTTGACTTTTGAGATAAGTTTTAGGAAAGAGCAGCTGTAATGGACTGGCATGGTACTCCACCTAGGATCCACCCAAGGGGGTAGCATGACTCAATATCTTAGGGCCTCGGCAGACAACTAATTGAGTCGTCTTCGAGGCAAGGAAGAGGAGGGGCAGCCGCACGCGCGGCGCCCCTTCCTCTTCCTGAGGTCGTCCTCGGAGCCGCCGGCCTTCTGCACGGCCGGCGCTCCGGGGACAACCTCCCGCCGCAGCATCCGCACGCGCTGCAGCGGAAAAGGCAGGGAAAGTGCACTCTACGCTTTTAGGGCGCACTTTCCCTGTCTTGTGGAAGGAGCGCTGATTTAGCGCTCCTTCCAGGGACGCCACCAGAGCGCCGCAGTGCGGAGGCTGCGCTCCCGCAGCACTCTGTCCAGCGGCGTCTCCGGCGCCTCCGTCTGCTTCCCCCCTTTCAAGATGCAGTGGAGATAGAGAATAGAGGATCTTTCTCTCCTACCTTTTTTTTAAAAAGAGGACTATCCTCTGTAAAGTAAGATATCCATCACCTTCCATGTCTGGATAGCTCCCCACTCCATCCTGTTGAATATCTGTAACTAGACAAATATTAAAAGCACTGTGTTTTTGTTTTGTTTTGTTTTGTTTTTTGTTAAGCACTACACACAATTTAAATGCTCTTTTTTCCCTAATATAATTGATTCTGTAAAGCATCTTTCCCCAACCAGGTATGGGGGGTACATTTCCCATCATGCTCCAGCCATTCAGAAGACACCAGGCTGGGAAAGGATGTTACAAAATTCTGTATTGGACTATTTATTATTTGAGTAAGGGATGTGAAATATTATTTTTTGAGAGGGGATGCTGTAGCAAAAAGAGCATAATAAGAAAAAACCTGAAGGAGCTGGGCATGTTGTTACAGTTGGCTTTGAATCAGAGAGGAACCACAGTTGTTTTGATGCTCAGCATATGTGGTTAGTTCAGTCATAGCTGCCATCAGATTAACCTCTAATTCACTCTAAGAAGAAGTTGTGGTTTATTGTGTCATAGCTGAATACAGAGCCAGTGATGTAAACAAATGCTATAGTTTGCCTTGTTAATGATACATCTTTGTTAATGACACTTCCATTAAGATCTCCATATTTAGAGAGTAACTCATTCCTGTTAGTCATTATAATGATGGGGAAAGCTATGTTATTCGATGCAGTGCTTGTTACTTTCCCATTACTTTCAGTTTCATTACTTTCAGTTATTTTTTGAGGAAGAAATACAGTACTGGTAAGAGAGTGGCATAAAAGCTGAAAATGTTTTGTAAAAATGCCTCTTTAAAAGTCTTTAAAAGCAACTTTTAAATATAATGTGAAACTGTTATTTGTTATTAAACTAATAATGTAACTTTGCCATGACTTGTTATATTGCTTTAAAATGTATTGTTGAATTCTTGTTACCAACAGAGTAACTATTTAACAGTTATTTTTACTTAACTTTTGTTTTACTTTTGAGCACTTCAGTTACATCTGCAAAGCTCTATGGAAATGACAGAGGGCCTGAACAGACTGGCCACAAGGGCCAGCCTGGGGGTGGAGTTGGGGCGGGGTGACTGCATGCTGTCCGCCTCGATTCTACACTGATGCCGCCGTCATGCCATACACCCCACTGCATGGCGTGCAGCCTCAGGGTGCTCCCTTGAGCAGCGTGTAGACATGCTATACCAAAGGAGCTCAGAAGAGTTGCAGTGGCGGTGGTAAGAGCGGATTGAAGAGCCGGATTGGGGCCACAGTGTGTGGTTGCCACGGCCCTGATCTGGTGCTCTGTATGGCCCCAGAGACTTTCTCCTAAAGTAACCATGACAGAAAGAGTTTAAAATAAAGAAGACATAGGAATGGGCCACAACTTTGTGGTTGAACACGTTTTGCCAGCAGAAAGTTCTAGATTAAATCAATGACACTTCCAGATACTGTTAGAAAATTTGCCTATAACCCTGGAGAGTTGCTGGTAATAAGTGTTGACAAAATTGGGCAACAGGGACCAACGCAATATAGAGCAAGTTGTATGATGCAGATCAACCTTCCCAAACATGGGCTCCTTCAGATGTGTTGGACTATATCCCTCATCATGTCCAGTGAGCACACTTTGAGACTCCTTCAAATGTTTGACACAGCAGCTCAAGAAATGTACTTCCTTGAAAGTCAAGTAATGCTGAAGGGTGAATTGGTGGTGCAACTGTGGAATATAAAGACCTACTTTCCACAGTGTGGGCAGCTTATTACCGTTTGCAGCTCAGTCATTTCTCAGTGCCTCTAGATCTCTACCTTTGAGCTACCCTCTCACTGAGACGCCTTGATCAACACACCTGACAATGAGTTTCGGGAACCATCTGAGAATAACTGAGGGGGGTCACATCACTTCACAAAAGTCATATTTTATGTTACTTTCACCCCTAAGTTTGTAGAAAACTGTTATCATGATAATTTACAATGAGGAAGTTTCTGCCACCATTCCTTCCTATCTGCTGTTTGGCAAGATATATAAAACTGACAGAAGAAGAAAACCAGAAGAATGCCATCATATAACTGATTTGTGTGTGAAAGTTGAATAAAAAGCTGACAGGGAGAGAACTAATTTGATATAGAATCATAGAGTTGGAAGAGGTCACAAGGGCCATCTAGTCCAACCCCCTGCCATGCAGGAACTCAAAATCAAGGCATCCCTGACAGATGGCCATCCAGCCTCTGTTTAAAGACCTTCAAAGAAGGAGACTCCAACACCCTCCGAGGGAGTATGTTCCACTGTCAAACAGCTCTCTCTGTCAGGAAGTTCCTCCTAATGTTGAGGTGGAATCTCTTTTCCTGTAGCTTGCATTCATTGTTCTGAGTCCTATTCTCTGGAGCAGCAGAAAACAAGCTAGCGCCCTCTTCAATATGACATCCCTTCAAATATTTAAAGAGAGCTATCATATCACCTCTTAACCGCCTCTTCTCCAGGCTAAACATATCCAGTTCCCTAAGTCGTTCCTTGTAAGGGCATGGTTTCCAGACCCTTCACCATTTTAGTTGCCATCCTCTGGACACGCTCCAGTTTTTCAACATCCTTTTTGAATTGTGGTGCCCAGAACTGGACACAGTATTCCAGGTGGGGCCTGACCAAAGCACAATATAATGGCACTATTACTTCCCTTGATCTAGATACTATACTTCTATTAATGCAATCTAAAATTGTATTGGCTTTTTTAGCTGATGCATCACACTGTTGACTCATGTTCAAGTTGTAGTCTACTAGGACTCCTAGATAACTTTCACACATAGTCTCATTAGGCCAGATGCCCCCCCTTATATCTATGCATTTCATTTTTTTGCCCTAAGTGCAGTACCTTAC
>CM034701.1:362846423-362865849 GCA_020142125.1 Phrynosoma platyrhinos | reverse complement strand
AGGCATGGTATAAATAAAGTGATTGATTGTGTATCCCACCACCCTGAGAAACTACACTGGTCAGTACACATGACAGGCTTTTTCAGTAGTATTCCCCTAGCTGCCACCCTCCCAAGGAAAGTCAAGTTGGCATCATCCCGCTTGCACTTCCAGTAGGATGCTAAAACTAATATTTCACATGGCCTTCAACGGAGACTGCTCTGCTCATGAAAATAGTTACTTTTCAGTTGCTTAAAAATAAAAAATTCGTTGCATGTGGTTTTTTTTTTAAAAAAATGATTTTTGTTAAAAAAATGTTTTGTTTGTATTTAATATTTTAAATAATGTATTTAATCTATTGCAAATTGCCTTGGGAGCCCTGTTGGGTTGGGAGTCAATAAATAAATAGCTCCTTTAAAGTTTGTGTTAGGAGAAAGGTGAGATATAAATTAATAAAATAAAATAACATAATGGATTCTCCATCTCCCTGATATGAGAACCCCACTGATTCCATCTGATCATTATGAGAGCTTCTTCAACTAAGGACCTCTGCAGATGGGCGGCCATGGGCCACCCCGAGAAGCTGCAGATTGGGACCGAGGCTGCCCCATGCCTCGGCCCCAATCTACTCCTTTTCCATCCCTGGAAGGAGTGCTAAAATAGCGCTCCTTCCGCAAGGTGTGGAAAGGGCGCCGGAAGAGGCGGCGTGCGCCTCTTCAACGTCTCTTCTGGCTTAGTGTGTCTGGATGCTGAGCCGGAAGGATGTCATCGGAGCACCTGCTGTGTGGAATGGTGGGCGCTTCAATGATGTCCTCGGGAAAGGGTTGGGGTGCCTGGCATAAGGCTGTCCTTCCCATTTCTTGCCTCCAAGATGGCGCTTTGCTCCATCTGCAAAGGCCCTAACTATTTTCCTTTGTTTTCCCAAATCTCTTTTCATGTTGTGTCTTTCAGACTGTAAACCCAATGGCAGAATTTGTTTTATTATTACAGTTAGACCTCCACATTTGCAACTTTGACTTTTGCAGAGTTGATTATTTGTGGTTTTGATTAATATGGTTACTGTCCTCCAGTGCAACTCTGCCAGAAGTTGACCATAGAATTGTGCCGGAGAACCTAGAAGTTCCTAGAGAGAACACTTCTCTTGGCATTTGAAGGTCCTCCAGCATGATTCTATGACCATCTTCTGGCAGATATTGACCATAGAGTTGCACTGGAAGATCTGGAGAGTCCTAGAGAGGAGTTCCCTTAGGTAAGAAGAACAGTGTTTTTTAATTTTTGTTTTGTTTTTAATAGTTATTGTTTTGCTGTTTAATAGTTACTGTTTTGATTGATAAGTAGTTTAATTCATTTTTAATGTGGGGAGTGAGTCATGTTATTTTAAGCTGTGTATATTTTTAGCTTTGTGAACCTCCTAGACTGGTCCGCCACCGGGCGGTATATAAATTATTATTATTATTATTATTATTATTATTATTATTATTATTATTATTATTATTATTATTTGTGTTTTTTCCATATTCACAGGGGTACTTCACCCCTAATTCTACCAAATGTGGAAGAACCACTGTAATCTTTGTAAAGTACTCTAAGAGTCATTTTGGCTGAAGAGTGGGTTTTTAAAAGTTTCAAACAAATAAATATTTAGGCATATTTTCCTAAGAAGAATGCAATGAAACTGACTTACATGCAGTGCTGTTTTAAGGTATTTTGCTGTCTCTAGAAGAACAGGATGAAGAATAGGAATGGTGTCTCCAGCTTTAATGTTCAGAAGCTAACCAAATTGTCAGTTGGCTCTCACTTTAATTAGGCAATATGACAATGTTCTCTGTTTTACCAAAGAGAAATAGGATAACTTGAGGGATACAGGATAGGTATAAACTGCTCTGAGAGCCAGTGTGGTTTAGTGATCACACTGGGGACCGTGGGCAGGTCACACACTCTCAGTATCAGAGGAAGGCAAAGGCAAAGACAAACCCCCCTCTGAACAAATCTTGCCATGAAACCCAGTAATAAGCTTGTGTTAGGGCCGCCATAAGTTGGAAATGACTTCAAGGAATATGACGACTCTGTCCTCCAAATCTTCACCATTGCTCTCCATTCCTGAGCAAAAGCAGCCTGAAGTTATTCTCACACTCTGTCTAATGAGAGGGTTGGCTCTGCTCACAAGAAAATTTGTTCGAAGCTACAGAGGCATAAACTAACAAGGCATTTATTTTTATATAGAAATAATTTGTGAAGACTATACAAGTTGAGTATCCCTTGCCCAGAATTCTGAAATCCAAAATACTTCAAAATCTAAAATTATCCATATGGATGGCTGAGATAGTGACACCTTTGCTTTTTGATAGTTCAGTTTACTTTATTTCATGCACAAAATTATTTAAAATATTATATATAAAATTATCTTCAGGCTGTGTGTATAAGGTATATACTAAACATCAGTGAATTTCATGTTTAGACATGGGTACCATCTACAAGATACCTCATGATGTATATGCAAATATTCCAACACCCACCCGCCCCAACCCAAAACACTTGTGGTCCCAAGCATTTCAGATAAGGGAGACTCAACCTGTACTAGTTCTGTCGATTTGCCTTGGAAAATAGGTGTGAGAGCTTTTAAAGCATGCGTTTTGGTTCCATTCAATATATAAACTACCAGAAAACTTAAGTCAGAGGAGAGGACTAGGAAATTCTTTCTGAGAAACATAACAGAACTTACTGCTATACTGAGAGTTGTTTGAAGGAAAAAACTGAAGCATGATAGCTTCCCTTAAGCCCTTTCTGCAAGCTGGAAGGAACAGGAGGGAGTAGCATGCACACAGTCATTGCAATTTGTTATGAGCATCTGAATGCCTATTAAGTCTTTGTTAATTTAATTTAGGAAGGGGGAATACATTCAGCAAGGAACTGCAGATTCTTGTTTGGTAATGGAAATGAGCTTTCACATACATATTAGCTTCAGATCTAGCGTGAGATGGCACTTTCTTTGAATAATGCTAATAATGAGGCTGCACATGGCCCTGAAGGGTGCTGGAAATGGAAGGTATAGAGGCTGAATGGAGGTGAAGCATGCTCGCTCTGGCCCACAGCAGGCCAACATCTGCAACTGTATACCAACTTCTGTGGAACTAAGATGCTTCAGAAAAAACTGAAAATCCTAACTGAAAAATTGTGACAATCTGTTAAGGGTCATATCCTCTAACATTTGTCATCAAATCAGGTATACTGAGAAATTACAAGACAATGTTGCTCCCAGGATGTGGAAGCAACTAGTTACACATACCAATTTATTTGTAATGTATTCATTTCCCCAATAACTAAGGTGTAACTACATCACCTTATGACTGGTATTGACTAAGGGATAAGGAGGGATATTCCATCTGGATTATAACTATTAATATTTATTATTCTTTTTATTTTCTTATATCCTGCCTTTGTCCCAGTATAGGGACTTAAGGCGATTAGTTAAAAAAAAACCTAACATTTTATTTAATTTTTACGTTTGTGGAGTTGTGACCTAACTAAATGGTAGAGCAGGAATTTCCTACAGTTGAAACACTGGCTCTTATTCCTGTCTTAATCTCTGTTGTGGGTATAGAACAGACAACCCCCCTTTGCAGACGGTGCTTTGCGCCGTCTTGGAGGCAAGGAAGGGGAGGAGCAAAAAGTTGATAAGAGGGGAGTATATTTTTGTGCCACAGCGAACTACCTGAACTTTTCAGAATATTTTTGTAAATGAACCAGAACTAGTAGGCTACATGAGGTGAAGGGGAGTGGGCTGGGAGCCACACACCATACACATGGAGATATTTACTTTTCAGTTGCTTAAAAATGATCTGAATGCTACAAGCCACTATTCTGTAGTAGAAAACACATCTTCCTCCTGTCTGACTGGTCACTGCTTCAACACTCTCAAGACACAATGAGGCAACAGCATATGGCATCTCTGCAGAGTTAGGATTTGAACCATGTAGTAATCCTTCTTCAGCGTTTAGTAAGGCCATACATCTACAAGTATAAAAGCGGCTAAAACTAATATAATTAAATCATAAAAGAACTTAGGTTATCCCTCATTAAGCTACAGCTGTAATGTAACTTGGGGGGGATGCACATGGGTGGCCCTGGGCTGCCCCCGGAAGCGGAGGATTGAGGCTGAGGCTGCCGGACACCTTGGTCCCAATTCTCCCTTTCACCGCCTGTGAAAGGAGCGCTAAAATAGTGCTCCTTCTGCAAGCCGCAAAAGGGGCGCCGCAAGAGGTGTGGCACGCCTCTTTGGCGTCTCTTCCAGCTCAGCATGTGCGAATGCTGAGCCGGAAGGACCTCATCAGAGCACCCGTCATGTGGACGAGCTGTCGCTCCGATGACATCCTCAGGAAGGGGATGGGGCACCCAGTGTCCGGCTGCCCCTCCCCTTCCTGGGATTGAAGATGCCGTTTTTCGCCATCTGCATCCCCCCTTAGGTTATATCTTCATCACTGGAAAAAGAAACTGATTACAAACAACTTGGAGAAGTTACCGTTTTGGACTACAGATGCCAAAATCATACTGGAAGCACTAGGAAATTCTGAGAGCTGTAGGATAAAAAGTAACATTTGAACCTTTCTTTTTTAAAAATGAACTAGTTATTTGTTACTTGTTCTTCCATGACTCCAAACAAGTTCTGCCAAAGTTACCCATTACAAGTGATTCCCAGTACAGCTAGTTTCTTTTTGTTTGTTGCAGCCAGATTTCTGTTCAATACACAATAAACAACAAACACCCTTCTATTGTGCAGTAGTTTGACTGAATCTGAGATTTGTTCACTGTTAACAAATTCATTTCACAAGCCTAGGACATAGTAGAAAAAGTTTCCAGGTTAGTTTTAAAACAGTGGCTTCTTAGTTTTGACTTCTGACAATTTTCAACAAATGCCATTTAGACTTGCATTTTTATTATTCTGTTGAAGAATTAAACTTTATTCATTCTTCAACAGATTAATAAATAGGCCAAGCTCATTATCATCAATGACTCTCATTCTGGACTTCAGTTGTAGGCTTGCTTGCTATAAGGAAATACTCTTCCCTTTGCATACTTCTATCTTTTTCCTGTTTATTAATCAGGATGTAATTTGTAGCTGTGTTTTTATTTGGCTTTTATTTTGTAGAACATTTGAAAAAAATTGTATTTTAAAAAAGTAGTGTTACACAGGCTAAATGGCAATTCTCTAATTAGGAAGCTATTTCCTAATTAAACATATTAGATAAAATATCATCAACTGCATACATATGTCATAGGTATCACTAGCAGGGTGCAGGATACATCAAGTGACACCAGGTGACTTGGGGGGTGACACTAATGCTCCCCAAGCAGAAATACGCTGAGGTGTTTGCCTGTGTCCCTTGATAATACTGAAGAGATGGTGTATGTGTGTGTGGGAGTGAAGGAGAAAGGAAAGGACTCAAGTTTTTTTTCTTTAAAAAAAATTTTTTTTGAAAATTTTTTTTAAAAGTTTACCAAATTTTCACTTTAACCACATAAAACTATGTAGATGTAAATAAATTTACGCTGTGTGTATGATATTGTAATTTAAAAGTATAATTTTAATGTTGCTAGTTGTTTATGTCACAACTATTACCATTACATTCAGTGATATACAGGAATTATAATTTATGAGTAGGTAAAGGGAAGAGTAAAGGTATTCCCCATTGACAAGGTTGTCAAGTCATGTTCAATCATAGGGGGCAGTGCTCATCTCCGTTACTAAACTGAAGAGCCAGCGTTGTCAGAGACTACTCTGTGATCATGTGGCCAGCATGATTTCACAGAACGCTGTTTACCTTCCCACTGAAGTAGTACCTATTTATCTACTTGCATTTGCATGCTTTTGAACTGCTAGGTTGGCAGAAGCTGGGACTAGTGACAGGAGCTCAATCCATCACGCAGCACCTGGGCTTCAAACTGCCAACCTGCTGATCTTGCAATCAACAGAGTCAGCATCTTAACCACTTGAGCCACTGCATCCCATTACATTAGTAATCCCATAGTAATCCCATTGTACATTAGTACAAAAAAACACGACTAAGGATTCTGTATAGTGTGGTATGGGAGAAGGTCAATGTGTGTGTGGGGGATGACACCATGAGTTACCGCACCAAGGGATACCAACCCTAGTGATGCCACTGACATAAGCTCTTTGTTGTTTTGGCCTTGGGTGAATGGCACCAAAATAGTAATGCAAAAAATTAATTTAGCAGAGCAAGCCCAAGACCTTTTGCGCCACCAAATTTAAGGCACGTAGTAACCAAACTCAGTCAAATATATATTCCTTTTTCTGGCAGTAAAATACAGAAACCCTCAAATATCAGTGCACTGGCAAAAACCCCAAAACAACCCTAAGATTCTATGGCTTACATCAAATAGCATCCTAACACCTCAGCAGCCTCACAAGGGTGTTCTTAGCTAATTTAGTATATGTCCTTTCTGGTTCCCAATCTGCACATACCACATTTCAAAACTCCCTCCACCATTAATATGATTATCCACCCACTCTGGCTTAGGGAACATCTTTCCACTTGCCTTTGTTCCTCAACAACCATACCCATAAGTTTAGCATTTCTACTGCTATTATAGTTGATTATAAAGGTCCTTTCTGCCCTGGAGGAGCCATTTTTGGATTACAGCTCCCATAATCCTGCAGACAGTATAGACCTTAGAGAATTCTGAAAGTTGTAGATGAAAAGGTAACTTTCCTAAATTTTCTTTTATATATGTTGCCATAACCAAACTGTCTATAAACTGGTCACATACTGTATTTTGTATCCAAATATATTTTACCCAGAATCAACAGCCACTGAATTTTCCCATTAGGCCAGACAACCCTTGCAGGTGCTTCCTAAGCATTAGTTATCAGTCATCGGTCTTCCTGACTACAATGACTCACCTCTAAAGTTCCTTTGTCTTTGTTTGAAATATAACCAAAATGTGTTTGGATTGGCTTTGCACCACTTCACCCATGAGACTACTGAAATTAAGGTTCCTGCTTTAAATACAGGGTGCGGTTTTTCTTAAAATATATCATACATGTTGATATTTTCACATAGAAGGATTGTTTTGCTGTTTAAAGAGCAACAATTCTGCCTCTGCAAAATGGTTTAATAAATTCCTTGGATTATTGAAATCTATGTATAGTCGTCCCTCCCTGTTCATAGGGGATCCGTTCCAGACCCCCTCCTCCGCAAAATAGAAAAAAATGTGAATAATCATGCCCCATTGACTACAATGGTGGTGTGCTCCCATGTGCAGCCCGACACATGAGCTGCGGGCATGCATGAGCTCCTGGCTTGTCATCCACAGAAACTCAAAACTGCAAACGGGAAGTCAGTCAATGGGGAGGGACAACTGTATTTCTCTCTTGTTGCATAAGAGTTAACCACACGGGGAAACTGGGAGTTTAAACAGTGAAAATTGTGCAATTGAAATTAAAATATGATTAAAATGAGATTAATACAAGAGCCATTATCCCATGAATACCTGGGGAATAACCAGGCAATAAACAGCAAAAAGTCATTCACGGGAAAATTTTCACAGGAAAATGATTTGCTGCTGTTTCTTACCTGGTTATTCATGGGATAATGGCACTTTAATCACACTTCATTCTGACATTGTGTGAAAACCACTAGCGCAATTGCAGGATTATCACGAAATAGCCTTAGTCTACATGTTTCCTAAACATCCTACTTTTTAATTTGTTTAGTATTTACCCATCTTGGACTGGGACATTCAGAAGCACTGTTCTAAATCCATCTGTGCTTCTGCACCAGGGCTGATTTGACCATTAGGCAGGGTTAGGTAGCCTTAGCAATTACTTGAAGGATTTTCTATCTCCAGCATCAAAATAACTTGGTTGGCTTTGGAGCACAGACTTTGTGTCAACACAACATAAATGTTTTTGTAGAGCCGATGACCTTAGCTAATGGGACCTAAACAAGTGAAATAGTGGTAGTAGCTTCACTTAGATGCCATGTCTGGGTGGGAGAAGTATGTTGGGTCACCCAGATTGGTTGATAACCTGTGGAATGCAGGACTAGTATAGCTACTTACATATTTTCGAAGGAAAGAAGGAAGGAGAAAAATGTGTGCCTCCAAAGAAAAGAGGTCAGAAGATGTCATACTTCTTATAACAATTCTACATACATATTTATATGTACTGTGACAAATTTAGAAGTGATTACATAATTTACATAGAATTATGATACTTCCCACCATAGCGGGAAGACTGTAAACAGGTGGCCTGTTGTATGCTTTATTTTGTTATCCAACAGCTGATGGCCAATCTCACCAGCCAACCTGGTTACTTCTTGATTTGCTTGTTTTTTAAGGCTAAAATATAGCAAAACAGCCCTTAATACCTCCTATAGTGTGTTTTGGGGCATTTGGGGACATTTTTTAAATATCTGGGATCCACAAAACAACCTGGAGGGGCCACATGTGGCCCACCTCAGCCTGTGGCCACCCTATATGGATGAAACTAAATCGATTTTGGATTGTTGGTGGTGGTGGTGACACTTACCATGAACATGCATTTTCCTGATAACTTCTGGAATTTAAATTTTATTTCCTGGACTTCAAAATGCTTCATATCCCAGTACCATATGGTTAGAAGGACAAGTGGCCAGCCTCCATAGATATCCTTCCATACCACCTTGACTCAGAAAAACACCAGCAGCATCTTGTTAAAATGGAGACCTGTGACTAACATTGTCATTTCCCCCCTCATGCATGATTTTTAACACCTTTGATGAAGAAGCCAGTGAAGCTTCACAAGCTTATAATATGCATTTTGTGGATTTTGGTTGGTGCAATAAAGTATCACTGCATTGTGGGTTTTGGATGTTAAAGTAAAATAAATGTGCAACATGATGTCATTCTGTACAATGTTTCCTTGATCCAGTACATTGGCTGCTAGCAATAGCAATAGGAAGTACATTTCTATACCACTTATCAGTGCACTTAAGCAGTCCTTAAGCGGTTTACAATGTGTAAGCTACACATAGAAGAGATAATGCTGCTAAATACATCAGCCATTTCTTTTCCTATTACCAGAGGAAATGAAAGATGGCAGGAGCCTTGTGTTCCTTCCCCTCACATAAAGTTACAGGGGCAGGATCCAAGACAGGTCAGGGTTAATTTCCTGTGAGATCAGAGGTAGAGCTCTGTCTATGAAACAGGCTCACTGGGTTGTAGCCAACTATGCCCTTCCAAAATACAACCTGCCAGAACTGAGTAACGAGGAAGAAAAAAAAACCATGAGAGGTACTCCCCTTCTAAAAATAGATAATGCCAGTATACTTTGCATGTTCCTTACAAAATTGTCTGTTTCTTTTAATTAGACCTTGTCATCTAAATGCCAAAGAGAAGATAAACAGGGGTACATGAGTTGTAAGCTGGGCTATGCAAAGGAGTGCCTTTGGCTCTAGAGCTCCACTTGATTTAATGTGAGGAGACTTCTGCACCTGTAATGAGGGAATAGCAGAAACAGAGCCAAAGAGACTGTACACTGTTCCAGAGGGGTAGATTCTTAAAGGACCTATCCTGTATTTTTATACAGGTCATTTTATTTGCACTGGGTACAGAGAAGAGAGCTAGAAGGCTCAGATTTCTATTCCAGCCAATAGTGGTTTTCATGTCACATGTTCTGGGTTGTAGTCTGAACTTTTAAAGAGCTATCCAAGGTGCTGAAGCACAAATAACTCCAGCACCTTTATTTATTTATTGTATATGGCACTTGTCTCCTAAACTGGGACCCAAAGAGGCAACTAAAAGCCGACAATATAATTTTAAAAAGAGTTAAAATCATAATCTTAAAACAGTACAATATTATTTTAAAAGGTATGCTAAAGTTAAAACATACAGTATGCTCACCAATGAGATAGCTCCCTGTGAGGGATTATAAATTAATAGCTTGCTTAAACAGAAACATTTTTGTCTGCCAGAGAAAGGAAAGCAGGGAGGAAGCCAGCCTAGCCTTCTGTAGAAGGGCATTTCAAAGGGTGGGAGCAGCCACTGAAAAGGCACTCTCTTGTGTCCTCATCAAATGAGACTGTGATGGTGGCAGGATTGAGAGAAAGCCCTCCCTTGTAGATCTTAAGCTTCTGGCAGGTTCATATAGGGAGATACAGGGGGGTTGCAGACTGCCAGAAATAGTGCAAATTGAGTCCACTTTTAGGGTTAGAGTTAGAGTTAGGGAATCATGGGAACTGTAGTTTATTGTGCCACCAGAACTCTCTGACAGAGAAGGCTCAATGTCTCAGGAAAAAAAAAAATTCCCATGATTTCCTATCACTAACCCTAACCCTAAAAGTGGACTCAATTTGCACTATTTCTGGCAGTCTGCAACCCCCCAGTCTTTCAGATAGTCTGAACTTAAGTCATATAGGACTTAATGACCAGCACTTTGAATTGTGCCTGGAAACAAACCAGCAGCCAGTGAAGCTGCTTTAACAAGGGAGTTATATGCTCCCTGTAACTGGTCCCAATCAGCATTCTGGCTATAGCATTTTGAACCCGCAGAAGTTTCCAAATGGTTTCCATAGGCAGCCCCATATAGAGTGAGTTACATTAGTCCAGTGCTTCTCAATTATTTTCTGTCATGCCCCCCCCAGGAAGAAGAAAACATTTCGCGCCCCCCGCGCGACTGTAAATAGTATCATTTGTCTATAAAATTGTTATAAGTACACCTCTGCATAACACTGTATCCTTATTAACGTATATGAGAATAAAAAAAGAAAGAAATGTGGATCAATTTACAACAAAGAATAGCTTTATTAACTGTAGCTGAAAAGATTTAAAGGAGCACGGGATTTAAAGGAGCCTCGCACCCCCCTTTACGGAGCCTCGCACCCCCCCTTGGGGGCGCGCCCCACTATTTGAGAAGTACTGCATTAGTCCAAAGAGGATGCAATCAAGGCCTGTGTCACCACAGCCAAATCTGACGTCTCAAGGAACAGACACAGCTGGCACACTAATGTTACCTGTGCACTCCTGGCCACTGCCGAAACCTGGACATCCCATTTCAGAGTTGCGTCCAACATAACACACAAGCTGCAAGCCTGAGATTTCAAGGGAAGTGTAACCTCATTCAGCAGCTGTGAAGTACCTGTTCCCTGATCTGCCTTTCGAATGACCAGGATAATAAATAATAAATTTTTATTTATAGCCCGCCCCTCTGTTCGGCATTCGGGGCAGATTACAGCATATTAAAACATACAAAGTTAAAAGCATTCCCTCATCCCGCAATCTAACCCTCCCATCCCATTAAAAAAAGGATCACTTCTGTCTTGTCTGGATTAAGTTTCAGTGTGGTTGCTCTCATTGCCAGGTAATGCTTGCCATACAACAGATATTGGTTCAGTACTAAGACAGCTTCCTTGGAATCAGATAGGAAGGAAAGACAGAACTGGATAGCATCAGCATATTGGTGACACTGCACCCCAAAATTCCAGATGATCTCTTCCATTGATTTTATGTAGATGTTCAACATTATGGGGAACAAACATAGAATCATAGACTCATAGAGTAGGAAGAGACCACAAGGGCCATCAAGTCCAACCCCCTGCCATGCAGGAACTCAAAATCAAATCATCCCTGAAAAATGGCCATCCAGCCTCTGTTTAAAGATCTCCAAAGAGGGAGACTCCACCACACTCCAAGGGAGTGTGTTCCACTGTTGAAAAAGCTCTCACTGTCAGGAAGTGCCTCCTAATGTTGAGGTGGAATCTCTTTTCCTGTAGCATGGATCCGTTGTTACATGAGCCCTGAGGGACCCCACAGGCCAGTAGCTAGGGTATCAGAGTTCCCCACACCACCTTCTGAATTCACTCCTCCAGGAAGGACTAATACCATTGCAGAATTGTGTCCCCTAGAGTAGCTCAATGCTCTGCTGACATGGGATCTACCAACAACCAGTGACAAATGTACTTGGCTAAAGCAAAGGAGGTGAAATTCAACTGTGCAGTCCATGTTTTGCATACAGTATGTCCTAGGGTTCATTACAGACCAGGAGTGGGCATAGCGTGGCCTATGAGTCACATGTGACCCCACAAAGCCATTTTTGTGCCCCCCAGGGGTTACTTTTTTGTTTACTCCAAAATATCCCAAAATGATCTCTATGGGATGTAGGGGGCAATTCCACATTTTTGGAGAACCCCCGCGGACTCACCAGGGGTCAAATGAAATTTTGAGAAATGTTTGAAACAACAACAACTTTTTTTTTTTTTTTTTTGCTTCAAAGTGCCCTAAGATATCCTTTAGGAGCCTAGGCCAGAAACATGCCCCCATGCCCCAATTTTCTGTTTATGCGAGCAGGTGTGGCCTTTCAAGTTCTCTTGGAATCTAACATGGTCCCCTGTCTTCCACAAATGCCCACCTCTGTCCTAGACTGCATCTACACTGCAGAAATAATGGAGCTACAAATGCCTAGTGGAGTGATCTATCTAGGAATCTCTAGGTTCATCAGTGAAACTTTCGGTTAAAGTTGACCATGGAGTTGGACTGGAGGACCTAGATATTCCTAGAGAAAGCATATTAATAAAATCTGTGAATAATCAAATCTGCAAAAGTCAAAGCCGCAAATGTGGAGGGATGAGTGTAGTCTTCAAAGGCAGAGCTACAGAAAGCATGCTGTAGCAGTTAGCCAAATGGGATGTAACTAATGGGATGTAACTTTACAACCAAATGGGATGTAACTTTACTACAGGCCTTTTTAGTGGTTGCTCCCAGGCTTTTAAACTCTCTGCCAAGAGCAG
This sequence comes from Phrynosoma platyrhinos, assembly GCA_020142125.1. Lineage (NCBI taxonomy): Eukaryota > Metazoa > Chordata > Lepidosauria > Squamata > Phrynosomatidae > Phrynosoma > Phrynosoma platyrhinos. The sequence continues at coordinate 362,853,085 of CM034701.1, read as the reverse complement.
GTAGATTAGCTTCCTTTGTGTTGTTCTTCCACAGGCAGGCAAAGATCTTTTTATTCAGGTAGGTTTTGGACAACTAACCTCACTGGAAAGGGTTTTTAACTGGCTATTTTTCTTTAACGGCTGCATTTTTAAACTGTGTTTGACTTTCTCTTGACTTTATTCATTTGGTTTGTACTGTTTAATTGTAAGCCACCTTAAGCCCCATTCATGGATATAAATAAAACAAATAAATACATTTGCACAGGATGTACTTGATATATTATAGGTCTTCTACTATAACCATTATCTCTGCGTATCAAAGCATACACAGAAAGTGTCTGTAAGCCGTAAGTTTCCCCACCTATGCTCTGAATAAAGTATTTGTGAGAACACTTTGGGCTCATTGGCAGAACGAAAATACTAACAATGAATAAATAGACAATGAAGCCATGGATCACTGATATCTGGGCTATTTTGGTTTTAGGTTGTTATTATGCATCAACAAAATGTTCTTACTATATTTACCAGAGAGACTATTCCAGTCCTCATTAAAAGCCAGTTTTATTCTTTTTATAAGTCATTTTTTAAGAAAAACAAATAGTTATTAAAGGAAATTACCCATTTAAATTATGTGGAAACTTCCAGGACAATAATATTCAGGGAGTTAAATGACATTATTACAAAATTATGCAGCTGCTATCCACTGGTAATTTAAAAAAAAAAATTGGTCCTTCCAGAAATGAAATAAATGGTTACCAAATTAGACCTGTACAAATCTCTGCTTAATGGCTGATGTCTTGTGGTAAACTGTTAGTTCATCAAGATGTTAAAATGACTTACAGTATACAGCTATAAGGGAAAAGATCAGTGGTTAAACATATCTGATTTTTGGAGCTAATTCAAATGGAAAAAAAAATCCAGGTCATTGGCCTTTTTAAACAGACCCTCCTGGCAATATTTACTCCTCCATAAATAGCACAGTCACATGAAATACAAACAGCAGCAAGTAATGCTGTGGCAAAACAAAAGAACAAGATTGCCCACCAAATGCAAATTTGTGGCAATATTTTTTCCAGGATTAACCAGTTATGCCAGGTTGTAGAGGGTGAGTGGAGAGTACACCATCAGTCTGCAAATGAAATGCCCTCATATCCTATGCCCCTTCATTTCCAGAGGTCACACAGCACAGAAAATCAGCAAATGGCATAAAAACTCCAGGCATCCACCCCAAAACAACACTAAAGCCACCCAATACAATCAGGGCTGCATGTCCACAATGCTGCATGTTCCCCACATACAGGGAAGCCAGGTTGGTCAGGATACCTCAGGTCACAGCACAGTGGCTTTGAAACAGATAATATATTAAAATATTCTACAGCAACCTCAGTCCATCAGTTGTGGTAGGACTGGCAGAAATTCCCAAGCATCCCTCCAATTTGGAGTCTGCTCTGGAGAAGTACATGCTACAGTATGTGTTCCTCCCATCAACTACTCTACTTATGTCTCTTCCCTATTTTGATTTTTCAGTGGGATATCTCCACCAGTTTGGTGGGTATGATGTTGAAGCGTTTTTTGTTTTTTTTACTGGGGGCAGGGGAAGGTTTTGTGCATGGCATATTTTGAGGTTTACATGTTGCAGTGGGGCTTCAGCCATACCTCATTTGATACCTGGGCAGAGAACCTCAGACCTTGGGACCAAATCCAGTCCTCCTAGGATCCCAATTCATCTCTCTGGGCTTCTCCAGATGGCCATATCCTTTTCCCAAGATTCAATTCATTGGTGTTTTCTACTATGCCCCCATACATTCTATGATATCTCCCAATTCTAAAAGGCTGGAATAGTTTTCTTAAGGCTAGAACTTCTACTTCCTGTGTGATACTAGACTGATGTATAGTCAAAGCATTTTACTGCTGAAGATATCTGCTCATCTCCAGTGAAATAGTTCAAATAAACCCATAGTGAGCACAAAATATAAACTAGGACCAAGGTCTAATTACTGTCTATTACTGTCAAGATTTATTATTACTATGAGTGGCTGGTGTATACTGGATAGTGGAGCTTTCCTTAGTTAAATTAAAGCTTCGGAAACACAATCAGTAAGTTTTTGCTTCTATCTCATCAAAACTATAGTACTGTCAGAATGTGGTATATTCTGGCATATCATTGTTGCTGTAGTTGTTGTAACATATAACATGTTTAATATTTGAGGTATTTAAATATGTTATAGGTTAATTTGAAAATGTTGATGCAGGAATTGGTGGGAAACAAAAAGTAGAGATCAGAACAAGCTGGGACTGGGGGCTGGGTGAGTAAAGGGCCATGAAAGAAAGGGTTGATATATTTTAATTAATTAGCAAATTAAGATGAAGCCCATGAGAAGTTTGGGTATGTCATTGTTATGCCAATGTTGAGGAATAATGCCCCTTCTGTCTATAGATATCTTCCTGTTAACACCCAAGGTTTTTCTGGAATAAAGTTTTTACTGTTTGCAACACAGAAGACTTATTCAAGATTTTGAGGAAAGATGCAGTTATTGACAAGTACTGTGATTCTGCATTAACTTATAACTGTGCATTCTAAATAATGGGAATCTGATTAAGGAATCTAGAGCACTTGTTTTGCACCATTCTCAAACTGTGCTTATCAATCACTGTCTGATATTGGAAGTCTGCTGTTACTGGGCTGGATCCTGGCATACTGTTCACAGTAGATCCACTGCAATCAGTGACATTATTTCAGTTATGCCCTAAGCCCCATCAGTCTCAATGGCTCTTCTGTAATTCTGATGGAGTGTGTATTCAACCCATTAAGAGGTTTCCTCAAACTGTTCATGAACAGAGTTCATAAACTCCTTATCAGATTGTCCCTGGAGGAGAAAAAAAATGTTTTTCTTCTGCACATTGGCCAGCTCTCATAAATACCGTATAGACATTTTGAGAACCAAGTTTCTCTTTTGGTGTTGTTTAGCAACACACGCATAAACATTATGTGAGCTACAAATCCCTGCTTGTACAGCTGAAATATCTCCCCCCCCCACGCAACTTGATTTTGGACATGTTATATTCAAAAGGATCACAACCTAAGCTGATAGGAAAACTGTAAGTCATGAGCGTCTGACTGAGCCCTTACCTCCTAGACTCAGTTCCAATCTCTCTCTCTCTCTCAAATCCTGTGATGCAAAGAGACAGCAGATGGTTTCTCAGACAAATTGTTCCTAAGTTATTTAAAGACTCACATTTCTTGAATGCAGAATAGCCTGCACAATTTGCAGTGAACATGAGCTAGCGGTCTTGCCAACACTTACACGGTTGCACCTAAGCAATAGAAAAGCCCCACTTGGGGGGGAAAAACTACTCATGAAAGTTAGTGCATTCATACAGAAGCAAATGTGGTAGACCAAAGCTTTTATTTTATGAGCCAACAAAAATCTGAAAGCACTTTAAACAATTAAACAACAAATTAAAGAACATTCTTCATGAGCATTTGAAAATAAAGCTGATAAACTTCAAGTGCTGGGACAAATCTGGCCCTCCTGGTTCTGGGTCATTTGGACTTTTCTCTGATATCCCAGCTTGGTTATTTATAGATTCTTCTCCCATTCTACAAGTCTGAAATACTGTACTTCTGCTAAGGCTTATTTAATTAGAAGAGCTTTAAACCAGAAAAAAACCCTGTGGCTTTTGTCAAACCTTTATGCATTTAAACTCACACACCATCTAGTTAAAAATCCAACTGATATTATCATGGTTTATATTTTCAAAGAAGTAGTTATGTTAGTCTATTGCAGCATAAAAAGAAGGAAGAGCAGAGGAGAGGGAAAAGGGAATGTGACAGCATCTTTACAAGTAACTGATTTTTCCTTTAGCATGAGCTTTTGTGGCTATAAACCCACTTCTTCAGATGCAGTACAATTAAAGCCTCATTTATAAAGCATATTTATATAGTTGTGGGAGTGGAATAAAATGTAATAGGATCCAAAAAGATGCAAATCATGTCCCTTGCCCTAAATTTTCAAAAGACTGGGCAATTGTCTTTGTTCATACTTAAGGAGTTTCAAAAATATTGGCCTGTGCTTTATATATTATAGCAGAGCAATTGATTGTATAGATCAGTAGAAACTATGAATCGCTCTTAAAGAAACTGGTGTGTCTCAACATTTGATAGTCCTGGTGTATTGCCTGTATTCAAGACAGGAGGCTACTGTCTTGTTACGACAGAATATGGAGAAACTAAATGGTTTCCAATTGGATAGGTGGACAGGCAAGGATGCATCCTATCACCCTATCTATTTAATGTGTACGCTGAGAACTTCATATGAAAAGCAGGATTGGATGCAGAAGAGGGAGGCATGAAAATTGTAGGAAGGAACATCAACAATCTAAGATATGCAGATGACACTCTAATACCAGCAGAAAATATCAGATATGGAAAGATTATTGAAGGTCAAAGCAGATAGTGGAAAGGCAGGTTTACAGCTGATCATAAAAAAAAAGACCACAGATGATCTACATAATTTCAATGTAGATGATGATGAGATAAAAATAGTCAGATTTTCCATACTTGGGCTCAATCACAGTTAGAAGAGGCCACAAGGGCCATCTAGTCCAACCCCTTACCATGCAGCAACTCACAATCAAAGCATCCCTGACAGATGGCCATCCAGCCTCTGTTTAAAGATCTCCAAAGAAGGAGACCCCACCATTCTCCGAGGGAGTGTGTTTCACTGTCAAAGAGCTCTTATTGTCAGATACTTCCTCCTGAGGTTGGGTTGGAATCCTGTATCCATTGTTCCATGTCCCACTCTCTGGAGCTGCTTCCTTCATCCTCAATGTGACACCCCTTCAAATATTTAAACAGGACTATCATGTCACCTCTTAAATTTCTCTTCTCCAGGCTAAACATACCCAGCTCCCAAAATCACTCCTCATAAGGCATGTTTTCCAGACCCATCACCATTTTGGTCGCTCTCCTCTGGACACGCTCCAGATTCTCAACATCCATTTTGAATTGTGGTGCCCAGAACTGGATGGATGCAGTATTCCAGGTGAGGCCTGATTGTCTGTGCCATCGTATTCCAAAATCTATGTATGGTTCTGAGAACTGGACAGTAAGGAAAGCTGATAGGAAGAAATTTGACTCGTCTGAGATGTGATGCTGGAGGAGAATTCTGAGAATACCATGGACTGCTAAAAAGACCAATGGTTGGGTCTTAGAGTAGATCAGGCCTGAACTCTACCCGGAAGCAAAAATGACTAGACTGAGGTTGTTGTATTTTTTGCCAAATCATGAGAAGAAAGAACATACTAGAAAATATTATAATGCTTGGAAAAGTGGATGACAATACGGAAAGAAGAAGACTGCATTCCAGATGGATAGACTCCATCAAAGAAACCACAGCCATGAATCTGCTTGGGCTGAGCAAGGCAAATGAGGATAGGGTGACTTGGAGGTCTCTCATACATAGGGTCACCATGGGTTGAGGTCTACTCAAAGGCAATTAACAGCAAATCTATTTCCTCAACTTAATCTGGGGATAGAATGAGAAGCCCAAAAGGCATGAGGAAAAGTTAGGGCCTGAACAAACTTCCTGAAATAATCCAGCTTGAGACCACATTAACTGTCCTGGCTCAGTGCTAGGGAATCATGGGAATTGTAGTTTTTTTCTGAGACATTGAGCCTTCTCTATCAGAGAACTCTGGTGCCACAATAAACTAAGTTCCCATGATTCCCTAGCACTGGGCTAGGGCCGTTAAAGTGGTCTCAAGCTGGATTATTTCTGGCAGTCTGTTCAGGTCCCTAGTTAATTATGGACCTCTGATGCAATCCCACAGGCATTAGTGGAGTAAAGTCACTCTTATCGTCACTAGAAGAAAATGATCAATTTTAATGGAAGTAAGGGAAGAAGAGGGATGCAGTGGCGTAGTGGTTAAGATGCCAATTCTGATGATTGGAAGATTGGAAGGCTGGCAGTTCAAGGCCCAAGTGCTGTATACACTCAGGACGTGAGCTCCTGTCACTAGTCCCAGCTTCTTGCATGTTTGAAAGCATGCAAATGCAAGTAGATAAATAGGGACCACTTTGGTGGGAAGGTAAACAGCATTCTGTGCTGTCATGCTGGCCACATGATCACAGAGTAGTCTCTGACAACGCTGGCTCTTCGGCTTAGTAACAGAGATGAGCACTGCCCCCTACAGTTCTTTACAACTAGACATTCCTGTCAAGGGACTACCTTTACCTTTAAGAGAAGAAGGCAATGGCTCAGATCTGAGCTGTCCACTGTCACACTGATGCTGATTATATTTTATGATCTCCTGAAACTATTTTAAATGTAAGATCTACACTGGCTTGGGGAAGTGGCATGCTTTCTCAGCTATGGTGAACTGTGCTTCTCCCTGATATATATCTCTGTTATACTGGTGTCTCAGAACGTATGTTGTTTTAATCTTTATGCTTTTATTATTGTATTTATTTTGGGGGGGATTGTATTACGGTTTTATGGCATGTATATTTTTAATCTGTATTTGTACTTGTAAGCTGCCTTGATTGCCAAGGCAAAAGGCTGGGTATAAGAAATAATAATAATAATAATTTGTAATTTGAAATATGACTATAGTTTGTTGTGGCACCAAAGCTCTCTGACAGAGAAGACTGAGGTCCAAAACACATTGCAGAAACAACAACA
>CM034701.1:362810810-362824810 GCA_020142125.1 Phrynosoma platyrhinos | reverse complement strand
TTCCGGGCCTCGGAGATGGCCCAATTACCCGTCTGCCGAGGCCCTTTAAGTTGACTGACAGTCATTTAGCTCAGTTGTTTGTAATAAGGTTGATGTGGTCTGAGGACATGGATAAAGTGCTTGCAGTAATACATCCAGTCAAATGCTCTTGTCATTCTTGGTGTTCATGACTGTTTAAAGCTAGCTGAAGAGATAAGGCCAGGTGGATCCGGGATGTGCTAAATTTTTCTTTATGTGATAAGTGTGGTGTCTGCTTCCCTTAAAGAACAGTGGTGTGACTGCTATTAAAGGAAGAGGCAGGAGTGTGGTTGCTACTAAAGAAATAACTTTGGAAGGTCATTGACAATGACCAGCCAGTCGCAAATACTCCTTTTGGGGAGGAGATCTTGGAGAGGACAGACGTAGTTGCAGGTACTGTTGGGTGTCATTGATTATTGAGACTTAATTCAATCTGGCTTCAGTTCTGGTTTCAGAATCAAACTGGTTCAATAGTTCTAATCCTACCTAAAGTACAGATTCCAGAGAATAATATTGGGATACAATTTCTCAGGCCCCTGGCAATTGCTGTGGAGTGAGCAGAGTGTTGTTGTTGTTGTGTGCCTTCAAGTCATTTCCAACAGTGAACCTACTGTGGGGTTTTCTTGGCTAGATTTGTTAAGAGGTTTGCCATTGCTTTCACCTGAAGCTGAGATAATATGACTTGAAGTGCAACAGAGTACCCATATGATAATCCACTATGACTGGGTTCTGAGTAGGTTTTGTGAAAAATAGGTGTCACAACCTGCCTCTTTTAGTTGTGATGAAAATCCTTCCTGTTGCAAAGAGGCATTCACAACTACCCTTCTACATGTTCTCCACCACTTTTATAAAGCAGGAGATCAAACACTCATATGGTGAAGCTCATCTTTCCAGTGATCCTGTCTACATCCCTGGGCTGTACAAATAGAAAAGCATCCATTATACAGTCAGCCCTTCACATTTGCCAGCTTGAGATTCATGTTTTTGACTGTTTGCAGGTTTGAAACTGCTGCTTAACTAGCTTGACCTTTCCCCCTCCCCTTCCTCCTGTCAATCTCTTATCCTCTTAATCAGCCAGGAGATAAATGGGCTGGAAAGGGTTTTAAATCCTGGCTAGCAGTTTTGGAAGAATGGGAAGTTGAGAGGAGGATGATTGGGAATAACAGGGATGGGATGCAATATCAATAGTGTGGAAAGGCATTTAAACCCTGGCTGGGTTTTTGGAAGGACAGGAACTTGTGGAGGTGGATTTGGAAGCACAGGAATGGGGTGCAATATCAGTAGGATGGAAAGGGGTTTAAAATCTGGCTAGCTATTTTAGAGGGATGGGAGGTGAAGGGGAAGTGGATTGGGAAGAACAAGAATGGGTTGAGGAGTTTGATGGGCTGGAATGGAGTTTAAAATCTGGCTGAGGCATGCTGCTTGTTAGGTGGGAAATGGAGTGACAGGCAGGCACTGGCTGACAGGAGTCTGTAGCAGGCTTATTTGAGGATCTAGAGACATTCATGGTTTTTCCACTTTTGTGGGGGTCCTGCATCCCTAACCCCCACAAATATGGAGGGGTGACCAGTTGGCCCTCCACATTTGCCAGTCACTTTCTAGAGGCCACAGTTGTCCACTAGACCTGTATCAATTGTGTACTAGCTATGTTCTTTTTAATGACATCTGTTTGCTGCCTTTTTTTTTTTATAAACCCTTGTATCCTACTGTTATGTTTTAATGATAGATTACTATTGCATTATTTTTTATTTTAATGTTAGCTTTATGATTTCTTTGGAAGAGAAAAAGGTATACCATGGCCCTTGGTATCCGCTGGGGTTTGGCTCCATGAAACCTGTGGATACCAAAATCCTTGGATGCTCAAGTCACACTGAATACAATGGCATAGTAAAATGGTGGCCCTTATATAAAATGGTAAAATTGAGGTTTGCTTTTTGGAAATACACACACACACACACACACACACACACACACACACACACACACAAACCATGTATGGTTGAAACCATGGATAAGGAATCCATGGATATGGAGGGCCAATGGTCTAAGTTTTTAATAAAGTACTAGAAATAGAGGGGTAAAAATAAAATGTCTTTTAATAAGTTGACTTTTAAAAGTTATTCAGTCTTATTAAATCTGTTTTCATATACCAATACAAATTTTCCATGTCTTTTAACCAGAGACTATTCTTAGCTCAAGTTCTTCAAGAACTGACTTCTTTAAAAAACTTGATTTTTTTAAAAAAATAAATGTTATGAACAGTAATTGCTAAATATAGTGTCCATTGACAGCCTTCACATGAATAACTTTTCTATTTAAATCTTCAGCATCTTGCATGCCAGCTTAGTATTAAATTTCTTTTTCCATGATTATTGCATTCAAGCTGAGTCAGGTTTTAGCTGTGCAGGTATTAAATTGCTTTTGTTCTTTGAAGAAGATAGACATTATTGATCAAGATTAACTGATTGTTTCTGGTCTGGAGTCCTGTTAATTTGTAATATTTATAACTTACTGCAAGGTCTAAACCTGGGGAAGAAAACATTCTTTAAAAATTTACATAGTGAGAGTTGGAAAGACCAAATCTGCTTTTAAGAGTTGTTTAAATTAAAAGTCTCTTTGCAAGGCTGCTGCCTAGTTTATCAATGTGTCTTTGAAGCCTGATTCATATAGCATCCCATGAACATAGAAGTTTTTGGTTGGCTACGATAACTGCTATTGGTTCTTAAAGTTGCTATTGGCAATTTAAAGAATCGTTCATTTTCCTCTAGAGATAGAGAGTGAATCTTATGCACTTCAAGATATTAATCCTTACAGGTATAGAGTTGTAGAAAGTTTAGAGAGGGCTTGCAGTGGATCACGTTGTACAAAATAGCTAATGCAGTTGGATGCAGTTCATTTAGCAGAAAATGTATGAGCGAAAAACAAGGTGAAGTAGCATTTGTGTCATTTGACCCCACCCTCTTTCTCCCATGCAACCAGCTGGAGGAGTCCAGAAGCTTTTGCTCCCCCTCCCTTTATTCACAGTATTTTGTGTTGTCTGGTACAGTGAACTGTGGCTAACATTAACTGTAGTGAATTTGAAACCAGCTAATTTAATTGCAGTTTCTGAAAGTACATTGCTTAATCATAGTTTTTGGCAACTATAATTTTCATTTATGACAACACAGGGACCTATGGTTAACAAAAGGTGGAAATGGAAACTTCTATTTCCTTTCTTTTTGAGAAGAACAGAAGAGGGAGCATGTGAGCCTGAAGTTCACTACTGTTTTTACCTGTGACTGTACATGGTGTTAAAAAATGGTTTAATGTGATATCTGATTGTAGGAAGTGAGCACAGAGGCTTTGTCCCTGGTCAGTTGCCAATTGGAGAAAATCTAGGTGAGCACCATCTTCACTTCAGCCTGATTAAATTGGCAGCTGTGCCTGTTCAGTTGCTAATACTGCAAAAATATACTTTTAATTGGCAGCTGTGCCTGTTCAGTTGCTAATACTGCAAAATTATACTTTTAATAAATCTGTTATATGTATAGTTGGCCCTCCACGTTTGCAGCTTTGACTTTTGCGGATTTGATTATTTGCGGAATTGATTAGTATGAGCTCTCTAAGAACCTTTTGGTCCTCCATTGTGACTCTATGACCAACTTTTGCCAGACGTTACATTGAAGGACTTAGAGATTCTTACAGAGAACACTTCTCTAGGTATTTGTAGAACCTCCAGAACAGTTCAACAGTTACCTTCCAGTGGATCTTGACCATAGAGTTGCACTGGAGGACCTAAAGATTCCTAGAGAGCTCTTCCCTCAGGTAAAAAATAATAATGTTTTTTTGTTTTTGTTTTTAATTTGAGGCTTTCCCAATTTCATGAGGGTCCTGAGTTCCTAACCCTAAATAAAATGAAGCTGCTACAAGTTTCAAATCCCACCTACTTGTAATCTCTTCTGGGGAATGTAACTTTAGAAACTGTGCATGATAGAAGTTATAAAAACTGAAATTTATGCCCATATTTTTGAAGTGTTTACAGCACACAGCTAGATGCTTGAAAATGGACCTTGTAGGCAAGATAGTTACAATGTGTCATATTGCAAGTATTGTGTCCTTAGATATCTAAAAATCATAGTCAGTTTATTAATCAAGTGTGAATTATAATGACTTTGGCAAGCTGCCCAAGATTTTTTGGTAAATTTCAAGGTGCAATTTGATCAGTATACAGTCAGCCCTCCCTATTCACAGGTACTTTATCTGTGGATTCGACTATCCACAGCTTGAAAATATTCTAAAAATATAAAATTCAAAAATCCAAACCTTGATTTTGTTATTTTGTATAAGGGGCACCATATTACTGTATCATTGTATATAGTGGGATTCGAGCACCACAAATTTTGGTATCCACAGGAGGTCCTGGAACCCAACTACAACTGATACCAAGTAGTAGTATTAACTTGCATAGGTGGTGCACAGCCATACCAACTAAAGTCAAGTTAACTGCTCCCTGTAAATTTTAAAAGTTGACATCTTATATAGAAGTTTAATTTTTCACCCAGTTTTTTTAAAGATCTTTAAAATATTGGTAAATCATGCTTCTGTTAGATATGAAATCTAATGAAAGGAACAGGACACCAGTAATGATTGCTGCGTGTCATTTAAATTTAGGCTTATACCCATTATCACTCTAGTGAATTTTCCAATTCTTGCATGATGTGTGGAAACTGGCAGTGAAGAATTTCACACACTTCCAGTGTCAGTTTTGGGGATACAGAAGGAATTATCTGTTCCCAAATTATGGTCAGATCTTATTTTTTAAATTTATACTTGCATTTTTGTTTTACGTTTTTATTTTTAATTGCCCAGAGAATGTTTGTTATTTGATATGAAACAAATGTTTCAATATGCTTTTTTAAGAATATACTTTGTCATATGATTTTATAACATTTGTATAATTCCAATAATAAACATTCTTTGTGCCATTAAAAATAAGAATTAAAAAACAAAAAAGCAGCTATAAATGGAAGAGAAGTTAAGGACATATGGCATTATTGCTTCTGACGTACTGTAGAATATTCAGTTATTTCTCATTTGTAGTTACTAGCTCATTTGTAGTTTTGTAAAACATCTAGCATTCTCTGTCAGAGAGCTCTGGTGCCACAATAAACTACAGTTCTCAGGATTCTCTAGCATTGAGCTTGGGCAGTTGAAGTGGTCTCATACTGAATTATTTCTGCAGTGTGTTTTTGATCTTAGTTTACATGTGAAACATGTGCTCGGTGTTCTGATTTTTGTGATTGTTAAAACTGGTGCTAAAGGGAGGCAGGATTTCAGAAAAATGCAAACTGTCATTTACTACTCCATCACTTTCTGTAGAAAAGGTACAGCGGTGAGCAAAATCTCTTTTAAAATTGAGAAAATATATTGCTTTTGCAATTTACAGTATTTGTTGTTATAGTTGTTATTGTGTGCCTTTAAGTCATTTCCAGTATATGGTGACAATGAGGTCAGTGTGTCAGGATTTTGGTGACAAGATTTGTTCAGAGTGAGTTTGCCTTTGCCTTCATCTGATGCCGAGAGAATATTACTTGTCTAACATCACCCACTGAGTTTCCATGGCTGAGAGGGAATTTGAACCAGGATGGATAAAAATCAATGATTTTAAAAAATGGATTTTTAAAATTTAAATCAGATGTTTAAAATTGAAAACAGGTGTTTTTTTTTTTAATTAAATGCTTTTTGAGGAACAATCTTATCTAAAGATAGTTTTCCATTTAAGATACGTTATGGTCCAAAGGATATTTACCATAAAATTGGGATTAGTTTTTAATTAAGTAGCATGAGAATGTCTATTCATGCAATTTTTTTTTTTTTTTTTTGGTAAATGAATTCAATTAATCCATTCACAATGGATTTTCTATCTAGAGGACATACAACAGATGCTTGGTTTTATATTTCTCAAAACTGTGATTTTTTTTATCTGCAGAAATCACAGTCCCATTGTTCTTTTGCAAATCTATGTACACAGAATCAACCCCTTAGTATTAAGTGCTAAGTTTCAATATATTCAATGAACACGTTGTTGGGAGACTAGGAGTGGAATAGATCTGCAGAATAAGCTAAGTGTGAGGTGGGAGGGGCAAGCAGCAAAAATGAAAGAGAAAAATTTGAGAATATGCCATATGTTTTTGGATTATTGTTTTGCAATATTAAGATAATGATTAGTGCATATACTACTCATGTATAAGTTGAAAAATTCAAATCAAAAAATTGACCCCCAAAACCAGGGTCCACTTATTGGTTGGTACAGTAGGAGGAAGGGTGAGCCTTGATTTGAACCCTTGTCTCCAGAGTTGTAGTCCAGCACTCAAACCACTACACCACACTGATTTCAACTACATTTTTTCTACCTGTGTGTAGGCATGAATCTGTTGATTTGTATGCATGTCTTGGCTTAACATAGGGGGGTTGCAGACTGCCAGAAATAGTGCAAATTGAGTCCACTTTTAGGGTTAGGGTTAAGGTTAAGGAATCATGGGAACTGTATTTTATTGTGGCACCAGCGCTCTCTGACAGAGAAGGCTCAATGTCTCAGAAAAAAAACAATTCCCATGATTCCCTAGCACTAACCCTAACCATAAAAGTGGACTCAATTTGCACTATTTCTGACAGTCTGCAACCCCCCATAGTAAAGGTGAGACTGGAACTAATCTTGTGAACGTCATTAGTAAACTCAAATCAAAGTAGTGCTTACTTGATTTGCTTTTGGTTATAAACCATAACATGCTCACTAACTATGCACATCTCAAAATGGGCCATATGTTGAGCTGCTCCAGGGCTAATTTCCGTCACCTTGAAGTAACCTTATACAGGGTTTTTCTGTTCTTTTAGCACTCAAATTTCATTTTTATCCTTGCTGAGGTTGAACCTAGTAATTATTATGTTAGTTTGGAATGAGCCACCCTAAATAATTTATTGGAGGATTAAATGTGGTGTTTTCTTCCCAACTAGACAAATGAGGTGCTTCATTTTAGAAATCTGGAAGTCTTTGGGCTTTTGCAGACTGCCAGAAATAGTGCACATTAAATTGAGGCACTGCCCTGGCTCAGTGCTAGGGAATCATGGGACCTGTATATTTATTGTGGCACCAGAGCTCTCTGACAGAGAAGGCTCAATGTTTCAGAAAAAAATACAATTCCCATGACTCCCTAGCACTGAGCCAGGGCAGTGCCTCAATTTAATGTGCACTATTTCTGTCAGTCTGCAAAGGCCATATTGAAGCTCGGTGAGTTCTATTTGCTCAGTGGACTGTCTTGGAGATATATATATAAAACACACTCAAATAATCTCTTTTGGCAAATCTTCCTCTCTCTCATTTTTCTTTTCTTTCAAGGTTCCAGTAAAGTGTGTTTTAGTTTGTCAGTATGCATAGTATTCCCATATAATATTTTAAACCAGAATGTGCAATTTCTAGGATATAACAGTTAATTGCATAAGCCCAGCAGTTGAGTTCCACTTCCTGTCTCTCTACTTACTTGGAGAGCTTACCCAGATTCTGAGTGATTTCCCCCCTCCCAAATCTAGTATCCTTTTGAACCCTACAATATCCCTTTCCTGTTTTGCCAAAGTTTAACTTGCCAATAGGTATTAGGGCATCTTCTGCAACCCTCATTAGGCTGCATTATAAGTAAATACCTTTGGCTAAGAGGTTATGTGAGTTACGAGAGCAGAGAGAGTATGTGACTGGCAGATGTTACTGAGCGCCTATTTTGATGGAATTAGACTGTTGAGGTGATATAATCTCATTTTTAATGTTCCAATCTGGGGAAGAAAATTTATTATTTTATATTATAATAGATCTGAACTGGAGAAACATATCAGGAAGATTATTTTTCTACCTATACTTCCTATAGCTCATTATCCAGTTTTTCTGATGCAAATAACCTCCAACAAGCAACAAGAGTAAATTACAAGTTAAAACTCAGTCCATAGCAAGGATAATATAGTTCAGGTTTGCTTAATACAAACTGGTAGAATTTAGGGCCTTTACAGACTGCCAGAAATAATGCGGCTTGAAGCTCATTTTAACTGTCCTGGCTCATGTATTTTTTTCTAGGACATTGAGCCTTCTATTTCAGAGAGTTCTGGTGCCACAATAAACTACATTATTTCTGGTAGTCTGTAAAGGCACTTAGATTCTTTGAATCTCTATTCTAGGTAACTCTGGTAATATGTATAGTTATTTATATGAGAAATGGCTGAAGTTCCATTACATAATTTGTATCAGTCCCTTGTGCAGTATGGGTGTAACTATGTTGACGTAGCATAGCTGTATGGGCAAAGTGTGGTCCTGGGGCCTCATTTGGTCCTCAGATTGTTTTTGTGTTTTGTGGTTGCAGTGTGAATCCTGGCAAATATCTCTTCTGTAAGTTTATTTGCAAGCATTTACTAAGATTAAGATAATTTTTTTTGATCTCAGGATAAATTGGTTACCCTGGATCAGGGGTAGGCAACCTTTCCCCTTTAAGGGCCGAGGGACTTCAGCTCCCAGAATCCCAGGAGCTATTGGCCAACATGGGACTATTGGCCAACATGGCTGAGGCTTCTGGGAGCTGAAGTCCCTCGGCCCTTAAAGGGGAAAGGTTGCCTACCCCTGATCTTGACCATTGGTATTGAAATTCATGACACAGGAATCTCAACCACAGGCTGACAAACGGCCTTGGCAGATAGCTTATTGAGCCGTCTTCGAGGCCAGGAAGAGGAGGGGCAGCCGCACACACGGCGCCCCTTCCTCTTCCTGAGGTCATCCTCGGAGCCGCTGGCCCTCCGCATGGCCGGCGCTCCGGGGACAACCTCCCGCCTCAGCGACCGCACGTGCTGCGGCGGATAAGTCAGGGAAAGTGCGCCCTACACGTTTAGGGTGCACTTTCCCTGACTTATGAAAGGAGCGCTGATTTAGCGCTCCTTTCAGAGGCGCCGATGGTGCGCCGCGGTGCGGCTGCGTCACTCCGGCGGCGCACCATCCCGCGGCGTCCTCAGCGCTGCCGTCTGCTTCCCCCCAGAGATGCTTCACCTTCTTCTATTTCTTCTTAGGTTCAGCAACCAATCCTGTTTCTTCTGAAACATGGTGCATCTTCTGCACTGACTTCTCAGGAGCAATTGAAGACTAAACCATCTCAGATTTTTTGCTGGAATTAGGAGTGGTAGTCATGATCTACTGCTAGGAAAAGTGGAGGGAAGTAGAAAGAGAGGAAGGCTGCATGCTAGACGGATGGACTCTATTAAGAGGATCACAGCAGTAGACCTTGGGGTAATTGAATGAAACTTGAACATCTAGATGAGACATAGCAGTTGGAAGCAGACTGGAAGCTGTCAGTACCAAACATGGTACACATATAATATTAAGCAAACATTTTTGCACTATAGACTTTGGATTAATCCACATTTACAAGAAGATAGGGCCATTTGATCTGTTTGCGTTTGTTCTTATGAATACAGCATAAAGAGAATAATACAGTTGGTTGTCTGTATCCACGGATTCTT
Organism: Phrynosoma platyrhinos; assembly: GCA_020142125.1. Lineage (NCBI taxonomy): Eukaryota > Metazoa > Chordata > Lepidosauria > Squamata > Phrynosomatidae > Phrynosoma > Phrynosoma platyrhinos. The sequence continues at coordinate 362,815,267 of CM034701.1, read as the reverse complement.
TATCCACAGGTTCAACTATACATGGTTTGAAAATTATTAATAACTATGTATAAATTGCAAAAAGCAAACCTTGATTTTACCATTTTATCGAAGAGACATCATCTTACTTACCATATGTACTCAACTATAAGTCGACTTCATGTATAAGCCGAGGGCAGGTTTTGGAGCCAAAATTATGGATTTTGATATGACCCATGGATAAGTCAAGGGTAAAACGTAGGGATGTGTAACAAAGAATATAAAGGATGAAACAAAGGAAAACAATGTCAAAGAACTTACAGAATTCCAGCAGGCGTAACTGTGCTCACTTTAAAGGCTGGATGGGTGAGAGAGTAGAGAGGGGCAATGCTTCCAGGACAGATTACACTCTTGCCTTTCACCAGGGGATGGTTCCTTTTAAAATAAGAGTTAAAGTACAGAACTTGCATTGACCCATGGATAAGTTGATTCAGTTTTTGGGAGTCAAAATTTTGACTAAAATTTCTAGACTTGTACATGAGTATATACAGTACATTTTATTTAATAGGACTTGAGTATCCACAAATTTTGGTATTTATGAGGGAGGGGTGTATCTCGGAACTAAACTCCAGTGGATACCAAGGGCCCACTGTATTGTAAGCCATACATTGCTGAGACTTTGGGGGGAAGCAGACATCTGCTTCCGGGACGCCGCCGGACAGAGCGCCGGCGGAGTGGAGCCTCCGCACCACGGCGCACCTGCGGCGTCCCTAAAAGGAGCTCCAAATTGGTGCTCCTTTTAGATGTCAGGGAAAGTGCGCCCTAAAAGTGGCAGGCGCACTTTCCCTGACTCTTCCGCTGCAGCGCATGCGGTCGCTGCGGCGTGAGGTCATTCCGGAGCGCCGGCCGTGCGGAGGGCTGGCGACTCCGAGGGTGACCTCAGGAAGAGGAAGGAGCGCCGCGTGTGCGACTGCTCCTCCTCTTCCTTGCCTCGGAGACGGCTCAGTAAGCCGTCTGCCGAAGCCCTTTGACTGTTTTTTTTTTAAAGGATTTGGGATTGTTTGTGATTGCTGTTGAATCATGTATAGAGATTAATGAAAAACATTTAGAGGGAATGTTTGAAGTTTCCATTTTATTTCATCAAGTGCCTCATGTTTAATATCTCTTTTGTTGTCCTGGAAAGTTCTATGTGTGATTGGAAGGGTTAGAGACTAGAACTTCTTTAAATTTTTCTTTCAATAGTTTGAACCTTTATGTGCCTTGCATTCTTATTAGTCTTGTCTATGTTGCTGTATCATAGGAACTTACTCTTGGGATATGAATTCTGATATTAAGGCCAAAAAAAATGGTTAAGGCAGTGCTTTGAATGTTTGAAATGATATACTGTCAGGATATATGATGGTAATACCTCTTTCAGTGTAACAAAAAAACTTCAGGCATAAATACATTTTTTAAAACTATTCAAAAGCACATCACTTTATTCTTCATTTGAGTTTGTAGTATCTTTCAACTTTGTTCTAAAATTATCTTGCTTAGGACATTATGGAACACATGATATATCTACTGGTTTATTCATTTTTAATCCACAAGTACTAACAATAGAAAACTTGCATTGTGTGAATTGTATGATATTTTCCAGTGTATTACAGGGTATACAAATGGTCCATGTAGAAATGAATGCTTTCCTGTGAAGAACTGAATGTATACCATATAAATACACAGAGCTAGAAAGCACTAGCTTTGAATAAACATTTCAGAAAGAAAGAAAATAATTTATGAGGTAAAATGTACCTTGCATGGATGTGGAGAGACTTCTGTACTGCAGCCACTCACTCATAGACCACAAGGTTGCGAGTTCAATACTAGCCAGGGCTCAGGCTAGACTCAGGCCTGCATCCTTCCGAGGTCGCTAAAATGAGTACTGTTGGGGGGCAATGAGCTTACAGTTGTAAACCGCGTAGACATCCCATAGCGCAATATGAAGCGGTATGTAAATGAAGCTGCTTTGCTTTGCTTTTAGTGTTCACCAACCTCACAGTGGAAGAAATCTTAATGTTTCCAGAATGTACTGGTAGCCACAGCTTATCACTTCTGATTTGCTGCATTATGATCCATTGCAAAATGATACAGAAGATATTTTATCGCAATGTCAAAAACAAAAAAAGGACCAAAGTGGTAAAAAAACCAACACGCCTAAGATATCATTTGATATCTTAGTGCAATTTTTGTCCCAGACATTGTTTGTTTATAGGGAGAAAAAGTGTCTAAAATTTGTCTGAAACCAGGCAAGTGTTTGAGATTTAATGACATCATTAATAATTATGCAAGTGACAATATAGTGAAACTGTCTACATTTTAGTTTTAGTTTTGTGTGGATTCTACCACAAAGCATGATTCTGCAGGATTAAAATATCCCATATTCAAGCATGAAAGTTAACATGTAATTCTCAGATTGATATACAGTCCTTCCATTCTCACGGGCCCCCCTCCCCGCAAAAAAGGGAAAATCGTTTGTATTCACGCCCCATTGGCTTGAATAGAGATGTGCCCCTGTGGGCGTGGGCAGACAGGCACACACCATGAGAATGCACCCCATTTTATCCCCCTCCGTTCACCCCTCGTTCATAAGCAAGGGACGTGAATCTCAAGTTCACGAGAACGGAGGGCAACTGTATTAAGATTCATTCAGTTTCATGGTATTCATACTATTTCAGATTTTAAAATCTCATGTCTTGTTAATGTATCACTGCTGTTATAGTAAAAAATTAATGTAGTATACATTAAGACTATTTTTGTGAAATATCTCATTGTGCTAGTAATAGACACTAATATGATTTGTGGGGGCAATTACACACACGGTGGGAGTACAGTTAACATGATTCCTTGCCTGGCTTTGACAGGTTGCTTCTCTTTTGCCCATATTATTTCTTTGACCCATTCTTTAAAGTGCCATCATGCGTGATTTAATATTCTTCATATATTTAATAACGTTCACAAATGAACTACTCTGAATCTGTTTCTGAAGAAGATTGAGGGCCTGAACAGACTGCCAGAAATAATCGAGCTTGAGATCACTTTAACTGTCCTGGCTCAATGCTAAGGAATCATGGGAATTGTAGGTTTTTTTCCTGAGACATTGAGCCTTCTCTGTCAGAGAGCTCTGGTGCCACAATCAACTATAGTTCCCATGATTCCCTAGCACTGAGCCAGCACAGTTAAAGTGATCTCAAGCTCAATTATTTCTGACAGTCTTTTGCAGGCCCTGAGTTGTTGAGATGTCTTCTTTATAATTATAATGTTTTGTGAAAAAGCTGCCAGTGTAGTTTACTCTACTTTCACTTAAAAGTGATGTGTGAGAGAAGCAATTTTCAAAAGTTGAATTTTTCTCTTCATTGCTACAATGAAACCAGAACTGGTGCTTCTGTGAATACAATTGGTAAATGCTTTCATAGCTGAGGTCTACCCATTTAAAAGGAAACAGGATATGGCCAAAAGTTGTAAGGAAAATAATCTAATAAAATAATTCTAATAAGGCATTATATTGCTCATTCTTCTGCTTATTTTATGCTTGGTAGTAGATTGGCAGATGGAAGATTGAAGCAATTATGAAGAGTTTTTAAATATACATTTGTCTAGTGTAAAATACAGTGTAAAATACAGTTTTAGCAGACTTGAAGTCTGCGGTCTTTATTATTCACAGAGGGGCAATCCTCATTGGTTAAAATGGCGCATCCACGATTTTTCATTTTTGTGGGGTGGATGGGTCTGGAATGGATCCCTTGTGAAAAAGGAGGGGAAAATTGTACTTCCTATTTCTCTAGGATGAGTTTTTAGTATATACGTTATTCTGTTTTAAATACATTGTTAGCTGCATTGAGTATCAATGTTGAGAGGAAGATGGGATATAAATGAATAAAATAAAAATGATAATATAATATAAACTGTCAACCAGTTCTTCAGATGTAATTTTAACAAGCATTTTAACAGTGTCAAACAAGAATTCTGACTTAATCCAGAATGAGCAAACATGATTCCTAGCAGCACTATAAAAGTGGCTATAAAATGGAAGTGTCCATTTCTGGTTTGCTCATAACTCTGTCCAAACAATTTTTTTTTTTGTCTTATTCTTATAACTAGCTACAGTGAAAAGCCAAGAATGATTCTGGCTGGTTAGCAGAGCAGTGAGTTAGAGATGCTGGTTTGAATATAATACTAGACAAAACAAAGACAGAGACTTGTCAGTGTCTTAGGCATACTCACTGGGAGAGGAAGCTAAGTGGGAACAATTAATCAGTATGTACTGCTACTGACTCACAGGCAATGAGTGAAGTAGACCAATCTTAGATGTTCTTTTTCTGTTTTTATATCCTAATTGCTATTACACTTGTCCCTCCACATTCACTAGGGTTAGGGCACAGGACCCCCATTAATGTGGAAAAACCGCAGATAACAAAAACACTCTAGGGGGATGCAGACCAGGGCGTCGGAGACGCCCTGGT
>CM034701.1:362781898-362798529 GCA_020142125.1 Phrynosoma platyrhinos | reverse complement strand
TTGGAACGGCCTGCCGGATGAGATCCGTCATTTGACCACCCTAAACAGGTTTAAAAAAGCTGTTAAGACGGATCTCTTCCAGCAGACCTTTCCTGAGTAGGTAACCAGCCACCGAAAATAGTTAGGCCTGTCCCTGATTTTCGCTATAGCCATTTTAATTTATTTGTTATTTATGATTTTTAAGTATGTTTGTATATTTTGTCTGTTTAATTGCATTTTAAGGGGGTGGGCTATTGGGAGGAGGGATTGTCTGTTTTAATTTGTAAGCTGTCTCAGTTGTTTTTACAGAGAGGCAGGGTATAAATAAATAAATAAATATTATTATTATTATTATTATTATTATTATTATTATTAAGATCATTCATTTATTAATTCATTCAGAGTTACAATGACAAACTGATCCCATTTAATATTTGGTCTACTGTGTTGTATAATTTTTTCAGTAAGTACGTGAAAGGTCATTGAGCAAATAGAATTTGTGCCTCACATTACGTGAAAGTGAATTGAATTTAGCTTTTAAAAATACCATTATGTTCCCCCAGATTAGTTCTAATATCTTCAGAACACTTCCACCCAGTGAAAATCCAGATTTTGATCCAGAAGAAGATGAACCTACGTTAGAAGCCTCATGGCCTCATATACAGGTATCTTGATTATAAGGTACTCTTTAAAAAGTGCTGTTTCTTTGTTAATATTTCACAATAGGTGTCAATGATTTTGAAAATGCCTTTTAGAATCATTGAAACTACATATATTCTGTGCATATTTTTGCCTCTCTTTTAAGCTATTGCTTTGCTTTTCCTTCCTTCCTAACTACCTTCTGATTCCTTCATAGATGGCAAATCTAACTTTCCTTTTACTCTATTCTCAGTCTTTTTAATCTCTTTACTACTTTAGATACAATTGACCATATTCTCCTATTCAACTCCTCTGTGTTTTAGCATATAAAAGGGTGAGAAATTTCTTCAGCAAAGGCCCATCCCTTCAATTAAGGGACCACATTTCCTCCAGGGAAATCCTTTAGTGCTCACATGCAAGGGGTTGGCAGGGCTTGAACCAGAAGTGGGTAGGGCCTGAATCACCATCCCTTCCTATAGATGCATCAATTTCACACTCCTCACCCTTTTCTTGTTTGCTTTCCTTTGTCAGCCCTGTGTCCTTATGGCAATAATGGAGGAGGAATGTTCATTGACATCTAAAGAAGCTCTTTAAGAGCTATATTTTAATAATGGAGGAGGATTTGGTAGTGAGTCAAAGAATGTGGAGGTTTACCTTAATTAAGCACCAAAGAAAGCTTTTCTAAAAACCTAATTGCACCATGAAGGTGTGAACAAAGGGAAGATGCTGCTAATCGGGAGACTCCCTGACTCTCCCCTCTTCTGTACTTCACTGCATAAGGCCCTTATGTCAACTGTTGATAACTCAACTCTAAGCCACAGATTGAAACCCACTCTTCCATAGCTTCAAATTTTATTGAAAGTTAATGGAATGCTCTTGGTTAATACTGAAGAAGGAAGGGTGGGTGGTTAAAATAGGAAGAGAACAACAACTCAAGAACACTTTTGATTTCCTGATCATTTGGTTTGGAAATTAGGAAAACATTCTGCCTTCAACCATACTTGAGAGAGGTTATTTTGGGCTCACTGATGCTCCATCCACACTGCAGAAATAATCCAGTTTTACACCATTTTAACTGCCATGTTTCAATGCTATGTGGTCTCTGTGCTCTCTGACAAGAGAATGAGAAATGTCCCTTAAAACTTCAGTTCCCTGAATCATATAACATTGAACCATGGCAGTTAAAGTGGTGTCAAACTGGATTATTTCTTCAGTGCAGATGCAGCCTGAGTGATAACCATACAGACATAGGACAAAAAGTGGTCTCTTGAAGGAATGAACAATTTAAAATTTAATTAGCTAGTATCAGCATATATTTTGCAAGGAACTCATTTCTTTATTCTAGCATACTTTATATTTAGGGTTAGTTCTTTACTAAAAAAAAATGTGATCTGCATCGTATGACAGTGTATTGTTTAAACATGTTTTTTTTTCTTACTCTTTCATAGCTGGTTTATGAATTTTTACTAAGATTTTTAGAGAGCCCTGATTTCCAGCCTAGCATTGCAAAGCGTTATATTGACCAGAAATTCGTACAACAGGTAAATTGTTTATCTGAAATATATGACATTCTACCTCTTTTTGTTAAAGATAATATCTTGCATCGTAAAGTGTCTCTTCTGTGGGTATTCAGGCCATTAGAAGCATCCATGGCGGGGGGGAGGGGAAGAGAAAGCTATTTCTCTGCCTTTCCTCCTCAAACTCTTGATAGTACTCAGCTTGTTCCAAAGCATGTCCCCAGAACATCTGGAGTAAATTTTGGAGTAGAGAATAAGAATTGGTGACTACCTCTCCACTATCTTGTACCAGCAGGAGTGTCTACTCATGGGAACTTAGGTTCAAGCCACTGTAATATTGTGTAGAGGGAGAAACTGCAGACTACGGAAACATTGTCTTGTAGTTAATTTAGGGCCTTTGCAAACTGCCAGAAATAGTGCACATTAAATTGAGGCACTGCCCTGGCTCAGTGCTAGGGAATCATGGGAACTGTAATTTATTGTGGCATCAGAGCTCTCTGACAGAGAAGGCTCAATGTCCCAGAAAAAAATACAATTCCCATGACTCCCTAGCACTGAGCCAGGACAGTGCCTCAATTTAATGTGCACTATTTCTGGTAGTCTGCAAAGGCCTTTAGAAATGTTTATCTTGTTTCAGAATGTGTTACACAAATCTATCACACTGAATAGTGTGATTTATTTATTTTTATTGCCACTAAGACCTTCCACTTGTGCCATTTGCTTATGCAACTTTCAGGTTTTGTTTCTGGTTTGTGTTCATTCTTTTCATGGGCTTAAGTAGGCTTATATACGTGTAAATGTAATTTGTCTTCACATATCAAAATAGATAATGAAATTAACAGGGTCTCATAGCACCTAAAAGCTTAACAAGTTGTATTTGACATAAGCTTCATGGACTGCAGCCCACTTCATTAGATTGAACCATCAGTGGCTTACAGTCTATGAAACCTTATGCCAAACAAAGTGTGTTTGGTTTCAAGGTACCCCGGTATTCTTTTTTGTTGTTGTTGTAACAGACTAATAGTGTTACATTCCCCACCTCAAAATGTGAAATTACTATATCACAGTAATGCTGTTGCCTTTCTGTATAACACAGTATGCAATAGCATAAAAATGTCATATGGTGGTTTGTTTGGTCTTAATAAAGGCATGGCTTACTGTATGTTTTTTATTTATTATCCTATGGTTCAACATAACTCCATGCACTTGTTTTTTCTGATGATCCAACTTCTAAAGGAGTTTGAGAGCTTCTCAACCATGATGTGTGCATAAAATGAATATTTCTGACTTGTATTCAGTTACAATGGAGCAGTTGGGAGGGAATTAAGGTAGACCTTATTTTATTCCAGTGAGTGTTTTTTTAGTTATTGGAAGCTGAAATAATAAGCAATACTTTATTCATAGTTGTTGGAGCTTTTTGATAGTGAAGATCCACGAGAGCGTGACTTCCTAAAAACTGTGCTTCATCGAATTTATGGCAAATTCCTCGGATTAAGAGCATTCATCAGAAAACAAATCAACAATATTTTTCTCAGGTATAATATATAGCTCTTTATCAACAAATGTACTGTTTTTCTAATACTATTCGTTTATAATTTTTTTACTAATGTACATTCACATAGCCTTAAAAGTAATGCATATAAAATTTCAATACTTTCAACAATACTTTTGTTGAAACTATTGAGAAAATTCTGTAAATTCTTTCTGCCTTCCTCAGTAAACTCAAATTGACATGTACAGCCCACCTGCTTTGCTTTTCTGTGTACACTTAACTTCCATTAAAGTACCACTTACTTCCAAGTAAGTATGCATATGAACAGGGGTTGTTGTTTTTATTATGTGCCTTTAAGTTGTTTCCAATTTATGGTGACCATATCGCAAGATTTTTCTTGGACTCTTTCTGTGGAGGGAGTTTGCCATTACCATCCTCAGAGGCTGAGAGAGTGTGGCTTGCTCAAGGTTACCAATTGAGTTTCCGTGACCAAGCTGGGATTTGAACCCTGGTCTTCAGAGTCATAGTCCAATGGTCAAATCACTACGCCACATTGGCTCCATATGAACAGAGTAACCTGTAAATAAGCTGTACCCCACTTCAGGTGGGAATCATGCTGCCCTCTGGATGTTGTTGGACTGCACCTCCCTGTCTTCCTCATCATTGGCTAGGCTGGCTAGGGTTGCTGGGAGCTTAAGCCCAATATCTGGAGGGTCACATGATTTCCATCCTTTTTTTTTGTGAGAGATGATTGAGTTCCTTTCAGATAAAAAGGGCAAACTGACTTTCTACATTCCAGCCCCGGGCCATGTAGGCATATAAAGATATAAAGTACATTCAATTCTGACAATTGTTTCCAGATGGAAAATACTTCGTGGTTTTTAAACAAAATACCAGATGTGATGGGAAAGCATGGCAGGGGTAAAAATGGAAATCATCCGGCTCTCTGTTTCTTCTGATTTTGTGTTTGAGGACTGGTAATTGCACTGTAAAAGCTTCATTTGGAACTATCTTTAGTCTCAGAAACAAAAGATTGTATATACCGGTACCGAAGGCATTTACAGCATGCAGCAGTGGTTATTTGTAAAAGAGAGCAGGAGGCTTTAACTATGAAACTGAAAGTAACCTCCTTTGGCACTGGCAAGTGAATATCACCAAATGGGTTCTGAAGGGGAAAAGATAAGTTGCCAATCAATGCTAGTCACATGAAAGAATGGTGTTTTACTTATAAGTCTCCAGTGAAGTGGTAACTTTCAAGCCAAGGTATTGCTTTATGAAAAAGAATGCATTTTTAAAAGGCTAAGTAGAGTAGTACTTAAACATGTAAAATAGGCTGGATCACTTTGAACCCTTTAAATGTACTTATTTCTTAAATTGCAGTCTTGTAAGTGTGTTCTGTCATGTTACAACAGTAAAGCTTAAAACTATATCCTTGACTCCCAATCCCAGTGAAAGGGAGATTTGATTGTCTCTTTCTCTGAGATCATCTCCAACTCTAGAATAATGGCAGTGATTTGTACTTGGGAAATTTTCCTGTGAAATTTATGTATGTCATTAAGGAGATTTTGACAAATTATTAAGAAAGTGATGTGTTAGCTCATATCCATAGCACTGACACCAGAGGAGCTACTCTAATACTGACATTTATTTAGTGTGTTTTCTTCATGATTTTATTTCTCATACACTTGGATGGGATATTTTAGTCCCCCAGAGTCACATTTGTTACCAAATTCACACAGAACTAGACCCTATAAGGTAGACATTTTATGACATTGAGACTGCATCTGTTTTCATCTGCATTTCACTTTTTTAAAACAGAAAAAAAAAAAAGATTGGAATAAAGATTTTTCCAACACTTCTATTGCATTTGTGGTGGGCACATTTTTTGCAAGCTACTCAGAACAAGCATTCTACTTCATGTGAACATATATGTTCTCTACCTATTGGTGTTTGGATATTGTGGAATACCCATTGTTGTGTACCAACAAGCACTCCCATGGCCTTGAGATATTTTTATGTCCTGCAATACACTGGAATTCTTACTGGGGTCAGAAAATACACCAGATTAAGGCACTGAAGTTTTTCTTACCTGTCTGAACAAGAGTTACAAACAAATTGGGTGGCTCCCCGCTCTTTAAGGTTCTAGAAAGTAATTGAGCCTATCTGCGAATGAGAAATATTTTTCATGAGAACTGAATTAATTTTTTTTTTAGGGTGGCATACAACAAAATCTGATATCTAGTGCAATGTGACCTTGATACACAATGAATAGTTGACCTATCTACCTGTAGAGCTGGGGAAGTGTACAATGTAGTAAATGGTTTCATTTATTTTTAAAATAAATATAGTAGAGCTTATCTGTTGCAGTCTGCCTTGCAACTTTGCTGATATTACTAAAGCCTTCTTAACATGCTCCTCTAAGTTCAGTGCCTAATGCCTGGCTTAAGTCTGAGGTGCATATTCAATTTCAAGTTTAGGACAAAATGCATTCAAAACAAAAAGATGTCAGATGCAATGTTTTTTTGTATTATTTTCCCCATGTTTCTGTTTTCTTCTTATACTGATGAAATTTTGTTCAAACAGGTTTATATATGAAACAGAACATTTCAATGGTGTTGCTGAGCTCCTTGAGATACTAGGAAGGTAGGTTAATTTTTCTATTCTTAGGCAATAAAGTAGTCATCCTTCTGTGATTCCCCTCCCCAGTTTCTTTGCTTGCACAAAGCATAAAACCATTTGGGTCTGTATTCAAAAAGCATGATGGACTCTGTTTCATTTTGTCCCTTGAGTGTGAAAGTACTGCTTCAGTTAATTTAAAAACAGAAAGAGGTGGGTAGGGAATATGATTTTAACAGTAATTGAGGGCATGCTGGTGGTGGTGAATACAGAGCTTCATTCCTGGCTCCTTCCATCAGTAGCATATCTCCCTGGACATTTTCTCAGTGTGCATTTCTCTTTAGCCAAGTTCTAACACTGGATGTAACTTGGAATTGGAGAAAATGCTTAGAAATGACCAATAGGGGGATAAACAGCAAACATGAGAGGCTCTCAGTACTCTTTACTAGTGTTTCCCTTTTGCTATTAAGAATTGGACCCTTTTTATGTAGCTGTGGCAGTTCAGGCCCTTTGCCATGCTACCTCCATCTTATCTTGCTTAACCCTGAATGTTGCACTTCTCTTCTTTGTGCAAGCTTTTATTTGTCATGCATTAACATATTGTTCCAGAATAGCTTCAGGATCATTTCCTAATGACCACACTGTGCTGCTAAGTTTCAAATCTGTTTCCCAGTAGTCTTTCAAACCAAATTTGTCAAAATACTATGTGATATTTTGCTTATGAGATGACTGGAAGGAACATAAGTTGGCTAAACATATATCCTATAATGCCTGTCTGTCTTTTTCCAAACCAGTTCCTAATAATTAAATTATCAGTTATATCTGCAGTTCATAGAAACACCAGTCTTTCCAGTTCAGCTAAAGTATAGTATTTTACCCCCAAGAGTATTCAGAAAAAGGCAGCCTTATGGTCAATAAACTGGAACAGAATAGAAATTCAGCATTGAACTTAAAGCCTTTCTTCAAAATTAAAGATTATTAAATATTAAATTCACAATTAATTGTCTGTATGGAGAACTCTTCCATTAAAGTAGAAACATACAGGGTTATATCCAGCATTGCCTACCCAATAGTACAATGGTTTTTCTCTCCCTGAAGCCCAAAATGTCATCTCGTCCCCTTCCCCAACTGCTTTGCTTGTAGTAAACTTGGGAAAAATTGATAAGTGTGTGCAGGGGGGGGGGGGAATGCAGGGGACATTCGGAAAGGAAAAGTCCTGTTGAAGTCTGTTTGTGTAATACCAGTGGTAGTTTATAATCTGCGTGCAAACAATTCCATTTTGATCACCCATGCACCTGTTTTATTACAGCTCAATGCAATATGTAGATGCCATAAAAGAGAAATGTAATCATTGGCATGCAGTTGGGTTTTCCCCCTTGTACCATAGTGTATCTGTTATGGAAAATTATTAAAGCAGCCTGGGAAGTATTTAGAGCTTGGGAATGTTACTTAAAAAGAGAGAGACATTAATATATGTTTGTTTCAGGGGTCAATTTTCTGATAATTATATGGATTGCATAACATTATTCATTAGTAATAGGTTAATGTTTAAATTGATTTTGAACATAAAAATACAAAATGCCTGATAATTTTGTCAAATCACCACCAAAAGTAGTGTTTTCAAGTCATCTATTATTCATTATTCAAAAAAACTAACATTTACCCCATTCATGTTAAAATGTTTAAAAGTAAAATTTAAAAAATCTTTTTGCTACTAAATTGATGGCAATGATAGATTTGTTACACACAAAGTAATGATGTTACTTGTAATATATTCCATCCTCTGCCTAGAATAGTATAAAATTGGCTACGTTAAATCTCTTTTTGATATATTTATTTTGTGATATCAAAAACACTTTTAGTGGCTTACAGCATGTTGCAGCTTATTGCTAAAATGGGGAAGCAAACCTTACAAGCAAATCCTGGGCTTTCTTGCTCTATTGTTGTAATATTCAGAAACAAGTTTTAAAATGCAGTAGATCCTCACAGCTAGTGGGGAAACAGAGTCATAGCCCAGAGCTTGTTGCTAACTCATGTTTAAAAAGAGACTAGTACAGCCAGATCTCACAAAATCTGTCCAAAGAAATTTGCAGTTTTGTGCATTGATGGGCCAGTCCTGTACTAAACTTACAATGTTAATTTTTATACTTTAGTACTATACAGTAATAGTTTGCTTTGTTTGATTTTTTTTGTTCCAGTATTATCAATGGTTTTGCATTGCCACTGAAAGCAGAACATAAACAGTTTCTTATGAAGGTTCTTATTCCCATGCATACTGCAAAGGGATTAGCTTTATTCCATGCACAGGTATGTTTGTCTGAGGAAATCACCTTTTGTAATTGCAGAAATATTGCCTTCTAATGTATGACTAGAATATTCAGAAATTTGATTGTATGCTCTTGATTCTCATGACAAAAGTAGCTCATTTCAGTTTAACATTTATGTATATTTCTAAAATATATCAGACAGTAGAAATACTGTTCACCAAAGAAAATACCAGAGTGTACCTGCTCAATTAGCTGTTTTTCGTAGGTAATAGATCTGTTCTCTGAATGTATAATGTCTGTTAGAGTTTCAGTTTAAAAAAAATACATGAGAGAGATAGGGCTTTAAATCCCTTATTCACAATGGATTTGGTAGTAAAGTGCATATGGGCAACATTTCTTATGGTCATCCTCAGATTCTTCTCCATGCTTCAGAAACAGGTCAACTATATAATGAATGCATTGTTGTCCATATACTATGACACACTTATAAGGGGTTCTTTATACTACAAAACTGAAGACCTAGTGCAGGTATATGGTAGTTTCATGTAGAAAAATTTGGGTGTAGAGACTTCAAGGATATTATAATGAGCATTGGAAATTCAAAATGGTTTACATTGAGGATATTATGATGTGTCAGATATGTTCATTTTCTGAATTTTTATGCTGTTAAAAATAGGACTCTCGTAGTGCTAAAAATGGGGAAATGTGGACTGTTATTTCCACATATGGTGGCTTGCCTGCTTATCATATGGGGAGTGGAGTTATTGAAAAATAATTAAGTAAATTTGGTTAGTAGGAAATAGCAGTGAATCCTTTTGTTTCATTTTTAACCATTTTAAAAGATATATTTCAAGTAAAATATTAATGTGGCAACAAATTCACATGCCCGCTAGATGGTAATAGCATGTCCATGGGATGTCTTTGGCTGTTACTATTTATACCTTCTGGCCTATTCCCAGGGAAAAACTTAGGGTGTGCTGGGTGCAAAAATTGTGTTGCCCTCCCTCTGACTCTGACCAGGGGAGACATAAAAGTAGGAGATCCTCCTTATATTGGAATGTTTATTGGAATCCATACTGACTGTATAAGAGAAATCTATCCTTTAGATCAGGAAAGGGCAGTGAGGGCCATGGACTGCATGTGATTTCCAGAGCCCTGGTGTGTTGTGTGTGTGTGTCAATTGTTTTGGTCCAAAATGACCTCTAGGGGTGTGGAGGGCATTCCACCACATTTGGAAGCCCCCTAGGTCACTCAGAGATCAGAAAAACATTTTTGTTTTTTGTTCAAAAACCAATTGCTCCAAAATGTTCTCTAGATGGCATGGGAATCATTTTGACCACATGGGGGGGGGGGGTTTAGACCAATTTAGGCCCTATAGGAGCCCTTTTTGAAACAGGAAATGAACAGAAAGTGACTTTTTCACATCTTGTTGTTTAAAAAGACCTCTCCTCTTTAATATGGCCCAGGAATACCCAAAACATGGTGAAAATGTCCCCCATACCCTACCCTAGTGGGAACAAAAAAAAAAAGTTGTGGTCAGAGCAGTAGGGGAAAGGGTCTTTCAGGGAACAGATGCGAACCTGTAGCCTTTCACAGTTGCTCACTCCTGCTGTAGTTGGATACTTTCTGGATCAGTTTTCTATCTTCCAGGTGATGAGAGAGGAACTACAAACCTGAGATCTTAATTTGAATCTAGGTCTCTCAGATCATAATGTAACAGACATGAAACCAAATTTCTGTTCCCCCCTTCCTCCATGGATTTAATAATAAAGTGCATGAACCACATAGTATTCAATACATTTAATTGCCTTTTGAAAATAAGAAAATACAAGCAATGTTATTGGTATCAACAAACCCATGAAAACCTTTCCTATGTTTTAGCTGGCCTATTGTGTTGTTCAGTTCCTGGAAAAGGATATGACGTTAACAGAGCCGGTAAGTGTAGCTTGGTCCATTTTTAACCTTTTTTGTATTTTTACACTGGTTAATATGAACATGCGTTTTAATATGAACATACATTCGGTTAGCCGTTGATAGCTGTTCCAGAGCCATGAATGATATCTGAGCCTTTGAGTCAATTAGTTACTGCAATCAGATTTTCCACCAATAGCCCATAATTCATATGGAGCCCAGATGGAACATAGTGTCTTTTTCTGCCATTTATTTCAGTGGAAATTGGGTGGAAAGCTATATAATTCACTGGACTGGATTCGCAAAAGTGCAGTTGATTCAGGCTAGAGGTCAGAACTGATGGAAAGCGATGTAGCTTCTTCTTATTCAGTTCCTGAATCTCCTAGTGTTTGTGCTATCATTTATGCAATATTGAGTAAAATTACAAAAGATCAGACTGTTGGTTTCACTGAAGTTGCAGGGATGAACATAGGTTCACATGCTCAAAAGATTGTTGTGCGACTATCTATTGCATGTTGCAATGTATTTCTTGTGGGGTTTTTAAAAATTTCTGTGACACCATACCTAGATATCTTACACATGTGCACCAAGGGTTCCTGTTTTAGGAAAGTATCCAGGGGCCTAACTACCCTAGTTCAGCCTTGATAGTGCATGTGCTATGTTGCACGATGCTCGCCTACTGTGCATGGTGAATTATGGCCTGAATTAATCACAAGCATCTTCATTTGCTTGACTTGAGCTGATTTGCCTGCATAGCAAGCAAACTTTGCATTATTCTTTTTAAGCATTTTAACACTGTTATACAGATGCCACTTAAATCTGCCCTCAACGTTTAATCTGTCATTTTCACAGTGAATCTGCCTGTAATTCTCAATAAGATGTATTGGTAAATCGATTCCAAATCTATTCAAAATATTTTTCAAAAGTGATTACTGGTATTCTTTAGAATACAGACAGTGTGAGGGTTGTGATAATAAGTATAGTAAGGATTCAGATGAGAATAGCAGCAACTTCAGAAAGAAAGATCTAGCACAGATTTGCAGCCTCTTTTTAGCAGATCCATAGGAACATGGTTGTATAACTTCCGGGAGCATGTATATTGATTGCTGTGTACGCTACTTGTGTGAGACAGCAGTGGAAGCTCCAACATGCTGGCAGATGGGCTGAAATGTGTATACATGCCATCAAATTTAGCTTTTCTATGTATTATTATTATTGCAAAGAAAAGCTTTGAAAATCATTATCTTTATAAAAAGTGTCTGATAGACTTAACTTGTGCATGCTTACTCTATAAGTCCATTATGTTTAGTAGGACTTACTCCTAGATAAGTCTGCATAAGTTTGCAGTAAATTACTGAAAAACTTATACATAGCTTTAAGTTAGGAAGAGTTGCTTTTTATTGACCATATTAAAAACAAAACAAAACCTGAGAGCTTTTGACTCCCTTGGAAGTTTGCAGATCTAACTTGTATCATGTATTAGTTCTTGTTTCTTCCCCAATGCTTAAGGGTAAAACTTCATTTTATGGCAGCAATTATGCTTTTTGACCATATCTGGCCCATTCATATTTTGGGGGAAGCTTTTACATAAAAATTGGCATTTTCTGCCTTTACTTTAAAAATGGCATCTTATCCCCTGGCTTTCTTTTTGTCCTGGGCACATTTTCTCCCAGCCCAGCTTCAATGCAGGACGTTATCAACAAAGGAAGAAAAGTGTCTGAAGCAGTGGAGTGCAGGGAGGTAAGGTGGGGAAGGTCTCGGCTCCCTTCACCCATATACATGTTGAATGTAAAGTCAGATACCCTTACGCCTTGCTATATATGTGAATGTGGCAGATGTACAAATAGTGTAAACAAATACGGCTGTCACTGCCATACCTAGTTTGACCCTACATTTCTCTTGACTGTAGCTTTGTTCATTTGTAAGAACTGTTGTGGAATCTTCTGGATTTGAAAATATTTCACTCTGGGTTTTTGGCAGGAAATATTAGATCAGTTTAGCTATCCAGTAGCTATGGCAGGCTGCCTCAGGTTGAACTTGATATTAGCAAAGCTGACAAGTCAATTTTATTTTCTGACCCATAAAACATTGTGGTCTTAAATCTTTAAAAGGCATTCATTCATTCATTCTGTTTCTATCCCACCTTCCTCCAAAAAAGGGGCCCAAGGCGGCTCACAATATAAAAACACAGTAAAACAACATTTTAAAATTAATTAAAATAACCTAATTAAAACACTAGAAGATTAAAATTTAAAACATACAAAAGTTAAAAACATAATCTAAACCCCCACCCCCCAAATAAAACCAGGCTTGCATTATTTCAAAAAGCTTTCTTGAATAAAAATGTTTATGCTTGTTGGTGAAAGGCCAGCAGGGAGGGGGGCAGTCTAGCCTCCTGTGGAAGGGAGTTCCACAGGGTGGGAGCAGCCACTGAGAAGGCTCTTTCTTGTGTCCTCACCAAGCCAGCCTGGGATGGTGCCTATATAATCCTGAGCAAAACTAATTAAAGGAAGTCTTATGTTGCACTCAAGTTGGAGAAATGTGTTGGGGGATAGCTGAGCAGGTGCCATGCTTTTTTTTTTGTTTGCACACATTTGAATTTGCAGCTATACATGTGTGCTTGACTGACATGGCAATTTTGGAACATTCACTAGAAATTATGCTTGAGACTTACTCAAGAGACAGACATTAAGTTTGGAACTTTCCAATTCTTTTGTACCATAGATGCTTATAGAAACCACATTCTAGCACTGGACTGGCAGACTGTTCTTATTCACTGAGAAAGTAAAAATGGAAGCAGGTAGTCATGGTTCACCAAATAAGGAGCAGGAATTTCAGTAATACAGATGTATCATGTGAAGGACAAAACAACTAGATTTAGAGGGAAGGTTAGATTAGGGCTTATTTATATTTTTTCAGAGGAAAAGGGAACACAAAAGGTTGTTTTTCTCAGTTAAATGCAGCTGTTTAGAAGCCCACTATGAGCAAAACTGTTTCAGCTTCCAGGTAAGAAACTGCTATTGAGTAATCAACTCAGTATTGTTGATAATAGAAGACATTACACTGTCTACAATCATTCAAAATAAAGGCTTTAGCTGATGATGGGATGCTAAGAGCACATTGTTGTTAGGAGCCCCCAAATCTCATGTGATAAAGAATGTAATTCAAAAACAGAATTTGGAATAGAAATCAATGAGTCCATGTCTCTTCTGCATCCCCGAATAGCCTGAAGAAAACAGTAATCATGAATAGAGACAAAGGAACTGTAGGGAAAGACAGAAGGGAGAGAAGTCAGCTAAAAATTGGATGTATTTTGCTCTGGACTGGAAGATTATAGCATAACTGTCCTCAGTCTTGACTACCAGTAGAATCAACCATTGAACATAAAAGACAGCAGTGTGATAGTCATATTGCTTATTTCCATTGCAAGGCACAGGCTCTTTGTGTTCTGAAAGGTGCTCAGCAAACGTTAGTGATTCCAGAGTATGGAATACAGGATGTTTTGCTGGTCCCAACAAATTGGCCATGTGCCTAGTGTGGAATATTTGTTGCCTAACAACAACAATAGCTGTGTCACAATAGGTGTGTCACCAAGAGTGTTAAAAGTGGGAAAAGCTAGAAAGATTGTGTGCACATGTTCTTTCCTTACTATCTAACAAAACCATCATGGAAGGAGATGCAGCAAGATATCTTGAAATTACATAGAGTTCAGGTTTGCAAAATTGTTTACAGTCTATGTAAGAGAACTGGTATAGTGTTTTCAAGAGTTTCTGTACTAATGTACAGAATTTCAGGAATGGATGCCAACATAGCCTGAAAATCAAATATATCCTAATTTAATAACCATTGTCAGATAATATTTGAAGAAAGAAAGGAGACTTTGTGCCAAAGTAGTAGCGCGAGGAAAAATGGGACAGGCTGGCACTAACATTCCATCCTCATCCCTTAACCATGTTAAATTATTGACATTAGGGAAGATGAATGATCTTCCTATTCAATGTTGATTTGGCTAACTTTACTAAAGGTGGCTTACCAAAATATTATGCCAATTTCTTACGTTCCTTCCTGTGTTCCTATGTGTAACATGTGTAAGTGACTTCTGAAATAAGTATCAGAGCTTTTTAATACTTAATGTGTAATATTTCAGTATCATCTTAACATCTTATTAATGATCTGAGTCCTTGTTATTGATGGTTGGTGTGTCTTGCTCTATGATTTTTTTTTTTAAATTTTTGGCCTATCTGCATTAGGGTTTCAATGGATCTGTCTTTTGGATTTTTTTGTGTTTGCTGAAGTTGAATTGTTTTTTAAAGACTTTATGATTTAAATGTATTTGTTGCACATTGCTTAGAGAATCCAGAATATAATTAAATAAATAGGAATACGAAAATGTTGAATTCAAAGGGATCATATAAGAAACATTTTGAAAATACAGCAGGCGCTTGGTATCCGCTGCCATTTGGTTTCAGGACTTCCTATGGATACAGAAATCCATGGGTGCTCAAGTCCGATTAAACACAGTGTCGTAGTAAAATGTATCCCTTATATAAAATGGCAAAATCAGGGTTTGCTTTTTGATATTTTGATATTTTAAAAATATTTTCAAGTTGTGGATGCTTGAATCCATGGATAAAAAATCAGTGGAGAAGGAGGGCTGACTGTATATTGCTTTTCCATACACACTAATGAATTTTTGAATTTTTAAGACATGTATAGTCATAGTATATATTTAATTATTCAAACTTGTAGTTACAATGTACAGTATATCAGTTGCATTCTTTGTAGGTATGCTTTGGCTTGGGTTTTACAATTATTTTTTCAACCTAGGTTATCAGAGGATTGCTCAAATTTTGGCCAAAAACATGCAGCCAGAAGGAGGTCAGTTTGATTAATTTTTATATACAGAATTCAAAAGTAATCACTTAGACTAAGTGATTTGGGGATGTGGATGTGTGAATAGTGGGGAGGTTGGCCTGTGAGGGCCACATGAAAGCTGCAGGATGCACATGATCTGCCCTGGAATAAAATAACATTTACAGCATGATCTGCTTGGAGGAATCCCTTTGGGGCTCAAGAGGATTCTTTTTCTTCTTTTATTCAACTACCCAGTGGTACTAGTATGCACACAGGCAGCATGGTGGACCATGAAAAGGATTGGAAGACGCTCCTACCTGCCAGCCCTTCCCCCCCCCCTTCCCTTGCTCAAGCTGAATGATCTCCAGGGAAAGATATTTAGGGATCAGGAGTCTGCTCAGAGCTTCCATTACTGTCCTGGCTTGCTCCCTATGTATATATAATGGAAGAGGGGAAAAGTAGGAATATGTGCATTATGAGGATTCCTCCAGCCTTGTGTTCTACCTATGTGGCAAACAAATGTATCCTATATATTCTCAAGAAATAGTTAAAATTGACTCCTTGAAAGAAAGCTATTGTTCTTCTATATTTACTATAAAGACTTTTATTTTATGGAGGCTGACATGTTAAATATATGTATACGTTTTAGAAAACCTTACTAAAATTGTAATTTCTATTAATCCCAGTATGTGAATACATTGGGCATTCTGAATAATACGTTGTTTAGATTCAGATTTTTCACAGCTTTTATGCTTCAAAACATTGCTGCTCCTTAATTCTGGCTTATATTTTGGACAGATGTTTAGATTATACATGGAAGGTTTCTTACTCTGCTTACACATTAACCTTTAACATGAAGTAGTAAAAATCTACGCAAATAAGCCTTGAAAAAGGTTTTCAGTATTGTTAACTGTGCATTATAGGGACCTTGCTCCGTTTCTCAGAATGCCATATGCTGTAGCATTACTGAAGCTAAGAGAGTATGGACTTGGCCATCACTTAGGATGGGAGATCTCATGTAAGAGCCAAGATATATGTACAATAAAACAAATATTGTATCTTGATTTAACTTGCCTACATACAAATCAATTGTGTTTTACATCTAAGCAAATGGTGTAAGTTACATAATAATAATAATAATAATAATTTTTATTTATATCCCGCCCCTCTGCCCAACAATTGAGGCGGGTTACATCAGTTAAAATACAGAAGTTAAAACTATTCACGTGCCCATCCAACCCTCCCACCCCTTAAAACAATATTAAACTAATTATTAATTAAAACAACATGCTCCAGGATACAATAAAATAAATAATAATACAATACAACAAAGTGCAAAATGAGCAGCAGGGGAAG
>CM034701.1:362755291-362775790 GCA_020142125.1 Phrynosoma platyrhinos | reverse complement strand
GGCCTTAACCGGCCCCCAAGCCGTAGGTTGCCGGTCCCTGATCTAGACACTATACTTATATTGATAGAGTCTAAAATCGCATTGGCCTTTTAGCTGCCACATTACACTGTTGACTCATGTTCAACTTGGAGTCTACTAGGATTCCTAGATCCTTTTCACATCTAGTTGCGTTAAGCCAGCTGTCCCCCATCTTATATCTGTGCATTTCATTTTTCCACCCTAAGTGCAGTATCTTACATTTCTCTGTGTTGAAATTCATTTTGTTGGCTTTGGCCCAGCTTTCTAATCTATTAAGGTCTTTTTGAATTTTCAACCTGTCCTCTGGGGTATTAGCTAATCCTCCTAATTAGTGTCATCTGCAGATTCGATAAGTATGTCCCCTATTCTTTCATCTAAGGCTTGAATAGCACTGGGGCCAGGACAGAACCGTGTGGCACCCCACTGGTCATTTCTCTCCTGGATGAAGAGGAGCCATTGCTGAGCACCCTTTGGGTTTGAATGGTCAACCAGTTACAAATCCATATAACAGTTACCTTGCCTAGACCACATTTTACTAGCTTGTTTGCCAGAATGTCATGGGGAACCTTGTCAGAGGCCTTACCGAAATCAAGATATGCTATATCTACAGCATTCCCTTCATCTATCAAGCTGGTAATTCTATCAAAAAAAGAGCAGATTTGTCTGGCATGACTTGTTTCTCTGAAACCCATGTTTACTTTTTGTAATTATGGCATTCCCTTCTAAATGTTCACAGACTTTGTTTAATGATCTGCTCTAGAATCTTTCCTGATATTGATGTCAGACTAAATGGATGATAGTTGTTGGGATCCTCTTTTTTCCCCTTTTTGAAGATGGAGGTAACGTTTGCCCTCCTCCAGTCTGCTGGGACTTCTCCTGTTCTCCAGAAATTCTCATAAATTATTGCCAAAGGCTCCAATATTACATTTGTCAATTCTTTTAATACGCTTGGATGCAGTTCATCTGGTCCTGGAGACTTAAATTCATTTAGATTAACCAGGTATTCCTGTACTACGTCTTTGTTTATTCTGTGCTGCATTTCCCCTATTGTATCCTCTGCTCCGTTTTCCTCAGGTTGAGCACCCTTTTCTTTTTCTGAGAAGACTGAAGCAAAGAAGGTGTTGAGTAGTTCTACCTTTTCTCTGTCCCCGTTAGCATTTTACCATCTTCTCTGCGCAGTGGTCCTACCATTCCCTTCTTCCTTTTGCTACGGACATATCCAAAAAAGCCCTTTTTTGTTGTTCTTAACCTCTCTAGCAAACCTGTGCTCATTTTGCACTTTAGCTTTTCTGACTTTATCCCTACATGTGCTCGCTATTTATTTGAATTCCTCTTTGGTGATTTCCCCATTTTTCCATTTCTTATACATGTTCCGTTTAAAACTTAGTTCAGTTGCAAGTTCCTTAGTCATCCATCCTGCTTTCTTGAGACACCTCCCATTCTTCCTCCTCACTGGAACTGTTTTAAATTGTGCCTTCAGTATCTCATTTTTGAGAAACTCCCATTCATCCTGAGCTCTCTTCTCTTTTAGTATTCCTGACCATGGGACCACCCCCAGTATTTCCCTAAACGTATTGAAATCAGCTCTCCTAAAGTCTAGAATGCATGTCTGACTATGTCTGGCTTTTCCTTTCCACTTTATAAGAAACTCCAGGAGAATATGATCACTTCCACCTAAGGATTCCACCACTTGCACTCCATATTACAAACAATTTGTGGACTCGGGAGATCTATAATAGTGACCTAGCTATTGTCAGTTGCCTCATTGTTGCCTAGAAGCCTATGAGTAGGTCTGTCCACCTTAGGTTGGCCTGTACATGGGCCTGGATTAGGTGGGACTGAAGACTGCAACATCTTTAGGCACCTGGGAATTCATGGCCAAAAACGTATAAGGTAGTTTGTAATTGCCACCAAACGGGTAATGAGGTCTCTGTGTTCCTTACTCTGAAACATGGTGAATATACTCACTTTTGAGGTTATTTTCTCCCTTGTCACCTAAAATCACTCAATTTATTCATTCTGCTTCTCATGTAGTTCATTTCATGCAATCAAAACTCAAGGGCTTACTATGTGTTCCCTCCCAGCCATGTTTCACTCCCTTTGCTCCTTAATTAGTAAAGTATGATTCCCTACCTCTGTCTGCTTCTGACTCTGACACTTCTGTTGGAAATAACCAGATGGCTGTTCGTGGGATTAATACAGTCATCCCTATGTATCCATGGATTCTGCATCCTTGAATGCAACCATCAATGGGTTGAAAATAAAAGTAATTCCAAAAAGTAAAAGTAATTCCAAAAAGCACACCTTGATTTTGTCTTATATAGGGACACCATTTTACTATGTCATTGTATATAATGGGGCTTTAACATCCACAGATTTTGGTATTCACAAGGGGTCCTACAACCAAATCTCAGCAGATACCAAGGGCCCCCTGTACTAATCTTACTTACTTTATTTTCTCTGTCTTTGTCACTGAGCTTATTTGTCTGGAATAGAGTTGCACTGCACTGCAGTACAACCTTCCCCCACCCAGTATTTCTATATTAGTTGGGCACATATTTATATGTTTACTCATGTAACAAGGATATCAGCTAAAGGCAAAAGGATGCTTTCTGCACTATAAAAGTAAACTCCCTCTGCCCCCTCCCTCCTTTAGAAAATATTTGAGTCTTCCATGTAATAGCAGTACAAGTGCAAGTTTGGGTTATTGAGATAAAGCTTTAGTTACAATCTTGCTTGCCCTACTATCTTTGGAATTGCTCTTTCTTAAACATAAAGAAACTTCCTCATATTGAATAAGACAGCCAGTACTCCAGTATTTTCGGTATTGATTGCTAGACAACAGAAGCCCATTAATATCCAAGATATTAAGCATTTCTAATGCTTCTCTTTTATGAAATTTGTTCGTTTTATCAAACTAGGTTAGTTCATGGTGTCCAGAGAATTGCTCAATTATGTGTTTTGCTTCCTTGTAGAGAGAAAAAGAAGGAGCTAGAACGTGAAGAACTGTGGAAGAAGCTGGAAGAATTAAAATTAACGAAAGCTCTGTCTGACCCACTGAGTAATGCATCTTCCATTACCAATGCACCAAATGAAAAAGTGCCAAATGAGAGTGACAGCCTCTCTTTGTGAGGCATACCTTTTATATACAAGGGTTTTTTAAATATGTAAAAAATGCAAAAGAGAAACCTCATCAGTATATTTGAAATGGCCATTTTTTTCCTCTGGCAAATGTAAATGAATTTTTTTGAACTGAAATACAATAATTGAATGTGACATTATTTACCACAGCATACTGTAAATTTGTCTCTAATCATTGCTATATTGTCACTTCTGACATTTCACAGACACGATTCTATCATCCATGATATGTGTGATTTAATTATGGGAGTGGTGAAAATTATGACTTGAATTTTTTTTTCTTTTGATTGTGTTGCACATAGGCATAGAAGTCAACTATTTGCGTTTTCCCCATGTGCTTTTCACATTACTGCAAGCTTTGGCTAAGATTCTGAAAGAGACTAACTTCAGTGTATTTTCTCAAATGAAATGGAGGCTGTAATTCTATGCCTGCCACTATGTGAGTGGGCCTCATTAAAAATTAGAAGGGTTTGCTTCTGAGTTAACATACATTGGATTGGGTTGTAATTGTATCTGGATGAGATGATCTCCCATTTGCTCACTACAGACTTTAAAGCTTTTGCTGTACAGAGTTCTCAGAAAGCAGAGAGTGCATCCCTCTTCTGGCATTCTCAACTATCTCAGTGAAATGATTACTGTTGGTATGGAGGTGAGCCTGTTGGCCTTACTCCTTCTTGCACATCTCCATCACTATGCTTGCAGCCTCTCTCTCACACACATAAACTGATGGCTGAATATCTGCATCCAGGTGCCTTATCTACTTGACTAGGCTCCTGGTGATATTCAGGACATAGAAGATCAGCATTCTACATTGTGTAGGGGGATCACTCAACAAAAGGCTCCTTGCTGCATATCATCCCTTAGTGTGCAAATTGCAGCAGGAACAGCTGTAGGAATATTAACAGTTCTGCCCTTTGAGCAGTGGCATATATGTGTGGGAGGGTATAGGGTTCATGGTTTAAAAAAGCTGAAAGGTTAAAAAAGAGAAAGGTGAGCGCAATTAAAATATTGGGAATCGTCAGCTTTGACTCAAGGATTGCCTTGTTGCCCACATATGTCCTGTTTGCAGTTCTGTAACAGAGGACTGGAACCTATCAAGAATTTGTGTTAAGCCTGGCAATTTTTGCTTTGTTCTGGACTCCATAAGATAGTCCAACTGTTCATTAAAACCCTGGGCTGTCCAATTTTATTCAGGTATCAAAACATCTTTGCAACAATACAGTTCCTTGTTTTGTTTTAATGAAAATGCATTGTATTTAACATGGCAAAAGTTGGTGTAAGTTTTGTCTGTTTTTACTTGATCAGGTCGGGTGTTTTTTGCAGATCTTTCTATCAGAGTACCATTCCAGTCTCTATTGCAAATGTGTGGAAATGGTTTTGTATTGAAAGACTGAGGGATTGAGCAGCATACAATAAAGTCTTTATGTTTGTAATTAGTGCTGTATATTACCATCATTGTAGCTTAACCATGCTGAGTAAACAAGTGGTTATACTGGGGCATGATGAGTGTGGCTTTCAAGCAGTATATTCAGTTGAATGCAGCACTTAATGAAAGTGTTGAATCCATAACTACAGAGCTAAACCAGCTATCAAACTGAGAGCACAAGGACTTTGCAAGTAAAATGGTATTAGATCAACTGGATCTATTGATGGGCCATTGTATGTAGGGGAGAACAATGATTGATAGCAAGTACCTTTCTATACCACTTATCAGTGCACTTAAGCACTCCTTAGCAAAGCAAAGCAAAGCAGCTTCATTTATATACCACTTCATATCATGCTATGGGATGTCTAAGCGGTTTACAACTGGAGCCCTGCAGGCTCGAACCCTGAAGCCCTGTAGGCTCGAACTCACAACCTTGTGGCTGCACTACATGCATTTAACCACTGTACCACCAGGACACCAGTATCATGCAACTAAATCTCCACATGCACAATGGGATTGCCCAGTCAGGGCTGCTGCAAGTGAGTTCAGGATCCAGGGAATGGTGTGCGGGGGGGGGGGGGGGGGGGGGGGGGGGGGGGGGGGGGGCAGTTGTTTGCCAGCAACAAATCTGTTCAATGACTGGGGGCTGCTTTTGGACTGGGATTATTTTTTACTAAAGTGGGGAGGAGTTTCTGGTTGTTTGTGAAGGAGGTAACTGAGGAATAGGCTTTCCTCCTGTTCCCATTCCAATCTGCATGCTAGAAAGAGATCTGCTGCCCATGAAGGGGGTCTCGTAGTTGGTGTGCCGATAGCATTACTGATGCAAGGAAGGTGGAAAGGCAGCTATTTGGTGCAACAGGGCAAATGGGAGAGGGTTCCTGGTAGTATTTTGCTTCTACAAATGTTCAAACAAATGTAGTCAACTGATCCATCTATTCCGAATAACATACCAGAAAGTCCAGTTCTCTATGAACTTAGAATCAAGAGGGACTATTTCAAATATGTTCTGGCAACTTATTATGTTTCACCACAAAAGCCATACTATGCTGAGGTGACTGCTGCACCTATTGAAGTCAGTAGGCTAAATTATGCTTAACTTTGCATAGGGTTAGGCTGCCTCCCCATTAAGGAACTGACCTTCAGAATGATGCCTGTCTATAGTTGCTTGATTGCAGCACCCTACACACATTGATACATAATTGGTGAGATGCGAAATACTTCTGTATTAGGATTTGTCCTCTACAGTCAAGATAATACAGAACTTTTCTCAAAACTGAATGGACTTATGTTTTAAAACCAAACGAGTGAGTGGATCTATTGCTTTAATATTTATTAGTATTTAAGAATGCAGTATCATTTCTATCATCTTGACAGGATTCCCATTTGGTTTAACAGAGCTAGATTGCCCTGTTTTCTTGCAGGCAGGAACCTGAAAGTTGGAAGACCTTTCTCATTTAGCAGACTAATACAAATATGTTTAAGAAGTGAATTATATAACTCACAGATACAATTTTATTCAAAAACATTCAATGCAGTTAAATACCCATTTCATCAAATAAGAAAACTTGATAAAAGTCCCATGTTTTCGGTATTCTGGCTTTTATACAGGGGTCATTTTCATATTTATAGGTTCACCATATTCTTTAATTAATTACATAGTTACTAAAAGAATGCTGTACTGCAGGTACAAATATGGAATAATGAACCTGGTATTGGATGCCATGAACCCACTGATGTTGATTAAAATTAATCTGCAACACCATGAATCCATGTGCAACCAGTACACACCTGCAGACGTGTAATCCTAATTTACTTTTACCCCTTGGAGTGTGTTTGCCAGAGCAATACTTGAAACGTTTTTATAAAAGGCTACCTAAAAACTGAATGGGTTCAGTTATTAATCTGACACAAGACTCTTCCCTTTTATGGACAGCATATGTTGAGGCTAGTATCCTTTCAGGGAAGCAGGGAGGAACCTAAGCTGTATTGAAGTTCTATTGGATCTTCTAGTCCCTCAATCTGATCCTCTGGCCTTATGCCCAATGACTATGCTTCCTTCCATATGATACTATCCTTTACTGGCTTCCTAACTTTTGCATTTACTTTTTCTGTTCTAAAAGACTGAAATGCCTCTTCAAAGGCTAAGGTAAAATATCCTGCTATTTTTTTCATCCCTCTTCTGGCTTTGCTCTCTTCCCACGGGGATGTGGTCCTCAAGAACTTCTCTGAATCTGAGTGAACTTCTTGGACTGAAAAAAGACTCCTTGTCCCTTTCCTTTAGCGGGCTTGTTTTCTTCAGATAATGTACTAGAGATCCTGTGCCTTGGGTGCAGAACAGGATTTACTAAATTCATTCTTGCTCTATAGTCAATGTGATAACTCATTTTAACTGCAACAGATGTGTTAAAAAGACTAGTTCTGCATCACTATGAAACAAAGGCTCTGTCCATCCACACTGATTGTGAGTTTTGTTAAAGAGGTTAACTATTCTTTCAAGGTTTCCCTACTACTATCAGGTTCATTTAGATTTCATCAAAGCAAGCAGTTTTCTGTCAGCTGTTTTCTCCCCCATGCAACTGCTGTATTGCTTTAATCTTATATTATTTGTATTCTCCAGTGTAATAAAAAACTCATTAGCACTTGGTCCTCAGCTTATATGGTTCAAGACTTGAGTTCTCCTCTTGAGGTGCCGTTTTCGTATTTTTATCATCCACTTCACACTGAGTTTTGCAAAATCTGCTGCTTTAAACAAAGCCAGGAAAATGCCACATAGAAGAGCGATCATGTTCCAAGGATTTGCAGTAACAATCTATGGGGGAAAAAATAAACTTATGCTTTAAACAGTTCACTATAAGAGTACTCTTTGACCTTCATTGCAAAATGTTTTGAGTATTCTTTGGCTCATAGTTTCAGTGTGTTACGACTCTGTGGTATCTTTACAGCTGTCCCCAAAACCAAGTAGAGAAAAACTGTGCTCCAAGATTATTCATGTCCTCACACAATCATGCCATGTCTGGAAAGAAATTGTCCTCTGCTACCAATAGGGAATCTATCCTCTTTAAACATATACTATTAGACTAATCACAAATAGCAGGGGTCCCCACACTTTTTTGGCTGGGGTCTGGTTCGATGTCCCCCAGAACAGCCATGGCCAGTTAAAAAAAAAAGGAGGTGCTCACACATGCACACGACTCTGGTGCCATTTTGTGTTTTTTTCAAATGGCATCTGGAGTTGTGCACATGTGCCTGGCGTCGCGCGCGCATGCACACGACTCCAGATGCCATTTTGAAACACAAAATGGTGCTGGAGTCATGCGCAAGCAGCAGCGGTGGCCATAGGACCGGCCACAGGTTGGTTAAAAGGCCTCGATGGGCCGGGTCCAGCCTCCAGGCCGTAGTTTGGGGACCGCTGACGTATAGAGTTGCTCCCATGTAAGGGCCAGCCTGGAGGCACAGTTGGGATGGGGCAGCCACACACCGGCCACCTCAACCCCATGCCGACACTGTCCTGATGCCCTTCTGGTGCAGCGTTCTGATGCGCTGCGCTGGAAAGGGCGAGGAAGAGCCACATGCCAGCTCTTAGGGCCTTTTGCCACCCCTAAAAGGAGTGGCATTTTGCTGCTATTTTCGGGGCAGCAATAGGGAGGATCGGGGTCGTGGCATGGGGTAGCCACGGCCCCGATCTACTGCTCTCTGGGGCAGCCCAGAGCTGCCCGTCTGCACACCCAAGTCTCCCTGAACTCAGTGGGATTTACATATAAACGGATGCATCTAAAGTTGCACTGGTATACTTATGATGATGTAGTGCCATCTGATGATGCAGGATCTTGGCCATTTCTTTTCCATCTCTGTATCACTACCCAGAAAAAAATAACCTGTAATAAGCCAGTGATCGTTTCATTTGGCCTGAAAGAAAAGTATCAAAATTATCAGCATTTACTCACATCCTGAACTTCTTGAATAAAAGGATCTTTCCATTCAAAGACCACAAAAAACAACTGGTCACCTTCTGCTTTCATCCTCCGTTCAATGTAGTTGACCACACTGATCTGACAATAGGGGAAAGAGAGAAAGGGTTTGTGGGGTGTTTTTTTTTAACCTATTACAATCATGTCACCCTCTGATAACCAATTTCTGAAAAAACACATTGCAATCTAACCAGTGACATATATTGTATGCAATCTTGATCTTGATCTTGAAACTGGATTGTCAGATGCAAACTCTGTGGTCACATCTGGCTTATTTATGCCATCTACTCCAGGAATTCTCAAGTTTTGGCCCTCCAGATGTTTTGGAATTCAACTCCCAGACACGTCTGCCAATGTGGCTATGATGAGCAACTGCAAGCCCAAAGGCTAAGAACTACTTACTGATCTAACGTGATTAATTCTGGAGAACTCAAAAAAGCTTGCACACCCTTTGTGACTTTTTAAAAAAGATACTAATCGAGGCAATGCCCTGTTGCAGATCAATGGTGGCTGGAGGTTCTCATGCTGTTTCCCCATGACATATTTGGTTTTATGTCTTAAAATATCCAGCTGAATTTCAACTTCTGACTTAATTATCTGTAGAATTTTAAAGGATTTTCAGCAGCCAAGTATCCCAATTTTTACAGACAGACAGGGTAGCTTACCATGATCCTTTTCTTGCAGGAACATGGAGGCAAAACTTCTATCTTCCTCCTCTTTCCATTTTTTCCCCATCAGGAAAAAGCAAGATTTACAACAGGGTTGGAAACCACTGGGGGACAACTTTTCTGGTTGATCAAGTGCTTAAAGCTCAAATTTTTGTTGTTTTTTACAGTGAATTTTATAAAATTTATAAAACTTAAAAATTAGCTACAGATATCTAAGCTAGATTTAAATTAGTTGAAATTAAACATTGTTAAATACTTTTAAATTTATTCAGATTCCCCTCACTCATTATTAACAAAGAAATCACTGCACTCCTAAATGATGAATGTTCAATTTATATATAAATGAAGCGTGTATGTGCTTAAATGGATTTTATCTAAATGAACTTTGACTACAGATGCTCCACTAAAAAAGAACAGACTTCAGTGAGATGGTGGTTTGACTGTAAAATCCTAAGTGGCTTGTATTCTCCCATCTAAGCCTGCCTGTATAATGAGATCTTCTATGGAGACCTTTCTCTCTGTCCCGCTACCCCACAAAGTACATCTGATCAGAACATGGGAGAAGGCCTTCTTGGTGGCTGCTCCCAGACTCTAAAACTCCCTTCCTAGAGAGCTTCGGCTAGCTCTCTCCTTGCTTGCTTTCTGCAGGTAGGTGAAGACTTTTTGTTTTGGCAGACATCTGAGGGTTGACTGTTCAGGAGAAAGGGCCTTTCAGAATATACAATTGTTTTGTTTTTAATGGTCATGCTATTAAATGCTTTTAATTCTGTTGATAGTTTCATTATATTTTTTAACTTTTATAGGTGATTAAAAAGCAGACCAACAGCACTTCTCTCAAGTTTGTCCTGGATCCCAGAAGGATGCAGTTAATTACTACACACACACACACACACAAAATAATTGCAGGATGCCATCTGCAATATATGGGCAAAGCTACCACACACCTGCATGCGTACTTCTGGAACCATAAGCCTGCAATCCTGACCAGGAAGCTAGAACAACCAGGAACCAGACAATTTCAGCTCTGAACATCACAGCTTCTCTGATTTGTCCTAGTTCAATATTGATGTACCTTTTGCTCCTTGTTAACAGCAAAACGTTTCTGCTTCTGCCTTCTTCAGTTGCTAAAAAGGAAGCTGAGTTACATACAAGGCAGCAGTTTAGAACACTCTTGTTTCCAGCATCCTTTACTGCATGATGGTATTATCCTCTAAGATAAGTCACGTGGTATTAAGGTTTTTAAGTCTACAGATCCAGAATTTTTCCCTTTTTGCTCAAAATGCATGAAGGAGAAGGCACATCAATACCAAACTAGGACAAATCAGAGAAGCTGTGATGTTAAGAGCTTAAATTGTTTGGCCACTGGTTGTTCTAGCTTCCTGGTCAGGATTGCAAACTTATGCTTCCTGAAGCATCCATGCAGGTAAGTGGTAGTTTTGCCTACATACTGCAGATGGCACCTTGCATGACTACATTCAATCACATAAATAACTGCAAAACCAGCAGGTGATACTTTGTTTAATATAGTAGGTATTGCATTATTTAACTTTATATGACATGATTTTTTAAAATGAACCTGTTTTAACCTTTCCAAGCAACTTTGAATTCTGGACTGAGAAAATAAATCAGTATGGACAACAACAACAATTTAAACCTGCCAAGCATCTTGTGCCTGATAAGCTATGATTATATTCCTCGAATGCTCTCTATTGTCTATTCTGGGAACTCTGCCATGAGTTCTTTGGAATGCAGAAAAGTGATAAGAAGTTACACTCTGAAATGTACTAAAAAACAAATGTCTTGTAGGAGCTTACTCATACGAACACCAGCAAAAGGTGTGTGTGTGAAAAAATGAGGCAGCTGCTTCACCGCTTTCTTATTCTGCCTATGCAGCATTTTTTAGGCCACTCAACTGTAGAGAAGATAAGGTTCCTAAAGGTATAAAAGCTTTGTTTGTTTGTTACTCAAGATTTGCCATCTTTTTGTTTTGATGCAGCTGCTGCTTTAAATAAAACTTCTTTTGCTATCAGTCACTTTTCACAGGCCAGGAAGGGAAACTCCTGCAAGAATTTTATTATTACTACTGAATTCTAGGCAGCGTTGACTCAAACTGGGAGTCAATCATTGCTTTAGGGAATTCAGTACGGGATCAGTGCACATGCTGCATGCTTTAAGAATCTGCTTGCATCCAATTTGTTCTGCCTGTGCATTTATAAATAAATAAACTTTACAAAGACAACAGGAATCCTGAGTGCTCAACCCTTATCCAAAAGAAACCTTCTAAGAATTTTTACTGCTTGGGAAAATGGGGAATGAGGCTGAGGAAACCATGCCCTATGAGGAACAGCTTAGGGAGCTGGGTATGTTTTGCCTGAGGAAGAGAAGGGTAAGAGGCGACAATGGTAGCCATGTTTAAATATTTGAAGATGGAGCAAGCTTATTTTCTGCTGCTCCAGAGATTAGGACATGGAGCAATGGATTCAAGCAATGCAAAAGAGATTCTACTTAAACATTAGGAAGGACCTCCTGACTGTAAGAGCTGTTCGACAGTGGAATATGCTGCTTTGGAGTGTGGTGGTTTCCATCTTTGGAGGTTTTTAAACAGGCTGGACAGTCATCTGTTGGGAGTGCTTTAATTGTGTGTCCTTGTATGTTAGGGAGATGGACTGGATGGCCCTTGGGGTCTCTTCTAACTCTATGATTCTAGAAAGATGGTGCAGACAGCACAAATGATATGGCAAAGTCTCTGCCATTCCAATAAGGCTTCAACACTTAGCAAAGGTGTGATAACAGGCCCAGATTTCATTGTGTAGCAAGCCCTGGGTGACATGACAGTTAACAGTTTCCCTAGCAGTCTCCTCTGTGCTTGGTTGCCTACTGAAGTCAGAAAGCCTTCTAAAATAAAATAATAATAATAATAATAATAATAAATTACCTCCTGTCTGAATTCAACCGTCTCCCTGCTGTCTTCTTCTTTTGTTTTCACCAAAGACATCTTGACCCAAGTTCGGAAACCCCCAGAGAACTTCCAGCTGGAGTAGGAACTCTCGCACACCTTCATGAATTCTGATTTGTCAGGACTGTAGCAGGAAGAGGTAGGGTTACTTTGGGAAAAGAAAGGAAGTCACAACCTTTTACTACAAAGACTTTTTTTTGGGGGGGGGAATAGAAAGCAGAGTTATTGGTGTTTAAACCTGCTGTCTTGGTAATGGATATTGCTGTAAGATTCCCCGTTTAATAATATTTTTCATCTATGTAGTTTATTTGGATGTTCCAGCCACCTTACTATTCTGACACAATCTTCACAACAGCCCTGATAAGATAGGTCAATATTATTAGACCCATACTAAAGATATGAGAAGCGAGCCAGTGTGGCGTACTGGTTTGGCTGTGACTCTGGAGATCAGGGTTCGAATCCTGGCTTGGTCATGAACCACTGGGTAACATGGGCAAGTCACACTCTCAGCCTCAGAGGAAGGCAAAGGCATATCCCACTCTAATAATAATAATAATAATAATAATAATAATAATAATAATAATAATAATAAATTTTTTTATTTATATCCCGCCCCTCTGCAGAGCAATCGGGGCGGCTTACAACATTACAATTTCCATTAAACAAAACAAAAAATCCCAAATCCCACCCATCCTTTAAGAAGTAAGGGTTCTTCTTATTCTAGGCTGGGTGGTGCTGGGCCTAGTGTCTCTCCCCCAAATGACATCGGATGGTAATGGAGGGAGGGCTCTTCTTATTATTTTAGGCCCAATGGTGCTGGGCCTAGTGTCTCTCCCCTAGATGACATCCTGAAAAAATCTTGCCAAGAAAACCCTGATAGGTTTGCTGTAACTCAGAAAGGACTTGGAGGCACACAACAACCCCGAATTATGCAGAATGTTTCCTTCTAGCTAGAGAACCACAACCAGCCCCAAATATTTAGAAATGGAACCCACACTGATACTATACATAAGCTACTTAGTTATGTATGTGTTAACTAAGTAATATACCCTGAACTGACCCACAAAACCCACCTTATGAGCCAACGGCAGCATCTGGTAACGGAGCGAGGAGGAGGAGGACACTTCCACAACCTCCCACTAGCAAGCAAGTCTGCAACGAGGAATTGCAGCAGGAGTCCTGCTTCTGATTGTCACAGCCTTGCTGAAAATATCATCCTCTCTGCACCCTGACTGACCACTAAACAGACCTCCTTTGCCTGACGTGGCTACTGGCTATTAAGGGAGAATTTACATACTACAACAGTAAGAATACTTAGTCTTACTAATGTAAAGCAGTTACAGATCTATAACTCTAGGTTATGAATCCATAATTGCAACACTGAATGCGAGCCCCTGTTTTTAATCACTTATGAGCTGCCTTGGATCCTGGACAAGGAGAAAAACTGTTGTGTGCCTTCAAGTCACTTCCAACTTATGGCCACCCTAACCTGTCCCTATCATGGGGTTTTCTTGGCAAGTTTTTTTCAGAGGGAATTTTCCATAGCCATCCTTCAAGTCTGAGAGTGTGTGTGACTTGCCCAAGGTCACCAGCGGGCTTACATGGCTGAAAGCAGGATTAAATAATTAAATAGATTAAATAAATAAATAAATAAATCATATACATGCACGTGCAATCTAAATATACAAGGCTGGCTTATACTGAGGGTGGAAGTGCATGTATATAAAATTAGGACCAGCCTCACTGAAGCATGGGTCCTCCCTAGATTTCAGTCCCTGTATGTTATACAAGGGCCTCTGAAAATGTACATAGGAGACATATTTAAATGACACATTAGCAGCAGGGAGATCAGAGTGGTGGCATTCAATATTCCATATATGAAAGTTTTTAAACAATGGCTCGATGGCCAGCTGTCATGAGTGCTTTGTTTGTGTGTTTCTGCATGACAAGGGGATGGACTGGATGACTCTTGGGGGCCTCTTCCAACCAGGCTAACCAGCTGTCACAACCGTAAAGGAGGACAAGGTACTGCAAAATGTAGGGCATTTAAGAAAAATGGAGGACAGTCCAACACCAATGCTAAAAATACTAATAGAAGCATAACTGCATGCTTGTTAGGCATGCTCAAAATAAATTCCTCCTGAACAGAAGGCTGAAATGTAGGACATGTCCAGGGAAAGGAGAACTTCTGGTCACCCTGATTCCATCTCTATGATTCTATGAACTAAGTTATGCCTCCTGGATCAAATCCCTCCCAACCCACCATAAGAGCCCAATCAGGCTGCTAGCTCTTAAGGTGGACTGGGATGATATTTTCATAGGTTTACAATAAGACTACACAGCCTTACTGAATATAGGTCAGTTACAGATCCATAACTCTCTAGGCTATGAATCTGTAACTGCAATCCTGAATACCAGCCTACATCTTTTTGGGGGAACTATTTTGAAAAACACCAGTGAAATGAAAAGATACAGTTTATTTTATTTATTTTCTTTTAATGCTCAAAAAAGGACCTAAGGTGGCTCATGAGATAAAAATACTATACAAACATTTTAAAAAGAAACAAAATAACCTAGTTAAACAGTATAAAATTAAGATTAAAACCTACAAAAACTAAAAAAACATAATCTAAAACACATACTCCATATAAAAGCCACCCTGTCATGATTTTAACAATAACTACCTCTTATTTTATTTGGAATGAAGGTCTGAGGTTCTTCAGAGGATATAGAAATGATTTATAACACACTGGGTGACCTTGGGCAAGTCACATGCTCTCAGCCTCAGAGGATGGTAATGGCAGGCCCTCTTTGAAGAAACTTGTCAAGAAAACCTCCATCATAGGTTCATTTTGGGATGTCAAGTCAGAAATGACTTGAAGGCACACAACAACAACAACAGGCCGAATTCTTTGCAGGAAAGTAACAGAATTAATGTGTAGGGCTGTACCTGCTGAGGAACTCCTGGAATGAATTAAAAAGAAGGTAGTCTATTGCACTGAAATCCTGGTCTGTCTCATTTAGGTGGAACTGCATAAAGACCAGTTCCCGTTTCTTCACATCCCGAGGTCCTTCAACAACGATGGCATGTTTCTACAAGTGCAAGGCACAGAAAAAGTACATGGAAAGAGGAGTCAGACAAGCAAAAGGGAAATCTTTGTCTCTTGTTTCAACATGTGTGTCACAGATCAGGATGAAGGAATTTTTCTGGTGTTTTAAGTATGAGGCCTCGCTGCCTCCAAATGTCTCTGTCAGTTGCAGGAATAAAGAAAATATTTAAAGAAAAATTTGCATGCCAGTGCTTGCTCTTAAATACAACGTAAAAAGATTGTACACTCATCCCCCCCACGTTTGCTGGGGTTAGGGGCACAGGACCCCTGTGAAAGCGGAAAAACTGCAAATAACAAAAACACTATGTTTTTACCTGAGAGGACACCTCTCTAGGAATCTAGGTCCTCCAGTACAACTCTTTGGTCAACATCTGCCAGACATTGACCACAGAATTGCACTGGAGGAGCTACAAATGCCTAATGGAGTATTCGCTCTAGGAATCACTAAGTCCTTCAGTGTGACTTTTGGTTAAATTGACCACAGAGTTGTACTGGAGGACCCAGATATTCCTAGAGAAGACATTTTAAAAAAAATTGTGAATAATCAAATTCATAAAAGTCAAAGCTGCAAATGTGGAGGACAAGTGTACCTCCTGATTGTTTCCTTAATAACAGAAGACACCCCAAGCTGAAAGTGTCTTGGAATTTATCAGATTAACCAAAGTGAGGAAGTGGACTTAAAGAAAGTTTATACTACAACTTCTTTCTCACAGTTAGTCTCAAAGGGGCTATAAGATCCCTTTGCATACTGATATTCCAGACTAACATGGCTAGGTCTCTGAACTCCAAAACACACTGCAGAAATAATCCAGTTTGAGACCGCTTTAACTGCCCTGGCTCAATTCTGTGGAATTCTGGGAACTGTAGCTTTGTGAGAAATTTAGCCTTCTATGTCAAAAACCTATGGTGCCACAATAAACTACAATTCCCAGGATTCTCTAGCACTGAGTCAAGGCAGTTCAAGCGGTCTCAAACTGGATTATTTCTGCAGTGTGTTTTGGACCTAAAAGTGAACACTGTGGTGAAAAGTGGTCATCAATGGACCAGTGTCTGTCTACAATTATAAGGTGCAGTCCTTGACAGGTTTCCAAGGGGGGGGGGGGAAGCAACACATAAATATAATACAAGTCCCTGGCAAACT
Organism: Phrynosoma platyrhinos; assembly: GCA_020142125.1. Classification (NCBI taxonomy): domain Eukaryota; kingdom Metazoa; phylum Chordata; class Lepidosauria; order Squamata; family Phrynosomatidae; genus Phrynosoma; species Phrynosoma platyrhinos. The sequence continues at coordinate 362,759,362 of CM034701.1, read as the reverse complement.
GAGGAAATAAAATTGACAGTACTCCACATCAGACAGTTTCTGATGCACTTAGGCACAGCATTGCAGCCAGCTCAGGACAGTATATACGTAATGATGGTGACAGCTACCATGTTTTCTGCCAACAATATGCACACATTTGTCAAAAGAGTCTGCAAGACGTACATGCACACCAATTTACGTGCATACAGCTTTTACACAGAATGGACTACAGGGAGGTAGCTAAGGTGTATGGCAGGGATGGGAAGAAGGCAGTGTAGCCCCACAAACCATTTATGTGTGCTTTGAATTCATATGTGGGATTGATGTGAACACCTCCATTATCAAACCTCATCCTATAGTCGGCTCTCCATATCCATGGATTCAACCTACCACGGTTTGAAAATATTAATACAAAAAATATTCCAAAAAGCAAACCTTGATTTTGCCGTTGTACATAAGTGATGCCATGTTACTAAGCCACTGTATATAATGGGACTTGAGCATCCATTAATTTTGGTATCCATGGTTATATGTGTATGTGTTCTGGAAACAAATCCCAGCAGATACCAAGGCCTTACTGTATGTATGTATGTACCTTATTTTCTGGCGTATAAGACTACTTTTTAACCTGTAAAATCTGGGGTTAAAGTGGGGGGTCGTCTTATACGCCGGGTATAAGGAGGTTCATGATAGGTTTGCCTTAATGTCATCATCAGTTGGAAATGACTTGAAGGTGCACAGCAACAACAACAACAGTTTTGGAAGTCATACTCTTCCCAAACTCTATATTTTAACTGGAAAAGTGGGGGGTCGTCTTATACGCCCGGTCGTCTTATACGCCGGAAAATACGGTATTATGTATTTAATATCCTGCCTGTTTCCCAACATGGGATCCATGGTGGTAATCCAGACATTAACGCTGTGGGAGTGCAAAAGCAAAGGCCCAAGTGTTGGCACAGATACTAGCCAATAAGCTACTACATTAACTATAGTCAAAATTATAGACTTTGCATCCTTTCTTAAGATAGTTAGACTGAATATTATGCATTCACTGTAATGAAGTGCATATTAATAAGCATATCTATAATGCACACCATTAGCAAAGCACATTGCTCACCATAACCTAATCCACATCACTGTCACAAATGAGCTTCCAGCATTATGTGACCTTCCAACATTGTTTCAAATATCACCAAACCATGCTTGGGGAAGAAACAAATGAACAAAGACAGCAAAGAAAATTTCACAAGGCTCCTCAACTACACAATGCAATAGATTTCAGTCCTTTTGTAATTTGTTACCTTGGTTTTATTAGTAAATGGAGCTGTGTAGTTAACTCTCTGTGTCGTGCATTTGATTTCTCCTGGCTGACCTGGGTTTACCAGAGGTGGAATGTAATCGTAGTAGTGATGCTTGCAGGTCAGGAGTTCAGCTTTGCCTGGGAAGAGGGCAATACCTGTCATGGAAAAGCACTGTTATATTTTCAGTACACTGGATTGGGTAGAGATTGCTGTAAACCCATCACAAATAAAACACTGCAATTAAAATATACTATTGCTTAAACATAATATAGAAAAACATGCTCTCCAGATTCCAGTGGACACAAACAACAACTGCCAGTTAAAAAATTTAAGATTCTACGGCAAGGGTAGGCAACCTTTTTGAGTCAGGGGCCGGTCCCCTGAAGTCGCCTCTTCCGCTGGGCCGAGGGGGGGGGGGAATGGCGGTGTCCGCGCGCTGCCACCACCACACATGTCGCGGCCATCATTTTGTTCTCCAAAATGGCAGTCGCGACACGTTTGCACATGCGCAGGAGTACTGCGCATGCACAAACAAGTTGCAGCCGCCATTTGTTTTCAAAAATGGTGACTGCAACTCGTTTGCACATGCGCAGTACTCCTGCGCATGCGCAAACGCGTCGCGACCACCATTTTGGAAATCAACATGGCAGTCGCGGCGTGCGCGGCCGCACGGTGACCGAAATGTGCGGCGGCGGCAGTTACAGGGGTCCGCCTGGGCCGGTAAGTACAGGGACCTGGGCCAGAACTGGCCTGCAGGCCGTAGGTTGCCGGCCCCTGTTCTACAGAGAGGGCTTTGTCTTGCTCCCACCACAACCATCCCAGGCTTGTCTTATGAGGACATGGAATTCCCTTCTATGGGAGACTAGACTGGTCTCCTCTCTGTTCTCCTTGTGCCAGCAACCAAAGGCTTTTTTTATTCATGCAAGATTTTCTTTTCTTTTTTTAATGTAAAGTAAGTCAGGAGGAAAAAAGTGTAATATTATATATGATAATGGTGGCACATTTGGTGTACGCAAGATACTGGAAATCTGACAAAATACCTATCTTACAGGAATTTTACAGAAAGTAAAGAATTTTACAGAAAGTAAAACTAAATGATTTAGCAGTCATGGACATACTGTCCATGTATATCGCAAGCAAAACAATTCAACAATATGAAAAGAAATGGGGGAGGGGATTATACAAATGGTTGGTGCCAGGATATAACTAAAGAGTCTGAACAAAAATAAGAATAGAAAATATTTTATACAGAAAATCTATTATAGAAACTTCATCCGTTAAGCCTAAAGTAACATTTTAAGTCTCATGGGGGAAAACATAGTGTGGAAGATGTTGTATGTACCATACATAATAAATACACTCTAGGAAAAAAGAAAAGGGAACAATGATAGGTTTGATTTAATGTTGAAAAGGAAACAACAAATGTTCTTTTATGTATTTATCTTGCTTGTATATATCATAAAATTATTTTAAAAAAGAATGGGGAAACCCAGTTCTTAAAAAAAAAAAGAATTTCTTGAATAGTTAGTGGTAGGGAGCCTTTTATGGGATATGTGTGCTGTATTTTTAACTTTAATGTTGCATTTTAACTTTTTATTATTATCAAGTTATTTAGTAAAGCTTGTTTTGAACTTTTGTAAGCCACCTTGGTACCCATCTCAGAAGAAAGGAAGGATATAAACTGAATAAAGAATACAAACATAGTGGATTTTTTAAAAAAACACAAAACAACCCACTTCATACAACAGTTAAAAAAGTTTCAATACAATTAAAACCAGTTAAAAACAACCATTAAAAAGAGAACAATAAGCGGACAATGCAGTACATTTATGCAGGGCCCATTCTCCTTGATCCATCTGTCCCCAAGCTTGCCGAAACAAACAAACAAAAAAAGAAGTCTTCACCTGTCTGCAGAAAAATGACAAAAAGGGTGTTAGTCAAACCCCTCTTGGCAGATAACTCTCAGAATCCTTTCCTATAACTCTTATAATCCCTTCCCATTGGTTATGCTGGTTAGAGGGGCTGATGGGCATTAGGATGCCAGCAGTATCTGAAGGGTCTTAATTTGCCCAACTAGGGGGGGTTTCAGACTGCCAGAAATAGTGCAAATTGAGTCCACTTTTAGGGTTAGGGTTAGGGAATCATGGGAACTGTATTTTATTGTGGCACCAGAGCTCTCTGACAGAGAAGGCTCGATGTCTCAGAAAAAAGCCAAACAATTCCCATGATTTCCTAGCACTAACCCTAACCCTAAAAGTGGACTCAATTTGCACTATTCCTGGCAGTCTGCAAATCCCCTATGTGCTGGCATAGAATGTCAGGAATTGGCATTGACACACATGTACACACAAACACATACAATAATATGCTTATGGCATTAACCTGTGAGCAGATTTAATTTCCACAAGTGATCCCCAGATTTTCCTGGCTTCTGTGAAAGGGATTCTACAGCACCACCTTCTGGAACCTACTGACTATGGTAAGATCAGAAACACAGTAAACATATTCAGGGGCAGCTGCATTGGCCATATATCAGATACAGGTTGGGTATCCCTTATCTGAAATGCTTGGGACCATAACGTCCAAAATCCACCAAACAACGATACCTTTATTCAGACAACCAAAATGCACAAAATACATGATGCAAGCTTTTGAAACTCCACCGGCTTCTTCATCAGGCAAAGGTATTACGAATCTCGAAAGCTTGCATCATGGATCTGGTGCAACAGTCCTTGCAGTGTGAAGTCGAAGGCTTTCATGGCCGACATCCATAGTTTTTTGTGGTTTTTTT
>CM034701.1:362742976-362755191 GCA_020142125.1 Phrynosoma platyrhinos | reverse complement strand
CCCTGTTCTAGAACATGGCCACACAGCCCAAAAAACCCACAAAAAACTGCAGTCCTTGATGATCTGCTGTAAATCACCAAGAGATCTACCAATCGATTCACACCAATCTAACCTCCCCTTATCCTGGCAAAAGCCAGACAAAAGAAGGTACCTCCAGCAAGTCTTCAGATCACTTCTCCTTTCTTTACTCAGTGATGTAGTAATAATTAGCACCAGCCAGTTTGCTGAGGTGCAAGGAGAGGCCAGTAAACCTTCACCAGTTGTGGGGACAAGGGTCAAGCAGCAAACTGCTCCAAGAGCTTTCCCCACATGCTTTTTGCACCAAGAATTTGTAATGCATCCAATGCAACAAGACAAGAGGAGATTCTGGACCAGAGCTTGGAAATGTTACTTTCTTGGGCTAAAATTCCCAGAATCCCCTCAGCCAACTCTCCCTGTCCATCCCCATATAGTCAACTTGCAACAGGCTGAGAGTATCCCTTATCCGAAAACCTGAAATCTGAAATGATCCAAAATCCAAAACTCTATTTCATTGGTAGCTGAGATAGTGACACCTTTGCTCTCTCATGGTTCCATGTACACAAACTTTGTTTCATGAACAAAAGTATTAAAAAAAATTTCAAGATGAGTGTAAGGTGTATATGAAACATAAATGAATTACATGTTTAGACATGGGTCCCATTGCCAAGATACATCATTATGTATGTATATGCAAATAGTCGCTCCTCCATTCTCGTGGACTTCAAGTCCGCAGTTTTGCATATTCATGGAGGGGCAACCTCCATTTAAAGCAATGGAGCATGCTCTTGCACCTGCCCACAGGGGCACACCCATTCAAATCTATGGGGCTTGAATATTTGCGAATCTCCATTTGCGCAGGGGGGTCTGGAACAGATCTCCCATGAAAACGGACGGCCAACTGTATTTAAAAATCTGAAAATAATCCAAAACACTTCTGGTCCCAAGCATTTCAGATAAGGGATACTCAACCTGTATCTGAGATACCAACCATGTCAGAATGGGTATAGGATAATTCAATGGAAACAAAGGAGAGGGCCTTCTTGGTGGCTTCTTCCAGACCTTCGAATGTCCTCACTATGGAGGCCAGAATGGGTCCTTCCTTGTTCTCAGTTGACAACTGAAAATATTCTTGTGTCACCAGGCTTTTAGAAATGGACTGGGGTGTTTGTAAGATTTGCATATAGTCGTTTAATAAATGTTAATGTTTTAATGATAGTTTAAAGCAAGTTTTATATCTATCCTTCTATTGACATTTTTGTATAGTTTTTAATCTATATTGTTTTAAAGTATGGTGTTAGCTGCCTTAAGTGCCATTTTTGAGAGAAACGCAGGATATAAATTAATAATAATATTAGTATACAACAAAATCCACAATCAGCAATACTTTTTAGGGGGCCAACTCCAAGACATAAAACATATTATGCAAGCTTTCGAAGGTTCACTGGCTTTTCCATCAGGCAAAGATGTTAAAAATCATACAGGAGGAAAATGGTGACAATGGTCCAAAATACACTGCAGAAATAAGCCAGTCTGAGACTGCTTTAAATGTCCAGGCTCAGAACTAGGGAATCCTGGGAATTGTAGTTTATTGTGACACCAGAGCTCTCTGACAGAGGCAGCTAAAAATCTCACAAAACTACTGTTCCCAGAATTCCCTAGCATTGAGCTAGGGCAGATAAAGTGGTCTCAGACTGGATTACCCATGGATTTTGGTATCAACAAGGGATCCTAGAACCAAAACTCAGTGAATACCAAGGGCCCACTGTATTAGAAACAAAGAGCAATAAAAGGCAGGTAATAAAATTTAAACTCCCATTAGCAACAGAAAAGAAACTTCTCTTGAGATCCAGACATCCCTGTACAACTACTACTAGTACTACTAGCAGTTGTTGTTATTTTTGTTTTTGTTATTATAGGGCATGTCCTCTACAGAAAGTTTTGCAAAAATATTCTTGTGAGGACACCACAATGAGGACTTAGGTAAAAGCTGAAAACCTCCCAGTAGATGAAAATGAGTGGACACAGTGCTGATGCAGAGGAAAAAAATATCTACACGGTCATTGTGGGTGGGTGTTGTGTGCCTTCAAGTCATTTCCAACTTACGGTGACCCTAAGGAGAACCTATAATGGGGTTTTCTTGGCAAGATTTGTTCAGAGGAGGCTGAGAGATTGTGACTGGCCCAAGGTCATCCAGTGGGTTTCATGGCTGAGCAAGAATCGAACCTTGGTCTCATGAGTTGTAGTCCAACACTCAAACCACTACACCACGCTGGCTCTCTTTCATTACTGCCCTGCCACAGGCCTAACTGAGAAGGTACTACCAGCTGTCTTCAAATGTACTTCTAGCCATCTTCCACAATCTGCTATGAGTGTTGCCATTTTTTCTCCACTTACACTATAAGCTGTCATGCCAACAACCTCTTTGACTTTGGTCTCCTCATGGATCAGGTTACAGGTGGAGCTGTGGCTAGCAGGAGAAGAGGGTCTAGTGTATCAGTGACAAAACCCAACCCATGTTCCTCAACACTGCTGGAAGAAACACTTGGCGTGGGTCAATGAAAAACTGAAGGACTTCTGCAAAAAGTTCCCAGCCTGGTTAACCTTTCATCATTCAGCCAAGGCATCTATTAATAAAGAATGGGATCAGAGGTGCAGAACTGCTTCAAAGTCCAGAATGAACACACACACCACACTTGGGAAGGATGTACCCCCTGCATGCACCCACCCTAATTTTTTTCTTTAAAAGTTCCCATCTTGTAGTAACAGAGGGCATGTTTATTAGGCTTTGGGGCCTTTCCGATCCATTTTAGGTCCAACAGAGGTTTTTCCTCCAGTTAGGTATTGATCAGAGGCTTTTCACATTGTAGTACTAACTAGCACAGCTGTATTCAGTGGCATCTTCTCTAGTTTAGTGGGACACTAGAACTCTCTGGCTGAGAATTTTAAATGTCTCTCCCAAAACTGCCAAGCCCAGGATCCATAGGATGTTGCCATAGTAGTTAAAGTGGAATCACAATGCTATAATTGTGTAGCGTGAAGTCACTTTCCCTTTGGAAAAAGACTTTACTTTAGTCTCAAACAGCTTTGGAGAGGAACCTGTAAACCTAATAAAGTTGCTTCCCACAGCCACATGTGTTTGTGAAGAGTTTTCCAGTAAAATAATAATTAGGAGAGCAGGAAGGCATTTATGAGTTATATACTGCATCTTGCCCACTCCTGGATTAAAGTCATTACCCAAGATCAATGCTCATTGATAATGCTCAACCTTGGCTAAGGCTGGTCATCATTTCCTACTTTAACCCAGATTAATACACCAAGGTATTTCCTTCTTTTTTGAAATTGATTTTTATTGAGAATTTTAATAATACAGCATTCAACTACACAAAAACAATGATAATCAAGAGAACAGCCGTACAATCAAGTGGAACATATATCATCAAACACAGAATACCAATGTATCAGCATATGAAAAAAAAACCATCTGTATACAGTACTGTATATCTGTATAAGAAAAATGTTTGATTGGTGATGATGCTTTTTGCTATAACAGGATATTAAGAAGATGACATCCAACATTACATCATCTGTAATGTCCAGTGTATTAGAATGAACAATATATGTACACCAAATTTCCTTAAATGCTGTGTCATCTGAGAGTCCTTTACCTAATGTCATTTAATGTATTAGCTTGTCAGAAAGTGCTATATCCCACACTGTTCAGCCAAATTCTAATGGACAATCCCTTTAAAGTCCCCCAATGCTGTGCTATCTCTAGCATGATTTGACCAAACAGTACAGAAATTAAGTACAATCACCCCTCCACATTTGCGGCTTTGACATTTGCGGATTTGATTATTTACAGATTAATATATTTTCTCTAGGAATCTCTAAGTCCTCCAAAGCAACTCTATCGTCAACTTTAACTAAAAGTCGCACTGAAGGACCTAGAGATTGTTAGAGAGAACACTCCACTAGGCATTTGTAGCTCCTCCAGCTCAATTTTATGGTCAATGTCTGGCAGATGTTGACCAGAGTTGCACTGGAGGACCAAGAGATTCATAGAGAGGTGTCCTCTCAGGTAAAAAAAACACAGTGTTTTTGTTACTTGCGGTTTTTCCACATTCACAGGGATCCTGTTCTCCTAACCTCAAAGACTGTGGAGGGACGAGTGTATTGTTTAACTTAATGTTAGGGTCTAAATATATGGATATATGAAGATCTTTCTCATACTACACAGTTACAGCACTTTGATAACACTTCAACTGCTGTGGTTGCAGCCTACAGAATCCTGGGATTTGTAGTTTGGTGATACAGTAAACATCTCACAAAACTACAAATCCCTGGATCCCATAGGAAAGAGCTGTGATGAATAAAATGGTATTAAAGTGCTATCGTTCTGCAGTGTGAAAGACATTCAGGCATGCAGTCAAGCTGTGCCTTGCCCTCTGGTAAGCTTACAATTCAGGCCAATTCCAGTCTTACCTGGTGCGTCATAAGAGGGCACCTCCTTGTACGAGACAGACATCACTGGGTGCTTGAGTTTTTCCCTGAAGTCAGCAATGGTTTGGTAGACCAGGAAGATGGCTACAGCCATCAGCAGCAGATAGATGAAGAGGAGAATTACTGAGAAGACATTCTTTAGGCAGGACTTGCTGAAAGGCACTGAAGCACTGCTGCTGTCTAGGACTGAATAAAACATTCATCTGACACCTTAATACACACCAAATCATAAGGGGTCAGAATTTCAAGATATTCCATTTTAAAGAAGAGAAAACCCAAAACTGAGGCAGTAAGTTTATGTGTATGAATACTGTTTTTTTCCATGCAAAGAGAGCAGGATGTGGTATAGCCTACTGGAGGCAAATATGGTCTACTTGTTTACCAGACTTCCACCTCTGGGATTAGTCTATGCTGATCTTATTTTGTGTATTATTATTTATTTACTATTATTCATTATATTTGTATTCTGGCCTGTCCTCCAAGAAGCACAAGAAGATGTATAATCCTCCTCTTGCTTACTAATAACCAATCCTGTGATGTGGGTTAGACTGAGAAATAGTGACTGGGCCAAGGTCACCTGTTGTGTTTCATGACCAAGAGGAGAACTGAGCTTGGATCTCTGCTGTCTTTGACACTACACAATTGTAACACTCAGATCCCAATTAAATTGCCATGACTCCATCCTAGGGAATCCTAGTTAGGGGGCGGCAGCGGCATTTAGATCTCTCAGCCAGACAACTCTAGTAGCCAAACTATAAATCCTAGAATTCCACAGGATAAAGCCATGATAGTTAAAGTGGCATGGGGCCTGTACAGACTGTCAGAAATAATCCAGCTTGAGACCACTTTAACTGCTCGGGCTTAATGCTAGGGAATCATAGGAAGTGTAGTTTTTTCTGAGACATTGAACCTTCTCTGTCAGAGAGCTCTGGTGCCACAATAAACTACAGTTCTCATGATTCCCTAGCATTGAGCCAGGCCAGTTAAAGTGGTCTCAAACTGGATTATTTCTGGTAGTCTGTACAGGTCCATAGTTGTGTACTGCAAGAGATCCTAGTTCAACACTCTTTATCAAGGGATGGGCTGGCAGTCAGTATGAGGCCTATTATGCATCTCATCAGCTCTATCAATTTTGAATTATTATTATTATTATTATTATTATTATTATTATTATGTGTTTCTCCCGATATAGGGACTTAAAGCAGCTAACAAAAATTTAAAACAGTACAAGTTAAAAACAATACAAACATTAAAATGTAGATACAAAGTTTAAAAAAACAGTTAAACAATTTTAAAAGGTAAAAACTTTACACATTAAAATTTAAAATGTATTCAAAACTCTATACACTGAATGTATACTCTATAAACTCTATACTCTAATGGCCCTTTGCACCCTATTGTGTAATTTGGCAAACTCCCCTCCCCCCAATGCAGTTTTACTATTTCTTTCCTTGGAAAGATGTAGTTGCCTTGCTTGTGTCCTGGCAACATGAAAACAATATCCAACAGGGCCTAAGCTGCTCACACAACCAGATACATTCAGTTCAAATCAGGATCAATAGGTCTCACCTGGAAGGATGGCTGAGCTTGCATCTTCTTGGTCACCTTCTTGTTCCTCTGATGGCTCAGTGTTTACAGCCACCTGCTCCACATCGTCACTCAGCTACAAATTCAAAATACAAAATTAGCCCCAATCATAATGTTCACTTTAAGGTGATAGGGCAGGAGAATATCATCATCACAATATTTATTTATATCCAACCTTTTCCGCAAACCTGGGACTCAGTGTAGCGTTTCTTCAAATGCTACTGGGCTGCAGCCCTTGCTTATATATCTAGTGCTGACAGATGATGGAATCTGCAGTCAAACAGCCTTGAAAGGGCCACACATTTTCCACTGCCACTATAGGGGTTTGCAGAGTGGTATTTGGTGGTGGTGTTTTTTTAAAAGAGCTTTTCCGAACTCTTCTGCTAACACAAAACCCAAACAGGGATTCCCTTTCCTTGGTCTTGAGAGTCATAGTCCAACACTCGAACCACACCACGTTGGTGCTCATGTTTAAAGAAGAACACTACCAAGGAGTTTTTGCTAAATAGTAAGATCTGAAAATAACAATTCATTTAACTACTATGTAAAATAATAAAGTTCAGTTTGACAATATGAAAAATTGTTATTGTGGAAGGCTGATGTTTTAAAATAGTCGGCCCTCCATATCCTCAGATTTTTTTATCTACGGATTTAAGCATCCACGATTTGAAAATATTTAAACCAAAAAATAAATTACAAAAAGCAAACCTTGATTTTTGCCATTTGATATAAGAGACGCCATTTTATTGTCCATGGGACTTGAACATCCACGGATTTTGATATCCAAAGGCGGTCCTGGAACCAAACCCCACTGTACTCCTTGGTTTACTATTTTTCTCTGTATGTATGCATCAATTGGTTAATTAAAAATTATAAGACCAAAGCAAGAGGGAGACCTGAAAATTCCTGGCTTTGCTTTGTCCATCAATTCAACGTAACTCTCTAATTTTGATTACAACTGGTAACCAAGTATGTACACAACTTTAGTGGATCCTTTTCTTTCCTCGCTCCATGTTCTAATCTAACCAGTGGTGGTGAATGATAGCTTCCATGTCTATGGAGCAATGAATTTGCTCTGGCTTTTAGACTAATCTGTAAAGGTGCTGCTAAAGAGTGCTGAGACCTAAGCCCAAACTAGGTTTGACCCTTTAGACTGGGGGTAGGCAACCTAAGGCCCAGGGGCCGGATGCGGCCCCCCAAGGCCTTTAGACCGGCCCCAGGCCAGTCCTGCTGCCGCTGCCGCCCCCCCCGCCATGATGCTATTGATTATTGTTGTTATTACTTGTTCTTGTGGTTTTCTTGGCAAAATCTCTACAGGGGGTTTGCCATGGCTTTTCTGGGTTGAGAGAGTGTGCATGCATTATTTTTTATTTTTTTACATTTTTATTTATTTATTTATTTATTTATTTTGGGTGCTTCGGCCCCCCAATTGTCTGAGGGACAGTAACCCGGCCCCCGGCTCAAAAAGGTTGCCTACCCCTGCTTTAGACAGTTCTTTTACAGTTCAGACCAAAACCTAGAGTGAATTCTTTGACATGGAAGCCACCATCTGAAAGTGGGTCTAACCCTCACTCGGGACACTGTTTTTAATAAATTATTAATTACTATTTTTTTATAAATGTGACCTGTACTCATTGGTTAAAGAGTAGCACTTTCCACACATATAAATGTTGTTACCGGTACTTTAAAAAAAAACATATATACAACCCCCCCCAAAAAAAAACAAAAATGGAGTAAAAATAATCCAAATGATCTCCACTTCCAAAGGCAATGTTTTAGGAGTAATGAGTAAACATAATTCATCACATTAAAAGCATGTTACATTAAAACCACATTACAATTAATTGTGCTATTAAAAAAAAATAACATGCATATATCCTCATTAGGCCAAAAATTCACGTTAACATTAACATTGCTACTTGTACTACCTTATTTCCAAACTTTGCTCTCTCCTCTGCCAACAGTTGTAACAAGAAAGACAGGATAAATCCAACCAAGACAAATCACAACATTTGGGGGCTGTAGAAATTCCTGTGTAAATTAGGCAACATCTCAGTTTTAGGGCGCACAGTAGAAATAAAGCAATTTGATACCACTTTAAGCACTGCAGTTCCATCCTATGGAATCCTGAGATTTGTAGTTTTACAAGGTCTTCAGCCCCTGGCTGAAGTCTCCCTGCCCAAGAATACTGGTGCTACACAAAACTACAAATCCAGGATTCTGTAGAATGGAGCCATGGCAGTTAAGGAGTGTCAAATTGCATTATTTCCATAGTGTAGAAGCATCCTTAATCATGAATTAACTCAGCAGTAGCACCTCCCATCCTACTCACCACCAAATGAATAGCACTGAGATAAAAAATAAAATGAAACAAAAATCTACAGGCCTTTGCTTCATTGTATTTCTGCTCAAATGCCCAGAATAATGAAGGAATAAACACCTTTGCAGTCGGCAACACAGAACAGATGTTTTCTTGCTCCGTTGTTCAAAGCCCTGGGCCCAAAACGCAAAGACATTTTTGTCAATGTCACAAGCTTGTCACATTTCATAGACATCACATCCTTCGTGCTGCACAGCATTTAATCCCAAAAACAAATGGAAAATAACCGAAGGCATATCACAAAAGATTCAGCTTCCTTTTGTTTCTTCCATCCACATATTCTTCACTCCTGGTGTCCTGAATCAGCAGGAAAAATAGTCACAACCTCTGCTTATCTTTTCCCTTCCATTTCCCAAAGAAAAACTAGGGCATTTTTTTAAAGTCCTGCTTTTGCCAATTAGACTTCTATCATTAAAATAATTATCGACATCCACAAGTACACAAAGTTATCATATCAAAATAACAATAGCACTTGAAGCCAAGATCTAGGGTCAATGACTGAGGGTGAATAGTAAGAGATTCAAAAAAGATAAACATTAACCATAGGCTTGAATGGGCCGCACACCATTGATTTTAATGGAGATCGCCCGTCCGTAAATATGCAAAACCACGGACCTCAAGTCCGCAAGAACAGAGGGGCAACTGTAAACAGTTAAACTAAAAGTCCCAGTATAAGGCGGGATATAAACAAAGAGATGGGTGGAAGGATGGATGGAACACCCTACCATTGAATATACACCCTACCAGTCTGGATACTTTTAAATGGAGATTTGACAAATTAATGGGGTTATCAATGGCTATGAATTGTTATGACTACCTATTATTTGCAGAGTACTGGAGCTCATATCCCACCTGTGACCTCTACTTGGTCACCTGAATGAACACAATACTGCATCATCATGAAGCCTCTAATATGATCCAGTATGACCATAATTATGTTTTCAATAGTGGCCTAGCTTTCTCCTTTACATGCTAAGGAGGAACGAGCCAAGCATGGTTTTCTTTTTCCTAATTAAAAAAAGAAATACAAGTGGGTATTTGTGTGGTGTAATGGTTTGAGTGTTGGACTGTGACCAGCATTCAGTTCCCAGTTCGGCCATGAAACCCAGTGGAAAAGTCACACTCTCTCAGCTTCAGGGGAAGGCAAAGGCAAAGCTCCTCTGAACAAATCTTGCTGGGAAAACCCCATGATAGGGTCACCGTATGCCAGAAACGAAGGTGCACAACAAGGTGCACAACACACACATACAAGTGAATATTTAGACATCTAGTATCTAAGCTTCTGATGGAAGTGATCTGGCTCAACATAAGCATATTCTGTCATAGTTTTTTTCTTGTAAGATGTTTGGGGCTGCCTCAATTTCTGGAACAAGCCAAGGGGATAAATAACATCTAATGGAGAGTCTCTGTGATGGACTCTGAATGCCTTGTTCTTTTAAAGAACCATCTCCCACTAACCTCCAGTGCCAAAGAGAGTGAGAGACTATGCAGACTGTCAGAAATAGTGCAAATTCAGTCCACTTTTAGGGTTAGGGTTAGAGCTAGGGAATCATGGGAATTGTTTTTTTTCTGAGACATTGAGCATTCTCTGTCAGAGAGCTCTAGTGCCACAATAAAATACAGTTCCCATGATTCCCTAACCCTAACCCTAACCCTAAAAGTGGACTGAATTTGCACTTTTTCTGGCAGTCTGCAACCCCCCTGAGAGACACCTTAAATCTGGCCAAAGAAAGGAAGCACAATTATAAACTAGGAGGAACACTGGGTGGCAGATTTTATTTTTTATGTTTGCGTCCTGAGATGTCTTGCTGTGGGACCGATGCTGGGACTTGATAAGTTCAAGTTCTCTAGTCCTCACTGAGCCATTAAATTCACAGGGTGATCCTGGGCCAGTCACACTCTCTCAGGCTCATCTACCTCAGAGGGTTGCTCTAAGGACAAAGTAAAGTGTACTGAGTTGAGTACCCAGGGGAAAAAATATGATTATATGTCTGGAACCAGAAATAGGAGCTCTCTGGCCCATGCTTTTAGTGTTTTCGTTGGTTCTTGAGGCAGTGTAAATAGCAGGCTCCCCAGCTGTTCAAGGCTCACTATGATCAGTGACTATGTGGTGAGCTGGTTTTGCACAGCTGCAGCCTTTACATAATGCATAGAAATCACCCTGGGACGACAATGTTTGAACAAAGTAAGCAAGGTACGGTGATTAGATGCCTTCATTTCAGTGTGTCACATTTCAGCATCTGCTCATGTTTCAAGCAAGAAATAAGAAATGAGAGCTATGATCTGGAAACCTTTGTGGTGGCTGCTCTTAGCCTTTGAAATGCCCTCCCCAGGGAGACATGGGGTTCGTCCACATGAGCCAAAAGGCCTGTGTCCTCAGCCCCCAGCCTCGCATCATCCTGTTTCAATAACACAAGCCAAAACCCTGGGGTCAGGATTGGGTTGGATCCTGGTAGACTGGACATGGGTATGTCCTGGTCCTGCTGTTGCTGCCCTGGTTACCCCTGAGCCTGGGGTAAAAAGCCATCTAAATGCGTCAATTTGAGCTGTTGATCCTATTAGGAAGGCCCTCACCACTGAATCTGATGCATCCAGGCACCCCATTTCCACGTCAGAGGCTGAGAGCATGTGACTTGCCCAAGGTCACCTAGTAGGTTACATGGCCAAGCTAGGAATCGAACCCTAGTCTCTAGAGTCATAATCTGGCACTCAAACCACTATACCACGCTGGCCCACACAGGCGTTGAGTACTTCCAAGTAAACAAAACCATAAAAATCTAAAGTGCTTCATCCTTCCCCAAAATAGTCAGCATTTCCTCTCCAAACCTGAGACAAAGGATCTCTTTGCATCTAAAGCAGTAAGCCAATCTCTCTGCCTATCTTCTCTGCCTACCCTCCCAGCCAAACCTCTTCACCTACCTATCTCAGGGCTGGTTCTATCCAATAATTGCTTTTGCAAAATCCATCAACCAACCGGGAATTCCATTGTCAATTCTTAGGATAAGCCATTAACTCTTTGTTACCTGGCTAGATAGCCCATTGCCACAGGGAAGTTTTAAGGTATAAATATGTCCTCAAAACTTAGCCATTGTGTACACAGTCCAGCCCACACACACATCCGCATTCTGTGTATGTTCTGTGTCACCTTCAGACCTCCCAGTCTGAGTCACTCCAGCCTTCCGTCATCTTCTCTTCAGATAGGTAAAACCCCACTGCAAGCCCTAAAACTCCACTATCCCCTTCCCATATTTCCATTTCAGTTAGCTCTGTATGTGTCTGAATTGCTATCTTGGGTGTGCATTTGTACTCTGCACATTTTCTAAATAAAGATTCCTTAATTCAAAAGAATCTGGATTCCTCCCAGTAAGTACAGGTATATATTGGTACTCCCCAGTCCAAAAGCCTCTTGCAAAGCTAGTTTCCCCAACATTTGAAGTATTGCTGAAAGTTGGCAGGGACCTCCCGTCCACCTGTTCTTTGGGTGACAGGTCCAAAGTTAGCGTTGTTGAGGTGTGTGTTTAAGTTGTTTCTGACTTACAGTGACCCAAAGGAGAACCTATCCCAGTGCAATTCTAGGCAAAAAAAATTCAGAAGGGGCTTGTCTTTGCCTCTCTGTGAGAGAGTGTGACTTGGCCAGGTTACCCAGTAGATTTCCATGGCTGACCGAGGATTCGAAATCTGGTCTCCAGAGTCATATTCCAGCACTCAAACTACTGCACCATGCTGG
>CM034701.1:362710820-362722707 GCA_020142125.1 Phrynosoma platyrhinos | reverse complement strand
CTTGTGGTCTACTTGGACTCCTAGATCCCTTTCACATGTAGTCTCATTTAGCAGTGTCAAAGCAGTTTAAAGCAGTTAAAGCAGTGTCAAACTGTATTATTTCTGCAGTGTGGTTTTGGCCCTCAGTTTGCATGAGCTGAAGTAACTTGAGGTCTAAAGAGAAAAGTGAGAGGAGGAGAGAGAGGATGGAACATTTTAAAAGCAGCTGGAAAATAGAGAATAAAGGATTAATCAGGATGTTGTTGTTGTTGTTGTTGTTGTTAACCGCCCTCGGCTCCAACTCATGGTGACACTGTGAATGAGATACCTCCAATACCTTCTGTCCTCCATTGCTCTGCTCAGGTCCTGCAGGCCCATGGCCTCTCTGATGGAGTCCAACCATCTGGCATGTGGTTGTCTTCTCTTTCTACTGTCTTCTGCCTTTCCTAGCATCATTGTCTTTTCCAATGATTTATGCCTTCTCATGATGTGGCTAAAGTATAACAGCCTGAATTTAGTCATCCTGACTTCCAGTGAGATTTTGGGCTTCATCTGTTCTAGAACCCATTGTTTGCCTTCTTGGTCCCTGCCAAATCTGTTGGAGGGTATGTGGCTTTTCCATAACACTATTAATATACCAGATATTGATAATCTATTGGTAAGAAGTTTCCCTTCAAGGGAACATCTCTGCAATTTCTGGCAATCATATGGCCTTCCAGATGTTGGACTACAACTTCCAGCATAACGCACCATTGATTATGCTGACTGGTTGTTTCTGGGATGTATAGTCCAACCACATCTGGAAGGCCATATGATTCCCACTCTTATAGCATGTC
This sequence comes from Phrynosoma platyrhinos, assembly GCA_020142125.1. Lineage (NCBI taxonomy): Eukaryota > Metazoa > Chordata > Lepidosauria > Squamata > Phrynosomatidae > Phrynosoma > Phrynosoma platyrhinos. Next base: position 362,721,892 of record CM034701.1, on the reverse strand, counting down.
AAGCTATCTTCTTAGTTTCTATTCTATTTTCTGAATTTTAAAAATGTGCTGCTATTCTGTTTGCTGGTTTCAAAAGCATTTCAGAGTGGGTTATTTCAATGCTTATTTGTCTGCTTCCTGTAATCAGACAGTTTACCAAAAATGTTGTGTATCCTCTCCTTCATTTAATCTAACATTTCCAGCTGTTCGTGTAAAGTATGAGGTCTTGAGTGCTGCCTGGCTGATCCTCAAAAGATGTCAGATGTCTTTGTAGCCCACGTCTGGCTTTCAGATAACACAGACTCACTCCTTTCCTTCAGCTACTTCTAATCTCACTCAGATTAATATAATGTGGATGCCTGCCTGTGAGTTGAATGATGAACAAGAGCAGCTGCTGCAAAGGATCTGTTATGTACTGTAACAGAGTTCAGAATGAATTCAAAAGCAAGTGAAGCATAATCTAGGTGGGAGCAATGGCTACAGTGAGGCACTGGATCCTACTTGGATTTTAGTCCCACTGACATGGAATCCACTGCTAGACCGTCTTTGAATGGAGTCCATTTTACTAATATGCAGTCATAATATTTTCCCCCAGTATGTGCCAAATCGTGTACCCCTTTCTGTAAGACGTGCACTGATAACTTGATTGTTGCAAAGGATGGCTGAGTAGGTTCTAATGCAGGGATGAAGAACTGGTAACCCTCCAAATGCTGAAGTCTCTGTCACTCTTCACCACTAGTGCTGCTGGCTAGTACATTTGGAGGGCCATGTGTTACCTCTCCTGTCACTCAAACCACTAGCCCATGCTGGATCATGATTCTTAGTCCCACAGACTGGTGGTGATCTATCCCAGTACTAACCAGGCCTGACCCTGCCTAGTTTGCAAAAACAGATGCAGTTGGATGTATTCAGGGTAGTATGATGCTGCATAATTAGGAATGATAGTGTTATAACACCAGATTGTTTATACAGTGGTCCCTCCACATTCACTGAGGTTAGGGGTGAAGGAACCCCATAAATGTGGAAAAAATGCAATTAAAAAAACCACTGTTCTTTTTACCTAAGAGAAGACCTCTCTAGGAATCTCCAGGTCCTCCTGTGTAACTCTGTGGTCAACATCTGCAGAGGGTGATCATGGAATCACACTGGAGGACCTGCAAATGCCTAAAGAAGTGCTTTCCCCAAGAACTTCTAGGTCATCCAGCACACCTGTATGGTCAACTTCTGGCAGAGTTGCACTGAAGGACCGAGAGATTCCTAGAGAGACCATATTAATCAAAACCACAAATAATCAAATCTGCAAAAGTTGAAACCACAAATGTGGAGGGCTGACTGTATAGTATATATATATTGAACTACTCCTGTAGTTGTAATTTTGACTTTTCTTTTGTGCCTTATGGTTTGCAACGCAGTCTCAGTAGTTTAAAGGAACCCTGCACACTTTAAACGTAGAATACCTTGCATCTTTGTAAAGTGTTTGTACACAGAGATTAGAGGGATATGGGAGAGGCAAATAGGCAATAGCAGGTTTACTCCAAAATTCAAATATTTTCAAAAAAACTGTATACCAGAGCCGTCTTTGTATATTGGGGTGGGCAATTGCACGGGAGGAGAAGTTTAAGTTTTAATTTTCCCCACTCCACAGGCCACACTGGGACAACTAGAGGTGAAGTTACATCACTTCAGATTCCAGCTAAAAATGGCTTTGGTGGATGAGGGACAGGGTGACCAGATGTCCTAAACACAAAAGAGGACAAGGCACTTCAAAATGTAGGACATTCAAGAAAAATGAACAACATTGCAAAAATAAAAGCTGAAAACACTAATATAAATGTAAATTGATGCTTCTTACTGATGTTCAGAGTGGAGGATATTCTGAAATTCCTCCTGGACAGAAGGTTGAAACATAGGACATGTCCAGGAAAAGGAGGATGCCTGGTCACCCAAGTGAGGGACGTCAGTTCTTTGCATTTGCATGTGTTTTGGCACAGACTGAGGGTGGAATATCACCCCAAAATCATACCCCAAATAATGTAACAATCATGGGACATAAAATTAGCCTGCAGTTTCCCACTCCATTATACATCCTCTACAGACCCAGAAAAAATGGTCCAACTGCCCCCCCCAGCATAGGAACATGTGGCTCTCAATACAGACACTCAGAAAAGATGTGCTCCCTTTTTAAAAGATCTATTGTACTCAGATTCAAAACCCATAGCTAAAAATGGATGGGCATGAGCATATTTTGAAACCTCTCCACAGTTTTTTATGCCATGGATTATTGATTTCCGAAGAACTAATTGGTGGTTAACATGGGATGAGTGTGACATGGAAGAGGAAAGAGGTGAGAGATTATTCACAATGAAGTCCTATGGTGAAACTGGATATACATATATTTATAGCCCAGGATATGTCAAGCAACATATCTCCACATCAGGACCATATCACAAAGACCTATTACATTACATCAACGTTACAAGAAAGTATGTTGGTGCAAATGTATAAGAGTGGAGTATAGCTAGCATTGACGTCAGTGAAGAAGGTGAAATGTGCTGCTTAAGGAAGCAGAAGGAGAAAGGCACTTGAAATATTTTAGGTATTTTTGCTAGAAGCAATGTGCATGCATCTTTATGACACGAGAGGGCAGTGCAATTCCGAACATTTGTTAACTGCTGGCAAGAGCATAAGAGTGTTCAAAGACACAAAAGTAATTGTAGTTGGTGTCCTGCAAAAAGTGTAAGATGTCTAACCCCAGTCTTTTAAGCTTATATTTGCCTGGAGTGTCCACAAACTCAAAAAGAACAAAATAGACATATTTTAGTGGGGTCTAAAAAGCCAGTGCGGTGCAATGGTTTGAACGTTGGACCAGGGTTTGAATCCCAGATCAGCCATGTAAACCCACTGGGTGACCTTGGACAAGTCACACTCTCTCAGCCTCTCTCATGGCAAACCCTCTCTGAAGAACCTTGTCAAGAAAACACCATGATAAGTTTGCCTCACCCAGGGTCACCCAGTGGGTTTCATAGCCAAGCCGAGACTTGAACCCAGGCCTCTAGAGTCCAACACTCGAACCAGTACATCACACTGGCTCCTTAATTCAGATTTTCTTGGACACCTTTCACCCAGCAGTTATGCAAAAGTATTTATAGATAAAAGAAGAAGAAGAGGAAATAAAACATTCCTTAATTACTGAATGCTGTTCCACCAAGAGTCAAGTGATCTATCACATTCTGCTGAATCATATCAGCTTGCCTTGTCTCCAAATGTGATACAGCGTAGGAGGTTCTGGAGCTGTTGTGTCAGCCAAAAGATAGGATAGAGCAAAGGACAAGGAACCTAAAGCTTATATTGGTACTATGGTGCCACAGAAACATCAGAAGATATTCCTTCTATTTAAGGCTGTACCCACATTTAAACATCATATTTAAATGCCAATTTTTTAAAATCACATTTGATTTCAGCTACGTTCTTCACTGTGCTAAATACTTCTGCATTTTCCATATAAGCACCCATCTTCCTTTCAGAATGGCAAGCTTGTTTTTTTTTCATGTGTGGTTTCAGCTACATTCCTTACTGTGCTAAATACTTGTGGATTTGCCATATAAGCATCCATCTTCCTTTCGAAATGGCAAGCTTACGCATTTTAATTCTTTGCTTAACAAAACTGGTACAGTTGTTGTGAAGTAACTACGCATTAGTTACTGGGAAATCTAATTAGATGGACTCAAAACAGGTTATGATAATAGTGTGAGGAGAGGGCTTGAAATAGCTAGTGTATTGTTTAATTGAGCTATGAGGTGGGAAGTTGTTGGTTAAAATATTACTTTTGCCACAAAAATCACTAGCTAGCTATAGGTAAACTCAGTGGCTTAGCTGTGAGATGTGGGGTGTCTCCCCCACTATTTTAGTGATTTCATCTCCCAGCTTGGTCCAGTGACTTGTCACTAGACACAGTATTCTCTTTACAATGAAGCTCCCCCTTTTCATCTCCAATGATAAGGTAATAACACTGGTCTATCCTGACAGGATTCTTGTTTTCTGTATTAGAAATTTCTTACCCTGCCCTTCAGAATGGCATCTACCAGAGCAATTTACAATCCACGGTAAAAAAATATTTCAAAATATGAAAATGGTCTTGTGGTTTGGACAGATACAGATGAGATTAGGTGGCTTTGGGATACCTGACCCTCCTATTTTTATTTGGTTTTTAATTACTATAGTTCTTTGTATCTCACTCTGTTACTCAAACAATCAGAACTGCTGCAATTACAAATTGCAATCATGTCATTTGAATTCTCAAAATGAGAATTTTTTTTTTAAAAAAATCTTTCCCAATGCACGCTTTCCTGGAAGTAAATTCACTTGAGCCCATGTACTGAGATCTTCTGAAAAGGACTTTTTATTTCTGTCCTACCGCCACCAAAGGTCCCACTGGTGACAACATGGGAAAGGACCTTCTCAGTGGCTTCTCCCAAATTCTGGAACTCTGCTCTTAGAGTATAGACTGACACCCTCCTTGTTCTCTTTTCATAGGCAAACAAAGACTTTTTTGTTTTGCAAGGCCTTTGACAGGGGCTTATATGAGTTTCAGTCCAAAAGGTCCAAAGAACATCAGGTTGCTTGCTTCTAACTACATGGATAGTTGGAAACTCTCCTAGTGATCTTTTCCACTCCTACTTAGATATATCAAGAGGTGAAACCTCCCTGAGACCTTTGCATATACTCTTATCACTGAGTGATGGCTCTTTTCACAGTTTGGTTAACCATGTTCTAACTATTGGACTACACATCCTATCATCCCCAACCAGGATGACTTAGTCGGAGAATGCAGGTTCTAGCCCAACTCATCTCAAAAGGTGCCAGTTTGGGGGAGGTTGCCATAGGATCTAAAAAGTTGACCCATGACCCAGGAAATCTCTTCTTCCAAGTTCCCTTCAACCTGACCCAAAGCCTGGAAGCGTTACTTTTTGGACAATACATCCCAGGATCCCCAGACAGCAGGGCCAGATTCCTATTGTTTGAAACTGGCTTGCATTTCTTATTTTCTAAGAGCAGCACAGCAAGCAATCTGCACAAAACAAAATCAAAACAGATCTCATCACAGTGTTTGCTTTCTTGCCTAAAAATTTCATCACAAATTCCCTTGCAGTTTGTTACCAAAAAGCTGGCACAGGAAGAGGATATTGCCCATGGTTGCAACCTCCTTATTGTTCCTGAAATTGGCTTTTTCAGTGAGTGTGAAGAGGTTCTTAGAGGACTTAGTCTTCCATTAACCCTGTTTAAACATTAATGTAGCAGGAGTGAGCAAAACATTACAGAGTTAGACGGACTATGATGATGTAAATTTTGAAACACTGGGGATGACTGGCTGGTTTCCCTGCACTGCTTTCCAAATGCTGCAATATGTGCGAAACGTGCTGGACAGATGTAACACTGTGAAATACTTTCGGCTGTGATGAAAAGGCTGGTTTGTAACATGAGTGCCCTGTAATTCAGCACCAAGTCATATGGTGGGGTTTTCCCAGGTGTACACTCTGTGTATGTGTGTATGCCCATGCACACACACAGGCTCATGCTTCAAAATACACACAGAAGAAAACAGTCCTCGCAACTGCCTTGTTAATCATACAGTCATGTGATGATCCATTAAAACTGAAAACAATTGTCTCTGGTTTTGGAAAAACAGAGCATAACAAATGGTTACTTACTCAGAGCTTTCTGATTTTTTCCAGGAATGTCAAGATTATTTTCCCCAACATAAACAAGAGCAATACAGAAAGTCAGTTCCAGAAATGAAACATACATTGTGGATCCATAATGTTCTACCAGAAATGACAGTTTAATAAAATAATAGACTTCTGGCAATCTAATCCAATGCATGTTTAATCAGAAGTGTTTACCCATTGAGTTATTGTAGATTTTCTCCTAAATAAGGGTACACACAGTGCCGAGTTATTTTAGAATTTCTCCTTACACATGGTATTAAATTTCCAGTTGATCTGGGTATAGAAATGTCTGAATGGTGTTGATCGGTAAGAACAAAACTACATCAAAAATCTACAGGCAATCAATATCTTTATTATGACCAATTATAATTCTGTTTTATCCTTGAGAACATGGAGATTATCACGGCAGGATAATCACAGTAGTGAAAGCTAACACAACAGTAGCGCTATGGCACTCAATATTTTTGCACAGTCGTGTAATCATGCAATAACTGCAACATAAATGCCAAGTAATATCAAGATCACATTCCCCCATTGCCAAATAGCCCTCATCAGAAACAATACTGAGGCTGGCCTCTGTCACATAGCCCTCCAAAGGACAAAGGATACGATCCTTCATTCCATATTGCCACTACTCCCATCTTCTAATTATTAATGGAATCAAGAAAATTTGAAGCATTTGTTGCTTCGCACATAACTGCTAACTGACTATGAGGTCAATGTGAGTGGGGCAAGAAGGAGAGAAAGACCCTCTTTATAGAATATTTTGGGGGCATTAGGGGGTTGCCATCATTTCAGCCTCCCTGAAAAATCTAATGCCCAGTTTTTTAACTATATTAACATTATCTTTATATGAGGCCTCCAAAACCTGCCAGCATAATGTTTGGGTGACTTATTCCAAGGAGTTTACTGTCTCCTGAACAGAGTAGAAGAGAGGCAGTGTAGTTTAGAGGTTATGAAGCAGGGGTCGGCAAGTTCCCCTTACCTGGGACCGGGCCGGGGATCCCCTTGCCTTCCATGGGCCGATGGTGGTGGTGGGGAAAATGGCGGTGCAGTACACCGGAAGATGTTGACCATAGAGTTACACCGGAGGACCTGGAAAACAAAATGGTGGCCGCGACTCGTTTGCGCATGCGCAGTACTCGGTGCATGCGCAAACGAGTTGCGGCTGCTATTTTGTTTTCCAAAATGGTGGCCACAACTCGCTCGCGCATGCGCAGGAGTACTGCACATGCTCAAATGAGTTGCGGCTGCCATTTTGGAAAACAAAATGGTGGCCACAACACGCACGGTGGTGGCCTGGCGGCAGTGCACGCGGCAGTGGCAGGCGGCCGGGGTTGGCGGGGGCTGGTCCAAAGGCCTCGGGGGGCGGACCCGGCCCACGGGCCATAGGTTGCCGACCCCTGTTATAAAGTGTCAGACTAAGGAATGGAGGAATTCCCAGTTCAGACCCACGCTCAGCATGAAATTCAATGGCACGAACCTGGGCAGGACATAGTAGGCCTGTTCACTTGCTATGAACATGGCTAGGCCAAACACAAGTGTGTAAACTCCTTGGAATAAGGAGCACATTGGCCCCACCTCTTTCTTGCACACTTTGGTCACTCTTTACACATGGAAAGTGACTCTCTCATGAGGAGAGCCTCCTTTATCTGTGGAGTCTCTCTTCTTCAGAAAACTAATATCCACATAAGATGAATAGTAGAAGCATGTAAGAAGGGGGCAAGGTTGGCAGACTACTGTACCTCTCTATTTGAATTTAGCCTAGGGTTTGGGTAATATGAGGCCTGCAGGACACATGTAGCCCCCAAGGCCACTTTTGTGGCTCTCAGGGACTTCCAGTAATCCCCTGTACATTTTTTTTGAGGGGGGATTTTTGGACCAACAATGCACCCCAAAGCCCACTGGCAGCACGGGGCAATTTTCCTGTCCTATAAGCCCCCCTTACACTGGTTTAGGCACAAGAGAGACATTGTGGTCACTTTTATTGTTGTGTGCCTTCAAGTCATTTCCAATTTATGGTGACCCCAAGGCAAACCCTATTAGTGTGACTGGGTTTTCTTGGCAATATTTGGTCAGAGTGGGTTTACCATTGCTTTCCTCTGAGACAGAGAGCATGTGGCTTGTTCAAGGTCACCCAGTAGGTTTCATGGCTGAGCTGGGTATTTCTATTGTAAATGGCCCTAAAGATCTCCAAAGCACTGTCTCCATGCCTACATGTGCCACTGGAGGCATTTGAGAACAATAAATAAATAAATCTGCTTTGGGTCATTTTTGGACATTTTGCAAAACATGGGGGGTGCTTTTGGGGTGGGAAGATGTAGAAAGCATTAGTCTTCAAGTGCCCTTATCTCTGACCATTGTCCAGACCTGATTTAGCATATCTTCTTTCATAACACTCTGCTAGGGAGCTTGCTAGACAACCTGAGGTACTTTACAGGATTGTTGGGAAACTAAGGAGATTATCGCACCTGGAAATCCCACTGGGATAGACACAGGATTGAAAAGCCAAGTATGGGTGTTATCGCATGCAGACATGTCTAGGGTAGTGCAACCCGTATGCAGCTTGGACCCCAGCTCCACTTATCCAGCAGCTTTTCAAAAAGGGAGCTTACTGCTTTTGAAAAGCTGCTGGATAAATGCGGCTGGGTCAGAATTGCATATGGGTTGCACTCGCCCAGTGCATGCGGCTGCATGCAATAACACCAGTGTTTGACTTTTCAATCTTGCATCTATCCCAGTGGGATTTCCAGGTGCGATAATCTCCTAAGAGGGCAAGGGAGAAGAATTTTCCATACTTCCATGATCTTCTTGAGTGAAAGGCAAGATGTAAAGAATACAGTTGTCCCTTCACATTTGCAACTTTGGCTTTTGTGGATCTGATTATTCACAGATTTGATTAATACGTTATCTCTAGGAATATCTAGCTCCTCCAGTGTGACTGTATGGTCAACGTCCCCCAGGGATCACACTGGAAAACTTAAAGATTCCTAGAGAGAACAGTTCACTAAGCATTTGTAGGTCCTTCAGCACAATGCTGTGGTCAGCTTCTGACAGATGTTAACAATTCTGCTGCACTGGAAGACCTCTAGAGAGATGTTATCTCAGGTTTTAAAAAGTGGGTTTTAGTTGCAGTTTTTATACTTTCATGGGGGTCCTGCAGCCCTAGCCCCAGTGAATGTGGAGGGCCCACTGTAAATGAAATTGCAGAAGGGGTCACATTAAGTGCATGGCCCTCGTCAGCAGTACATCTCCCATTGGCCATGTTGATTGGGGTATAATGAGAGTTCTGTAGTCCAAACAGTAACTTTTCCAAGATTTACATTTGGTCAATGGGTAAAAAGTACTGGAAGAAACCCAGCACCATAAACTGTAGCCCTAAAAATGTGTAGGGAGTGCAACAATCATAATCCCCATCCATGGTGACTGGGGATGGTGAGGATTGTGGTCAACACATGATGGCACTGGGTGTGAGTGAGACTGCTTTGTATTGTGTCCAAAAGTAGCTTGCATTAATAGTTTTAAGTCTGCTACATATTAAAGACTAGAATGGCTCTTTGCCCAGAGATAACACAAGTTTCCAGTTTCATTGCCCTCTAGGCTGCATTTGCTGTTATCATTCCTTCTGAATAATTGGTAAGTGTCTGTAATGCAAAGCACATTCCAGCCTCCCTTACAAAACACTTGTGTTGCAATCACACCCATGGGAGAGGCATGGAAAAAGCTTTTCTCAACAGCACCGTGGATGGTAGGATCAGCATTACAGATTGGAAAAGTTACTTTTCAGAATGGTCAAAATTAAGCACTTTAAAATTCTATCCATTCTGGAGAGAAGAATCTAAGCATGCCCACAATGAGACTGAGATTGCAATAAATGTATAAAATTTGCTTGGGGATGGTGGGAGTTGTAGTCCAACACAGTTGGAGGACAGTCTCCACCTGCCAGGCACAATTAGCTGACAGTAAGCCCTTGTTGAATTCAGTTGGCTTTACTTCTGAGAAAATATTCATAGGATCAATTGCACTGTTAAAAGTGATTAATTCTGAGCTCTTGCTGGCTTGTGGTTTTGCATTAGTGCAGCCTCTTTAGTTAGAAAACAGAGGCATGGGAGAGAAAAGCAAAAAGAATGAAAAGGGCTATTCTTTTGGCACTGCCAGACAGTCTATCATTAGCTCCTAAACTCCAGGGAGGCTGAGCTTCACCCTGAAATGTTCAAAACAAGAGTTGAGGGTTGTTTTCTCTTTTTTAGTTCATAATTTCTTCAGGGCCATGTTGACAATTTTGTGTCTATGACATGGAGTACAGTGTGGCAACAGTGACACCCAGCCTTCCCGAAATAGCTTTGTCACATGGACTGTTCTTCCTTGTTTAAATATATTTATGGGCATTAACAACACCAAATAGAGCTTTTTCATAAGTTCTTCACTCAGTGTGGTTTTGTTCTGATATATTTATAGACTGACCACAATGCTGATCTTTTCTTCTTTCTGATGAAAATCCCCAATTTTGCACATGGACACACACAAACATACAATCCATTGGAGGCTCCAGAATTGTCTGCTGGAGTTTTCATTCTGTCTAAAAAAGTTCCCCCTCCTATATTAGAGGACTTAAATGAGTTGTTGTTGTGTGCCTCCAAGTCATTTTTTTACTCATGGTGACCCTAAATGAAACCAATTATATGGTTTTCTTGGCAAGATTCTTCATAGAGGCGTTGCCATTGCCATCCTCTGAAGCTGAGAGAATATGACTTGCCCAAGATTACCCAGTGAATTTTTGTGTTTGAGTGGGGAATTGAATCCTGATCTCCCGAGTTGTAGATGAATAGCCAGTGGCAAATCTATTCTGCAGCTTGACCACATGATCCAAAATACAGATGTTAGCTGACAACACCATAACCTAGGGTCCATGACAACACCACAACCCAGTATCTTGGGCTGGCTGTGGAGCCCTCTGCACTTACTAGTCTCAGGGCTACCTTTGTTTTCTCCTCCAGGCCTGGGTCTGTGACAGGTTGGTCCTGTGTTCCACTTTATAGAGGACACTCTTCTATTTTGCAGGGCTGTTCAGTCTGAAGTCTAGTTTCAAGATAAAGAACCCTTAGAAGGGAGATCCTCCAGAGGTCTTGAAGTTGCCCATTGTAGCCAAAAGCCTAGTATGGGGAATTTTATTTAGCTCAAACTGAGAGGGGGTCGGCTACAAAGACCCTGCGAAACCATCTCCCACTTGTATACCAAGAGGCTGGTGGATCTAAGAATTGATGCAGAGATAAAATTCTCCAATTAAAATATTATTTTATTAAAGGGACAATCACACAGTTATTCACACTCATCCACTCATTCATTCAAGGCTCAGGAACTCAGGGG